>JAYKQN010000011.1:23467500-24685000 GCA_036785175.1 Eupleurogrammus muticus | reverse complement strand
TCTGGGGCAGCTTTTACCTGTATCCGGCCTAAAGATGCCACTCATCTTCCTATGTCCGGCAGGCATGTTCGGACAGTCGGGTTTGAGGGAATAAGACAGCTGATACCTACCACAAAACCTGTTGAGCTCCACTATAAGAACCAGAAGATCACCATTCCCATTCTCATCTCAGAAAACACCCCTATTGGACTTCTTGGAAGAGATGCCTTGTGCAGGCTAAACTGCACGATAAAATGTACACCTGATGGCTGTCGGATGGAAGTGCCACATGAATATTACCACCAGCTGCCCATGAGAGCAGAAGATGAGGCACCAGTGGTGTACTGGATTGGAAATCTCAGTCAGGATCTGATGGAACCAGCAGTGCTGTGGGAGAAGTTTATTTCTGCAAACCTGCCTGGTGCTAGAACACCGGAATACCCGCCTCATTGCACACTTCAATATTTCAAGAATCCTACTAAGTCAGATCCGGATGGGTGGCTGAAGAACCAAAAAGAACAAGTTCAACTCAGTTCAGGATGTATAATCCTGGGCCCACAGGGGGCAGCAATGAAGATCAATAGAGACACTTATATTGACCAAGAACACCGAATTGAGGGAAGCATCCCTCACGTGACTTTGATGGTTGCTGAAGATTACGAGCAGAAGCATGTAGGGGCAATGATGGCAGAATCAGAGGAAGCCATTTTTGTAACGACAAAAGAAAACCCTATGGTCTGGATGAGTAAAGATCAGCGATTCATCAAAATTATGATCTCAGCGCAAGGAGTTGGCCAACCACAGGCTATACAAATGACAAATGAATCAATGCTACCGGCTGAGCCTGACAGAGACTACAAAGAAGAAATGCTACAGCGAGTCCAAGAATGTTTGTGGTCTCGACACAGTACTGACATAGGACTTGTGAAGTCCGCACAACCAGTGAGAGTGGAACTCAGACCAGGGACTAAACCACCCTGGCGACCACAGTACCCGTTAAAGGAAGAAGCTATCCAAGGAATAGAATCACAGATAAAGGGGCTGCTACATGCAGGAGTCTTGGAGATAACCGAAAACCCCCAAAGCAACATGCCTTTGTTGCCAACGAGGAAACCTGATGATTCCTACCGTCTTGTGCACGACCTCAGAGCCATAAATGAGGTGGTAACTGATTTTCCAGCTGACGTGCCAGATCCACATACCCTGTTGGCTCAGATTCCACCTGAAGCCACCTGCTTCACTGTCTTAGATCTGTGTGGAGCTTTCTTCAGCGTTCCACTGAGTGAAGACAGCCAGGGACTCTTTGGATTTACATACAAGGGTCGATTTTACAAGTACACTCGATTGCCCATGGGATATAAACACAGCCCCCACATCTTCAACAAAGTATTGAAGGATGATTTGGAAGGGATTGGAGCACTGATGAACAGCACAGTCATTCATTATGTTGACGACATAATTATCTGTTCTGCTGACAAGGAGACATGCCACAAAGACTCAATCAAGCTGCTACAACTTCTAGCAGAAAAGGGACACAAAGTTTCACAGAAGAAACTTCAATACTGCCAGGAGCGGGTAGTATATTTGGGCCAGACAATAACTCAAGGACACCGCAGCATTTCAGATGCTCATTTGGAAGCCATAAGGAAAGCGCCAAGACCCAGAACAGTCAGAGAGATGATGAAGTTTCTGGGAATTGCAGGCTACAGTTCAGCATGGGTTGAAAATTACACCAAGATCACGGGACCTCTGAGGGCTATGATTAAGGAAACAGGAAGTGGCCAGCTACATTGTAATCTTACCTGGACACAGGAAGGCCACCTGGCATTTGAGACAATTAAACAAAAATTGCAAGAGGCACCAGCGTTAGCGCTGCCTGACTATTCAAAGAACTTTGTGTTGTATGTTTCCTCATCTCCCGAGGGAAGACATGCCTGCGCCGTTCTTGCTCAACCTACTGGCACGGGGACATGCCCACAACCCGTTGCATATTACTCTACTGCCTATTCAGAGGTAGAGATGGGCTTTGCGCCATGCTACAGAGCATTGGCAGGAGTTTATCTGATGTATGAAAAGGCATCAGCTCTTACGATGGGCTACCCATTGACTATTGTGACCCACCACAGTCTAAGAAACCTTCTAAATCATGGCAAGTTCACTTTGACTGTGCCTAGGATTAGGGATTATCACAGACTGTTAGAACAAGAGGACATCACCTTGACTAGGTGTAACACAACTAATATTGCTGACACTCTGCCAACCCCTGATGATGGGGAACAACATGATTGTGTAATGGAGGCAGAGAAATATTCCAAGCCTAGGGCAGACCTAAGGGCTCTCCCACTCTGGGAGCCAGATTTGGAGTACTGGACTGATGGGTCCTGCTATAGGATAGGTGAGAAACTAAGTGTGGGATATGCCATTGTCAGAGCAGAAGGTTCTGATTTTTTAACGGAAAAAGCTGAAGCGGTTCCACAGCCATGTTCTGCACAGCTGGCTGAGTTAATTGCTCTGACACAAGCTTGCCTAATGGCTGAGGGAAAACGTGTCACGATATATACAGATTCGGCTTATGCACATTCGGTTTGTCACCTTTTTGCTGCAGTGTGGAAGGGCCGTGGGTTTAAGAAGACTGACGGTTCTCCCATACAACATCATGCACAAATCATGGAATTGCTCAATGCTGTGATGAAACCCAAAGAAATTGCCATAGCTAAATGTGCAGCACATAAGTCGGATGCATCGCGTGTTACACAAGGCAACAATGCAGCAGATGAGGCCGCAAAGGTGGCCGCTGGTGCAGATAAAACAAGGAAGGTCCTTTTGGTGACACATGGGGTGCAATTGGAAGACAATGTCACTCTCAAAGACATATTGTTGATGCAAGATGGGGCTAATACAGTGGACAAACAATTGTGGGTGGCTAGGGGAGCTAGTCAAGATACCACAGGTTTGTGGAGAAACCATGAGGGATTGGTGGTGGCACCACCTGACCTGTTAGGTTTGCTGATACAGGAGGCTCATGGGCAAGCCCATGTAGCCAGGGGGGAAGTAAGGAGAAAAATCACAAAAGAATATGGATTTTGGGCACCGTATTTGCTAGAAAAAAATTGACCATGTTCTAGGAAGGTGTACTATATGTTTGAAGAATAACATCAGAAGAGGAGTATTAACTCCACCAGGACACATTCCGACACCAAATGGGCCCATGAAGGAACTGGTCATAGACTATGTGGACATGATTCGCCCGGTAGGAGGTAAGAGATACATGCTAGTAGTAGTTGACAGATTTAGTAGATGGGTCGAAGCATGTCCTACTAAACGAAAAGATGCTCAGTCAGTAGCTAAGTTTCTCTGCCGAGAATTCTTTCCGCGATGGGGCTTGCCAGATAGAATCTCATCAGATAATGGTAAAGAGTTTGTCGATAAAACAGTGAAACTGATTTTACAAAAGCTAGGGATTAAACAACGTCTAGGAGCTGTATACCATCCTCAAAGTCAGGGTATATGTGAAAGAATGAACGGAGTAATTAAAAATCGCCTCATTAAGATTTGCCAACATACGGGGCTTAATTGGGTTGAAGGTCTTCCGCTTGCGCTAATGGTCTGCAGATCTAGCGAGCTGCGTGAGCTACGCATGACGCCTCATGAGCTGGCAACAGGCAGACACATGCCCACACCTAGCTTGCGTACCAGCGGGAAGGGCCGAGCCTATCCCTGTTGGAAGACGATATGAAGGCTTATGTAAAGTACATGACTAACCTCCACCGGAGTATTTCTGTTTATGTCTCCCACAAACAGGAACAGGAGGAAAAGGAGGAACGGGAGATAAAGAAAGTTGACACCATATTACCCGGGGACAAGGTGTTTGTGAAAGTCTTTCGGAGGAAGTGGTTCAACGCACGCAGAGAAGGGCCATTTGAAGTCATCCGCAGCACTGGAACTGCGATTCAGATTAAAGGCTCGCCTACGTGGTTCCACTTCAATCACTGTGTCAAAGCACCACCCGACAGCGGAGAGGAGGAAGTGGTCCGCAGACAACGTCAAGATGCTAGGAACGAGCAGCAGCCACAGAGAGATACGGGAAGCGACCAAAGGGATTCCCAGGAGCAACATCAAGAGGAACCGCTGGTCGATGACCTCAGCAACCAGGATGATGATAAAAGCAGTAATGATCAACCATCTACTCCAAATGGTGCCGGGAACCATGTCCAGGACCATGAGCGATGTGAAAGGTTCGATACCATCGACTTCCAATACGCTCCAGGAGAACCAGAGTCAGAACCAGCTGATCCAGCCGCAGACCTTGCTGAGAGCCAGGAGAAATCTCCCCTGGAAACTAGGGAGCCAGAAGTCTGTCTTCAGTCATCCAAACCAAGGAGCCCGAGGCCAGTTCGGAAGAGAGTCTAGCCGATTCGGTTCAAGGACTACAGTTAAAGGAGATATAGGGAGCTCAATCATACTCCCTTGCGCCTGCACAGTGGGAGTCAAAAAGGACCTTGATCTGGCCATGTGGCAGAGGGAAGGAGCAGCTGTGGCCATAGCAGGAGAAATAGTAGAGGCCGCAGCCACATACACTCAACAGAGAAGACGCTTCCTAAACGAAGAAGAATGGAGAGTACGAAAAAGACAGCCTATCCAATTATGACCCGGAGCAGTATCTGGTTTTTGGACAAGGCGCAGGAAACATGGACAAAAGGACAAGGGACTGCTGAACCTGGAGTTGAGAGACTCACTACAAGGAGGAGTGCCGGATGTTGGTGTGGGGTGTCACTTGGAGCTTTCTGAACCTACCATCTCAGTGGGGAAGAGGCACAAAGGGGGGCTGTTGCTCTAGGCACGCTCGTCTCAAACCTGGTGAAGAAACCAACGATCCCTGAGACATTAGGGGTGAAAGGGGGCAAAGGGTGACACTGCAGCCTTCATGTGGACCAGCGAGTGAAAGTGAGACTCCATCATTCATATCCTCATCTGATACATCGTTCCAGCTGAGAAGGATGTCACCAGGACCGGGTGACAAGCAACCTACAAGTTGTGTTTCCTCAAACAGAGGCTGTACCTCTGTTTTCACACCATTTTCTCTATCTGTCTCTCTCCCCTCTATCTTCTATCTTTATGCCCGAGGCAGTGGTAAAGACTGACCTCCAACGGTAGGGTCAAGTGCTAGTAACTTCGACCCTCAGGTAAAGGTAAATCAAGCAACGAAGAGGACCGATCAACTGAGACATTCTTTCAGTTTGCAGGACATTGTACTATGGGAAGGAGATTCATAAGTGAATGTCCGTAGTGAAAATCAATGCTAAGTCTAAATCATAATAATTGTATTATATTATATTTTGGGGACGATAACTAGCTACATTGAGTGGCTAAAACAGATCAGTATTGCATGCATCTGTTATTATTTTTATTCTAGTCCGTTATACTCTACACATGTACACGATTTGTAGCTTTTGTTGGGTGCCAACCGAAGATGCATAAAAGGTAAGAGGTGACGACCTTGTTTTGTGTTTTGGAGGTTGTAGAGGGATCACTGCTATTTCACTAAGTATGTTATCTATTGTTATTTTGAGGGACTTAATTTGGTCATGAACTGCAAGGCTTGAACTAGTGTAAGACAGGAACATTTCCAAAAGCCCTGAAAACCGCGGTTATTAAGCCTCTCCTAAAAAAGAACAGTCTTGATGCCACAGTTTTAAACAACTACCGTCCCATATCAAACCTGCCATTCTTGGGTAAAGTCCTCGAAAAAGTTGTTTATTGGCAGCTAAGTGACTTTCTCCTGTCTCACAACGCTTTTGATACTTTCCAGTCTGGTTTTCGACCTCACCATAGCACTGAGACAGCTCTGATCAAGGTGATAAATGACATCCGCCTGAACACAGATGCAGGCAGAGTCTCAGTCTTAGTTCTGCTGGACCTGAGCGCTGCCTTTGACACTGTGGACCATGATATTCTTTTATAGAGGTTGGAGAACTGGCTGGGAATCTCTGGTCCTGCTCTAAACTGGTTTAAGTCGTATCTTGAGGACAGAACTTACTTTGTTGAAATTGGAAATTGCATTTCAGACAAAATGTCTGTGACCTGTGGTGTTCCCCAGGGCTCGATCCTGGGGCCCCTCCTGTTCAATTTGTACATGCTTCCGTTAGGCCAACTAATACGCAGCAACAATGTGTCTTACCACAACTATGCAGACGACACTCAGATCTATGTGTCTCTGACAGCAGGTGAACATGGGCCTGTGGATTCACTCTGTCGCTGTATTGAACAAATCAGTGTGTGGATGCAAAACAACTTTCTCCAGCTAAACTCAGAAAAAACTGAAATAATCGTCTTTGGGCCACTGAAGCAAAGAGAACGTGTAATCAGTCAACTTCAGTCTCGTTCTCTAAAACCAAAAACACAGGTTAGAAATCTAGGGGTGCTAATGGACTCAGACCTGAACTTTCACAGCCACATAAAGTCAACAATATCAACAGCCTTTTACCATCTAAAAAACATTGCCAAAATCAAAAATATAGTGTCTAAACCAGACTTGGAAAGACTGATCCATGCATTTGTCTCCAGCAGGTTAGACTACTGCAATGGCCTGCTCACTGGTCTCTCTAAACGAGCTGTTAAACAAATACAGAACATTCAGAACGCTGCAGCTCGAGTCCTGACTAGAACCAGAAAATATGACCATATTAGTCCAGTGCTCATGTCTCTGCACTGGCTTCCTGTCACTCAGAGAATAGACTTTAAAACAGCTTTACTTGTGTACAAGTCTCTTCATGGTCTAGCACCAAAATACATCTATCACATGTTAGAGCCATACGAGCCATCTAGGACCCTGAGAACCTCAGGGACTGGTCTCCTGCAGGTGCCCAGAGTCAGGACTAAACATGGTAAAGCTACATTCCAGTTTTCTGCAGCTAAAATCTGGAACAGTCTTCCAGAGAATGTGAGACAGGCCTCAACGCTGACAATGTTTAAGACCAGGCTGAAAACAGTTCTGTTTAACGGTGCATATGAAAACTGAAAGTATCTTATCTACACTCTTCACTCTTTTTTAAATTAATGATGAATTCTATGTTTTATGATTTTATGTATGTTTTGCTCTCCTTTTGTGATTTTGTGTAACTGTAAAGCACTTTGAATTGCCCTGTGTATGAATTGTGCTCTACAAATAAACTTGCCTTGCCTTGCCTTGCCTAAGTGTAAGCTCTTATCGTGACACTGTTTGTATTACTACTTAAGTTGACTGATTGTTTGGAGCTAAGGATAATTGGTATAATGATATTGTTTTGTTTTCACTCATTATTACTCTCGATATGTATTATGTGTTTATTCGTGGATATTTCTGTTTTGTGGAAGCCAAAAGGCTTCCAAGGGGGGAATATGAGGTGTATTTCTTTGACTCTAACTTCGCTCAAGTATTACAGATCTCCCTGCATGTGTCTGTATCACAGCTGCAGATTCCACAGTTCATATAGTCATTTCCTTATTTGGAGTGAATACAGAGATTGTTTATGCTTACTGCAAGCGTAGGAGAGGTCTATATGCTATATTTGAAGAAGGGACGTATACGGTAATGTTGAATCTGAACAACGACGTGGCTCTGTCCACGTAAGAGTTGTGAGCTTTATAAACCGCTCCCAAACAGAGCGAGGAAAAAAAGGATTCTTCTCTGACCTCTGCACATCATCTTCCGAGGGTTCTCTCTGCCTGAAGCAGGGGTCTAATTCGACTGGGAAATCCTGGACTGTCTGCAGCAGTCCTTTTGCGATGCTTGACTTTCAATAAATTCCTTGAAAATGCATCAGCAGTGTTTCTGAAGATCTTCACTCTTGACTCGGGTAGATTATTCAACACGACCTAGCAGAGAGCACTCAGCGGGCCGGCTTCCACAGCTCGTCAACGTCAGCGGTGAGTCCGTACGTGTTTACGGAAGAAGATATGTGGAACTTTGTTTCGGCGGTCGGACGTTTGGATGGAACTTTGTGACTGCGGACACCAGTTTCCACATTCTCGGTGCAGATTTCCTGCGTTCGCACGGCTTACTGGTGGACTTGAAAAACAGACGTTTGGTCGACACAGACACGCTGATCGCTTATGCATGCACGCCAAGCGACGTCGGCGCTGTGCAGTTGGCGACTGCGCCAGTGACACGGGATGCCTACCAGCAGCTGTTAGTGGAGTTCCCCACACTCTCCAACCCAGACTTCGCGTCTCCAACGGTGCTACATGGCATCGAGCACTTCATCGACACGACGGGCCCGCCCATTTACGCACGTGCGCGCCGCCTCGAGGCATCCAAGCTCGCAGTGGCGAAAGCGGAGTTCGCAGAAATGGAGCGGCTGGGCATCATACAACGCTCTAACAGCCCGTGGGCGTCGCCCCTGCACATCGTGCCGAAGCCTAATGGAGGTTGGCGCCCATGCGGTGATTATAGGCGTCTCAACGATGTCACAACGCCAGACAGGTACCCAGTCCCGCATATTCAGGACTTTTCCACGCACCTGGCAGGGGCAACGATGTTTTCGAAGGTGGACCTGGTGAGAGGCTACCATCAGATTCCCGTACGTGCGTCTGACGTCCAGAAGACCGCAGTTATCACGCCTTTTGGATTGTTCGAATTCCTGAGGATGCCATTTGGCCTCAAGAATGCAGCTCAGACATTCCAAAGGCTTATGGACAGCGTACTGCGCGACCTGCCATTCCTTTACGTCTACCTCGACGACATTCTGCACAAATGCACACTTCTACACCAGTATCTATTTCAGTCATGAGTCAGTCTCAGTTGTCAAATCCTTCGCGGTAGGATCTGGATCGGTCCCCGTACCCTCCCTGGCCCCGGATTTCTCTGTATCTTCCACCGCCGCCGAATGAATATCCTCCACTCCTGTCGCCGCCTCCGTAGCCCATGTTGCCGTTGTAGCCTCCCTCTCTCCCGCGGGGCCCACCGAACCGACCGCCTCGCGGGCCGGAGCCAATCCACCTTGTCCACGCGAATAGCCTGGCCGTCAAGGGTCTTTCCATTCTTGGCCTCCACGGAACTCGAAGCTCAGTCCACTGATGAACAGTTTACCTTCGTCCGACATTTTTCGCCGCAACAACCGGTGCCCAAGATCCGCCGCGGGTCTTGGTTCGGTGTGTTGTTAGGAGCTGGAACGCAGACTGAAAACGGGACCTCTTAAGTACCACAGGAATTATTCGTCAGCAGTAGTATTTCTTCCGTTGGCTCCGGGATATTTGCGTTTAACTGGAGGATCAAAAAAGTATAATTGATTAATTTATTATTATTATTTATATATTATTATTATTATCTTAATTTATTTATCTAATAAGTTTAATGTATTAATCTTATTTTTTTATTTGATTAATATCAAATAAAAATATGAAATGACATTTTAGAGGTTTCAGCACATATTAGCATGAAATTGAATTAAATATACATTGTATACAGGTCCTTCTCAAAAAATTAGCATATTGAATAAAGTTCATTCTTTTCCATAATATAATGATAAAAATTAACCTTTCATATATTTTAGAATCACTACACACCAACTGAGATGTTTCAGGTCTTTTATTGTTTTAATACTGATGATTTTGCCATATAGCTCATGAAAACCCAAAATTTTTATTCAAACAATTAGCATATCATGAAAAGGTGCTCTAAACGAGCTATGAACCTAATCATCTGAATCAACGAGTTAACTCTAAACACCTGCAAAAGATTCCTGAGGTTTTTAAAAACTCCCAGCCTGGTTCATTACTCAAAATCGCAATCATGGGTAAGACTGCCGACCTGACTGCTGTCCAAAAGGCCATCATTGACACCCTCAAGCAAGAGGGAAAGACACAGAAAAAAATGTCTGAACAAATAGGCTGTTCTCAGAGTGCTGTATCAAGGCACCTCAGTGGGAAATCTGTGAGAAGGAAAAAGTGTGTCAAAAAACTCTGTACAACAAGAAGAGGTGACCGTTCCCTGAGGAAGACTGTGGAGAAAGGCCGATTTCAGACTTTAGGGGACCGGAGGAAGCTGTGGACTGAGTCTGGAGTAGAAGCATCCAGAGCCACCGTGCACAGGCGTGTGCAGGAGATGGGCTACAGATGCCGCATTCCCTGGGTCAAGCCACTTTTGAACCAGAAACAGTGGCAGAAGCACCTGTAGTGGAAATTTGACTTACGGTAAAATTATAGAAAAGATGATCCAAGCAAACAGTTGTCTTTGTGTGGTTTATTGAAAAAGAATAACAAAAGAAGAACAAAAGAAGAACAATCTTTGCAAAGATGGTGAGAAACCCAAATCTGACCAATGCAGGGTTGAGTCTCTCTCGTGACACTCCTTATGGACAGTTTTTTTTATACCAAGACACTTACGGGCACACAAAAACACATGAAACACGTGAAACACATGAAAACCTTAAAACATCAACATAAAAACTGATATAAAAATTAGGAAAAATATAACAAAATTTGTGACAGTAACACATGTAACGTATGAGATATATATTTGAATACATGTATACGTGTAGGGTTAATAAAAAATTCAAAGAGCATATATGTTGTGAGATGAAAAAAACCCTAAAAAAACATCAAGAGATTCACACCTGTTAAGGTTTAAGAAAATTCATCATTACAGGGTTTACACATCAACTTCATCAGGAAATAATTCCAAGAAAGCAACATCAGCATCAGAATCAGCTGCAGCATGGAGAGCAGTGTATCTCAACATGGTAGAACCGAGCATGCGAGCAATCAGAGATTTGACAAGAGGCACCAGACAGCAGGAAAGCAAACAGAGAACAAGCAATGCAACGCCAACCATTGTACCAATGCGAATAAGCCATGCCTGCCATCCAAAGCCAGTAACCCATGAAGAGTCGAAAAAGGAATCACAATCAATGGCATCACGCAAAGAGGTCAAATTTTGTATGGCCCGTGCAATAACTCCACCATCCTCAGAATTATCAGGAATGTAGGTACAACAGCTCGTGTTAATCAGAGCGCATACTCCACCACTCGAGGCGACCACATGGTCCAGCACAATCTGATTCTGCAGGGTAACCGCACGCAGAGCCTTCATTTCAATTCGACTAGCTTCTAGAATTGTGACGGTAGAATTGACAAACCCCAAAAACCTATAGCTCAATGTTTCCATATGCAACATTAACTTACCCACGCCAAACTGTGGAAACAAGTAAAGAGCAACCTTTTGACCTGCATACTGTAGCTACGTTTGTCACAGGTGGATCTTGGAGTGGCCGACACAATAAAGGAGTGGTCAGCTGCAGTAATTAAAGCACACCGGCCATCCAATTAGGGGGCAAAGAAGTGTAAACATTGTACCCACAAAGTCAGAGAACATTATCTTGGGGCAGTGTGCCCACCTGGTCTGGAACAGTGAAATAGGGTGCGCACTGACTACTTGGAGCAACTTGGGAGGCATTTAAGCTAGAATTACCTTGGAACGGAGTACAAGGGCTTGAAATATTCAAACAAAATGCAGTCAGAAATCTCCATAGTCATAGCATAACAGACATACTTCGTGCCTGGTTTAATGTGAACAGGGCCAAAAATTGGAGTACCACCTGTGTCATCGGTAGACCTAAAATGAGAGAAGTCTGGGCTAGTAACTGAAATCAGTGGAGGTAAGAATACACCAGTACGTTTTTTTATTGTGCCATTCAAATAAGTAGCTGAGACCAAGGGAGACAAAACCCGTGGAAAGTATGTGTATGTATTAGGCACAGATAAAGGAGTGATGTGAGGGTTAGAAGCTGCAATAGGCATATGAGTGCAGACATAGCAGTTAGAACGATTGTATGATTCAGCAACATATTTGGCATACTGATACCAGCAATTAAGAGTGTACACACTAGCATGCTTTGTGGCTTTAGCGAGAGCATGTAACCACATGTAGTCAGGTGGAACCATGTCATCTCTTTTACCATGATAAATCAAAGAGGTTGAATTATGATCAGGAGAATTCACACTCTGCACGTTCAGCCATAAGAGTGGAAACAGAATCACAATTGACACCAGAAACAACAAAGTGGTCCCATGGAGTCCACACAGCCCTGGATTTCTGAACAGATGCCAAGGCGCTCACTCCATACTACTTGCTTCTGCTTCTGCCGTAGGTGGTGGGTTCTTCTATGGTCTATTTTGTGCTCTTCTATGACCTAGGTCAGACATGTCCAAAGTCCGGCCCGGGGGCCAAATGCGGCCCGTGGTCAATTTTCATCCGGCCCGCAGCCTCCATCATAAAATCAATAACGCCTGGCCCGCATGTACAATTACGTAATACATTGGGCAGCAGCGCTGTTACCTGCGGGTTCTAAGTGCTGCCATCTACAGGCTCAAATAGGAACAACAAATTAGTATGTATGCAGAGCATTGCAAACCTTTCACCGAGGTGAGTTTTTTCAAAGACTGTGTGATGGTAAAAAATATTTGTCCTGAGAAGCAGCAAGAGTTTGCCAAAGTCAGCCTGTGTGTCATCGGACATCAAAAGACCATTGGGAGTCAGAGGAAAGGAGTTTGACTTTTTTTCACTAGCTTGCGACGAAAGCACAGACGCCTCTGACACTGCTCAGTTACTTATTTTTTTGAGAGGAGTGGACAACGAAATGAATATTACTGAAGAGCTACTTGACCTACAGAGCCTGAAAAACCAAACAAGAGGAACAGATTTATTCTCTTCTGTTTGCGCTGCCGTGGATAACATGAAACTCCCGTGGAATAAAATTTCTGGGATAATTACGGATGGCGCGCCATCGATGACTGGCAAACAAAGCGGATTAGCAACACTAATAAGTAACAAAGTAAGTGAAGAAGGAGGGAAAGCTGTAAAACTGTGGGCAGTTAACTGTATATAATAGTAATTCCTGAAAAATCAGACTGTAAGGTACGCACTAGGGGGGGGCTACACCGCTAGTGCGCACATCACCACCGCGCGTCCTGTCAACATTTATAGTTACTGTCATATTTTAAATGAGCCCTGCACTTGTTGATATGACAATTTCTCTGTTATTGTGTTTAAAAATTCTGTAAATATTAAACTGCCATAGTGAGATTTTTTTTTTTATGTTTCAAATGTAATTTGCACCCAAGAGTACAATACTTCTCTTCAACTGTTACAAAAAAGTTAATTAAAGTGTTAAAAAAAAGTGGTTAATTGAATATTTAATTTCAATTTTCAATGTCAATTGAATTTTGATATGCATGTTTCAAATGAACCAAAACATATGCTTAAGATAGCTGAAATTAAGATAAAAAGCAAACGTGAAACACAGAACGGCTCACTATAATGTATTTAAATTAATTGCTGTTATATGTAAAGAACGTCCCCCAAGGTTGGCCCCCCTACATTTTTAACACACCAAATCTGGCCCCCTTTGCAAAAAGTTTGGACACCCCTGACCTAGGTGAACGGTTACCAGCACTCGTCACCTTCAACAGCTAACAGTGAATGCTAACAGTGTTTAATCGGTGGGAGGGGGTGTGTGTGTGGGTGTCCCTTCTTCCGCCGGCTTCACAAGCGCAGGTGCCACAGATAGAGGTAAGATAACTTTGCAGTGAGATGCGTGTACCCACGTAGCTCGCTCTTGGACCTTTATAGCAGTGTGTGTGGTGAGAAGGACTTGAAATGGGCCCAGCCAACGTCGATGTCTCCAAGTCATGCGCCGGAAGTTCTTGATCAGCAGGAAGTCACCTGTTTTGATGTCGTGGAGAGGTCTGGTTGCCTGTCGTGGGAGGGCAGCCGATACATGTCTCTTGTAGCCCACAAATAGTCGGGAACTTCCTTTAACAGGGGAGGGATATCTGCTGGTGATGTCATCGTTGTCATGATTGAAGCAGGCTGGAAGAGAGCAGAGTTATTTGACTGAGCGCAACACAGACACTGTTTCTGAAAAAGATAATTTTGAAACTTTGAGAGATGGTGAATAAAACAGATCTGGATTTTCAATGTCGGGCTGCCAATCAGAAATGGAAGTGCAGTTTTTAACAATGCCTCTCCCATTGTTGAATCCAACCACCATTGATAAACATATTAAGGCTGATTTTTGTCAAGTTTTACACAAGTTGAAATACTTTCTCGACCAATTTGCAGATCATTAGGTGTGGAATGAATTGTTATTCCCCATTTAATCATCAAATCTCGGCCTAAGAGATTAAATGGGCATAATTCTGACACGAAGAATGAATTTTTAACTGAGACAATACCGTCTGGAGATTCCCACGAACATCGTATAGGAGTTAAAAATTTCTCTGAAACCTTTTGACCGCTTGCACTTATAGACCAAATTGTTTTGCCAAGTTTTGTAGAGAGAGCTCTCGATTGGATCACTGAATGAGTTGCTCCGGAGTCAACCATAAATTCAACAGGCCTGTCATTTATCATACAAGTAATAGTTGGTAACTCTTTGTATGCCGGGCTTTCAACAGCTGTATAAGTGCCCACCGGTTTGTTTCCTTTTCCAACTCTAAAATCTTAGCAAGCAGTGTATCAGTAGAAAGCGTTTCTTCATTGCATTGAGCAGGTCTGTGTGTGTTGAGTGTAAGCGTGTGGTGCTGGCTACTCATCTGCTCGTTCGTCTTTTCTCTGGATGTCTGGATGACTGGGCGGCTGCTCTCCCAGGGCGTCGTGGTTTCCCCCTCGACTTGCACTGCCATCTCATCTGCGTGGTTAGGGACATTCATTTCACCAGTGTCCGACCTCGTTGCAATTAAAACATTTGTTGTTTTCACGGCCCCCTGGACTTCGATTAGAATATTCTCCTCTCTTACGTCTGCCTCGAAAAGTTCCTCTCATAAAACGGGCCATTGCCAGGTTTGCATTTAGCTGAGCAGTTTCCACCTTTGCAGCTTTCTAAGCTTTGCCTTCATTCTTCTTCGCATGTTTAGCTTGGCTTAGTACTTCAGGAATGCGGTTGCCTTGCCAACCACCAACCAAGGTTACTTTTATCTGTTTTAATATTGCTGGATGAAGTCCCTCACAGTAGGCCATTTTAAAAATGACTTCAAATGTGGTCTCTGGCCCAGTATAATTTTCAGATTTGTCATTTCCTGAATATGCGGTGCAAACGATAATAAAAAGTCCACAACACTCTCATCAGATTCCCATGTCAAATTTCACTGGGAATGCATCTTTAATTGCATCTCTTATGGTCAAAATGTACTTCTCCCAGTCCTTGGTCTCATTCCATATTGCTTGTCCAGGTCACACTGTATCGTGGCCAGGTGCTTGGACCACAGTGGCAATTTTGGCAAACCCCTCTGGTTTCAAATGCAGTAGGAGCAGCTTTTTTTTAACTCTGGGCCCGTGGGATGCCACGCTTTGCTGAAGTTGAGGACCGCATGTGCCAATTGATCACCACCAAGATGGGGAGAAGGCCAGTCTTTCATTGCCTCTTTCATTTCACTGTTTATTTCTCGTAAAACAAGAACTGGATGCCCATCTGGACCTAGGTACTCCAGCATTGGAGCATTGAACACAGTGCCTTGCCTTGTGTGGGAGGGAGAAGAAAAATAGGTAAACTTTCTTGGGTCTGATGGAGACCGATTGTCCTCTGACATGACAGATGAGGAGACATCAAAGAGGTTTGCGGGCGGTGGGGGATACAGGCGCACTGAACTTGGTCCTCCACCATCAGTGAAAGGGTTGTTTGAGGCTTGGGGATGTGCTGATCTTTTTATTTTTTTTTTCAAAAAACTCTACTTTCAGCTTTTGCTATCCACTTCTTCAAACACTTTCTTTGCTCTGCTAACTCCTTTAAATCTTTCATGCTGACTTTCTTTTTCCCACTTTGTTTTTTCACTTCCTCATCCAATCTTTCACTTATCCTATTTAACTGGGCTAAACTAAAAGATCCCCCTTTTGGAAACCCAAAATACCCAACCCAGACTTCCAAATTTTTCAGACATTCTTCACCATATTTATCTCTCATCACATTCACACGAGGAGAATTCTAGTCTGGTGTCTCTACCTTGTTGCCCTTTGACCCCATTTGGTCAAAACCACTAGGTCCCTGATCCCTTGCACCCTGGGGCTCCACTCAACAGGACCTTTACCCGCTCGCACGGGGCCTCACAAGGGACCCATCCCTGTACACATGCGAGAGCCCCAATAGGACTTAATCCTATTTTCCCTAATTGGTGCAGGGATCACCTAGAATAGCAGGTTGCAAACTTGCTTTACCGTCTGCGGAAGCGACAGAAGTGAGCGCTCCTGTAGAACCGTCACCAGTTCTACCCTGGTCGAGACTGGAACTTCGTTCTGCCTAACCACACAGCAATCTGTTTTCAACAGGCTTGGATTTTTTTTTATCATTTCGTGCTCACTTTAGACTATCAATTACAATTATAATTCTAGCACAAATTTAATTTTAAAAGAATTATACGTATCGTAATAAATAGAGTGGATTCGGTTAATATTCCGAGGTGACGGCTGGATTCCAGGAGCAGTCGGTCCTCCCGTCCTTCAGATGGTAGGGTTAGAGGCAGGTTGTTGGTTTGTCCGTCCTTGGTGATCAGCAGCTGGATCAACAGCCCTCCTGGAATCCCACTTCTGACATCAAGTTTGTGGTAGAAATTTAACTTCCAGTAAAATTATAGAAAAGATGATCCAAGCAAACAGTTGTCTTTGTGTGGTTTATTGAAAAAGAATAACATAAGAAGAACAATATTTGCAAAGATAGTGAGAACCCTCCCCCCCCACAGTGCCAAAACCACTGGTAAGTGGTTTACTGACCATAGTATTGCTGTGTTCAATTGGCCTGTCAACTCTCCTGGCCTGAACCCCATAGAATATCTGTGGGATATTGTGAAGAGAAAGTTGAGAGACGCCAGACCACAGACTGTGGATGAGCTTAAGGCCACTATTGAAGCATCCTGGGTCTCCATAAAGCCTCAGCAGTGCCACAGACTGATTGCCTACATACCACGCCGCATTGAAGCAGTCATTTTTGCATTTTTTTGAGATAGGGATTTTTGTTTTTGCTTTACTTTTTTTCCAAAATCATCATTATTAAAACAATAAACAACTTGAACTACTTCAGTTGTGTGTAATGAATATAAAATATATGAAAGTCTAATGTTTATCAGTACATTACAGAAAATAATAAACTTTATCACAATATGCTAATTTTTTAGAAGGACCTATACAGCAGTTACTTTAGGCTACATACAGACACACACATATGCTAAAATGGCTCATTATATCGCCATTATATAAAAATGGCCCATTCACCCTTTTTTATGAATAAAGGTAAAAAAAATGTATGAAAAGAGCAAGTAAACACTATGATAATCAAAAATTTTATAGAAGTGTCTTCAAGCAGAATATTACAAATTTACAGAGAAATGGCAACGAGCATGGGCAAAGTAAACGTGGTCCACTTTGTGAGGGACAACTGCCATCTGAGGGCCAGTCTCTTCACTCTATTTTAATAGGAAATGCATGATATCAGAGATTTTGGACTATAAAAATGATCAAAAGGTTTGGGAACCATGGTGAAAAAGAATGTACCATAGGGAAAATGTGATTGAGTAAGAAATGTTAATGCTTATTTTATTTTATTTTTATTTCTTGTTTCTAAATCTCCTGTCCTCATCTCCTCACACATTGTCTCCTCACTCCTCATCTTTTTACCTCTGGTCTCCTCAAATTTTGTTTCCTTAGTCATCATCTCCTCTGTCCTTATGTCCTCTTTTCTTCACTTATTGTATCCTCATCTCCTCAATAATTCTCTCCTCTGTAATCGTCTTCTCACTCCTGGTCTCCTCAGTCTCCTTAGTTAATCATTGTATCTTTTGTCTCTCATCTCCTTAGTCCTCTTCAGCTCAGATGAGTCTGTACTCGTCCCATTCATTGTCTCGATCCTCTTCTCCTTTGTCATTGTTCCTTGTCTTGTCAGTCCTAGTTTCATCTGTCTCCCTCTCCCCAGGCATTTTCTCCTCAGTATTCATCTTCTTGATCATAGTGTCCTCTGTCTTTATCTCCTCAGTTGTCTGCACTGTCACCCTAAGTAAACACTTCTGCTTTCTTTGAAATAATGCATCACCTGCAGCATCTTTTATTGCAACATGTCATCAAAACATCAGAAACAGAACTGAGGGATTTATCAGAAGAAAGCCATTACATATTAACCTCATAAACTCCATAACTGTTAGTGACCGACTATTTTTAGAGGATGATTGGAAATATTTAAGTCGAATTGTTCTTGCTTTTTAGGATTGTTAGTTATATATCTTCACTGTTGACAATCGACAGTTCTTAAAAGATAAAACTAACCCCAGGTTACTTAAAATGAATGAAAAAGCCAAAAATCCATTAAAACAATGACATATCAACAGAATCAAAGGTTTTTTATTGATAATTCCCCACAATGTGTTTAATGCACTCTGTGAAACCAGTTAGTTGATCAATCGTGGATTCTGCTGAACAAGTTCTACCTCAACAGAGCATGACTAGAAAATGTCATTGTTAATTTAGCAAGTTAATAATCAATAGATTGATCTTTTAACAAATATTTGTGTTAATATAAGTATTATTGTTTTAACTGTTAAATACTAGTTATATGAGACATTCATGACTGGATCTGCAATGTTTATTTTTTTTGCCTCCAATGTGTTTAATCATCAAGGTACATATACATATACATATATATATACACACACACATATATATATATATATATATATATATATATATATATATATATATATATATATATATATATATATACTAGGGATGCACCGATGTGAAAATTTCGGCCGATATCGATATATGTAGAGAAAAAGGTTTTCTGTAGTGTCACAAATTTAGTACAGACCAGAAAAAACACTGTACATTTGAAAAGCACAACAGTGCTCTTTATTTAAAGGAAGGCTCACTGTAAAACTCTGTCATGTGGTTAGAGGAAGTACGGCAGAGCGGACCCGATGGAGCTCCGCGAAGACGGCGACGTCGGCGGCGGCCGGCGACGAGAAGGCGGCAGGACGGCGTCCGACACCCCGGAGCAACGCTCCGCGCATTTTTTTGTCATTTCGGGCGATGCGATGTGACGGAGGAGTCCGCTAGG
The DNA here is from genome assembly GCA_036785175.1 of Eupleurogrammus muticus. Lineage (NCBI taxonomy): Eukaryota > Metazoa > Chordata > Actinopteri > Scombriformes > Trichiuridae > Eupleurogrammus > Eupleurogrammus muticus. The sequence continues at coordinate 24,665,951 of JAYKQN010000011.1, read as the reverse complement.
AGAAACCGCTACAGTTAGTTGGGTCACTGTCTGCGTGTCTCTCGGCGACGCGCTAAGCTAGCTGGTCCTAGCGGGCTCCTCCGTCACATCGCATCGCCCGAAAAGACAGCGGCCTCCTTCGCCTCCGCCGCGGCCGCCGACGAGAAGGCGGCAGGACGGCGTCCGACACCCCGGACAAACGTTTCGCGCATTTTTTTTGTCTTTTCGGGCGATGCGATGTGACGGAGGAGCCCGCTAGGACCAGCTAGCTTAGCGCGTCGCCGAGAGACACGCAGACAGTGACCCAACTAACTGTAGCGGTTTAACTCTGCACATTGTTGACATATCGGCCAGAATTTGTTGATATCGGACCGATACCGATAAGTTAAAAAACGTGACATATCGGCCGATATATATCGGTAGGCCGATATATCGTGCATCACTAATATATACATATATACACACACACACACACACACACACATAAATATACACATATATATATACACACAAATACATATATACACACACATATACAGTGAAGAAAACAAGTATTTGAGTATCTGCTATTTTGCTATTTCTGTAACAAGGCAATTCATTTTGTTACAAAAAAAAGGAATTTATTTATTCTGAAGGAAACCTAGGCAATTATATGATTATCTCAGTGCAACTAATCCTGATGTTTGGGGAAATTTCACATTCCCACTAAAAAAAACACCTAACCAACATTCATCTCTGCATTCTTGAATTATAGCAATATGTAGCTACAATAAAAGACTGTATGCATCCTATTATTAAGCAATGAGAACACTCTCACTGATAGACCCTGGCAAGGGTGGTTGTAAAATTGTATCCTTGTCCTGTTAGCTTTGGTTCTGTTGTCATTGTTCTTTGTTTTGGAGGGGGGGGGGTATGTTTATCTGCTATGTATACCTGTATTGATGGCTTTAGTACTTTTTAAAAACATGTCTTTAAAGAGGCATCATGGATCCATGGATAGCACGGTTTAATTACATCCATGGATGGTATAGAACCATCACCTTTTATTGGCTATTTCATTCACCTCAGTTTGTTTGTCTCATGTTTTTGTCAGTCTTGAAAGTGAATAGGTACGTACTGTACGTACCTAGTAAGCACAATTTTTAATCACTTGTACTTTATTTCCATTTGATGCTACTTTATACATAGTTTGACTACATTTTAGAGATGTGTACTTTTCAAATGCAAGTTTAAGTATTTTACATAAATATATTTTAATATCTATATTCCCCTTTGTTTTGCACTTAGTATGAACAGTGAGAAATATTTTGATGCAGTACTAATATAATTAATCTACCTAAAGCATCTCAAATTGACTCCATATTGATAAATTAATACATTAAAATGCCTCCACCTGTATTTAGCGATTAAATATGGGTAGTATAATATAATGCAATGATATCCATTCTTGTATAATGAATATTTTCAACACTTTAAGTAAATCTTTTGACAATACCTATGTAGTGAGTACCATTTTAAATTCAGACTTTTACTTGATATTGAATATTTTTTGTGATGATCATACTTCTGCTTTTACGCAAGTGAATAATCCGACTACTTCATCCACCACTGCAAGTACCTCAAATGCTGAATGTTATGAAAAGTGACCAGTGCATTGCTTCGATTAAATTAAAGAAATGCAATAAATAAATCAGATTTTTTATGTCATTTTTATTTTGAGGATTCGAAAAAACATCAGAATAAAACATGTATAACGTGCCCTTATTTGGGCAATAAAACGCAGCCTGCATTTATAAAATAAAATAGCCTTTTTAAAAGATAAGGTATATAAAATTAAATTAATACAGTTTAAGTTTGATTTCTATGCAAATGAAAAGCAAGTCAGTGCAAGGGTGAAACGCAGCAGTGAACGGTTTTCCACGCTTTATTATCTCTCGGGTTGCAACAAAACTAGCAGCAGTTGTGGTGTTTGGCGTTGCAATTCACTTCTTAAATCTATTTTTGCACTCCTCAAATTTCTCAAGAAGTAATGCAATTGCACTTTTTCTCTCGCTCCCAACTGGTTACTCGGCTGAAAATGTAGCATGCCTAAATGTGTTTCCACGTTACTCTTTTTGTTATTTGACAACTTCCTCACTACAGAGCAAATAATCCTTCCGCATTGGCAATGAATGCAACTGATTTGGTCCAAGAAACGTTGAATCCTCTCTTCTCCTCAGTTGTTTTTCTTTTTTTCCCTTCGTAATCCATGGCCCATCACAGAGCCGCTAGGTATGTTTACAACAGCGACCCGCCTCCGCCCCACTGAGGGGCGTGTGTCGCAGGCTATGACGCAAATCTACATTGACGGAAATGTTGAAATTTAATATTTATTCTAAACATTTTCACAATTGGAAAACATTAAGAATGTTTGTCCTCCTATAGAAAAATGTATATATTTACCTCCCTCACTTTTTATACATTTTCAAACATTTTTTAAAAAGCTCCAGGGAACCACTAGGGTGAGACTAAAGAGAGCCGCAGGATGCCGACTCCTGAGCTAGGCAAATGAAATAGCAATGCAAGTAGGTTCCCCTACTTTCTTATAGTTCACAAATTTTCACACTGGTGGGTGTGTTAAAAAAGTAATGTCGTCTAAAACGACCAAAGTGAGTCCTAGTCCACATGAACGTATTTACTTAGAAATAGAACTTTTATAGAAGTTGCTCGCCTGGCAAATAAGATGAAAAAGTTCCAGGGTTCTCCGTGTTATGGGACCTATAAAGCTCCTTTGGGATGATCCAGGCCTGAGCAGAATCGATCCACGGTGGCCACCGCACAACGCTGCCAGTTAGATTTTAGTCCAACTCGAGCCTGACTGGCTTTGACATCATGCAGGCTCACGAAGTGTGACCCTATCCAATGTGAGTTACACATGCACAGTGAAGTCCGACCGATTCCTCCATCTTGGACGGCAACTCTGCTTGGACAAACCACTTTTGTAAATTAATTTGAAAGATCACAATATAACAGCAGCACTGCTCATTAAAAATGAGAAATTTCCATATTTGCATTTTATCCTTTGGAAAATAAATCAATCAACATGTTTTGTTATTTGTAATTACTGTACTATTTGTGTGTGATGAATTAACTAAAAAAGGCTCCGTAAAATTAAAAGTTCATCAAAAATTTTGTAATAGTTATAAAATGAATTAAGATAAAATAGAAATCTGTAAGTTTAAGTGTTTTCCTTTCTGTTGCAAATAATTTATTTTAACAAGTTATGAAGCCATTTAATGTAATTAAAATTATAAAATAAATGTGATGAATTTAAATCTGTTTCAGTTGAAAATAATTCATTTTTAATGAGTAATGATTCCCAAATGGCGTTCCAATAATGGGGGATTTGACCAAGTGGTTTTGCCGTCCAAAACGGGGTAAACGAGTGGCCCTAAATGCGCATGCGTGACTCACATTGGGTAGGGACGATGGATGTATTATAGACCTGCGTACAGCACTACCCTTCAGCAGCATCCCGACTTTCCTCAGTGGTCACTCGACACCCACAGCTATAACCTTGTTAATTGCTCATCTTTGTTTTCTATATTTTTAAGTGATGGACCTTTTTATCTGTCAAGACCTTTTCCAATGGTCGGAAAAGCCCTGGAAAAGTCTTTTCCCAGTATGACATTTTTCTTGGAACAGTTTTTACTCTGGTCAGCAAAGCGAAATAAACAACTTAAATGGTAAATAGATGGGATGGAATGGTTTTCTAGTTGTTTCGAACACTCAAAGTGCTCTACAAATGTGATGCAAAAGTTCTCTACAAATGTCTCATTCCCTGTTTAACCTTAATGTATTAAGGATTAATCTATTCCTGGACTATTTTATTCTGATGTTGTGAAGGTTTAATCTTTTAACATATTTTGTGCAATCAGTAAGACATTTTATTATATAACACTTATCAAAACAAGCAATTACAGAGCTTTATAGAACAATTTAAAAGATGCCAGACATCCATATCCTCCTATGTAATAACAAATATAAATTGATAAATCGAGCATTATTAAGAACATGCTGCTGCTTTTCCTCTCCATGTGCTATATCTTGAAATGTTTTCAGTTTTCCAAATTTAGGGATGAATGAGTAATAATTGTATGAATAATGATTCCAAATTCTAACAAATATTTTTCTTGCTTATTTATACAGACATAAGCAAACAGTAAGTGGAAGCAAAATACTTTTTTATTCATTCATGGAGAAGGAGTGGGATAGAATAACTTTGACTTCTTTTAGTGCAGTATCCTATAGAAAAGTAATAGTAGTAGCATATATTTAAATGGCCTGCTTTTGTACTGTGCTTTTCTAGTCTAGTCTTCTCAACCATTCAAAGCACTTCACACTACAATTCACACACTGATGATGGTGGCAATATACAGTGCCTCCCGCACATCAGGAATCTAACCACCGCTGGCACATGCCATCAGAGGCAAATTGGGGTTAAGTATCTTGCCCAACAACAAACAACATGCAACTTTAGGAGCCAGGAATCCAACCAACAATCCTCTGACTGATGGACAACTGCTTCTCCTCTGAGCTACAGCTGCCCCTAGATTTAAGATGCTGCATCTATTGTGTAGAGCAGACATGTCCAAAGTCCGGCCCGGGGGCCAAATGCGGCCCGTGGTCAATTTTCATCCGGCCCGCAGCCTCCATCATAAAATCAATAACGCCTGGCCCGCATGTACAATTACGTAATACATTGGGCAGCAGCGCTGTTACCTGCGGGTTCTAAGTGCTGCCATCTACAGGCTCAAATAGGAACAACAAATTAGTATGTATGCAGAGCATTGCAAACCTTTCACCGAGGTGAGTTTTTTCAAAGACTGTGTGATGGTAAAAAATATTTGTCCTGAGAAGCAGCAAGAGTTTGCCAAAGTCAGCCTGTGTGTCATCGGACATCAAAAGACCATTGGGAGTCAGAGGAAAGGAGTTTGACTTTTTTTCACTAGCTTGCGACGAAAGCACAGACGCCTCTGACACTGCTCAGTTACTTATTTTTTTGAGAGGAGTGGACAACGAAATGAATATTACTGAAGAGCTACTTGACCTACAGAGCCTGAAAAACCAAACAAGAGGAACAGATTTATTCTCTTCTGTTTGCGCTGCCGTGGATAACATGAAACTCCCGTGGAATAAAATTTCTGGGATAATTACGGATGGCGCGCCATCGATGACTGGCAAACAAAGCGGATTAGCAACACTAATAAGTAACAAAGTAAGTGAAGAAGGAGGGAAAGCTGTAAAACTGTGGGCAGTTAACTGTATATAATAGTAATTCCTGAAAAATCAGACTGTAAGGTACGCACTGGGGGGGGCTACACCGCTAGTGCGCACATCACCACCGCGCGTCCTGTCAACATTTATAGTTACTGTCATATTTTAAATGAGCCCTGCACTTGTTGATATGACAATTTCTCTGTTATTGTGTTTAAAAATTCTGTAAATATTAAACTGCCATAGTGAGATTTTTTTTTTTATGTTTCAAATGTAATTTGCACCCAAGAGTACAATACTTCTCTTCAACTGTTACAAAAAAGTTAATTAAAGTGTTAAAAAAAAGTGGTTAATTGAATATTTAATTTCAATTTTCAATGTCAATTGAATTTTGATATGCATGTTTCAAATGAACCAAAACATATGCTTAAGATAGCTGAAATTAAGATAAAAAGCAAACGTGAAACACAGAACGGCTCACTATAATGTATTTAAATTAATTGCTGTTATATGTAAAGAACGTCCCCCAAGGTTGGCCCCCCTACATTTTTAACACACCAAATCTGGCCCCCTTTGCAAAAAGTTTGGACACCCCTGGTGTAGAGAGTTGTTCTGCTCTAAAAGAGGAAAAGACAGCAGCATGTGAACTTTACTTTCAAAGTTTGTTGTTTTGGTGTTAGCTTCGGCCACGGTAAAACAACTACTACCCATCGGGGCAGGAAGGAACAGATGTTTGAATGGTTATGAGAATGGTGGGATGTAATCATTATTGCAAAATGGAGCTGTAATAGTAACAAAAGCACTGCTGCAGAATAGCTGTGTGATACGTAAGTGTGCAGGATTTCTTTTTTGTTAAATGTAAAAGTTCAGGGTGCAAACAATGGAACTCCCTGATGAGGGTGGGGTCATAGATGCTCTGGCAAGAAATCTTGCCAGAACATCTATGACCCCACCCTGGCAAGAAGACTTGAGGAGTTTCTTAACAGTGCCGGTGCGTATCTGCTTGATACATAAAACATGAAAAGTGAGTTGGATTCTCCAAAGGGTCTGGGCAATTGTTAACAAACAGCAAAGGGATGTGGCAGTGGGCAGGTGCCAACCAACTTGGGAGCCAGTTTTCTGTCCAGAGGTTCTTAAAAACAAGACTTATTGTTCTCTATCAGGAAGCAGCAGTGAAGCAGCAGCACTCTTCAACGGGGGCTGAAAACTGCAACTGTTGGGCGTATTGCTAGGTTCAGTAACACCTACAGATATACTGCATATCCAGAAAGTATTCATAGTACTTTGTTTTATTTCTGCATTTTGTCATGTTACAGCCTCATTCTAAATTGTATTAAATCCAATTCTCTTCTGGACATTCAACACACAATACCCCGTTATGACAACAAAAGTTTTGACATTCATTAAAAATAGAAAACTAAGAAATCACATTTACATACGTATTTAGAACATTTGCACATCACTTTGTTGATCCGCTTTTAGCAGCAATCACAGCCTCATATTTTTTAATATGATGCAACAAGCTTAGCACATCTATCTTTAGGCAGTTTTGCACATTGTTCTTTGAAATAATTCTTAAGCTCCATTAGGTTGGATGGGAGACGTCTGTGCACAGCCATTTTCAGGTCTATCTAAAGATGTTCAATCGGATTCAAGTCTGGACGCTGGTTGGGCCACTCCAGGACATTCACAGAGTGGTTCTAAAGCCAATCCTTTGAGATCTTGGCTGTGTGCTTTGGGTTGTTGTTTTTCTGAAAAAGGAACCTTCTTCACAGTCTGAGGTCAAGAGCGCTTCGGAGCAGGTTTTTATCCAGGATATTTCTGTGTATTGCTGCATTTTTTTTCCTTCTATCCTGACTAGTCTACCAGTTTCTGCTGCTAAAAATATCCCCACAACAATAATAAAAATAATGGTACAGAACTGGTGATGTGCCTGGTTTCCTTGAAACATGACACCTGGCATTCAAGTCAGGTCAAGTCAATTTTATTTTAATAGCGCAAAATCACAAACTCGCCCCAATGGGCTTTACAGTTTGTACGAAAGCAACACAACATCCTTTTATTGAACAGACAAACAAACATCTCCCAAAAGTTCCGATGCGGAAATTTGACAAAGTGTATGTAGCACTAGGCTTGACTGTGAAAGACCGGTGTGTTACTGTGTCTAAAATGTTGGCAGCGGACAGCATGAAGCCGAATAAATAAAGACATTACACCCCAATCATGCTGATAAGCCGAATTTATGTATTTTATTTTTCAGTCTCATATGGTTTGACATGTTCACTCAAAAATATTTATATTTTAATCAAGGATTTATTTTTGAATTTCAGATGCACCTTAAATCTTTTCTGTTACATTTAATAAAAGCTATTCTTTGTTGTAAATTGGTCGATTTTTCTTCCTTTATTCTCTTATACATTATTAGGATACAGTGTTATGCAGAGGTGTACTTATAACAATTTTATAGACAAACTAGACAATTCCTGCGGCAATTGTGAGAGTTTGGGCTGGGCCGTTGGGTGTCGGAACTCTACTGTGGCTTAATACAGAAGTTCAACACCACAGGTGGGATGCTGATGTCTTTCTGATCATTATTGCCAAGTTTTGGTATGTGTTGGACATTTAGATACAAAGTTATTAAGAAAAAAACAGCAGCTAATCAGCTGTCAGCCTGATGAAGTAAACAGCTCATGTCCACTATGTCGCCGTGGTGGAAAGAACTTAGCTTGGGATGGTGCAGAGCATTTATTTTATCGCTCTCACAAAGTTTGGTGAGCGTGCAACCTTTACATCAAAAGTTATTAAGGAAAACAGCCAAAATGCTTGCAGTCTGTCATGGAGCATTAGCTGGGACCGTTGTTATGGTTACACACACACCTGTTGCAGCTCTTTGATGTAGGGGAGATCGTTAAAGATTCCAAATGACAAAATCTGCTTTCAACGTGTGTGGAGAAACGGCTGTTTCATCCTCTGAGAGGGCCAAAATAGATCCCGAACAACTGCTCATAACTCAAAAACCGTAATTCATAATAAAAAATGAGTATATTTTCTGAAAGGTGAGGGTCTCCAGGTCGTGTTGATAAGTGTTATATTTATATAGCTTAAAAAATGTGGGCACAGGAGCAGGTTAGATATTCAATGTTTTACTAAAATGCAGGATAAGTCAGCGAAAATGTATAAGTTCAGAGATAGGAAGAGCAGGAGCGTTAAGGTGCACTTGAATGGTCATAGCACCAAAACCGTAAAACTCTCAGCTTTCTTACTCACATTAGAGCGATTGAGAGGGTCTTGCCGACGTTTTGATGTAAAACTTATTACTGTGCAGTGAAAACTGTGGCCGTGGCAGCGAATTCAAAATGTTTTTTTCAGAGGATTTTTTTCAAAACTGCATGTAGAGCTTCTATAGCTTCCTCTGGCCTGGCCCTGAAATGCTTCACAGCTGGCTTGCTCCTTGTCAGCAGATTCAGACAGCCAATTGTGCGTGAATGTGTTACTATGTATGAAGTTTACACATTCACAGGACATGTGAATACTTTCTTCTTTACACATTTAATAGCACTATCCTTAGTTCTTAAGGTGTAGGCAGGCTTTCTTTATACATCTCGTTTAATTTTAAAGTGCATTACTATATTTTTCAATACAATCAGTGGGATCAGTTACAACGCATATATGTGCGCGATTAAAGTAAATTGGAGGAAATCTAAGGTGTTACATGAAATGTTTCATAAAAGATAGGTTTATTAAATTTTTAAATTTTCTAAATGTTCTTGTGCTTCTTCACACCAAAACAAAGGTAAGACATGATATTTTGAGTATCATATATTTTCAATGGACCGGTTGACATCTACTGAGGCCTTATGTGTCCAACAATGTGAAATGAGTTTGACACCCCTCATATAGATTAATTGTTCATGTGAAAGTATTCAGATTGTAGTTTTTCCTCTTTACATGAAAATAAAAAGAAGTTCTTGTTTTTACAGGAGGTTATATTGGATCAGTTTTACTGGTCTGACCAATGTGGAGTTTGACACCCCTGTCCTAAACAGTAGTCGATAGTCTCAGATGTTATTCCAGCTGGTGTACTCATGTTATTCAAGAGTAATATGTCTGTTTCTGTACTTGATGTGCCCTTTACTGATGTAACCACCAGTTGGTAAAGTATGTTTCAGCCCATTTGGCTCTAAAACAACCGTGAGATCTGGGCACTTTTCCGATGCAATATGATTTCTGTTTCACCTGGTATATCTTATTGGAACTGTCATATTATGTTGGAAAATAATCTAGTGCTTGCCTTGCAATTTCTTTGTGGTTAATAAGGTGAAAAATAGTCTCATTCAAAATTATCCATTGATGTAACCCAGCCAGATTCTCCTCTATTGAATTCAAATATGATAATCTTGATCTAAATTTTCCTTTCTGTAACTGCATACTGAAACTGATATTCTTCTCTTCTGGAAACGTGAACATAAAATAGCAAGATATTTGTGGACTTATCTAGAGATAGAGTCTCTTGGTGAAAGGCTGAAATGAGAGTTTTTGAGTTGTTTGTATTTTGTTACCAGTGACCCTGAGACGGAAAGGATTCTCACTGGAGAGACCTGTTGAGAAATATTTTTTTTTCTGTTCCCCTTTTCGAGAGCCGCGAGCTACGAGTTCTGTTTTGATTATAAAGAAGCCTGATTTAACACTTTTGAATCCCTACCTGTTTTTGTTAATTCCAAATCCACAAGAAAATGTAATATTTGTTTGGAAAGCTTGTGCCCCTGCACTGTTTGAACTATCCAACTTAAACGCAACCTTTCTTTATATATAACGTACCTCCTGTTAATAATACAAAAGAAAGCGGTGAGAATCATAAACCATGCTAAATATACACCCTGGTATATCAATATCTGGTATATCAATACCAGGGACAGAAAAATACAAGAAATGAATGATTGCATACAGATTATAAAATAAAATGAATGAATAAATAAAAGATTAGAAGATAGCTGCACCGTGTATTTGATTTTTAGCAATGTTTGTAAAGTCTCACACCAGCAGGAAGGAAAGACCTGTGGAATCTCTCCTTCCCACAGCAAGGTTGGGTGATCAGTCACTGAAGCTGCTCTTTAGACCAGACAGTACTTCCAGCGGAGAGCGCGACTCATGGTTCAGCATAGATGTCAGTTTTTCCAGGACTTGCTGTCACCTAGCTCCCATACTGAGTCCAGAGAACAGCCCAGGACTGAGCTGGACTTCCTGATGATCTTGTCCAGCCTCTTCCTCTCTCGCTCTGTAATGCTGCTGCTCCACCAGACCACAACACACAGAATAGCTGATGGCACCACAGAGTCATAGAAGGTCTTTAGGAGCAGCCCCTGCAATCCAAAAGACCTTAGTCTCCTCAGGAGGTAAAACCTGCTCTGGCCTTTCCTGTACAGTGCACCCGTGTTATGTGTCCAGTCCTGCTTGTGGTTCAGGTGAACACACAGGTACTTATAAGAGTCCACACTTTCAATGTCCATTAGATGTTCACGGTTGAGGGGGCAGACCGGTGTCTGCGGAAGTCCACCACCATCTCCTTCCACAAAGTCCTGTGTCAGATGTACTCCGCATCATCGTCGTTATTGATCAAGCCAACAATAGCAGAGTCATCAGAAAAAACTTTAGCAAGACACAGCCGTCCATGTCTGAAGTCTGCAGTGTATAGGGTAGGGAGAAAAGGTGCAAGCACCGTACGAAGTCGAGGAAGAGAATCCTCACAGTGCTGCCGGGCTGTTCCAGGTGAGCTAGAGCACAGTGCAGTAGTAATATCACAGGCGAACTGCAGTGGGTTCATAGCCGAGCCCATGTTAAAGTGGAGGTGGCCCAGGATCAGTCTCTCCAGTGTCTTCATCAGGTGTGATGTTAGGGCCACCAACCTGAAGCTGCTGAGGTTTTTAGCATGCTGTGTCTTGGGCACTGGTACAACACAGGAGGTCTTCCATAGCTGTGGTACCACTCTCAGCTTGAGGCTCATATTGAAGACATGCTTCATAATCCCACAGAGTTCATTTGCACATATTGTTAGGAGCCTGGAAATGATCCCATCTGGTCCAGCTGCTTTCCATGGCGTGATCCTTTTCAGCTCATTGCTCACCTGGAAAGATGTAAAGGACAGGGGTGGGATAGGGCTGTGATGATCCCTGAGGTGAGGGGGTGGTGAGGTGTGGTGTGTGGAGTAAGAGGTTTGAGGTTTGCACTTCCAAGGGGGAGGGGAGGTGTGACTGGTCAAACTGTTTGAAGAAAATGTTCAAGTCTTTGGCCAGCATTGGTCCCCCTCAACCCAGGAGTGGGGTGCTTTGAAGCTGGAAATGGTCCTTAGACTCCTCCATGCCGAACTGATGTTCTGCTGCTGCAGCTGCTCCTCCATCTTCCTCCTGTACCTAGCCTTGCCCTACCTGATCTTCCTTCTCAGTTCCTTCTGTACAGCCCTGAGCTCCTTCCTGTCCCCTGTCCTGAAAGCTCTATTCTTCTACTTCAGGAGAGCTTTGATGTCACAGGTAATCCACAGTTTATTGCAAAACACCGAACCTTTCTGGAGGTGACTGTGTTTTCCAAGCAAAGGATGGCGATTAACTCCAACATACTTGAATTCTATAATAAAAAAAACTTAATTACAGTTCAGATAATTTATAGGGCCGCTAACAAAAGTCTTCCAAAAGGTCCGAACCAGACAGTCTCAGTTATTGGTGTCAAACTCTGGAATTATCTGAAAGAAGAGATTAAGAAATCAGTAAAACTGAGTGACATCAAAAAGTAATATATCTAAACATCCATTGATCGTTATAGATCAATCTCAGCATCTCTTTTGATTGGACCATGTGATTAACAGACTTCATTACAAGTGATGGCTGTTCACTAATGGATGGACAGAAATGGACACTTGGCAAGCATACAAGTATTTTTTTTTTTATTTAATGATTGATTAAAGTTGAACTGCAGCTCTGAGAAATGATTGTTTGAAAATTTTGTGTGGAAATGTCAAATGAACAACAATGCAATTATGTAACTAAAAAAGAGAAAAGGATGATCCCTGTGATGAAAAATATATTATTTATGTGGAAAACAGATAAGCTTTGGTTTCTCCCGCTTTCCCTTTCGGCCGTGTTCACTGTATACTGAAAATATAATGATGTGTGATGAAAGCTAATAAATTGACATGCCTGTTAGACTGTGTGAGAACCCAGAGAGAACCCACGCAGATACATGCAAACTCCAGTCAGAAAGGTCCCAACCCAAGGACTTTAACCTGCAACCTTCTGCAACAACCTGCTCCACCGTGTCCCACACATCAATATAAAATAGTAAAATATTAGTCACCAATAGTCTCTGTAAACATGTTATAAGTAAATACATTTTTTGTTAAGTTTTCCCTCCTGCAGCAGGTGAATTGACTCGACTTCCGCGTTGGCGTTTACATTGATCCTAATCTTGCCCAACGTTTCTGTCTGGTCACGTGACCGCGTTGTTTTAAGTTGAAATGTGCCAGTTCAGCAGTCTTACCTTAAGTCAGTTGACAAGTAGACAATGAAAGAAGGAGAAGAAAAGGAAGAAAAAGAAGACGAAGACGAATAAGTATAATTCCATGTCGCGGGATGACCTTCATGAAGTGTGTGTTTGTCCTGTTCGGGACGAGCCTCTGCGTTCTTTTTTTTCTCTTATGGGGACAGTTCAGGTGTGTTGAATGATGATTATTAAAGTATTACGTAATGACGGTGGTAAAATTTGTTATGCTGTTATGCTTTTTGTTAGGAATTATTTTTTTTGTTTCAGTTTGTGTCAACAAGTGGTGGGCGTGGTTAAATAAATGTCATCCTCCGTTTTTTTTTATGAATCTTAGTTTAGTGTGGAACCGCCCAGTGATCTTATTCTCTCTTTCCTGGCTTCAGTTTAAGAGGTCTTTTAAACGAAAAAAACAACAACAACAACAACAAACAAACAAAGTACACGTGATTTACCTTTATTTAACGAGTCATATCGGGCATATTTTGTGACGTCGGGAGTCATGTTGGATGTGTTTTGTGGCGTAACAACGCAAGTTGGACGTTTTTGTGCTGTCAGAAGTCATGTTTCGTGTGTTATTATGATGTCAAATGTGTTTTGTAACTCAGAAGTAATGTCAGATGTGTTTTGTGATGACAGAAGTCGTGTCGAATGTGTATTGTAATATCACAAGACATATCGGATGTGTATTATGATGCCAAAAGTTGTGCCAGATGTTTTGCAGTGTCAGAAGTAATCTGCTGTCATGTCTACTTTGTTTTGTGACGTTATGTTGTTTTGTGACGTCACAACGCCTTGTGATGTCAAAAGCCTTGTCAGATCAATTTCGTGACATAAATCATGTTGGCTGTGTTTTGTGATGTCAGCAGTCATGTCAAATGTGTTTTATAACGTGACAGGTCCTATCTGATGTCTTGTGATGTCAGATGCATCTGTATAGTGCTTTTCTAGTGTTTATTCACCCATTGACAGACACTGATGGTGGTGGAAATATACGGTGCCAACCGCACATCAGGAATCTAACCATTCACACAGAAGGCAAAATCAGGGTTAGGTCCAATCTTGCCCAAGGATTCAATGGCATGCAACCCAGAGGAACTGGGAATCAAACCACCAATCCTTTGACTGATGGACAACTGCTCTACCTCCGAGCTACAGCTACTCCTCTAAAGTCTTGTTGGTTGTGTTTTATGATGACAGAAGTCATGTCGAATGTGTATTGTGATGTCAGAGGTCACGTGGACAGTGTTTTGTAAAGTCAGAAGTCCTGTTGGGTAGGTTTTGTGATGGCGGAAGTCAGGTTGGATCTGTTTTGTGATGTCAGAAATTATATTTTGTGGCATCAGGCAGCAGACAGCAGGCAGAGAGGATCAGCATGACTGGAGACTCCTCACCGATATTGAAGAAGATAAAGCAACAGTAAGTAATCTACACTTACTTACGGAAATTAGATTTGCTTAAGATGCCTACTGTGCATATGTAAAGTTCTTAAATGGGCCTTATTTGTTTTAGATATATTTACTCTAGTGAAATATCAGAGCATTCGTTTATCATTGAGTATCTAGCATAATTGACAGAAAGTGATTTTATCCTCAATGACTCCATTCTCTCAGGTGTTTCTAACAGACTCATGTTTTTGTGCACAGAGAGAAGCTTTGTGTTCTCTGAGGAAGACGGTGAGGAGAGATACTCTTTTTAGGAGGAGATTCAGCTTCTCAGTGCCACCACTTCAGTGGAGGCGGAGCTTCTCCATGCCAACCTGGGAGCGGCTGGGGGACCAGGCGCCGCCTTATGGCTGGAAGGGACTTCCTGTGGAAGGTAAACATTCTTCCCGACCTCACAGAGGTCAGTCACTGTTTACCTTTGATGCACCTCTGAGACCTGAAAGAGACAGAACAGACAGTTAAGTTTATTAGGAGCAGGTTTATACCACATAACACAAGTTTTACCCACAGGACATGACCTTCAACACAGGACATGATCTGCAAAACACATCTGACATCACGAAATGCACCCGACATGACGAATGACATCACAAAACGGATTCAACATGATTTTGACATCACAAAACACATACACAGGACAAAAACTTCACCCAAAGGATGTGACCTTCATCTATAGGACACGATCTTTACTTATAGGACATGACCTTGAGTGATTCTGATCCTGATTCCTCCGGATCTTGAGAGACAGAGACACAGACACCTCCACGAACAATAGATTGTTGTTTATTTGTTGACCTGTTGTGTTCCTCAGTGGTCAGATCGACACTCGCCCTCCTAACCAGCTCTCATCTGTTTCCTGCCCGCCCTGGTCGATGTGTTCGCTGTGCTGTGGTTGGAAATGGCGGAATCCTGCGTGGCTCTGAGCAGGGAAAGAACATTGACCGCCACGACTACGTCTTCAGGTGAAAACAAAAACATCTGAGACAGTGGCTGAGATTAAGGCTTTAACTCCACATTTCGCTTGGTTTACAAGTACTGTCATTAAAAATAATAAATAACAATATGGAGCCAGATTGAGATACCTGTTGTAGAAAAGTAAATGTACTTCAACATAATATTTGCACATAACACTAAGCACAAGATTCATTTTAATTTTAAAATCTGCACCTGACGTAACTAAAGCTATCAGATAAGTACAGTAATTGAGTAAATGTACTTACTTTTTATGACAGACTTTTATACATTTTAATATATACCTGTTCTGTATATGTTATTGTCACTGATTCAACTTAAAGTATTTTACTTCTATCTTTAGGGCTGAAATGTGTTTTCATTATGATCAATCATCCAATAATCTTGTCTGTTAATATAACATCGAAGCAGAGGGACAAGTTCCTGTCAGTCTCCTAAAACCCTGAAACATTTAATTTACTATAAAGAGCAAGAAAAGCTGTGATTTTCTCCTGAAACTGTCAAATATTTGTTGCATTTGTGTTTTGAAAAGGAGGTAAAATGATAATTGCAATTGATTGATTGGATGCATCGATGAAATTATTGGTGGTTTCAGTGATGATGGCCTGCTTCTGGTCCTCAGGGTGAATGGAGCAGTGATCAAAGGCTTTGAGGAAGACGTGGGGACAAAGGTTTCATTCTATGGCTTCACTACCAATACGATGAAGAACGCGCTGCGCTGGTACCGCAAGGACGGGTTCGGTGGGATCCCTCAGAGCAGGGTGACACACCTGAGACACAGTACACACAGGGGAGATGTTCTGCTGCTGCTATGCCTTCACCTGTCTCCTTCTCTTCCTCTTTTTCAGGACACCAAGTACATCTTTATCCCCTCAGATCTCAGAGACTACGTGATGATTGCTGCTGCTATTCAGGGTCAGACTGTGAGTTCAGGCAGAGACACAGGAGACAGGTGAGAGGTGATAATGATTCTGGTGATCCAACAACTCATCAGGTTTCATCTTCAGGTTGCGCTGAAGTGCTGCTTCAGTAGTGAAATGGATCTTCCTGACATATTCTGTCTTTGCATCACTTACTTGGGTATGGTGCTCCATTCCTGTATTGTGGTAGACACATTTTTACTTTACTGACTGGGTGAAAGGTCACACGCACACACAGTGTGAAAAAAGCAGAACTGCGCATTCGTGGAAAGCACTTTTTGGATTGCAATTTAAAGTCTATGATGAAAACAGATACATTTTTATTTAATAAAAAAACAAAATAGTATATTTTGTCTTATTTTATAGTCAGTAGTTAACAGCATTGATTTTGTGTAATTTTGTAATTGTGTTATGTTTTTGTCAAAATTACTTAATTGAAAAATATTTTTCATCTTCTCTCATTTGACAAAATTAATACTGATTTAGTATCACTAGTGCAGTGCCTGTATGAAGTATGCATTTCTACAGAAAAGTGGAAGCTTAAGGTGAATTTCCATGTTTGGCCAAATGAAGGTGTGTTGGACTGTTTCATAGTCTTAGTACTGATTGTACATTGGGTAAGACATAAAATTCATTGAAGTAAGCATGACATGCAAATACAGTTATTGTAAGAAAAACTCTACAATTTATGGTGAAAGATTGGATGTCAATTTAGTTCTTAAAATGTGATGATAGGCCAAGTCTATGGGATTTGAACTTTTTCTGTAGGTTATTGGGTCAAAGACGCTTTTATTATACAGTAGCCAGAAAGGAAGTAGATGGGGGAGATGTGCAGAAAAGAATCTCTTCAGCCAGGATACAAACTATGGTCAGCTTCTTATGAGGAAAGTGCTCCACACCTACACCACCACAGCCCACTCACAGGTTTTCAACTTTAAGTGATAATCATGATAATGATGTTTTGAACATCCATCCATAACACAATTGTGCCATGTACAGCATTATCCGTAAATTGGGATTAATCCGACAGAGAGAGATATGGGAGCCACAAACCTGTAGATGCTTTTTGCTTTATAGATAGATGAAAAATATTCAGGACATTTCCGTAAAGTCAGATAGAATCTGACCTGCAGGAGGCAGCAGCTGCTAAAGTTAGACCTTAGGTCTGATGCAGGTCTCTTTCTCTCTGTGTTTCTCTGTGTGTCTGTATCTCTATCTGTCCCTGTCCCTGTCTCTGTCCAACAGACCTTGGAAATATTTTGGCAACAAAACATCAGAAAGCTTCAGGATTCTTCATCCAGATTTTGTTACCTATGTGACCAACAGGTAAAGTTTTTACTCATGACTCTTTTGTTAATTAATAACTATAGAATAAAAAAAAAAGTAATTCTTTTTTTTGGTATTTTCAGTTTCCTGTCATCTCCTCGATTGACCAATGAGAAAACCCATAACCTGTACATGCCTAGCACAGGAGCTCTGATGCTGCTGACTGCTATACATACCTGTGACCAGGTAACACACACACACAAACCTTTGATCAGGCAACACACATACACACTAATATTGATATTTTTATAAATGAGTTGCAGCTTAAATTAACAGGTGACTCACCTGATCCATAGAATTCTGGAAAAAAAAAGTCATTTTGATTTCAAAACCTTTGTTTGTTGTTGTAGTGCCACCAACTGGTCAAATTACAGCAAAAACTAACTTTTAATTACTCACATCAAAAAGGCACACTGCTTCATTGCCCAGAAACAGAAAACTGTCCCCTTCATATCCCCTTCCACTCTTCTTCCTGTCCCCTTTCTGTCTGTACTGCAGGTCTCTGCCTATGGTTTTATCACCAGGAACTATGCAGCTTTTTCAGATCATTATTATGACTCTGTGAAGAAGCCTCTGAAATTTTTCGCCAACCACGACCTGCAGATGGAACGGCGGTTGTGGGAGTCACTCCACCACCGCCGCATCTTCAAGCTATTCCAGAGGACACCAGCAAGCTGATGGAGGACGTCCCTGCAGCCCTCACAATGAAAGAAACTGCTAAACATCTTCAGGTCTGAAACATGAGAATCATGTGAAAAAAGAAAAAGAAAGAAAGAATGCTTTCTGGATTGATTAACTGATGTTAAAATTAATAAATGCTAGTCATTTTTTGATGTCATGTTTTGATGTTTAACACGTTTGTACCTCAGACACAGTTATTCATTTGATTTGACATATTTTGACTATTTGTGCAGAATAATACTATGCTCATTTTTTTCTGGGTTACCATCAAATTCATCTGTGTTTAAAATCAATGCATTTGGAACACTGCATTTAATATCCTAAATCAAAAGGTGAAGAAAATGAATATTTGGCTGTTCAAAGAAATAACAGTGTCTGCTTTTTTCTTTTTTTCTCATTTAATGTATACACCAAAAAATCTTTTAGAATTTAGCATTGATTGAACCAGATGTTGTTTGTCTCTATGCAACACGGATGTAAAGCAGTCCTTAGAAACTGCAGGTTATACAACTAAATATGAGATTTGTGAATCACAGGAATACTTATTCCAGAGGGATTTGTCACTTTATATAGTCAATATTTGAGTTCATTTTCTGTAAACTAATTAAAAACACGACATGTTTTCTTCACCTTTTAATTTAGGATATAAAACCTGTTTCAAAATAAAAATTGTGATTTTTGGCTTTACTCACTGCTATGATCTTGAAGACAACTGTATCATAAAAGATTTGTAATTTTGGTTTTGTTACCTGTTTTGATGATAAGAAGAAGTGAATTTTATCTTTTATTATTTGACTGTCCCATGTGATAGGGAATAATAAATTTAATAATTCACACTAGAAGGTGCGTGTGTGTGTGTGTGTCTATAATGTATATGTACATGATTTTTATAAAGCAGCTGTTCCAATTCTACAATCTGGTGACAATCTATTTAAATAAAGTACAACTTAAGGTAATGGTTTTTGTTGATTATTATGAATCATTTGCTATTATATTTTCCATAACTTTGTAAATTAAAAACAAATATTTTGGTGGATTAGTTTAATATGGCAGAAATTGCAGTTTAGATTGATCCGATAACTGCTGGTGAAAGAAAAGGAAATACACGTTTAAAGAAATTAAAAAACTTAAACCTAATATAATTTTTTTTTACTCTGATATTTTAAATTCTATATTCTGGAGGAGGGAGATGTGGGAAGGTCGGACTTTATTTCTTTTATGTTGAGAGGTAGATCTTACTGAGAGGTAGATTCTTCAAAATAAAATCAGGCATTCAAAACTATCTATGATGAAAATGAATTTTAGATGTTTTCCCATCATTTGATGTACTATAATTCATTTATACATATTAAAGGTAATTCATGTATATTATGGAGGATGGACAGAATAAATCGGATAAAGTTTGTCCACACTTCAAAGAGAGAATTTTAATCACCTCACAGGACCTTATTAGAGAACAACATATGTATGCTGGTCAGTAGGGAGAGATATCCTGTTTTTGTTTCATAAATCTGACACACAATGTTTAGCAAATTATATCAAGCTCATTTAAAAAAAAAAGAAATATAAAAAATAGAAAAGCTCTTTGTAGTTTCTTACATGATAAATGTCACTAACATAGCTGGTGCCCCTGCCCCCCAATTAAATAATTATAATGAAGTACTGTTTTGTTGAATTTTAATTTATATTCATTTATTTTTTCTTTTTACTGAACAATAAAGTGTTAATATGCAGGTTCACCACAGAGGTACAATGTAATGTTACAGACAAGAATCTAAAACTGTATTTCAGACTTAAACAAAGAATAACAGGACAAAAGCAACAGATTTTAGTTAAATAATGGAAAAAGCTTTTCATAATGAGCAATGTGCGAGTTTTTTGCATTTTTCAATTAGGGTTTATTATGAAATTCTCAGCCGGAGGTTGCGTGTCGCGCTGCGGTAACTTGACACCGCTCCGTATCCTGCTGGCTGCCACGGGGAGAATGTAGCAAATAGGGCGCGGAGGGAAAAGCAGGCGCAACAGCGGCGGTTTCACCGTCTATTTCCTTAAAGACTCGAGTTTACTGGACGGTTTTAGGGATCTAGAATCCTGCTGCTATCGCGAAGAAAGTCTCATGGATTATTAAAAACGAATTCCCAGGAATAATAAAAAGAAGCAGGAATATTTTCGCACTTTTCCATCTCTTCCAACAAACTGCCACCGTGGTCCGCTGCGGAGCGGCAGGAAGTTTCTGACGTGTCAGAGCGGTGAGTTTCTGACTTAAACGCTCTTATATTTACTGATTTACTTTATATACAATGTTCACGTCTTTACAAGGGCTTAACTAACTTGGGTACAAAGGTCAGCGGCTCAACCGGACTCAACCGCGAAACAACCGCGTATCTGGTGCAGAAACTCTTCTTCATCCTCATCTTCATCTTCTTTATCATTTTCTTCACGTGGAGCCGTTTACCTGAACCTAAACTAAAAAACAAAAAAAATAGCATCTTTAGAATTAGGGCTTTTAATTTGACAGGACCACTCGTGCTGATTTATCGGCCTGATGTAAATTAAAGGGACAGTTCTCATAAAAAACAAAACTGACATGTTTGCTCTCATCGGTTTTTTTTATTTGAGGATGGAGATCCTCAAATGTAGAGATCAGTTGTAGAAATATCTGTCCTCTATAAGTCAGTTGTGCTGCTCAAAGTGCCAAAAATACACATTAATGACTTAGTTACATGATAATCCTTAAAGAACAATCTCACATTTTTTTAGGATGGATCATGTTTTCTGTCTGCTGGAGTTTGGTTCAGTACTGAGAGAGAAGCAGCAGTTTGATCCAAGTTGGCAGGCTGTGAAACAGGATTTTTTTCTAAGATTTTAATGAAAAAGTTGTGTTCACACCATCACAACATAAACATGTCTTGTATATTGGCAGAGCCAGCTGTAGTGTGTGTGAGGTTGTGTTTTTTCCCCACCCAGGTTAAGAAGCTGAAGAGAACTTGTTTTAATCTCATGTTAAAAAAATAATCTACAGCGTGAAACAGCTTTGTATTATCCTGTAATTTCTGACTCTTCCGATTTATGTTGGAAAAAAGAGAAAATTTCTCTGGCCTGTTTATCAGCGATTTGATGTTTCTCTCCCTCCAGTTTAAAAACACAGCACAACTCATGCTTGACTTTAGTGAGATTTGAGCAGTTTTCTAGATTCACATCTGCTCTAACACCACAGCTCCAGCTGTGTATACAGTCTGTGTATACATGTATACAGTCTTAGTCATTTTTCATGACTAAGATTGTATACATGTTAATAATAGACTTGTAAGCATAGTTATTGTTATTTTATAAGACATTTATAAGAACACAAGTAGTTCTGTTAGTAAATGCAGAATGAAGTATGTTTCAAACTAGTTAAAGCAGCAACAAAGCTTAGTAAAGGCGTATCAGTGATTTGCCGTTTGGAATAATGTAATTATTATCATTTGTTATTGTTTATATATTTCTGTATTATGTCTAATTGATTTATCCCACACACTTAAAGAAAAACAAGTGAAAATGTTTGGTCAAGAATAAATGTTTTTATTCTGTTATGAATTATTATAAAGGAACCTTCTGAAGTGTAAACTGTTAGGTTCCTATAAATTCTTACATAATATTTACACATATCATATACAGTCTTATTACCACATTGATAATGTTAATAATTGTCTAATGGCTTATTACACATGAACCTACACTTATTATATTGAGATTAAAGTTTTGTAAGTATCTAATTTTTCTTGTAAAGGATCAATGCATTAAACAGCTTCAAAGGCAAGACTTTATTCAACTTGCAGCGGTTTGAACTTTTCTTGCAGTGATGAAGAGCTTTTCTTCAGTGATTTTTCCATGTCCTGTTTGAATCTGCATCTTTGCAGTATCAACATTGAAACTGATCTTTGCTCTTTTGGTGGAGGAGGGAGAAAAGGAAACATGATGAGAGTTAATGGAACTGACAGTTCTGCTGACGCCTGCTTGCTGCTTATGTAATGAAGCAAGTTCTGAGCAGGAACACACAGCGCGCTTCACTGTGCAGAACATTCCCCAAAACACTGGTTGTGTTTCTGTAGCAACAGCGTTTTAAGACCTAAGAAGCTACATCAGAGATCAGGGCTGTCAACACAAATGTCACTCAGCCAACAGAAAGTAGGTCCGACCCAGTTTGTCACTGCTGAACTCTGGGCTGAGAGCTGAGATCAGACCTGACCACTGGGCTGGAAAACTTTAAGTAGCTGAACCTGAAGTCCAACCAGACAGCAATAATCAATCAGGAAACTGTGAGGGTCAATAGAGAACCTGCAGGGCATCAAAGTTCAAACTTTGTTGTCATTATGTTATTTTTCTCCTTCTTTATATAACGAACCAAAGATTCATTTATTGTGTAATAGTGCCTTACAGCTGAGGCCAGTGCCCATACAGAAGGGATTATTTTTAGGTTTGCTGAATCAATTTTAAATGTTTGACAGACTTAATGCATGTTTTATATGGTCTTATTTTGTTAAAATTAATTTATTGTAATTTGAAGATGTTATATGAATTATATAATAAAAATGTATTTATGTTCAGTGCAGGTTGTTCATAGAATTAATTCATATATATGTATGTGTGTTTTTCTCTTTTTATGCCTTCTAATCTGGTTAAAATACAGCTTCATTTTTGAATTGTTTGAAACGTCATGAAGTCATAGTAAATTTGCATTAAGATCTATGATGATGATCTTAATCTCGATCTTAAGCGGTTTTCTGGTGTAGTTAGTTGAGGAGTAGTTTGCTCTGTTGTTTTTTTTTATTTTCAGTAACTGTCACAGACTCAAGAAAACAACTTTTTACTTTAAGAAGTTAGAAGCAAAATTTAATATTTATTTTCTAAATGGTTGCCTTATGTTTTTTTGGTTTGTGTGATTTTCTCCTGTCAATTATCTGAACATCTATAAATTAGGTTCAGTAAAGTTTGTCTGTGACTTTCTGAGTTTGAGTTTGTTTTTAACATCAAGTCCATTCTGTTACTATATAAAGACACTTCACATATTCTGTTTTGTTTTCTGTCATTTATCTCGTTTCTTACATTGTATGTTAAACTTGAGAGCTCTGCAACCTGTGTTCACCTCATGTATGAAGAACTGCTTCCTGCAAGTTAAAGCTCAGTACTGCAGCTGCCCTGAAGGCAAAGGTCGCATTTGTTTTTTTTTTGATGTAAGATAAAATAAATGGAGAATATAAAAAAATATAAGGATGGAGTCAATATAAATATGAATATAAATGTAGAACTGCAGATGTAGAATATAATAATTATAGAGTATATAGAAGTAGAGCTGCAGTCGAGAATACAAAAATGGAGCTCTAGCTCATAAAATATGAGGGTTGAGCTGCAGATGTATTAGATAATAAATGTATAGCTGCAGGTGTAAAACATAAATGCAAAGCTGCACATGCAGAATATAAATGTGGAGGTGCAGAAGTGTTGATTATTTGTCTTTTAATTATCAGACATTTGAATGTCTTGTGTCTCGTGTGGTGAAGAGTCTCTTTGACAGCAGACAGGAGAGCTGCTGGTTTCTGACATTTTTCTCTTTCCCTCTCTCAGGCTCATTGGGGACAGCCACATGACCTCCCACTACTTCTCTTCCTGCCTCTCCTCCTGCTCCTGATGTCACTTCAGCAGCTCCCTCTGACACTGGATAAAAAACTGACTGAGGAGCAGAGGCGAGAAATTAGATAGACCTAGAGCTATCACAGGAAGGTTTTTTGGTCATCATCAGCTTAGCGTCAAGACACAGGAAGTGTCACCTGAGGCAGGTGCATGTCTCCGATGCTCAGCAGCATGTGGCTCTGAGGAGGTGGTGGTGGGATTTCTACATAAAGCTAGTTGAGAGGGGAGGAGGATTATGGGAAAGGAGCAAGACCTCCTGCAGGCTGTGAAGAGTGGAGATCTGCTGTCCACTCAGAAGCTGCTGTCTAAGCTAAAGACCAACAGGAACAGTGAGTACACCTGTACCTGTTCACCTACGACAGATCGACTGTCTGTTCGGTTTGCGTGTGTTCCGTATGATTCATAGATCATGAGCTGCTTCTTTTTTTCCTATTATGTTTTTTCTCAAGCCAGTAGTAAAAAAAGAAGAAGAAGGTAAAAAGTGTAGCCTGGTGTAGTAGATAGTAGCTAAACAGACAGTGAATAATTAGTTGTTGAGGAGACTTGTGTGGTTATGGCAAGTGGGAACGAGCCAGAGTTAGAAAATGCACCAGCAGCACTTTCTAGGTCTGCAGTGTGGCTGCATTTAGTAACCTACGATGAAAGTGGTAAAGTTGTTTAGTGCAACAAGTGCAACAGTGTGCAGTGTCTGTAATTAAAACACTGGAGCTATGATATAAAATTTCCTCCCACAAACAATTCAGCAACATCGTAATTCCTGCACTGTATGAAGAGACATCATTTCAGACATGGGGACCTAAGTTTAGTTCTCTGTTAAAGATAACCTTGTTTGCCAAATGAGTGAAAGACACCTCCTCTATTTACTGGTGTTCGTAATTGGTATAGTTATGAGTTCCTGTGGAAACTTTTCAGGAAAAAACACTTTATGAGGTTTCATGTCTTTCTGGATGAAAACACTGAGGCCAGAGTCACCACCGGTGTCTGTAACCCGTCTGTGACGCGTGACGGTCACATGATGCCTCTCATATCTGTCACGGAGTGTTTTGCTTCAGTTTTCTGGTTCTACCTTCACTCTGTCACAGTGCTGCACTGTTGATCTGAGGAAACAGACTCAGAATTATTAATCATTCCATTAGAGAACTTTCTGTCTGTAATATTTTATATTTTACTATATTGTTGATATGTTGGTATTATTGTAACAAGCTTTGTGTTGAAGCTGAAGCTGTTGAGGTAACCAATAATCACATTAGTCAGAAATTTTTTTTAGTTGAATAATTGTCATGAAAAATCCAAACTCTTTGATTACAGCTTCTTAAATGTAAATATTTTGTAGTTTCATAAGTCTCTGTGAAACTGAATTTATTTGAGATACTAAGGAGGGAAGGAAAGAGGGAAGAAGGGAAAGAAAGATTGAAGGATGCCCTAATTTACTAATGTTCACTATGAACAGATAAATGATTATATCAGGTTTGATCACAACAGTTGAAATATTGAGACCCCGTCCTTCGAGTAGTTTTGTTTTTCTTGCCTGGGAACTATTCTGTGATCGAAACTCATGTAACATGGAGGCAAACTCTGTGCATTATATGGTCATTTCTGGGGCATTGATGATGTTAATGATAGGGAACATTAATCTCTTCATGAACAAGTGATGTTCAGGAGAAATCCTGAGATTTGCAAAGAATTTGTGATTTTAAGAGACTTTAGGATGTGATGTTTGACCCAGAGCCTTCTCCTTGCTCTCCTCCTCCTCCTCCTCCCGGTGACTAAGGTTGTAGACTCTCTTTCTCCACTCAGTCTAAGACTTGTCTTTGTTTGCCGCTGTCACAGTGAGCGAGAAAATGGCCCACAGAGGCCAACAGGAGGTCAGGCTCTTATTGTCAGATAACCTTGTACCTGTCATTCAGTGACCTCTGAGCTCTGCAAGACGAAAGAAGGAGGCTCAATAAACAAAGGTCACCAGTTGTGGCTGTAATGCTACAACAATGCATCAAACATGAAGATATAAGTAGAAAATAGATTTTAGATTTTAATTTCTAGTAAGAACATTGGAGGCATTCTGCTGAATGAATAATAAATTCGGAAGAAAATCAGCCTCAGTTTTCTTAAATCTATGTATATGCTGCTTACAATCATAATTGAGCACACTGCAGACCTATAATGCGCTGCTGGTCATCTTTTAACTTTGGCTCTTTACCACTCACCATACCCACACAAGTCTCTACAACAACTGACTATGTGCTGTCTGTCCATCTACTATCTGCTACACCAGGCTACCACTATCTTATTCTTCACACAAATATAAATTATCAAACTCTGTTGTTTTCCCAACTCATACCCACTTAAAATCTCACCTAACATTCATAAATTATACTTTCTCATCTATCAGCTAATATGTTACTAGAGAATCTGTTCACTGGTTTCTACTGTGGGGAAGCAAAGACACATGACACGAGGCGGGGCCGGAGGCTGAACCCAAATGCACGACTCTTCACGGATCGATCAAAAGAAAAAGTCTTTATTATGGTACTGTACAAAAGATTCACTCAACATGAGGAAAACAAAAAATCACTCTTGCGAGGAGAACAAAAAATCACTCTTACGAGGAATAAACAAAAAATCACTCTTACGAGGAATAAACAAAAAATCACTCTCACGAGGAACAAACAAAAAATCACTCTTAACGAGGAACACGGGACTAGGAGAAATAACGAGGCAAAGGCCGACAAAACAAGACTGGGAACTTGAGCATACGAGAACAAAACCTGGTAGTACTTGGAGCAGGGCGCTGGCTCTGACACATGGGACGTGACGAACTGGCACAGGACAAGGGGAGACACAGACAATATATAGGAGAGGTAACAGGGCACAGGTGGAAACAATCAGGGCAGGGGAAGGCAATCACTGTGGCGGGAAACACACAAGGGCAGGAAGCAAAGGTGCCTGACACAAGGGGGAAGAGTCATTTCACAATAAGACAGGAAGTGCAGGACAAGACAACACGAGTGACAACTTAACATTTACGACGAGACGTGACAGTACCCCCCCTTCTAGGGACGGCACCAGACGGCCCAGGCTCCTGAGGATGGCGGCGGAAAAAGTCATCTATGAGGCCCGGGTCCTCAATAAATCTGGAGGGTATCCACGAGCGCTCTTCCGGACCGTAGCCCTCCCAGTCAACCAGGAACTGGCGTCCTCTGCCTCTGTTCCGGACTGCCAGTAGCTGCTTAACTGTGTACACTGGACCGCCGTCAATCATTCGGGGGGGTGGTGGGGGCTTGGCAGGAGGGACCATGGGGCTGTCCTTGACCGGTTTAAGTCTCCCCACATGGAAAGTGGGATGGACCCTGAGGGATCTGGGGAGACGAAGACGAACAGCAGCAGGGTTAATCATTTTTACCACAGGGAAAGGACCAACAAACCTGGGAGCCAGCTTCCTGGATTCTACGTGGAGGGGCAGATCCCTGGTGGATAGCCAGACTTTCTGGCCAGGCTTGTAGACGGGCGCTGGGCGGCGCCTCCGGTCAGCAGCCCTCTTCATCCGGGCCGAGGTTCGCAGGAGGGCCCTGCGGGCTGCTGCCCAGACCCGCCGGCAACGACGAACTAGGGCATGCGCCGACGGCACCGCTACCTCCTTCTCTGTGTCAGGGAACAGAGGAGGTTGGTAGCCATAGGCGCCTTGGAATGGTGTCAGACCGGTGGCTGCGGTGGGGAGGGAGTTGTGGGCATACTCGACCCAAGCCAGGTGCTTACTCCAGGTTGATGGGTTCTGGGAGATGAGGCAGCGGAGGCAAGTCTCCAGCTCCTGGTTGAGGCGTTCGGTCTGTCCATTGGACTCGGGGTGGTACCCCGACGTGAGGCTAACTGTGGCCCCAATCAGCGCACAGAACTCAGACCAGAAACGTGATACAAACTGTGGGCCCCGGTCGGACACTATGTCTCTAGGGAGGCCATGTAGGCGAAAAACATGGGTTAACATTATCTCAGCCGTCTCCTTGGCTGACGGCAACTTAGGCAAGGCAATGAAATGCACCATCTTGGAAAAACGGTCCACCACTGTCAATACAGTGGTGTTACCTTCAGATAAGGGAGGTCCCGTAACAAAGTCCAGTGAGATGTCCGACCAGGGCCGACTGGGAACTGGGAGGGGATGGAGCAATCCCATCTGAGGTCTCGAGGATGACTTGTTCTGGGCGCAGACTCGACAGGCCTCCACATACTCCCGGACATCCTGTTCCATGGCAGGCCACCAGAAGCGTTGCCTGACGACAAACATAGTACGGCTCACCCCTGGGTGGCAGGTAAGCAGGGAGGTGTGAGCCCAATGAATCACCTGAGGTCGCAGGGGCGCTGGGACAAACAGCCGATTGGCTGGGCAACCACTAGGTGGCGGGCTCTCACCATTGGCCTGCTTCACCTCAGCTTCTATCTGCCAATTCACCGCTCCTACCACACGTTTCAGTGGCAGGATGGGCTCGGGGACCTTGGCAACAGACTCGGGGTCATAAAGGCGAGAGAGGGCGTCTGGCTTGGTGTTCTTGGACCCCGGCCTGTAGGACAAGACAAAATCAAAACGGTTAAAAAACAATGTCCATCTAGCTTGACGTGCGTTTAGGCGTTTAGCCTTCCTAA
Source organism: Eupleurogrammus muticus (assembly GCA_036785175.1). Taxonomy (NCBI): domain Eukaryota; kingdom Metazoa; phylum Chordata; class Actinopteri; order Scombriformes; family Trichiuridae; genus Eupleurogrammus; species Eupleurogrammus muticus. The sequence continues at coordinate 24,637,540 of JAYKQN010000011.1, read as the reverse complement.
TATACTCTAAGTTCTTGTGGTCCGTCCAGACGAGGAATGGTTGTTGAGCTCCCTCCAGCCAATGTCGCCACTCCTCCAGGGCCACCTTCACCGCCAGCAGCTCCCGATTCCCGACGTCGTAGTTACGCTCAGCTGATGAGAGCCGCCTGGAAAGATAGGCGCAGGGGTGCATCTTCTGGTCCTTCTCTGACCGCTGCGATAGAACAGCCCCCACTCCTTCACTGGAGGCATCCACCTCCACCACAAACTGACGATTTGGGTCAGGCATTGTGAGAATGGGTGCTGTCGTGAACATGGCAATCAACCTCCTGAATGCCTGGTCGGCCTCAGGGGACCACTGGAAGGGTGTCAGAGGAGATGTTAATGCATGGAGTGGTGCCGCTATTGCGCTGAAGTTTCTGATGAACCGCCTATAGAAGTTAGCAAACCCCAGAAATTGCTGAACCTTCTTGCGGCTATCAGGAGTTGGCCATTGAGCCACAGCGCTAACTTTAGCCGGGTCCATCCGTATCTGTCCCGAGGCTACAATAAAGCCAAGGAACGATACTGTATCGGCATGAAAATCACATTTCTCTGCTTTAACATATAGCTGGTTCTCCAGCAGGCGCTGGAGAACCAGTCTGACATGATGGACATGAGTATGCTGATCAGGGGAAAAGATCAAAATGTCGTCCAGGTACACAAACACAAACAAGTTCAGAAATTCACGGAGGACATCATTAATAAAAGCCTGAAATACTGCAGGGGCGTTGGCAAGTCCAAATGGCATGACAAGATATTCATAGTGCCCTGATGGTGTGTTAAAACCAGTCTTCCACTCATCCCCCTCTCTGATCCGAACCAGGTGGTAAGCGTTCCTTAAGTCTAGCTTCGTAAAAACCTTAGCTGACTGGAGCTGTTCAAAAGCGGAAGCCATAAGGGGCAGAGGGTAGCGGTTCTTAACCGTAATGGCATTCAGGGGGCTATAGTCTATGCATGGACGGAGGGAGCCGTCTTTCTTTCCCACGAAAAAGAAACCGGCTCCCGCAGGAGATGACGAGGGACGAATTAGGCCAGCCTTGAGTGAGCTGTCGATATATTCTTTCATGGCCTTTTTCTCAGGGCCCGAAATGGCATAAAGTCTCCCCTTAGGAATTGGGGCACCTGGAATCAAGTCAATGGCGCAGTCATACGGTCTGTGGGGAGGCAAGGACGCAGCCTTGCTCTTGCTGAATACCTCCCCCAAGTCATGGTAATCCACGGGTACCGTTGCTAGGTCTGGTTCTTCCCCTGGAGATGGGTCTGCCCCTCTAGTATCGACTTGACCTACTGCCAGTCTCTGACCCACGGCTAAACAGCTTTCTAAACAATTCTCTCCCCAGGCTGTGATGATTCCGGTCTCCCACTTAACATGGGGGTTATGCCTAGACAGCCATGGGTATCCGAGAACCATCGGATGCCGAGCAGCGTTAAAAAGGTGGAACGACATCTGTTCATGGTGGTCACCAACCTGAACATGGAGCGGTTCAGTCTTATGAGTTATCCTAAAAATAAAATGGCCGTCAAGAGCAGTGGCTTCCAGAGGCTGGGATAACAGTTCAGTCTTAACTTGCCACTTGCGGGCCAAACCCCAGTCTAATAAGCTTTCGTCGGCTCCTGAATCAATTAAGGCCCCTACTGAAAATGAGCGACCCGTCAGGATTACCTGGACAGCAGTCAGTGCGCGAGGGGGGTTCTCTGGCGTAGACCGCTGACGCCCCCGAGTATCTCCCCTCCCTGCTGGGCGCCCACCTTTCACTGGACATGCAGCCAGCAGATGTCCAGTCTCTCCACAGTAAAAACATCTGCCCTCCAGTAACCGGCGCCGTCGCTCCTCTCTGGACAGCCTTGCCCGCCCCAACTGCATCGGCTCCTCCCTGGGCTCTGGGGGTGCTGCAGCCTGTGGAGAAAAATGAGACAGCGTGGCAGGTTGAGTAGCTAACCGGTGGTGAGGAGGCGTCACGGTCTCCCTCTCCCAGTCCCTCAGCCGATTGCCCGTCCGGATGGCTAGGGCGATTAGGGAGTCCAGGTCTGCGGGTAAGTCCAGGGGGATTAGTAAACTCCGGACGGAGGCAGCAAGCCCCGTCAAAAACGTGTCCCGTAGGGCCGCTTCGTTCCACTCGCTGTCAGCAGCGATGGTCCGAAAGCGGATGGCGTAGTCGGCCACCGTGCGGCTGCCCTGCTTTATCGTGATGAGCTCTCTTGCCGCCTCCCTCCCTGGTACTGCGCGATCGAAGATCTTCCGCAACGAGTCTTTAAAAGAGTCTATGGAGGAGCAAATGGACGCTCCTCGAGCCCACTCTGCGGTCGCCCATGCCGCCGCTCGTCCCGTAAGGTGGGAAATCATAAAAGCCACCTTGGCTGAGTCTGTCGGGAAAGCCGAGCGCTGGAGTTCGTAGTGTAGCTCACATTGCACAATGAAAGATTTACAGTCATCACCTTCTCCGGAGAACTTCTCTGGCGGGGCTAACCGGAGCGAGGCTGAAGGTGATCCAGGTGAAGCCGGAGTAGCAGAAGCGGTCGGGGGTGGAGAAGGTTCAGGCTGTGATCGAGGAAGGGCCTGCTTAATCTGCAGGGCTAACTCCCTCATCTCCGTGGTCATGGCCGCCTTAAAGCTGTCCTGGCTGTTGGCCAACCCTTGCAACCCTCGGGCAAGGGATGTCAGGTGTTCCTCCTGCCTTGTCAGTCGGGCTTCCTGGGAGTGGACCGCTGCGGTCAGCTGGTTGGAGTCGGCTGGGTTCATGGCTGGCCAGTTCGTACTGACACGAGGCGGGGCCGGAGGCTGAACCCAAATGCACGACTCTTCACGGATCGATCAAAAGAAAAAGTCTTTATTATGGTACTGTACAAAAGATTCACTCAACATGAGGAAAACAAAAAATCACTCTTGCGAGGAGAACAAAAAATCACTCTTACGAGGAATAAACAAAAAATCACTCTTACGAGGAATAAACAAAAAATCACTCTCACGAGGAACAAACAAAAAATCACTCTTAACGAGGAACACGGGACTAGGAGAAATAACGAGGCAAAGGCCGACAAAACAAGACTGGGAACTTGAGCATACGAGAACAAAACCTGGTAGTACTTGGAGCAGGGCGCTGGCTCTGACACATGGGACGTGACGAACTGGCACAGGACAAGGGGAGACACAGACAATATATAGGAGAGGTAACAGGGCACAGGTGGAAACAATCAGGGCAGGGGAAGGCAATCACTGTGGCGGGAAACACACAAGGGCAGGAAGCAAAGGTGCCTGACACAAGGGGGAAGAGTCATTTCACAATAAGACAGGAAGTGCAGGACAAGACAACACGAGTGACAACTTAACATTTACGACGAGACGTGACAACACATCTTACTGCACCACACACAGCTCAGTAGAAATGCAACATCCCTACTTTTGGCAGGAATAATGATAAATAGTTTTCATCTTTTGTACACAAGCAATTTCAGATTTTTTATGCAAAAATTATTTTTTTTTTTTAAAACTTAGAAACATTTTTCTCAAGATAAACAAATGAAAGTCTTTTAAGCGGCCGACTTCCCTTTCAAAATATGAATCCATAAAATGTATTTTTTTCAGGCAAACATAAACTTCAGATGATGATTTAATCACATTTAAATTACATTAAATGTTTTCTGTCCACTCGTTTTTAGCCGAAACAAGCTGTAACCACAAAGTAAAGATTATCTTAAACTTGCTAACATCAATATCACATTCATAATGTCAATATTTGCTTCTGGGGTTCCTCAGGGTTATATTGTGAAACCTTTTTTATAATTTTCAGTTCTGAACTGCTTAAAATGATATTTTTTTTCTTGTCATCAAGGGAATCAGTCATATTATCCAAATTTAAAGTAGCTGTGGTTAGCAAACACATCTAGCAATTACTACACAACATGATGATAAATGCGGAGACTCACACAGTTACTGTGTATGTGGTTCTGAGCAGGTCATGTAACAGCAGTTTTGACAGATTTTTCTCTGAAAACAAAGCTATGAGACATTAAGAGTGAACAAGACCTCTGAATTTACAATTGGACAGTAAAACACTGAGCTGAAACTCTTTGTAAAACTGAGAGAGCAATAGAGGGACAAACCAGGACAAACATATTAACCTGACAGATCTGTGGTGGAATCGATCAAGTAATTGATGTATAGAGTAACAATTACAAGTTATTTCATGATTTAAACCTCTTTAAAAAAGTAGAGAACTGGATGTTTGTGGACACACAATGAAAGGCCTCAGTCCATCTGTCTCCTTTAACAACAGGAGGCTATTTATCATTGACTTGCTGCTGCTGAAGCTAATCGTGTCTCATTATCAAGCCTCATAAACCTGTCATTTCTCTATGAGAAGAAGGTTTATAGGCGAAACAAAACAGCATGTTGGAACCTCCTCAGACCCTCAGACCATATCTGCCTCTTGTATTATGCATGAGTTTGAGTTCAAACTTGGCTTAGCGGCTAAGCTCAGGATCATAATCAATAATGTTGTAAAAACATGAAACAAGTTCATATTGGTGGATTTTGGTCTTACTTGTTCCTGGTTTTTCTTTAATTTAATTGATAAATCATTTAAATAATCAATGCATTGATTGACTCTCAGAATAGTAGTAATTTGCAGCTCCAGTCCTGTGACCTTTTCACAGCACTGCTCATAATTTACTGCAGTTAAACAGCAACTTTTGCCTTTGAGGGTTTTTTTTCTATCATAAAGTGCTGCAATATATCAAAAGTAAGCAGAAAAATTATTCAGACTTGCTCTGTAACATTTACACAGGAATATAAACAGAATCTTATATAATTCATCAATCAAAATATGGGATTATCATTGTTATGGATTTATTAGTATATTTTTGAATGTAAACATGTTTTCTAAAGCACAAAAAAAACATCTAGTTACTGTCACAAAGGATTAAAGACACCAGTTCACTGTAAATCAAGGAAAAACAGCGAAATTCATGTGGTTTTAATAAAGGTTGCGAAAATTTGTGTGTTTCCCACACTTAATTTAAATTAACATAAATGTGAGGAACTGTGCTGTAATAAATTGTATTTGTTGCACCTTCATACAAGAAGAGCAGTTCAACAGTGATGATGTTCATGTACAAATAGATATAAAATCATCATCCATCCATCCATCCATCCATTTTCTATCCCGCTTATTCCCTTTCGGGGTCGCAGGGGTCTGCTGGAGCCTATCCCAGCGCATTTTATGGCGAGAGGCAGGGGGATACACCCCAGATGGTCGCCAGCCAATCGTGGGGCACACACACCATTCACACACCATTCACACACACACTCACACCTATGGGCAATTTAGATTTGCCAATTAACCTGAGCATGTTTTGTATTGTGGGAGGAAGCCGGAGTACCCGGTGAAAACCCACGCAGACACGGGGAGAACATGCAAACTCCACACAGAAAGGTCCCAGACCCAGGCCCCAAGGCGGTCTTGAACCTGCGACCTTCTTGCTGTGAGGCAACAGTGCTACCCACTGCTCCACCGTGTTAAAATCATCATAAAAGTGTAAAATAATGAGGGTACCATAATTTATAGACAGGGTTTGTCACACACACAAAAGACATTCAGCTAAACATTCTCACACATTTTGACAGAGACACGTGAAGTTTAAACTGAATAAACCTCTGGTCTAATCAGACTCTGGGTGTGATGACCTGCTGCCGAACCGGCAGCTGCTGCTGATAGGCCACATCATCCCGTCTCTTTGCCTGCAGCTGCAGGAACCAGCTGCTGCTTCTTTTTTAAAAAGGCTTTAAAGTAAAGAGAGTAGATGATAAAGTGGTTCCGGGCTATATATCAGAGTGTGTATTATAGTGTGTGTTAAAGTTTGATGGCTGCAGGGGCTGCTCTGTGTTTGAGCTGTTATGTAATGTCTCTTTCTGTCAGCTTTTCTCCTTTTGTAAGATTTCTTTTTTTTTTCTGCAGCTCAGAGGTCTCTGACTGAGCTGTGGGCTTATGTCATATGATTCTGCATTAAATTACACTGGAAGCATCTGACTGTAATACCTCAGACTGTCACTGTGCATAAGCGTTCACATCTTACTTTTCTTTACATTTTTGTCTATCACGTTGATTCTCACCAAAATTGTAGACTAATTTGTTGTGTAGTTGTTGTTTTGTAGTTTTTTCTGTAATAGTTGTTAGTTTAGTTGTGTACTACTTGTGTAGTAGTAGTCTAGTTGTGTAGTTGCTATATAGTTGTTATAGTTGTGCAGTTGTTGTCTAGTTATGTAGTACTTGTAATTGTGTAGTAGTTGTGGAGTAGTTGTGTAGTTGTGGTGTGATTATGTAAGTGTAGCTTTTAGTATAGACATTTTCTCCCCACTAAACATGACAGGAATTCATGGACTTTGGGTCAGGACTGTGGTGAGAAGCATTTTACTCTTTGGCTGCTGTATCAGACACCATTCAGGATCAGCAGCAAGGCGACGTGACGATTTTCTCTTCCTCCCTCCCAAAACAAGAAAAACGCCTATTGTTATAGTTGTGTCTGTGCCAGCTATTGTCTAAGCAGCAGCAGACTTTCTGAATAGAGGAGGTGATGTCATGGCACTGGTATGCGAACCCCATAGCAATACCTTCAGTCCCCTTTCTGAGCTGGAATCTGACTCCTGAGAGACAGAAAGTTTCCTCCAGTTGTTTTTCTTAGCCCATACAAGGGGAGAAAGGCAAGTGTGTTAGGAAGCCAAAAACAACTTGGCACAGGAGAAATGTGAAGCTGCAGAGAGGAAAGTTCTTCTGCTCCGGTAATACGTCACGTTATCTCTGTTACTGAAGAAGGAGGAGGAAAAGTCTATAATGAGCAGAGGAACGGGTGTGGAGCTGAGCTCACATTCCCCTGAACAATGTGTTTGGAGTTTTGTGTCATGTCTTGTTTTAGTTCAAATACGAATCAGAGAACAAAGCACAGAGCTCCTCCACCCAGAGAGAGTTCAAAAGGTAAAACACAACTGAGAAGGTTTCACAGAACATCCATTCTTCTTCTGTTAAAACCTACAGAGAGTTTTTAAAAGAATTTTAGCTCATCTTTACGATTCTGGTTCACTCTGTGTGCTATTAAATGTTCTAAAAATGTGTTTTCTCAGACGCGTTGGTGACATTAGGGAGGTTTTAAGCAACTAAAGAGCACATATTTAAATAGCAGATAACTTTATATTTAGATAATAAAATTGACAAAAAACATAATTTCAATCAGTTTTGACCAAATTAAAAATATGAGAGGGCCCAGACTAGAACCCTGAGGAACCCAACAAGTAAAGTAATATACTGTTGTCGATTGTGGCCTGTAGAGTGTGGTTCACTCCTCTTTAATGGCTGTGCAAAGCTGCTGGTTCTTGACAGGAACTGTAACACACTGTGCGCCAATCTACAGCATCCCAAACATCCTCAATGGGTGACATTTCGGGTCAGGGACCATAACCCCATTTGCCCTCTCAAGTCTATTACAATAATGAATTGGAGTCAGGTTGAGTCCCCGGATGAGGAGGACGAGCATGCAGATGAGCTTCCTTGACATTGTTTCTGGTAGTTTGTGCAGAGTTATTTTGATTATGGAACCGATTGTTTCAGCAGCTGTCTAAGTAGCTGGTATCAGTCAATTTTAAAGGGTGAACTTGCTGGATGTGGAGATCCTGGGCTGGTATGGCGCTGGCTGGGTGTACTGCCAAATTCTCTGAAACACCGTTGGGTGTTAACAATTTTAGGACCAGATAAATTTACAAAAGGACCAAAGACCAAGACTAAAACCCTGGGGAACCCCAAAGTAATCATTATCACTGTTGTTCTTTTAAAATCTATTTTAGTGTTCAGTACTAAAACAGATGAATATTTAGAGTAGTTGTTGGATCAGTCCCACTGTTTAAGGTAAAAATGTAGACTGTAAGGGTTTACATTTCCTTCAGAATAACTGGAGGGTTTGTTTTCTTTTTTGTCCAGGGTGTAATGTCTTCAGACTTGTTGTCTTCTGGGTCAGTCATTAACATGCCGGCGTCGTAAAGCTTCTGTAAACAAAGTCCAGTAGCCCAACTGTCCAATATCTCCCATTAGCTCCCGCAGTCATGAGGACATCCTCTCTGCTTCATGCTGTTCGCCGTCTCCACAACTTATGGTGAACAAGACGGCTGTTCAGCTCCCAGCTGCATCAACACTCTGAAGACCACCTCTCTACTCCTCATCAGCTGCTCTTGACAGAGCAAACTGCTCAAAACACTGCTGTCTCAATCTTTTTGGACCAAATATGTTCATGTGTCAAATGATATATGTGCTTCCTATTGATTTTAAGGTCCTGTATGGTATGGTGTATGGTACTGTATTATAATATTTGTGTATACAAAGAATTATAGTTTGATTGATTGATTTCCTGATTGATTTAGGGTATTTAGCCATCAAACAGCTATGAAGCAGTATAGATTTCTCAGACATTGCAAAGAACAAACATAAAAATAAAAAAGGAAACCACAATATGTTTTGTTTTGACAAAAAAACGCAGAAGCTATTAAGTGTACATATTTGACCCTTTTTATAATGAGCAAATTAAGGCAACCTTTTAATTATAATAATGGGTAAAAAAAGGAAAAGATAAAACAAAAGATGACCAAAAGCTGAGGAGGCAACCTAAAATGTCTTTGATCACAATCCACAGATTATCAGTTCACTGTTACTAGTGCACTGCACATATGAAGTATGCAGCCTATATAAAAATGGAAGGTTTGGCAGACTTGTGATAAATTACTTATTTCCTACTTTCCCTTGTATAGTATAATAATCTGAGCATGTTACCGTTATATATGTTTATAAATAAATGAAACTGTTCTGGTTCTGGTTAGGTGATGCTGGGATTTCCTGGGGGTCTGTGAACATGTCTTGGAGGAAGACATGGCAACTAGTGTGTAGAGTGGTTCTGCTCTGAAGATAGACAGCAGAATTTGTCAGCATTTACTTATAAAGTATATTGTTTTGGCTTTGACTACAGTCGCAGTAGCCTGGAATGGAGGAAGGTCTGAAGTTTTGGTACCTAAGTAGAAGTACCAAAATATAATAGCAAAATATTTACTATATACTTAGAGGTAAAAACTTCATCAAGTACTGAGTACTTACTTTTGAATTGACTTTAAAATACAAAAATAGTACTAATGCAATGGGTTGTCAGTGTCTGGGCTGTGCCATTATAATAAAAAATTTAGACATTTATGTCTCAGCCAAGTGTCATGTGTACTGAAAAGATTGGCGTTGATGTTGTGTATGTTTTCAAATACTGTGCATACTCATACTGAAAATTCTGTGAATGACAAGTTATTCATTGATTTACTATTTAGACATGATACATTTTTAATTTTACTTCATTTACTGGGTGACACAGTGGTGCAGTAGCAAGAGTGCCTCACAGCAAGAAGGTTGCAGGTTCAAGTCCTTGAGCTGGGGTTAGGGTTAAGGAGTTTGCATGTGTCTTTCTGTGTCTGTGTGAGTTTTCTCTGTGTTCTCTGGCTTTCTCCCACAGTCCAAAAACATGCTTAGATTGATTGGAGACTTTAAATTGCCCATAGTTTTGAGTTAATAGTGTATGTGTGTGCCCCATGATAGGCTGGCAACCTCTCTGGGGTGTAGCCCTGTAATAAATGGGATCTCATCTGAGTTATAGATGAAAACACCATAGCAATCACCTTAGCAACAAACCTGACAGCTGTTTATGAACATGTGTGACATTAGCTTCTCAAGGAAAAAAAGTACGATGCAAACTTAGTTGAAGCCATAGTTTTGACTTCCGGGCAGAATTTCTGCTTTCTGAACTTCACCATGTTTATATCACACGTTAAAACTTTAAATTTAACATGTCATTGTTGGAACAGAACTTCCAGCTTTCTCCTGAGTTTTGCAGCTTTTCCCTTCTAAATCTGAACTTCAGTTGAGCTGTGGATGTTTTGTTCCTCTTTTGTTGTGAGAAGCCAAGCTGCTTCTGTCTCAGTTTTTATTGGCTCCAGCAGACCCCTGTGTCCCTAGTGAGGAATATACAGGTATAGAAAATTACTGACTAGTTTACTTGCCAACATATTCACAACACTGTGCTGTGTTAAGAGCAGTAGAAGAAAATCACACAAGTTCTATCTCTTTGAACTTTTAACATTCTGTTCAACATTTTTTTCCCAGTCATTTATGCTGGCCAGCATGCACAACAATTGTAGCCTAAAGCAACGCAATCGGGATCAAGAAAATAGTAATGTTCTGTCACCGAATTTAATTTCGACTTTTGATTATATTTTGAATATTTATCTGAAAACAAAAGGATACACTCCATCTTGCTATGCACAAGCTTTATCAGCTGCAAGCTGAGGGTGATCTGCCAAACAGAAATACACAAATCACACACATTGATCCTTGCTTTATAGATAACTAAAGAAACCAGAAAATAATCAGATTTGAGAATCTGGAAGCAGAAATTTTCTTCTTAAAAAAAAAACAAAAAACTTATACTCATATTAGTTTAGTGATCAATGTAGTAGTTGGCAACTACTTGATTAATTGACTAATTGTTGCAGCTCCATTTGACAGATACAAAACTTGAGTTTGTTGAAGATAGAATATATGTGTTTCCCTCAGATATGAGTGATGTCCTGGTTGCCCCTCACTCCCTCAGTCCGACCCCACCTCCACCAGGAAACGAGCGAGCGAGTCTCTGAAGAAGTTTCATGGAAATGAAATACTAGTCCCTCCAGCTGCTTAGTAGGAATTGCATACTAAGGTTAATGGATGCAGCCAGATTTGGTGTGTATTCTTAAGACTGGTTTATGGTTCCAATCACCTTGATATTTTAAATCACACAAATCTTCTCTGACGTATGTCTTCTTTTCAGTGTTCCAGTAACTTCAGTAAAAGTTCTGTTATTAAAAAGTTTTTAGCTCCAACTTTGTTTCTAAAGTTCTGCCATCAAAGAACCTCTTTTAAATGCCACATAATGTTTTTTGGAGTAATTACGGGCAACACAAACGCAGCAGCACAATTATATAATAATAGTAATATTGATCACCGGGACAGTGCAGCTGCTGTTAGGGGCTGACAGAGCCCAAGAGGAAAACAAGTATGAAACAACTTTGAGAAACACAATGAAAGCTGTTTCACAGCTTAACATCAGAGTGGTGGGAGGTGAATCAGCTGATTATGAGCCTGTGTTTTCATGAGGAGAACAGTAAAACAGGAAGTTTCCTTGGTGGCTGAGAGCTGGAGGCTGCCTGCACTGCTTTTATTTTGAAGGGAAGCTTTTAGTATCAGATAAAAATACAGATATGGAGACTTCAATTTATGTTGTTTTCTTGCTTACCTGGGAAAGGATCAGTGTATTCTGACATGTGTGACCTCACTGTGTCATTGCAAAGATTCGACTCTTCTGTTCCTAGCTATAAAAAAACAGACTCTGTATCAAAACATGAGAAAACATGCCTCTCAGTGAGTTGCTGTGTTCTGATTGGTCCATTTCAGGAAACATCCTCTGGCTCCGTAAACAAACTGCAGCAGCAGGAACTCATTTCTTCTTTACTCTAATTTATAGTGGAGCTGAATCTCATCTGAGTTATAGATGAAAACACCGTAGCAATCACCTTAGCAACAAACCTGACAGCTGTTTATGAACATGTGTGACATTAGCTTCTCAAGGAAAAAAAGTACGATGCAAACTTAGTTGAAGCCATAGTTTTGACTTCCGGGCAGAATTTCTGCTTTCTGAACTTCACCATGTTTATATCACACGTTAAAACTTTAAATTTAACATGTCATTGTTGGAACAGAACTTCCAGCTTTCTCCTGAGTTTTGCAGCTTTTCCCTTCTAAATCTGAACTTCAGTTGAGCTGTGGATGTTTTGTTCCTCTTTTGTTGTGAGAAGCCAAGCTGCTTCTGTCTCAGTTTTTATTGGCCACTGCTGTGTATTTGTGAGTTAAAGCTTCTGTATTTCCACAGTGTCTCCTGCTGCTAAAACCTCTGAATCAGTCTCAAATTTCACTTCAGTCTGAGACTTTGCTGTGTTAAAAAGCTCCCAGATGAAGTGGCAGATATGGGCTGAAAACAGCTGTTTACATTTCTGCATTCTGCATTCTGCGTTCTGCGTTATCAGCTCTGCTCTGGCTGCTGATAACAGCGGCTCAGAGGAGTGGAAGTAGTGGTGGTTGTTTAATGATGTGCGGTATAAGGAGCCAATTTAGTTCATAAAAGATTTGTTGTTTGGTCTACAGAGAAATGGTAAATGGCCTGCATTTATATAGTGCTTTTCTAGTCTTGTCGACCAGTCCAAGCGCTTTACACAATGTAACGGTGTCAATGATCAAATGGTGAAAAACGTTCATTTGATATCCAACAAAATGTCTTCAAATATCCTTTGTCTGTGTAACCAAAGGGTTACTGCCACAGACAATAACAACCAGAGAATATTTACATTTAAAAGGCTGGAATCTTTGATAATTGTTTCCCAAAAAATATTTAATGAATTGATCATGTATGAATTGAACCGGGAAAGGTTCCAGGATGTTAATGTCTTTGTTTTTAAGAAAAGTTATGTTCTGTAAATACTTTTAATTATCCACAGAAAAATAAACATTAGTTGTGAGCACATTACAGGTGAGAGGCAGGGATACACCTCATACAGGTACCAGTCTATCGTAGAGCACACACACCATTCAATCACACACTCATATCTATGGGCAATTTAAAATCTCCAACCTCAGCATTTTTTTTAACTAAATGAGAAACCGGAGAACTTGGAGAGAACCCACACAGACATGGGAGAACATGCAAACACCACACAGAAAGGCCCCAGCTCACGCACTTGAACCTGCAACATTGATTTCACTTTTAGTCAGGTGAAATAAAGTAAAACTAAAACATTCAATTGTATATTCTTTCTTTCTCTTAACTGTAAATTAAATTCAGTATTTTTTAATTTTTCAGTTATTTGATCCAATTAAGAGATTCATTAATAATTATTTCTAAATCCTTTGTTTTTCCAAATCTTCAAGGTATTATTTACTAAAACTTAATTTTTTTTATTTGGTAGGACAGTATAAAACTCTATATATGAAATGCAGGTAAATATTTTACTCAATGGTAATTTCAGTCTGTAGTCCCTGATAAATCAGAATAAAAACATTCAGGGTTACTATAAAACCTGGTATCAAAAGAAATCTATATGTGTGGTATATAGAAGTTTTTGGATATTGACAATATATTTATTTTATTTATATTTTATATATATTTATATTTGATGCTATAACAGTAACGTTGTGTTTCACTACAAATAAAAATACTTTATTTAGAGTTGTAGCTGTGGTTTTCTCTTGCAGTATATGAATAAAACTACTGCTCAGTCTCAGGTGGTTTTGGATTTTAACAGGTTAATTCAGACCACATCAGTCCCTCCTCTTGTCTCTCTCAGTAGTCTCCAGTTTCCTCAAGGAGGGTGTGACATCACAAAGGTTGGCCTTCCACTCTGTGGAACAATAGTTGAATCTGTTGTTCTATAAAAGATGAATTTATAGAATATAATCACACACTAAAACATTGACCTTTATTTCAATGTTATAAGATAAAGTTGTAATTAAAAAAAACACAAATCAAAAAGAATAAAAAATTCTTAATAAAAAAAAAAATACAATTGCTGAGGCTGTTGCTGAATTTGCTGCTGACGTTTTTGTCATAGCGGAGAATGTTGCTAAGCTTGTTACTGCAGTTGATGCTTTACTTGTTATAAGGATATTGCTCACATTGTTGCCACAGTTGCAGAAGTTTTTATTGAGGATATTAGTGAGATTACTTTTTTTTTTTGTGATCAAATTTTTATTGAATAATAATCAAAGCACATCAATGTCAAAGCAATACAATGTAGAAATGTATACACAACAAAATGTTGGGGAACAAAAACATTCAGACAAAAATACAATGAATAAGCCCCCCAACTCCCCCTACCCCGACACTAATGCAATGGAAAAATGCAATGGATAACCCCCCCCCCAACTCCCCCTACCCCGACACTAATGCAATGGAAAAATGCAATGGATAACCCCCCCCCCCCAAAAAAACAAAAAAACAAAACCCTTCATAACACAAAGCATGCAAAACACAAATACTGAACAAAAAAAAAATAATAAAAAGGAGTAGAGCACCACCATGCATGTCCGCCTATATGCAAGGGGTGCCGGCAAACAGAAAGAACATGTAAGACACTAAGACAAGGACACAGACAATCACTTTTTAAAGGGGAAAGAATAACACCAGTTATACTAAGGCCAGTCTCAAGGCTACCCTGATAAATCTTTTAGGGAAGTCGCTGCTGACTGCCAAATAGCCAACGTTTTTTCAGAAGCACCATGAATGCGGGCAGTAGACAATTCCATATAGATTACATCTAAAAATGTGAGAATCCAGTGCCTGATGTTAAGTTTCTGGGGTGGTTTCCATTTTGTGACTATCAGACTTTGGCAGCAGTCAAACCAGCTAAGATAATGCGCTTGGTCAAACTAGGTAAGTGGAACTCTGAAAAGTCATTAAGTATCAAAACGGGCAAAGTTACAGGTATAGGCGTGTCTACCAGCTCTGATAAAGCCGAAGCCACATTGTTCCAAAACTGCTTGACTGGTGGGCACTCCCAAACCATATGTATGAATGTACCAGGACAATTTAGACTACAAAAGGAACACAACGGTGAATCTATTAGTCTCATATAGAAATAAGCGGAGTCAAATACGCTCTATGGATGAAGTTAAAAAAATATCTGCTGATGATTTGGGTTACGCGATGCCTGTTGTATATTTCCCCAAACAGCGTCCCACTCAAATTCTGGATCAAGAGCAGGGTGGTCTTGTCGCCATAATCTGTCTAATGCTAACTCAGAGTATGAGGATTGCAGAATGAACCTGTACAAAATAGATACCATACTCTTAGTGCCATGTCGGACTAAAAAGCCATTGGCTAGGGGATGTGTGGGTAACGGTTGCTGCCAAGGGACTCCATATGCCTTCATTGCTGATCTTATCTGCAAGTAAAAAAAGAAGGAAGAGCCTGGAAGATTAAACAATGTTCTAACACACTGAAAAGAACCTAGGCAGGAGTCAATGTACAGGTCATTTATGTAGCAAATGCCTGTATTGCTCCACACTGATGGAGAAATAGGTCTACCCCCGATCAACTACGCTTTGTTATGAAACAGAGGAGAGAGTGTATGCCATTTACAGGATATCTTGCATTCTTTTTCTACCAAGCGCCAAATACGAAAAACATTAGAAATCAAAGGGCCAAAGCGTAGCATTGTTTGTTTGTCAGAAATATTGGAAAAGAGGACATTTTGCAAACTCCATGGTTGCACTATTTTCTCCTCCAAATAACGCCAGGATACTGGTGTGTCTGGATTATTCCATGCAACGATAGGATGGAGGACGAAAGACCAAAAGTAGTTTTTAAAATAAGGGACAGCTAATCCACCATCTACTTTACTACTTTGTAATGTGGGCAGCTTCAGTCTGGGACGTTTTTTGTTCCATATGAATTTAGATACATCAGCGTGCAATTTTTTCCAGTAATCTGTGGGAGGGCAGAGTGAAATCATTGAACTGACAAAGTTAATTCTTGGTAAAATGTTCATTTTTACAATTGCAATCCGGGCCTGGAGTGAAGAAGGTAAAGTAGCCCATCGAACCATATCATTTTTAACAGTTTTATGCATTTCCAAGAAGTTATAGGTAGTAATACGGTGTAGAGACGGAAAAATCCTTATACCAAAATAAGTAAAGTGCTGAACAACAGGAACAGTAGTGGGGAATGATAATAAATTTGCAGAGGGAGGATAAATTTAAATTTAAAGGGAGGAGAGCAGATTTTGACCAGTTTATCTTAAATCCAGAGAAAGAGCCAAACTCCTCACAAACCGATAATAGAAATGGCAATGATTGATAAAGAGCGAAGTGAGAGAGCGAAACGAGAGGGGCTTAAAGGGCAGCCCTGTCTGGATGATCTTGTAACAGGGAATGGACTGGAACACAGTTGCCCCGTTAGAACTTGAGCAGATGGGTTCGAATATAATACCCGCACCATGTCTATGAACTCCTTGCCAAATCCCATACGTTGTAAAACAGACCACAAAAAGGACCATTCCAGACGGTCAAATGCCCATAAAGCATCTAGAGACAAGACAGCCTGGGGGACTTTAGCATTCTTAGTAGCATCAATAACATGAAGAAGTCTCCTAACATTATCAGAAGCAAGGCCCTTTATAAATCCAGTCTGATCACAATCAACCAAAAGTAGCATAAACTGCTCAATACGGCTTGCCAAAAGTTTTGCATAAATTTTCAGATCTGCGTTTAACAGACTCAGAGGTCTGTAACTAGTACACTCAATAGGGTCTCAGTCTTTCTTTAAGAGCAGTGAAATAAGAGCTGTATTGACATCTCTAGAGAAAGCACCCACCCTAATTGATGTCTGGATCATATCCAGGAGTAAAGGACCCAGTTTCTCCCAAAATAAAAGGTAAAACTCTGGAGGTATGCCATCTAAACCAGGGGACTTATTCGATTGCATAGATAGAGCTGCTTTTTCCAATTCAACCAACGTTAAAGGACTCTAAAGAGACAAAGAGTCGTCCTCTGACAGGCGTGAAAGATTTAATTGGTTAAGGTAGGCCTCGTATTCACATTCATTCCGCTGACCATCAGACTGGTATAGAGTAGAATAGAAATTGCTAAAGGTGTCATTAATTTGTTTGGGCTCTGTAGTGACTAGGCCATTTGCTGATCTGATGGAGGGAATGTCAGCAAAGTGCTCATTAGATCTTATTCTCATAGCCAACAAATGGCTGGGTCTGGAAACATGAAAATAATACCGCTGTCTAGACCTGTGAATTAAAAATTCAGAATTACGTTTCAATATATCATTAATCTCTTTTTTAACAATATCATGCTTAGTTTCAATGTCTAAAGAATATTTATTTTGCAAAAGATTATCAAGTCTAGAAAATTCTATCTCAAGAGCTTTTAGTCTAGCAGATTTAGCTTTACGCATGTTTGAACTGAAAAGTGTAAAAGATTAGGGGACACAAAAAGAAAATCTATTCTTGAAAATGTTTTGTGTCTGTGTGAAAAGAAAGAGTAGTCTTTAACAGATGGATTCAACGATCGCCAAATATCTATCACACCGAGGTCAAGGGCCCAACGACGCAGCGCACCAGAAGCCAGCTCTTGATCCCCCAATGGTTTATTATGGGAGCGATCTAGTGCACAGTCCCACACAGCATTCATGTCAGCCCCGATTATCAGGGAATACGGAGTTAGTTGTAGCATATGAGACGTCAAAGATTCATAGAATACTTTCTCAAACTTGTTTGGGGCATACACAGAGGCGAGGGCTATTTTGCACCCGTGTAGTTCTGCTTTAACAATGACAAATCTCCCCTCATTATCTGTTTCCACCCCTAGCACTTTAATCGGAAGGCTACGTTTAACGACAACAGCCACTCCTCTGGTCTTAGTTTGAACGGATGAAGACGCAATTACATGATAAAACCTATCAGCAAGGCGCTTGGAGTCGTGGCTTAACAAGTGAGTTTCCTGCAAGAGGGCGATATGAACTTTCCTACGGAGGACAAGACAAAACGCAAGACAACGACAAAATAATACAGGCGGACAAACAACAGAACTGTACGTTGATCTGTGACCACGTATGGATATGGGGCAGCAAAAAAAAACAACAACAATTTAACCCAACGACTTGTGTCTAAAATAAACGACGTTTTGTGCGTGCTGTACATACAGTATGACATCCACATAAAAAGTAGAGATATCACAACAAATGAACATGAACGTTAAGCAAAGGAGGAGTAATCTCATCCAGCCGGCTAGTCGGCTATACCAACTCACTTCAAGTCCAGGTCAGTTATCGCTGTGATCGTCTCGGTTGCCCGGCGCTTCGCTAGGAAGGATCTCGCTTGGCTCCCCCTCGGTAGCCAGTTGACCTTCGCTAGCTGGATCCACGGCATCATCCTTCGAGTTGAGAAGAGTTAAATTAAGCTGCCATCTTGTCCAACCGATCACGTGACTTCCTGAGATTACTTTTGAGTATGTTGCTGAATTTGCTGCTGAGGATGTTACTAAGATTGTTTCTGGGGGGTTTGCTAAGGGTGTTGTTGAGTTTGTTACTGAGTTGTTCCTGATAAGTTAATCTGTTTTTCTTCCTCCTACACCTCTGATTAGTTTCTACAGGTCTTGAGTGATGTCATAGTGGGTCTGGAAACTCTTTTCATTTTATTAAGCAGCAAGTTATATTATTACATGGTCTTGTAGCAGGTCTGTTTCTACCTACTCTGCCTAATTCTGCAAATTTACAGCAGAATAATTCAGGGTTTGGGCTAAGTCAGTGATTCTGGAGGACTTCCAGCTCTTTTGAAAGAAAACATGGTCTCCACACTTTGCCACAATGAGAAGCGAGAGGGGGATGATGATGCTGCCTGCATCCTCCTCGAATGTTTATGGCTTCATGCGGAATGCCGTTATCCCCAAGAGACAAAGACATGTGTGAGGCGTTGCCTCAGACGTCTAATCATAGTTTTGATTCTCACAGCACTCATCTAATTTTAGTTCACAGATTCTCTTTTAGTTGGGCTTGAGCCCAATGAGACCTCTGACCAGACTGCTGCAGGAACTCATCCTCCTTCTCCTCCTCCTCTTCTCTGCATTCTTGTGGCAATAGAACTGCAGGACGTTATGCTTTCAGTTTAAAGTATATAGTGGTTGAAGCAGCATCAGGCGGCTTCTCCTCCTCCCTCATAAACATTAAAAATAAACTCTTGACAAATGTGCAGCAGATGATTATAGTTTTCAGAACACTGCAGCTCATCTACTAGAGGCTCCTGTTGGCCTGGAGTCAGCTAATCTGCAAAGAAGAAGAAAAATGTACAGTGTGTAAGTTACATTCTGTCAGAATCAACTTGTATGTGTATATCAGAATACTAGAGACATTAGAGCCAGAGTTAAATTCAAATACTGCTTACAGATGAATTCATCGATCAAGTTGTTATAGAGGTCATTAGTGAGGTTGTTGCTGAGGCGGCTGCTGTAGGTGCTGCTGGCTTGTTACGAAGTTTGTTGCTGAGGTTGCTGTAATAGCTGCTCACAGATCAGTTTGAGTTAGTGACCAGCTATTGATAACCTGAATGTAACTTTCAGCAGGAAAACTGTGAGAATCTTCTTGATGCAGCATAGGCATACACACACACACACACACACACACACACACACACACACACACACACACACGCAGTAATACACAAACAGATATATACACACATTGAGACACACATACACAGATACACACACACACGCAGCAAATATTTGACTAGAGCATGAAACAGAAATTTTCAGAGCTCAAAGTTAAAATTTTTGATTCGTTCAATATTTGATAATTCGTTCCTTTAAAGTAAAGACATCTCACTCTCTGCAGTTGTTGGAACATTGACTGTGCAGCAGTGCCACAGAGTGCAGCGTCATTCTCTACAGAGGATCTTTGGTCCTTCAGTTTCTTCACTGATGTTCGATAAAGCAGCAAGAGAAGAAGAACAGTTCCAGGATCTGAGCTGAGTCCAAACTGTTCCTCCTTCTCATCATCATCATTGTCATCGGCAGTGGCAACTTTTGGTTTTTCTCTCTGTGTTTGTGTTTCTGTGTCTCATTCATGTGCCGATTTATTCCCATTAATTATTAAATTCATTCTCCTTATCAAAGCAGCACACAGATCCAGAGGGAACTCCTACTGTTTCCCTGACTCTCTGCACTTTAAAGCTGTATTATTGTAATGGACTAAGGAGTGAAATCACAACCATCTGCAGCCATGTTTAAACCTGCAGAGCTGCTGCAACTGACCTTTGACTTCCACTCCTTTACTGCTTCTTTTAAGAAACAAGTTCGAGGGAGACGTCTAGAAAAAAATAAAACTTTTATTTTTATATTTCTCCCAGTTTACTTACTGTTTTTTGTTGGGTCCCACTGCGGATGCTCCGTTCTCTTCCTGCTAGCGCCACCCATGAGTTCTTGCCTGGCCCATAGACTTTACATCCTGGTCATTCATTTGAGAAGGATAATGTTTTACTCTCAGGAGTCATAGTGATGATCGGTATTCAGGATGTTTGAGTAAGTCAGTCGTCAGCAAAACTTTAAGTCATGGAGCTGCTGATTGGTTCAGATGGGAAGTGACAGGTCAAGGTTATAGGTCAAGGTCTTGGAGTTTTAGTTGTGACTCTGCCAGTTAGTCGCTGTTGTGTTATAATGAAGCTCACACACACATACACAAAGACATATAAATCTGTTTAAATGTTAATATTCTGCCTGTTCTGTTTCTTTCAGAGCTACTTGGCTCCACAAAGAGACTAAATGTGAACTACCAGGACGCAGACGGGTGAGTGATGAGGTCGTCTATAAATGTGTTTTCAGTTTCCCTGAAAACACAAAACACCTTCATTCTTTGCGTGCAATTAAGTAATAATCATTACCATACAATAATCAATTTGCAATAATTATATTAGATGTTTTGATCAAAACAAAATGTATTCAATAAGTTGAATACATACATTAAAACCCCCCGCCCCCCGCAGATGTGCTGACTGCTTCACTTGATCTTTTTTTTATTTGCCTGGAAGCAGAAAGTGATGCAGAAAGTTTTAGGCTTCATCAATATTTTTCTTTGTGTTTTTGTTCCTGCTGTTTCTCAGCTCCAGCTTTGTGTTTATTAATATTTTAACACTTTCACTTTTCTCACACATAAAGATTCTCTGTTTCTAATCATCTGTCATAATAATAAAGAAATATCTTCAGTTTCTACATTGTTAATCACATTAAGCCATAATGACAGATATTTCTGCTTATTTATACAACACGCATTTCACATAAGAACAATTAAAATGGGAAAATGTGTAACTACTACTACTAACTGAATGAACATTTCAGTCATTTTAAAGTGGAATTATAAACATTCATCCGTTTCAAATCCTCCTCCCAAGATTTGTTTTTGATTTTGTTTTTCTTTGTGAACATGATGATATACTGAAAATTAGTTTTTAATTGGTACTCACAAACAGACATCAGAAGATGTAACTTTGGACTGGAACTTTAACAGGGATTTTTCAGTATTTTATGAATAAGACAATGAACTGATTAATCAAAACAGTTATTAATAAGTTAACTGACTTTGTTTATTGGAAGGAGTTACAGATTTGTTTATGATTCGCATTTTTAACAGCAGCTACAGCTCTGATGAAGTT
This sequence comes from Eupleurogrammus muticus, assembly GCA_036785175.1. Classification (NCBI taxonomy): domain Eukaryota; kingdom Metazoa; phylum Chordata; class Actinopteri; order Scombriformes; family Trichiuridae; genus Eupleurogrammus; species Eupleurogrammus muticus. The sequence goes on along the minus strand of JAYKQN010000011.1, from coordinate 24,616,215 downwards.
TTTTTTTCTTATGTCCTGTTTTATTATGAAAAGCAGATTTCAAATAAATTCTGTAAAATCAGCAGCTACAACAAATCTGTTTTTTGTTATTGCTGCCTAAACACTGCACCCACACACACACACACACACAAACACACACTTGTGGCCAGAAATACTTACCAGAGCAACACATGTGGATTTATTCCTCTTTGAAAAAGTCTCCAACAAGTGTTTGTTTGTATTCACCATCTGATCCTTTTTAAATCAGACTATTTGTCTGTAAGGATTTTTCTAAAGAGGAATGTTGAGATGTTGGTTTTGTGTTTTCATAGATCCATGGACAGTAGAAACATCAGGCAGTAAAACACTTTTCTGTTCCCCTTTTCGAGAACCACGGGCCACTCTTTCTGTTAAGATTATAAAGAAGCCTGACTTAAGCCTTTTGAATCCCTACCTGCATTTTGTTAATTCAAATATATTGCAATAAACTTAATATTTGTTTGGAAATCTCATGTCCTTACACTGTTTGAACTATCCTGCTGAAGGGCAACCTCTTATGATATCACAATACACAAACTGAAAAAAATCATAATAAGACATCAATAATATGCAGTTACAGTTACTCTGTGGTTCTTCTCAAATGCATTAGACAGTAAATAAAAATAACTAAAAGGTTAATTAAATTCAAATAAAAAATGAGAAAAATAATAAAATGACTTAATGCATGAATTAAAAAAAGTAAGCAAAAAGAGAATATGAATTCAGGGAGGAGGAAATAAAGTCAAATAAAACATCTCATACTGAAAATGAGGTTAAACGGCTTCTAAAACTTTTATCTCTCCTGTTTGAGTTTCACTTTATTTGTGTGTGTTTGTGTGAGAGAGAGACTAATAGGCAAGGTGATGAGATTCATCATAGCTTCCAGGTGAACCAGGACAGGTTCAGACCCTCCAACAATCGAAGATCCCTCACTGGCTGCACTGCAGCATGTTCTGAGAATGAGAAAACAGGACAGGACTCCGGAAACACAACAGATTTAAAAAGTGTATCAGTGGGTCATTAGTATTAGAGATGGAAGAAAGAAAAAAGAAGCTCAGAGTATCTCATGAGGTCCCAAAAGTCTAACCTATCGCAGCATAACAATGTTCTAGGCCAGCCAGGGCCAGTCCTAACTATAAGCTTTTTCAAAAAAGGAAGTATAACAAGAGAGATGTCTCTTGAAACCAAAGAGAGGATTGTCAAACTTCTTGAAGATGGTAACTCTTCACATATGGTTGCCAAAGATGCAGCTGTTCACAGTCAGCTGTATCGAAGATATGGACCAAGTACAAACAGCATGGAAAGGTTGTTAAAGCCAAGTGTACTGGTAGACCAAGGAAGACATTTATGCGTCTAGATATTAAAAGGTCATATTTCTTGAAAAACTGAAAATACACAAGAAAAAAGAAGAAATGGGAGGAAGCTGGAGTCAATGTATGTGAACTGTGCAAAATTGCCTAAAGGAAATAGGATATTCATACATGCTGCCTTTCTAGTGAGACTTACAATGAGGACTTTCTAAAGAAAACATCCAAATTTCCACACTCCTTGATGATATGGGGCTGCATGTCAGGCAAAGGCACCGGGGAGATGACTGTGGTTAAATCTTCAATAAATGCACAAGTTTACATTGACATTTTGGACAGTTTTCTAGTCCCTCCAATTGAAAAGATGTTTGGGGATGATGAAATAATTGATGAAATAATAATGACAATACATCATAAAGCAAAAGCTGTGAAAGTATTCCTTGGAGAAAGACGCATCCAGTGAATGTCATGGCCTGCAAACAGGCCAGATCTGATCCCAATTGAAAACCTGTGGTGAAAATTGGAAAAAAAACGTAAAAATGTGCTCAAAGAGAGTTGGCACCAGATTGATGAAGAATACTGTTTGTCACTCATCAAGTCCATGCCTCAGAGACTGCAAGCTGGCATAAAAGCCAGATGGGGTCCAACTAAATACTAGTGATGTGTTTTGATTGTTTTTTCTTTGTCTGCTTTTCATGTTACCATATTTTTTCCCTGAGAATGGAGTGATTCCATATTTGTTTTTCCTGTGCTTGGTCTATAAAAATAACAATAACTGACTAGAACAACGTTTTTTTAATAATTTCCTCTATTTTTTTAATGCTAAGGAGTTGCACTTTTGAATGACTTTATTATTGTTTCATGCTTTTGATGCGAGTTTGTTTTACAGAATAAAGTCTCTGTGCAAGACTGGTGATTCCATACTTTTTGCCTAGGGGTTGTATACATGCAGCTGCATTCTGGATCAGCTGGAGAGTCTTTAGAGACTTTTAGTGCATCCAGACAATAAAGAAATGCAGTAGTTGAGCCTGGAAGTAACATTTACATAGACATGTTTTTCTGCATCTTTTAGAGATTGGAAGTGTGACCTTTGCTATGTTGCCTTGATGAACAAAGGCAGTCCTAGAAATGTGTAACGTGTGCGGGGAATGACCCCCAGGTTTCTATCAGTGGAGCTAGAGGCCGGGGAGATGTAGCTCTCAAAATACAGTGGTTATATTACTGGATAATGAATTTCTCAGGATTTCAGGCCTGAGCACAATAATTTTAGTTTTGTCTGAATTATATAGCAGAAAATAGCAACTCATCCAGGATTTTAGATTCTTACATGTTCATTTTATTAGCTAGTAGCCTTCATTTGGCTTTGACATATACAGTTGGGTATGGTCCGCATGCACAGTAGAAATGAAGTGTTTCCTAATAATTTTACCCAATGGGAGCATATAAAGGAGGAAAAGTATTGGTCCGAGCAGAGAAACTTGTGAAACTCCATGTGTAATTTTGTATGAATAGAAACATTAACATGAACAAACCAAGCCAGATTATAAAGACATGTTAAGCATTTCTAGTAAGGAAGTGCTAATCGGAGGGAACATTTCTTATAGCAATCCTGATGGTATAGGGTCCAGAAGACAGGTTGATTTTTTGGATGATGACATCAATAAAGCTAGTTCAGGAAGGTTTATAGAAGCAAATGTGATGAGATGTATATTAGTTATTTCATCTGTCTCTACAATTACTGCATTTGAGGGCAGATTAGTGCCAGATGATGGAACGAGGTAATAAATTGACATGATGACAGGTTGGTGTTTACATGTTGATGGGTTGGTGTATTGTTGTGTTGATATGTTAGTGTGTTGACGTGTTGGTGTATTTTTGTGTTGGTGTATTGTTGCGTTGACATATTGTGTTGACTGTGATGTCATGAGAGGTTGCCCTTCAGCAGGATAGTTCAAATAGTGCAAGGACCCAATATTACCAAACAACTATTAATTTTATTACATATGGGGAATTAAAAGAAATGCAGGTAGGGATTCAAAAGGCTTAAGTCAGGCTTCTTTATAATCACAACAGAAATCGCGGCCCGTGGCTCTCGAAAAGGGGAACAAAAAATAAGTCTCTTTCCTAACAAGTCTCTCCAATGAGAATCACTGGGATCAAACACAAATACCTTGCAAAGTTCTCAGTTCAGCCTTTCTCCAAAGAACCGTTTCTCCAGGTAGGTCCTCCAGAGTGAATCCATGCCCTCTAAAACCACTGCACTGCACTGCACTGCACTGCACTGCACTGCACTGCACTGCACTGCACTGCACTGCACTGCACTGCACTGCACTGCACTGCACTGCACTGCACTGCACTGCACTGCACTGCACTGCACTGCACAACCCCCCCAACACAGGCAGGCTATGACTGCTATTTATGCCAGCCCTCAGGTAATCAGCAGTCATTAGCCACACCTGTGTTGAGAAGGCTGGTGGAGTGCCCTCCACCATCAGATGGAGCCAAACCTGGGAATGTAGCTCCCTCCAGGACAAAGCCTCTCATGATATCACATGACATGTTGGTGTGTTGGCAAGTTGACATGTTGGTGTGTTGATGTGTCAGTGTGTTAGTGTGTTGATTTGTTTGTGTTCGTCCTCTTGTTACTGTGCATTTCTTTTTGGCCTCCAGTTCCGTTTGTTGCCTGCGTCTGGTTCGTCTCTCCTTATGACTTTACCCTTCTCTTCTAGCCTTAAGGTCTCCTCTATGTCAGGAATTGGTGACATTGCAATCCAGTGATGAATGATGAAAACCTAATTTTCCTCTTCTAGTTTTGAATTGTTAAGATATTCTGTGTTTGTTATAATTTTTGGTCCTGTTGACTCTTGCCACTCTTGAATCTAACACTTCAGGGCTTAATCTGATCCCATAACATCTGATCAGGGGGAGTCTGACTGGTGATACAGGCATTTGTCTGTATTCATTGTGATCTATGTAGGGCCTTACATATGATGTGAAATTAGGTCCTCTTAGGTCAGAAACCCAGAGGTCCTCTGTTGTATCTTCCCCTATATGCAACGGACGCATTGAGTTGTCCGGATTTGTGACTCTTTACACAGACATATTCACACACACACACACACACACACACACACACACACACACATTCTATCTCTTTCTCTCTCTCTCTTTCTCCCTCTCTCTCTCTCTCTCTCTTTCTCTCTCTCTCAAGTTATTCCCCTCTCTCTCTGTGTTGGTATCTGATGATACCAGCAGAGTGCATTCCAGTTTGCTAGGGGGTGTCTTTAATCTTGATTGTTTTAATTTTTTTTTTGTTTATTTCCTTTTGCATCAAAACACAAACACACCAACATGTCAACACACCAACTGGTTAAAAAACAAAAAAGTAGTAATATTAGCTAATTTAAATAAAAATATAATAAATAAGGAATAAATAAATGGTTTTGGGAGAAATATATATGTATATACATTTTATAAGACAACTCTATAACAAATAAAATAAATAACAATGAACCAAAGGTTTAAAAGAACTTACTGCGATCTGTCCATTACTGTCTCTGCCCTTGGCACCATCTGTTACCACTGACATGAATAATGTTACGCAACACGGAGAAAAGGAGGAGGAGCAGCACTCTAGAGATAAACCCTCTAATCCCATCCTCTACTCCTTGCACCCCTGTATTCCTGCTGTATTTTCTCCTAGCAGACAAACTCTCTTTACTTTACAAATTGTTTTCATGTTACAACCTGTCTTCAATTTACAAACCGTCCTCACTTTACAAACTGTCCTCAATTTACAAAATAACCTCACATCACAGTCCTCACTTTCTGCCAAACATCCTCAAACTAAACTTGTCTCTTCTTCACATATGTGGTTTGATGTTCATGATGTTCATGATTCTTTTTTTTATTCTAACGGAACAATTATATAATATATATAATATCTGGTGCATGCATGCTTTGTTATGTACAGTTTGTATTTCACAAGTAAAAAGTAGCTGTCTTAAACACCTACAGCGTACACACATCAACCTACCACTGTTTGACAAAATGTTGTTAAGCGTTCACGCACACCTGCATTTGCAATTTCTGATGCTACGCCACTGTAGGTGGAACTCCAAGACAGTTTATGTCTCATGTAGTTGTTCCTTTTATTTTATTGAATTCTAGTTGATCTAGGTTAGACCCACTGACCGTACCTGCCTGCTGGAAATTCAAAAGAAGAAGAAGCTGATGAAGATAACTGATTAATGACTTATTAGTAATACAAATATTTGGCTCCATTACAGCTCACATCATGAGGCTGAAGTAGAGCTGCCTGATCCAATATTTGTTTGTATAAGGCACAATATTTGTTTTAGGCCTGTTAATAGTTAGGCCTGTTAATAGTTAATTAATATGGAGCCCTCTGACATGACATTTAATGAAAAAACAAATAATAATCCATCCATCCATCCATTGTCTATCCCGCTTATTCCCTTTCGGGGTCGCAGGGGTCTGCTGGAGCCTATCCCAGCGCGTTAAGGCGAGAGGCAGGGATACACCCCAGATGGTCGCCAGCCAATCGTGGGGCACACACACCATTCACACTCACACTCACACCTATGGGCAATTTAGAGTTTACCAATTAACCTGAGCATGTTTTTTGTATTGTGGGAGGAAACCGGAGTACCCGGTGAAAACCCACGCAGACACGGGGAGAACATGCAAACTCCACACAGAAAGGCCCCAGACCCAGGCCCCAAGGCGGTCTTGAACCTGCGACCTTCTTGCTGTGAGGCAACAGTGCTAACCACCGCACCACCGTGTCGCCCCACAAATAATAATAATAATAATAATAATAATAATAATGCATGGCCACAAGGTAGATATTGTTGTTTCCATACAGATTTCTAGCAACATAGTCACACATTATTATTATGTACATGTTAAACAAACAAGCTAATCAAAGTCTATTAATCATATCTATGTATGTATATTTTTTAAAATTTATTTATAATTATTTTTTTACAACAACCTATATGTGTTGTCAACTTCACTGAAGTGAAATGGAATGGAGTTAAACTGGTGCTACACCCCGCTCCACCTTTAACATCCTTAAAAATAAACAATCTTCTTTGCGCTAATTATTAATTTAGTTAGTATTTATAAAGTCGAAGCAGTCGAAGGCGGGGACCTCGGCGACCGGATCTCCGGACATGGAGACTAGCTCTGGGGACATGGAATGTCACCTCGCTGGGGGGGAAGGAGCCTGAGCTTGTGCGGGAGGTGGAGCGTTACCGGCTAGATATAGTCGGCCTCACCTCCACGCACAGCTTGGGCTCTGGAACCCATCTTCTTGAGAGGGGTTGGACTCTCTATTTCTCTGGCGTTGCCCGCGGGGAGCGGCGGCGAGCTGGTGTGGGCTTGCTCATTGCCCCACAGCTCAGCCGCTGCGTGTTGGGGTTCACTCCGGTGAACGAGGGGGTCGCGTCCCTGCGCCTTCGGGTCGGGGACAGGTCTCTCACTGTTGTGTCGGCCTACGGGCCAAACAGCAGTGCAGAGTACCCGGCCTTCTTGGAGTCCCTAGGAGGGGTACTAGATAGTGCGCCATCCAGGGACTCCGTTGTTCTCCTGGGGGATTTCAACGCCCATGTGGGTAACGACAGTGACACTTGGAGGGGCGTGATTGGGAGGAACGGCCTCCCCGATCTGAACCCGAGCGGTGTTTTGTTATTGGACTTCTGTGCTAGTCACAGCTTGTCCATAACGAACACCATGTTCGAGCACAAGGGTGTCCATCGGTGCACATGGCACCAGGACACTCTAGGCCGGAGGTCGATGATCGACTTTGTCGTCGTGTCATCTGACCTCCGACCGCGTGTCTTGGACACTCGGGTGAAGAGAGGGGCTGAGCTGTCAACTGATCACCACCTGGTGGTGAGTTGGATCCGCTGGCGGAGGAGGAAGCCGGACGGACCTGGCAGGCCCAAGCGTATTGTGAGGGTCTGCTGGGAACGTCTGGCGGAGCCCTCTGTCAGGGGGGTCTTCAACTCCCACCTCCGGGAGAGTTTCTCCCTGATCCCGGGGGAGGTTGGAGACATGGACTCCGAGTGGGCCATGTTCTCCACCTCTATTGTTGATGCGGCTGCTCGTAGCTGTGGTCGTAAGGTCCGTGGTGCTTGTCGCGGCGGCAATCCCCGAACCCGGTGGTGGACACCGGAAGTAAGGGATGCCGTCAAGCTGAAGAAGGAGTCCTATCGAGCCTTGTTGGCTCGTGGGACTCCTGAGGCAGCTGATGAGTACCGGCGGGCCAAGCGTGCCGCGGCTCGGGCAGTAAATTAATGCTGATCCAGTTTTTACATGTATTTTTATGTCTTTGGCTTTAGGAACTGACTCCAGGTAAAAATAAACATAAACACAAACACAGACAAACAAACAGCAGACTTTAGTCGGGTCATATCTCACATGTCTTCGATTGTTAACAGCTCCAACAAGTAGAGTAGAGTGGAGTTTTACCTCCAAATCTCTCATACGGTTTAATTTAATAAAGACTTAAATGATTTTTCTGTCTGTCTGTCTGTCTTTGTCTTGCAGTTTCTCTGCTCTGCATCACGCTGCTTTGACAGGAAGCAGCGAGCTGCTGGCAGCTCTGCTGGAGGCTCAGGCCACTGTGGATGTTAAAGACAGTAATGGTGAGATACATTAAGTCTGTTTCTCAGTCTCAGTGAATGTTACATGTTTCTGTGAATGTGACTCACGTGAAATGTGAAAGTGCTTTTTAATGTTTTCTGCTGATCCTTAATGATGAAAGAGTCAGTGTCCAGAGGTTTGATCAGAAGCCAAAGGTTTTCTTACACACGTGTAAGAAATCTGTGTAACACAGAGTCTTCTCAACATGTGAATCCTGCTGCAGCAACATTAAAACTATTCAAGTTACTTAAAGAAACACAACAATCATCAAACCTCAGCTGGTGATTTGATTCTCAGCGTCACTTTAAACTGTCTGGACACATTTAGTTGACATTTTGTAAAAATTATTTAAAAGAAGTCAAATGTTTGTAATTAATAACTCTCAGTGTGTTTATTCTGTTACAAAGAGACTACAAATGTCAGTTGGGATTCACATCACTTTAACTGACTGTGTGGACCAGGGTTATGGATTAAAAATTATTAATGTAGTTGGACTTAAACTATTTATTTACCAACATCTATGCCATGTTCAAAGTCACTTAAATGACCCGTCTTCCCATTTCTGATGCTTGGTTTGAACTGCAGCAGATTGTCCTGACCATGTCCACATGCTTAAATGCACTGAGTTGCTGTCATTTGATAAACTGATTAAAAAATTAGCATTAACAAATAGTTGGACAGGTCTACTTAAAAGAGTGACTGAAAAGCGTGTTTATGATTAGGAACAAACTGCAAAGTCAATAGGTTTGTGGCATTTCAATGCATCTTTTTCTGTTGTAGATCCTTTCAGAAGCTTTGATTCAACCTTGTACATGACTAGTTTACTGTCCATTTTTCTCTCAAAATGCCAGAAACTGCAGATTTGTTCATAATCAAAAGTAAAAAATATTGTTATGCACAGTTTGTATTGCACAAGTAACAAGAAGCTGCTTTACATGCTAGTTAGTGTCTGTCACTGTTTGACAAATTGTTGTAAAGCGTTCACTCATACGGCAACCGGAAGTGCATTATGCACACAGGAAACTAGCCTACATTTATTTGTGTAACCTCGATATCATTAAAGTAATCTCTCCAGCCTTCGTAAATATTGTAAAGTACCACCAGATAGCAGCAGGGCATTGAAACTTCAAACAGTAAATCATCAAAATTGCAATGTTGATTCTTTATAGTATTAATGCCCTATTAACTGTCAATATCAACTTATTGAATCATGTCAGGTAGTGATGTTAATTCAACATCAGTTTCCACCCTTAGGTAATATTGAAAGAGTAGAATTTCAATTTTATTTCAGTTAATGTGTGGATATTGAAATAACATAGGGTGTGTGACATAACTGCAGATCAATGGACTTTCAGTTATATTGCAACTAATACCAGTAGAAATAGTAATCTAAAACTATTACACAAAAATACTATAATCTACCAGTGTGTGGACTGCTGCAAGCCATGGAGAGCCACTTCTGGTCGCATAGCATCAGAAAACTGCGATGGCACAAATGTGTGAACATTTTGTCGAGCAGTGGCAAATTGACATGTGTATGTTGTTATTGTGTAACGCAGCTTCTTGTTATGTGTGAAATACAATGCACACATTACAAATTTTAAGTTTACACCTGTAATTGTTTGTGTTTCTATATGGATAGAACCTCATAACATGTGTAGTAGCGTGTGTAAATCAATTCCACATGCAAAATGTTGCATTCATGCCTGTGGTTGCAAGATAAACACATGAATGTCATGTCTCACTCAGAGTACTGTGTGATTGCAGTGATGCAGCATCATCACACTTGAAATTAATGCATGTCAAAGCATGCACTTGTGACACGCTCAGTTGATAGTTGTTCACGCATTTTCAAATGTAAAGACCTTCAGAGTGTTTGTGCGTGTGTGTAACGTGACAAACATTATGATGTGGCTTATTGTTTAAACATGTTAACAAACACCAGGTGTTCATTTATAAACCTTGTGATGTCATGAGAGGCAATCCATGTTCAGCAGGGCAGTCCAAGAAGTGCACGGAGACAATAACAGTACAGTTTCTTTTACTGGTCAAAAAGGGTTATTAGAAAAGGCATTTCAGCATAAAAGGCAAACTAAGGATTTCTTTTCTTCAACGGGTTATAATCACAAAAAAAAGTCTCTAATCAAACTCAAAAGTCTTCTTTCAAAATAAAGTTCACTTCACGAAACACAAACAATTGTCCTTTTCTTTTTAGTTGATTTCTTGAGTCTTCACCCCCACAGTACCTCCACACAGCACAGCAAACGAAAATAGTCCAATATCAAAGAATGAATAATCCAACAAAAGGAAGCTTCTCTTTAGCAAGTTCTTCAGCACATACATTCCACCCAGATCAGAGTCTGCAGCCTCTCTCCTACTCGCCACCCCCTACTGAGAGCTCTGGTGTCCTAAAAAGCCCTTTAGTTTCACTGCAGGAGATTGGCCACAGGTGTGCCTCATTAGGCAATCAGTGTTTAGTGGATTGTAGTGCCGGGTGAAATTCTTGGCAAGTTCCTGGCTCCACCAGCAGATGGAGCCATGCCAGGATACTGCTGTAGCCATCTCAAGGGGATGTAGCGCCCCTCCAGGACCCGGCCTCTCATGACATCACAACCTTAACAAGCTGTGGCTTTAGCCTCAATGGTTACCCCAGCAACTTGAGCTGGTTGCTAATGACGACGGTTGCACTGAAGCTAGAGGCAGACAGAAATTTTTATCCCTCTGTGCAGGTCTCCCCAATTTGAGCTGCTGCTGACAAAACAGTGGCTCTTATTCTGAAAAGAAACTATCATCACTGTTAGGACTTCACAAAGTTTTTGTGTGATTTGGTATTTCAAAATATTTTGGGGACACTGGCAAGTTTAAAACAGAGATCCATTGTCCTTGTATTGGAGTCAATAGGGAGCATAAACAGACATGGCCATACATATTTTGAGCACATTTTGAAATCAGAACAAGTTTCTAAAACTTTCTAAAACAAGTAAACTCAGATGATTTGTTTGTTTTTTGACCTTGTCCCAATAATTCTCCTTGAGAAATGTGCATAGTTTTTCACAACTAATATGACAAAATGACATTTTGCATATCAAATTCATAGCACACCTTTCCTGATCAAGACACATGTTTTGATGTATGATTCACTTGGGTCCCCTCAAAGCGATAGGACAAGTCTATCCAGAAGTAGAAGAAGAAAAAATCCACAGTATAACTGAAGGGCTCAGAGCTTCACTATTTGATAGCTGTAGGGAATAGGTTTGCTGCAATATCAGTCAGATTAACATTTGAAAAATTGTAGTTGTAACTAAACTCTAACTAAACCATGATCAGATCATCACAGACAAACATGTGATGGAATTTCCTTACACAGAATCTTACAAAATGTGGACAAAGCAGAGTTAAACAACTAAACTGGCAGCTAAACTAGTTTGCGGAAGCAACAAACACAATACCACCAATATTTACATGTAAATATCAAGATTCTGTCCCAGTCTCCATTAACAAGTCACATGACATGTGTGTGTTTGTGTACAGTGTTAGACAGCATCAGCTAGTTCAGATCATCACAGTTCAACAGCTGACGTGTGCTGTGTTCACTGCAGCTCATTTACAACTGTGTCTACAAGCTTGTGTGTTTGACACCTTTATTGAAATTAAATTAAGAACATTGACAGTGAACAGTGTCAAACATGCAAAGTGACAGGTAAAGATGTTCTAATTTTGTACTTGTGTGTATTTGACATTTCCTCTTTATTGACCTTGAATGAAGAATATTAGGAGTGTGTGTGTGTGTGTGTGTGTGTGTGCGCAGGGATGCGTCCTCTGCATTATGCAGCCTGGCAGGGTAAAGCTGACTCTGTGCTGATGCTGCTTCGCTCTGGAGCGTCAGTGAACAGTATCTCACTGGACGGACACATCCCGCTGCACCTGGCTGCTCAGTATGGACATTACGATGTGGTGAGTAATGGACCTGACATACTTAGACCTGACATAGATTATTTGTCAACTATTAAACTAATCACCAACTATTCTGATAACCGATTATAAGATTTCTCATTTTTAAGGCGAAGAAGTCCAAAATTTCTGGTTCCATCTTCTCATATTGGATTATCTGGTTTTTTTCTTTTATAATATAATCTTTTGGTTGTGGACTGACATTTTAGGTTGAATCTCCAGCTTTAGGAATTAGTAATCAACACTTACCCCAATTTATGAACCAAATAGCTAATAGATTCATTATTTTAATAATTCAATATATAAATCAATCTATCTTCCTGAAGTGCTTCTCACTAGTCTCACTCTTGTGGCAATCATGTTGAACTGAACTGAAAGGGCAGGGTTTGAATACTCAACTAATAAATACAAAATGAGACAGGCAAGAAGAGAAAATTGGGGAACAGGGGTGTGACTCTTTGGCACATTGATGCCAAAACAAAGTCCAGAACAATCCCACTCCAGCAGAGAGTTGGAGACAAAGATGATAGTCCAGATAAGAATCCTGAAAATAAAGTTAAGGATTATAAACCAACATTTTATTCTGAAAGTTACTTTTGAAATAGTAGCAGACACCAGACCATCTTCAATCACCAAAAATGTTTGTGATTCATTTAATAGTTTGTAAATAATTGATCGATTGACTATTGAATCATTGTAGCTTGCTTTAAATTCTGTCTACAATATTTATTCCCATGACATCAATGCAATTAGGATAGTTGTTGTTTATTATTTTTATTTGATTTGATTTTATTTTGTGTTTGTTCATATGTGTCAGTCTGAGATGCTGCTGCAGCATCAGTCAAACCCTTGTCTGGTCAACAAGGCCAAGAAGACGCCGTTGGATCTGGCCTGTGAGTTTGGACGAGTCAAGGTAAGGAGATAAAATAATGATGAATAAAGTCAGGCAGCAGCTGATTTAGCTGGGTGTGTCTGATGAGTCAAAGTTAACATGAAGTTTAGGATTAAACCTTTAATCTGTGATCTGATTTGTAGGTGACAGCAGACTCTGTAACTGTTAGTACAAGAAGGTCTGTGTTTATCACCAAAAATACATTTTATTCATGCTTTAAGAAATACATTTGTTCCAAACATCAGGCTCAGTAATAAAAGCATTAGGCTGTGAGAAAAAAACAACTCACAAATCAACGCCAGCCAATGAGATTTAGAGATTATCTTTAAACCTCCTAATGATGTGCTGCCAACAAATAGGATTTGATCCTATTTGTATGTGACTGATCTGTGTTGTGTTAGATGCTGACTGGTGCTGTGTTTATAGGAATCTACAGACTGAACAAAGAAAACTACAGAAACACTAAATGTTGATATTTAACTTTTTTAGTTAGTCTAGATTGAAACAGGGGTCAAACCAGCACATGGTGGATTATAAGTGAGTGTTTTATAACAGGCTAAATAAAAAAATGTCCCATGTTTTTTTTTTTACCCTTTACTACATCTACCCCAAAATCTAAACCTGAAAAAGTCTTTTTTACACAAAGTTGGGCCATGTAAATTAATGGAATAGTTATTTTAGTTTTGAAGATTTGATTTTGGGACAGAAATAACAAAAATAGCTAAAATTCTATATAATGGATCTATACAATGAAAACATAATCTCTGAAGTTAAGACTCTGACAGGTATCAGTGAAACAGTTGAAAAAATGTCCCATGAGGTTTGTTTTATTCCATTACTACACCTAACATAAATCTATAGCTGAAATGTCACATGTTCATGTTTTATATTAATAATCTGCAAGGCTCATTTTTGTAAATGTAAAGTACCTTTAATAAAATAGAATAAATTGACACAGCAGCAACAGTCACAAAACATCCACAAATAGTGTGCAATACTAGTAGGAGTATCATTGCACCTGTGTGCAGCAATAGCAGAAATAAATATAAGAATAAATAAATAAATAAAGATAAAAAATGTGTACCGAGTCAGAAAGAAAACTGCAAAACTTTTTAAAAATATTTTTTGTTTTAGGATTTGTTTTTTGGTTGTTGTGAGTTTTTTTTTGTTTTTTTTTTACACAAGACAAGTGAAGCCTGATCTTCTCACAGTTTATTCACGGAGATATCTTTAGACGGTGTGTGTGGCAACAGCTGTCCCTCACTAATGCCAACAGGGCAGTTGCTCTGTTTGTGTTTAGCTCCTCTGAAACTGAAGCATTAATCGCCACAATCAAGTTATTATTAATCACCTGATGAATGACAGCTGCTGTGTTCAGTCAGTAAAGTCATATTTAATGATACCTCAGTGGATGATGACTTATCTTTTGACAGTTCCTGAGGTTGAGATTAGTGTTTGATTAGTAGTGATCACTGAAATATCTCAGCAGCAGTTTTCTGGATCATCACATCACATCCAGACAGCAGGTTGATGTTTTCACTCCTGCTGTGAAATCAACAACTGCTTGATGAACTGAAAAAAAGTAGCTATCTTCCAGCTTCCAAATGTGAGTCAACCTGCCTGCTGCCAAACTATTGGATGTCTATGGCGTTTTGGGGTCACTGTTGACTGTTACATAATTTTCACCTGCAGCCTTTGTGAGCATGTGTGTGTGTGTCTCTGCTGGCTTCTCAGGTTGCTCAGCTGCTGCTAAGCAGCAACATGGTGGTGGCATTGTTGGAGGGCGAAAGGAAGGAGCCGACAGACTCTGCCTTCACTACACCGCTGCATCTCGCTGCCCGCAACGGACACAAAGACATCATCCGGTGAGATGAGACATATTCTGATTCTCTTGTCTGTTGGCTGCATCTTTGTTCCCAGCAGCCTAGCCTCTTTGTTGCTGTTGAGCTAGTTAAAGAAGTTTAATTAAGCACAGACAGATTATTTTTGGCTTTAGCCACTGAAAGGCACTATACTTCAGTGTCTATAAACCTGTTAAATCTGAGAATTTTTTTTTCTATTTTTATAAATACTTAACCTTGTAGGAGACACTATGGAACAGTGGGGGGCACTGTTGCCTCACAGCAAGAAAGCCGTAGGTTCTCTGTGGAGATTGCTTGTGTTCCCTGTGTCTGCTTGGATTCTCTCTGGGTTCTCCCTGGCTTCCTCCCACAGATTAATTGGGACTCTTAATTTGCATATAGATATGAGTGTATGAGTGAATAGTGTGTGTGCCCCACAATAGGCTGGTGACCTGTCTGGGGCACCTGTAATGTGCTAGGAATGGGTCCAGCAGACCCCTTTGACCCTAATGAGGAATAAGCAGGTATAGAACATGACTGACTGACTGACTAATTAACCTTCTCCTTATGCGGAGGAAAAGCCACCAATATGTACATGAAACACACCAAGAAAATTCAGTTATAAGATTTTCAATCAAATTAAATATAAACAGTGCACCACCAGAATTCAGACCAAACCAAACCAATTTGCCGGTACAGTCTTCAGTCACTCAGAAACGCCAATATTTATGGAAAGATTTATATTTCTGGAGCAAAGAAGGAGGAGATCCGCACTGAATGTTAACCAGCTTAGTGTCACAGTATACAAGCATAAAATATGAGGACAACTTCTCTTTGAAATATAATGAGATTTATTGTCTACTGCAAAATTAATTTACAAATGAAAATCACTTCTGACTAACAGATCCTATTATATGTTGTTGGTAGATTGTAGCTGTATATATATATATATATATATATATATATATATATATATATATATATATATATATACACACACAGATACTGTCTACTAGTTTTCCTGCATTCACAGGAAAAAGCTTGACCTAGGGGGTGACCGTCGACCAAGGAGGGGGAAGAAAAGTCTCGGACAGCAAGGATTTTGTAGTCTTGCCGTCTCCCTGGTGGAGCACACAAAAAGAGCGATAGTGGAATTTCTATGGTCACGCCCCTTATTCAGCTTTCTCTGTGCATTTATAACCCTAGTTGTCACCACCTACTGGTGCACTACTGCCAATTGGAGTCCTCTTTCTGGGGAACCCCTGCTGGGAGTCCCTGTGATGTAGCCTGCTGGATGAGTAGTAAAGCTGGCAGTGTTGTTGAAAAACTACCTAGGGCTCCACCCTGTCTGGAGGTCTGTGGTGAAGGAATTTCTATTGTCTTAGGGGACCATTTGTTCAAGCTCTCAGCATAGTCAGGCTTTAGGCTTTTTCAGTAGGCCCAAAACTCAGCAATATATATAGTACCTTGCGAAAGTAATTGAGAACTTGACCTTTGACACATTACAGGCTTTATGTATGTTTAGAAAATGTATCCAATTATTAAAACCTTTTTTTAGAAATAAAAAACAGAAATGGGCATGCAATATTATTAGGCTCCTTTATCGTCAGTGCAGCCAATTCACTCTATAAGTTCCATGAAGATTTCTCAATGAGTCAGTATTGATCTAAATGACTGATGCTGATAAAGAGATTCTACCTGTGTGATACTGTTGTGGAGAAGTTTAAAGCAGGATTGGGATACAAAAAGATTTTCCAAGCTTCAAAGATCTCCGCTGAGCAGTGTTCAGGCAATCATATTGAAATGGAAACAGTATCCAATCACTGCAAACCTACCAAGACTTGGCCGTTCCTCTAAACTAATAGCCCGCACAAGGTGAGATGGATCAGAGATGCCGCACAGAGGCCCATGATCACTCTAGATAACCTGCAGAGATCTACACCTGAGGTGGGTAATCTGTCTATAGCACAACTGGCCTTTATGGAAGAGTGGCAAAAAGAAAGACATTTCTCAAAGAAATCCATAAAAGTCCTGTTTGAAGTTTGTGGAAGAAGGTGCTATGATCAGATAAAAACAAAAATAAACTTTCTGGGCAAAATGAAAAATGTTATGTTTGGCATAAAAGTAACACTGCACATCACCCTGAACACCCCATCCCCTCTATCAAACATGGTGGTTGCAGCATCATGGTTTGGGGCTGCTACAGCAGGGACAGAGAAGATAGATGGTTAATTAGATAGATGGAGCCAAACACAGGTCCATTTCGGGAGAAAACCTGTTGGAGACTTCAACAGATCTGAAAATGGGACAGAGGTTTACCTTCCAACAAAATGAAGCCCTAATATAAACCTAAATCTACAATGGAATGGTTCAAAAATAAACATATCCAGGTGTTAGAAAGTCAAGTCAAAGTCCAGACCTGAATCCAATTGAGAATTTGACATCTGAAAACTGCTGTTCACAAATACTTTATTTAGGCTTACTGAGTTCAGCTGTTTTGTAAGGAAGAATGGGCAAAACCTTCAGTCTCTAGATATGCAGTGTAGTATAAAGTCAGTCGGTCCGAATAATTTTGCATGCCCCAGTTTTCAGTTGTTTATTACCTAAAACTCAGTTCTGATGGATTGTGAGGCACAACATTGGTTTTGAAAAAATGTAAGAAAATTGGGATCAGTAATCAATTCAATTTCAATTCAATTTATTTGTATAGCCCAGAATCACAAATCACAGATTTGCCCCAACAGGCTTTACAGTTTGTACAAAAGCAACATCCCCTGTCCTTAGACCCTCACATCGTACAAAGTAAAATTCCCTAAAAAAACCCTTTAACAGGGGAAAAAATGGAAGAACCCTCAGGAAGAGTAACGGAGGAGGGACCCCCTTCAGGACGGACAGGCATGCAGTAGATCAGGGGTGTCGAACTCAATTGGACCAAATGAAAACATTTAAGAACAAGCCAAGGGCCAGACTGATAGAATGTTCATTGAAAAAAAAATAAAAATGACCGCATATAGTCTAGTGATCCCCATTAAAAAAACATATGACTATATGATCAAATAAATAAATAATTTCTTATGGCTCTGTCAATAAATTTTAATTTTCAACAGGGAGCTTAATGTATAAATCCCCAAAACATAAACATTAAATGAATGAAGCGGTATTATTCAAGACAGCATCAGTATTGATTCTCAGGGAAATAGCAAAAATTGCCTAAATTTATTTCAAAGAAATAAATATCAGCAATTTTCTATAATTCACTCAACTGAAATATTTTTAAAACAAATTGGATTGAAATACAATAATAAAGTGCAAACATCTATTACCATGAAACATTTTTTCAAAGTCATATGTGGTGTGAAAACAAATATTTCACTTTCAAACTTTAACTGAGTAAAAACTCTGAATACGTTGCACAGTAATGTTCACTTTTTTGAAGCTGTGACTGATACTTGGTGGTATCTCATCTGTAGGAGCCAATTGTAACTTTGGACATTTGATTATTATTTATTTCATTATTTAGTCTTACAAATACTCTGGACTGAATTTTGTGTTATATATATTAGGCTACACGTAGTTTAGTTCATGGGTTTATATTAGTGTACTGTCTCTTTAAGAGTTCGTCAGTGCGGACCGGGCGGTAAAACAAAGAGGGAAAGAGCTAAGTGTTTGGAGCTAGTTGGCGCTGTTTTGAGGCTCGGAAGCACACAGTTTTTCTTACGGTAGTCTCAGGTACACCTATACCAGCGCTTTTGTGTGTAAATGATCACTTTGTAACTACTCCTTGCAGAACAAGGAATAAATATTTTTGTCGTTCTTTTTACGTCGGAGTACTGTGGAGATTTTTACGCAAACGTACACGGACACCAGTAAGTGGCTAAGATGCTAAGCTAACACTCTAAAACAACGCCAGCTCTCATATTAGTAAGAAAAACTTGCTCCAAGTGGAAATAGGATTCATCAAAGAACGAACTCAAGTAAGGAAGGTGTAGAATATGTATTGATAGTTGCCCCTGGCAACGTCTACGGTGGGTGACGTGACATGGGCATTACCGTTAAGGATCTTGGCAGTTGGCGGTTACAGTTTGTTGAGGCAACCTTGTTGGATATCGCTCTGAAATAAATGGTTATCATACTTACCTTACATGGATCCATATCTGTCATTCGACACTTCTACAGAAGGAAATAAAGGACTGCTGTAATCATTGAAGTGGATAAAGGTAGGAGAACTCCACAAATTAAAAATATAAAAATGGAAGAGGAGGAATACACAGCACTACCTGAGCGCAGGCAGGTTAAAGTAACCAAAAAGGCCTTTGATGAAAAAGTGCATCGTGTCATTGGAAAAAGGAAGGCTAAACTAGGACAGCTAACTGCTAAGATGAACCAACTGAATACTTTAATTGATGAAGGTGATGATAGCCACTTAGAAACTGTGCAGACTACATTGATGGTAGAGTTTAACAAGTTGTTTGGAGATTTTTGTGAGCTGAATATCTCAGTTACTGTGTTGTTAAAGGAAATATCTGATGAAGAGATGAATAATGATCAGGATGGGTGGTTTAAGCCCAAGGCCGACATGTTTAAAAGCTTCACTAAGAAAACGGAAACATGGATGAGGGAAGTTCATCAGCGTATAGCAGAAGCTATGAGGAATGACAAGGAAGTAGCACCTGAAGATAGTGCATCTATCACGGCTACTGGTAAAGGAAAAAGGTCTATTGCTCCATCCTCTACATTTTCTAGAGCATCCTCCACATCAGCAGCACGTCTGAAAGCTGAGTTAGAGAGAGCTGAGTTACGAACCCAAGCTGCCGCTCTAAAACAAAAACGGCTACTCGTGGAACAGGAGACCAAGATAAAAGCAGAAAGAAAGAAGAGCTAAAAATACAAACAGCACTAGCTGCCTCTGACGCCAAGTTCAAAGTACTAGATGAGTTTGAAGGACTTTGATCTTCGTCTAGGTTATCTAACGAGGATGGCATGAACTCCTATTTGAAGAGAGCAGAGCCCTTGAACTCTTCAGTGCACAGAAAAGCTAGGTCTATCACTCAAGCGGCTACACTTGGGAACAGGGAACCGGATAACATCAGCAAGCACAGTGAACTCACTATTCATACACAGATAGAGCAAGATACCCTGCCACAGGAGTCCACACGTGCCATCGTGGATCTTCTAGTGAAACAACAAAACCTCACCACTCTGCCTCCACAAAAGATCCCAATATTCAAAGGAGAGCCTATGGAGTACAAGTTATTCATCAGAGCCTTCGAGCATGGATTGGAGGATAAGACTGAATGTAACAGGGACCGGCTGTACTTCTTAGAGCAGTACACAGATGGACAGCCAAGGGAACTGATAAGAAGTTGTCTTCACATGGAACCTCCAGAGCGTGGCTATCAGGAGGCAAAGAGGCTCTTGGAAGAGCACTTCGGGAATGGATACAAGATTTCAATGGCATACATTGACAAGGCACTGAACTGGCCGGTTCTCAAGCCTGACGATGGAGAGGCGCTTCATTCTTTTGGACTTTATCTAATCGGATGCCTTAATGTAATGACAGGTATGGACTATATGGAGGAGCTGGATAGTGTGTCCAACTTGAAAGCTATCACAGCAAAGCTTCCGTATAAGTTTAGAGAAAGGTGGAGAAGTAGAGCCTTTAGTCTCCTTGATAAAGAGAAGCGCCGCGCCAAATTTAGCGACCTTGCAGATTTTATAAACCTCCAAGCCAAGGAAGCCATGCACCCTTTGTTTGGAAATATTATGGACTGTGACAGGAGCAGAGCCAAGACTCACCAGGAGGAGAAGACACTTAAAAGGAATTCTCCTAAAAGAAGTTTCGCTACAGCTGCTATAACAGTTGTGAGCCACGCAGAAACAAAGCCCAAGACAGATACAGGCCCTGCCTTTTCAAAACCTTGTCTTTTCTGTCAAGGAGAACAACACACCTTGGAACACTGCAGGAAGATGAAGAAGTCTCTTCACAAGGAGAAGATAGAATTTCTCAAGTCCAAGGGCATGTGCTTCAGGTGTCTAAAACCAGGGCATATGAGTAAGGCCTGTAAGGAGAAGATGAGCTGCCAAGTTTGCCAGCTTACGCATCCTACAGTTCTGCATCTGAAGAAAAAAGAGGAATCAGAGGTATCAAAGCCTGAGAATGGGTCAAAGGTAGAAGGCGAAGCTTATTCTGTGGTCAGTGGATGCATCAACGCACAAAAAAGATTGTGCAGTGCTACTGAGGCCAAAAGTGTTGATAGCATCTTGGCTATCGTTCCTGTCCATGTTAAGGCTAAGAAAGGCAACAAGGTCGTGGCTACTTATGCATTCCTCGACCCAGGCAGCAACGCTACTTTCTGCACTGACAAGCTAATAGCAGCACTCAACATCACTGGGAGAAAGACAAGTATCCTGTTGAGAACCATGGGTGGGGAGCGGGTCGTGAACAGCCAAGTAGTATCAGGCTTGGAAGTCTGTGGCTTAGATAGTAACAACTTCTCGGAACTATCCAACCTGTTCTCTCAGAAAGCTATCCCAGCACACAAGAAGAATATCCCACTACAAGAGGAAGTAAATAAGTGGCCCCATCTCAGTCAGGTGCAGATCCCAGAGATACAGGCAGAGATTGGCCTGCTCATCGGGACTGACGTTCCTAAGGCCATGGAGCCTTGGCAGGTTGTGCCCAGCGTGGGAGATGGACCATATGCGGTGAAGATGCGGCTGGGCTGGATCATCAATGGCCCTCTCCGTGGAGATAATGGCCATGAAACCATGAGTGGACTCATACAGGTTACAGCTAACCGCACATCAGTGGTCACTCTAGGCGAACTTTGGAGTCACCAGTTCAAGAATGACTTTCCAGAGTGTCAGGACGATCAACAGATGTCAAAAGAGGACATTCGTTTTCTGGAAATGGTCTCACAGTCTGTAAAGAAGACTAATGGACACTACAGTATCGGCCTACCACTGAGGGACACAGTCTTCAAGATGCCGAACAACCAGAGAGTAGCAGAACAGCGTGCTCTCAACTTAAGGAGAAAGTTCACGAAGAATCCTCAGTACCATGCTGACTACTCAGTGTTTGTGGATGACTGGATCGCCAAGGGCTATGCAGTCATTGTTCCCAGTGAACAGCTCAGCCGTAGTGACGGGAAGGTGTGGTACTTACCTCACCACGGTGTGTACCACTCCAAGAAGATGAAAATTCGTGTGGTGTTTGATTGTGGAGCGTCTTTCCAAGGCACCACTGAACAAACAGCTGCTACAGGGGCCGGATCTGACCAGTACTCTACTGGGTGTCATCACCAGGCTCAGACAAGAGAAGGTGGCCGTCATGGCAGACATAGAGGCCATGTTTCATCAGGTGCGTGTTCCAGATGAGGATGCCGATCTCCTTCGGTTTCTCTGGTGGCCCCCTGGTGACATCAGTCAAGGCTTGGTTGAGTACAGGATGACGGTGCACATATTCGGTGCCACCTCATCTCCTAGTTGCGCCACGTACGCGCTACAAAAGTGTGCCAAAGACAACAGAGGACATTACAGTGACGCAGCGGTTGACACAATACTGCGCAACTTCTACGTAGATGATTGTCTTAAGTCAGTCAGCTCAGAAGAGGAAGCACTGTCCCTCCATAACAACTTAAGAGCCATCCTTGCTTCAGGAGGATTTCGGTTAACTAAGTGGGTGAGCAACAGCCGAAATGTGCTGGCAGCCATCCCAGCAGTGGAGAGGGCAGAGGAACTACGGGACTTGGAGATGGATCTGGACATGCTCCCTGTCAAGCGAGCTTTAGGGGTTCAGTGGTGCACAGAGAGTGACAGCTTCAGGTTCAAGATTGTCATCCCTGACAAGCCACTTACCAGAAGAGGCATCCTCTCTGTAGTCGGTTCAATTTATGATTCCTTGGGTATTCTGGCTCCAGTGGTTTTGACAGTGAAGAAGATCCTTCAAGAACTTTGTAGACTTAAACTTGGATGGGACGATGACATTCCCAAGCAACTTGAGATCGGAGCTGGAGATTGACCTGGAAGAGTCTGTGTTCTGGTCAGACAGCACCGCAGTGCTCAAATACATCAGAAACACAAGCAACAGGTTCCGCACTTTCGTTGCGAATCGAGTGGAGACGATACTGAAGGTTTCTAAAGAAGAGCAGTGGAGGTATGTGGATACAGCAAGGAATCCTGCGGACTGTGTGTCAAGAGGACAAAGCGTTTAATCTTTCCTACGCAATGAAGCATGGATAAAGGGGCTGGACTTTCTGAGTATGCCTGAGGAAGAATGGCCGCAAAATATGGACAACCCTGGGGATCTAACCACGGAGGACCCAGAGATAAGGGACGCCGTGGTCAACGCTACTGTAGCTGAAGAACAATTGGACACAGTTCAGAAGTTCCTGGAATACTTTGCTACCTGGAATCCACTTAAAAAGGCAGTTGGTTGGATGCTGAAGCTGAAAGGCACTCTGCAGATGTTAAGTCTTAAGAGAAAAGCTATGAATGCAGTTCTTTTACAGTCTGAGGTACAGACACGGATGAATAACTTAAAGAGAGGCCTGGAGAAGAGCAGCCTCAGAGTGGAGAACCTATGAGAAGCAGAACTTGAGATCATTCCTTTTAGTCAGCAGAGGAAGTACTCAGAAAAGATCTCTGCACTACAGAAAGGTGACAGCGTCAAGATGAGCAGTTATATCTACAAGCTCAAGCCTGTGTTGCAGGAAGGAATTCTCAGGGTAGGCGGAAGACTCAGCAGATCGGCTCTGCCGGAAGAAGTGAAACATCCTGCCATTCTACCTAAGGACTTTCATGTGACAGAGCTTATTCTCAGAGATATCCACCAAAGCATAGCACACGGCGGTCGCAACCATGTATTGTCCCAGCTGCGACAACGATTTTGGGTCCCAGATGCCTAAGCAGCCATAAGGAGAGTCCTGTCAAAGTGTGTAACCTGCCGACGTTCACACGGACCTGCAGGTCAACAGCAGATGGCGGACTTGCCGCAAGACAGGGTCCTCCCTGATGAGCTCCCTTTCATGAACACCGGGGTTGACTACTTTGGCCCATTTTAGGTTAAACGGGGCAGAAGCATTGTGAAGAAATGGGGAGTCATCTTTACCTGCTTAACCGTTCGAGCTGTCCATATTGAAGTGGCATCGTCTTTGGACACGGACTCATCTTCTCAATGCTCTGCGACGCTTCCTAGCCAGAAGAGGACAGGTTAAGATAATTCGTTCTGACAATGGGACCAACTTTGTTGGAGGGGAGCGTGAGTTAAGGAGAGCTCTAGAACAGTAGAACAACTCCCATATCGAGGAAACACTTCGGCAGAGAATAGTCCAGTGAATATTTAATCCCCCGACCGGTTCACACCTCGGCGGAGTTTGGGAACGGCCGATTAGGTCAGTCAGAAAAGTTCTCAGCTCTACCGTAAAACTCCAAACGCTAGATGAAGAGGGCCTTCACACCGTGCTGTGTGAAGCAGAGGCTATAATCAATAGTCGACCGATCACAAAGGCTTCTATTGACCCTGACGACCTGGAAGCGCTTACCCCCAATCACCTGCTGCTTCTCCGCTCCAAGGCTGCCCTGCCTCCAGGCATCTTCGTGAAGGAAGACGTCTACTCTCGCCGGAGGTGGAAACAAGTCCAGTATATCGCAGATATATTCTGGAAGCGTTGGACAAAGGAGTATCTACCACAGTGGCAGGAGCGGCAGAAGTGGACTCGCGTATCTCGCAACTTTGCTATTGGAGACATCGTGCTGATTGTAGATGACTCTGCGCCCCGCAACTCCTGGGTTCTCGGCAAGATCATTGAGGTGGTACCCGATGAGCATGGTCTCGTGCGTCGGGTCCGCATCCAGACGAAGACAACCACCTTGGATAGACCTATCACCAAGGTCTGTCTTCTGCAAGAGGCTGCATGAGGCGGTGGTAAAGACCGTCCTCCAACGGTGTGCTATGTGCTTGTAACCTCTGGCACCAGGACTGTTGTTGACATACAGACTTTAAGAGACTAGTAGTATTTTAGTTGGCTCCCTGTTTTGGTAAAAGGTAATTGGTGATGGTCTCTAGTTTTAAGAGGACAATTAGGGGCCAGTATGTAGGAGCCAAATGTAACTTTGGACATTTGATTATTATTTATTTCATTATTTAGTCTTACAAATACTCTGGACTGAATTTTGTGTTATATATATTAGGCTACACGTAGTTTAGTTCATGGGTTTATATTAGTGTACTGTCTCTTTAAAAGTTCGTCAGTGTGGACCGGGCGGTAAAACAAAGAGGGAAAGAGATAAGTGTTTGGAGCTAGTTGGCGCTGTTTTGAGGCTCGGAAGCACACAGTTTTTCTTATGGTAGTCTCAGGTACACCTATACCAGCGTTTTTGTGTGTAAATGTTCGCTTTGTAACCACTCCTGCAGAACAAGGAATAAATATTTTTGTTGTTCTTTTCACGTCAGAGAACTGTGGAGATTTTTACGCAAACGTACACGGACACCAGTAAGTGGCTAAGATGCTAAGCTAACACTCTAAAACAACGCCAGCTCTCATATCATCTTTTGAACAAGTTCATCAATGTCCGGGCTGATTTAGCGATCTCTTCTGATCCTTGACAGCAGCCTTGCTTTGTGATTTGGCTTTTCTGAACAGAGCCTGCCGAGATTTGAGGCCTTGTTTTAATTCCTCCACCTTCTGTAGCCTCTGTTCCATGTCCATATTCTTGTCTTTGTCTGCGTGTTTTGTCTCATGCTGCCGTCTCAGATTAAACTCTTTCATCACCGCCACACTTTCTCCACACAAAGACACACAGGTTTTCCAGCTACCTCCGTGAACATGTACTCCGACTCCCACCTTGTTTTAAAAGTCTGGTTTTTAGTGTCCCCCTTCCGTTTTGCCATTTTTTAAGGGTAGGTTATCAGGAAGTTTTGAAGTGATGTTAATGCCCGCTGATGAGTAATGAAAGGAATTGGCCTCCCGCTCAGAGCGTCACCGTTGAATTGTGGGAAATGTAGTGCGTTGGTGCGTGTAAAGTACCTGCAGCTGCCTGCGGGCCAGTTCTAATAATAAATTTATATAATCCCGGGGGCCAGAAAAAACCCTCTCGCGGGCCGGATGTGGCCCGTGAGCCTTGACATATGTGCAGTAGATGATGTGTGCAGGTGGAAACATTACAGGGAAATTTGGACATTACAAACAGAGAAACAGAAATATAATTAATTGGGTGTAAGTGGAGGATGAGGTACAGGATCCATCACGGTGGATTTCAGGTGAATCAGGACAGGATCAGACCCTCCAACATCTGTAGATCCCAGCTGTGTGAATGAAAAAACTTTATAGGTGAGGAGCAGGATTTTGAGTTTGAGATTTCATAGGAAGCCAGTGTAGAGCGGCTAATACAGGTGAGATATGCCCCCTTCTTCTAGTGCCAGTTAATAGACGTGCAGCTGCATTCTGAATCAGCTGGAGAGTCCTTAGAGACTTTTTGGTGCAACCGGACAGTGAAAAGAATTACAGTAGTCAAGCCTGGAAGTAACAAATGCATGGATAAGTATTTCTGCATCTTTCAGAGATAGGAAGTGTCTGACCTTTGCTATGTTGCGTAGGTGAATGAAGGCAGTCCTAGAAATATGTTTAATGTGGGCAGAGAATGACAAATCTTGGTCGAAAATGACTCCCAGGTTTTTCACAATGGAGCTAGAGGCCAGGGAGATGTCATCCAGGATAGCTATATCACTGGATATTGAGTTCCTCAAGATTTTGGACCAGAGTATAATGATTTCTGTTTTGTCTGAATTTAGTAGAAGAAAATTGCAGGTCATCCAAGATTTTATATCCTTAAGACAAGCTCGAAGTTTAACTAGCTGATTGGTTTCATTTGGCTTAATTGATAGATAGAGTTTTGTATCGTCTGCATAACAGTGGAAATGAATAGTGTTAGGAAACACTATTATTATTATTATATGATTTCACCCAATGGGAGCGAGAGTGAAAAGTATTGGTCCAACCACAGAACCTTGTAGAACCCCATGATTAACTTTGGTAGGGATAGAAGAAACATCATTGATTTGGACAAATTGGGAACGATCTGAAAGATAGGACTTAAACCAGTTTAGTACAGTCCCTTTTATACCAATAAGATGCTCTAGTCTCTGTAACAAGAGTTGATGGTCGACTGTGTCAAATGCAGCGCTAAGATCTAACAGAACAAGGATGGAAATAAATCCTTTATCAGATGCATTGAGAATATCATTTGAAACCCTAACTAAAGCCATCTCTGTGCTGTGATGCATTCTAAAACCTGACTGGAAATCCTCGTATAAGTTATTGCTGAGTAAAAAGTGACACAGCTGTTTAGCAACTGCTTTTTCCAGAATCTCAGAGAGGAAGGGAAGATTGGAAATGGGTCTATAGTTGGCTAAAATACTTGAGTCGAGGGCAGGTTTTTTCGGGGGGGGGGGTTTAATTACAGCTACTTTAAAGGACAGTGGTACATAGCCAGATAATAAAGACATATTGAGAATTTTTAGTAAGGAAGGGCTAATGAAAGGGAAAATGTCTTAGTGTCCAGAAGAAAGGTTGAAGTTTTAGATGAAGACATCAGTGAAGCTAGTTCAGCGAAGTTGATTGAAGAAATGTGTTGAGGTGAATATTAGCTATTTCATCTGTTTCTACAATAACTGCATTTGAGGGCAGATTAGTGCCAGTGGATGGGACAAGGTGATAAATTCTGTCTCTAATTGTTAGAATTTTGTCGTTAAAGAAGTCCATGAAGTCATCACTGCTGAGGGTTGTAGGAATTCGTGGATCAATAGTGTAGTTACATTTAGTAAGTAAAGTTATCGTGCTGAAGAGGAACTTGGGATTGTTTTTGTTTTTTTCTATCAGGGATGGAGTAATAAGCAGCTCTGGCATTGCGTAGGGCCTTCCTGTAGATTCTGAGACTCTCTTTCCATGCGTGTAAAGCTTCTTCCAGTTTGCTGGAGCGCCATATTTGTTCATGCATCCGAGAAGTTAACTTTAGTTTACGGGTGAGAGAGTTATACCAGGGTTCGACTCTGGAATTCAAAAGTTATTAGATAATGATCTGACAGGAGGGGATTCTGTGGGAAGACGGTGTTCATCGTCAATGCCGTATGTCAGGACGAGGGCAAGGGTGTGGTTAAAGCAATGAGTGGGCACATTTCTCTCTGAGAAAAGCTGGTTGACTCAAGTAAAGGGAGGAAGGCAGAGCCAAGGCTATCACTGTCAACATCAACATAAATATTAAAGTCACCTGCCATTATTATTTTATCTGTCCTGAGTACTAAACTCGGGAGATACTCTGAGAATTCTGATAAAAACTCAGAATATGGGCCCGGAGGGCGGTACACAGTGATAAATATGACCGGTTGTAGTGCTTTCCAAGTATATTATATCATTTATTAACAAAGCTTTGGATGACAGAGATCTAATGTTTAGAAGTCCGCATTTCACTCTCCAGTCCTGTTGCTTTATGGCTGTGCTAATATTAATTAAGTTGCTGTGGGTGACTCGTCTCCTATTGTTGGATGTAAAGGATTTAATTGATTTAAGTGAATTAAGTGGTCGGGGGACAGACACCGTCTCTATGTAGTTCTGAGTGGGTGAAGCATGTAGAACTGCGATTCCACCTCCTGGACTCTGTGTAGTCATGGTTTTCGGGTGATAAAGTCTAACATGTCCCTGGATAAGAGAGAGGCTCCATCCAGGGTGGGATGTATGCCGTCTCTGGCTATCAGACCAGGTTTCCCCCAGAACCTCGACTAACTATCTATGAAACCCACATTATTATCTGGGCACCAACCCGACAACCAGCGGTGGAAAGACCCTATGCCGCTAAACATGAGATCACTAGTCATGTTCGGCAGGGGACCAGAGAAAACGACAGTGTCCAACATGGTCGTTGCATAGGTGCATACCGACTTAATCTTCTTAACCTCTGACTGACGAACACGGGCGTCGTTACCGCCGACGTGAATAATAATCCTTTCAAATCTAGGCCTAGTCCTAGCTAAAAGCTTCAGGTTGCTAGCTTCACGTATCGGACTACAGAGCTGCCAAATACCAGAGTTTGTTTCTCAGCTGGTATTTCGCTGAGTGGGAGAAATCTGTTCGATACCTGAACAGTGTGGTTGGTACCCGAGGGCTTCGGTTTAGGACGCCTATTCCCCCTTTGAATAGTCACCCAGTCGCGCTAGCAGCTAAGCTAGAGGCTAAGCTAGCGTTAGCTCGGCCCGGGCTAATAACTTGGACTGCTGTGGTTACTGCCGGGGAGCTGCGAGTTACGCTGGGGGGATCCGGGGAGACTAGGGACCGTCCAACTACACTAGCATATGACTTGCTATCTAAACATACGGAGCCGAGCTTCTACCTCACGAACTCTCGCCTCCAAGTCTAACACAACATTACATTTGATACAAGTACCGTTAACGCTAATGGAAGCAGGGGAATAGCTAAACATTAGACACCCTGAGCAGGAAAAAGCAGTAGGAGAGGGAGCGGAGAAGCCATCGCAGGTAAATTAGCTGAGCAATCCAAGCTAGCCGAGCAAGATAGGTTAGCTGAGCCAAACAACCAGCGACCGGGAAATTAGAGAGGGAGACGTTAAAGTAAGAGACAGTAGGAGGGTGCTTGAATAACACTATCGTACGTTAGAGGTATTAACTTTGGAGATGCCAAATGAGTTTTTTGAAATGATAAAGGAGAAAAAGTAAGCACAGACGCTGCCACACACACACACACACAGCACAAGCTTAGAGTAACAGGGAGTGACGCAATACGCTCACCGTACGTAGGCAGAGGAGGATGATTAAGAAGCTGGAATTTAGATATTTTTTGTTAAAAAGTAACTCACTGTGCTGATTAATGTAGTTTATTGGAGTTGGAAACTAATTAGTTAGTTAACTAATTGTTGCATCCCTGCAGTTTCTGACCAAACCCAAAGCTTCTTTGGGACATACAAACTTGAAGAAAGTTCTAATTAGTGCCTGAAGTTTGGGATATTTTAAATCTGCAATAAATAATCAGTTGAGGAGGTTGAGGACTTGCAGGCTGCCGTAAGTGTGTGTGTGTGTGTGTGTGTGTGTGTGTGTGTGTGTGTGTGTGTGTGTGTGTGTGTGTGTGTGTGTGTGTGTGTGTGTGTGTGTGTTGTTTCGGGCTGCTACACTGTGTGTGGGTTTGCTGCAGGCTAATTCTGTGTGTGTTTGCTGCAGGTTGCTGCTGACAGCTGGCATCGACATCAACAACACCACAAAGTCTGGAACTGCTCTGCATGAAGCGTCTCTGTACGGGAAGACAGAGGTGGTGCGGCTGCTGCTGGAAGTGAGCACACACACACACACACACACACACACACACACACACACACACACACACACACACAGTCTGTAGTAAACCTGAAATTCAGTTTAGTCCATAATAAGGAAATGTTACTCTCCTGCTGCTCTTGGATCATTCTGAATGTAAATGGTGCAAGAGCATTAACTAAACTGAGCCACAGCTCTGTCACATCATTAGTGTTCAACAGTGAGGGTTTATTAAAACAGATAAATACAGATTAGAAAACACTCATAAGAAGTCACATGATCAAACCTTGTTTTACAAAGCTGATGATTTTACAGTCCACAACCCAACGATCATCAGTTTACTATTATAGAAGAATAAAGAAAGTAGACATATTCTTTTTAAAAACTATTCAAATGGATTTAATAATCTGCTGCCATTAACATTATTGTATGGCTTTATTTTTATAGAAAGTGTCATTATAAATTACACATTAAGGAGAAGGAGGGATTGAATGCATTTATAATTTCATTGCTCCTTTTCAGGCTGTCAGTCAGTCAAATCATTATATGTTTTTTCTGTTTTTTCGTTTGTTTGTTTGTTTGTTTTTTTACATCTTCAAAATAAACTGTTACCAAAGTAAAATGAAGTAAAGTAAAGCTGCATATTTTCAAACAAAGAATCAAACAGTAGATTTAATTGTACCTGTGTCTGTTATATGTTTGCTGTTTTTCATGTTATTTGTTTGTTTGTTGTTTGTTGCCTGTTCAGGCTGGTGTGGACGTGAACATCCGTAACACCTACAACCAAACGGCGCTTGACATCGTCAACCAGTTCACAACGTCTCATGCCAGCAAGGACATAAAGCAGCTGCTGCGAGGTCGGAGCTCAACTCTACATTTACCTGATGCAACCAGACTTCAGCTCATACTGTTGCTGCTACTGCTGCTGCTAACACTGCTGCTGCTAACACTGCTGCTGCTGTAAAAGCACAGCTCCAGAAATCACTCACTCACACACACACACACACACACACACAATACACACAATAACTGACACACGTCTGTCATGTTCTGTTGAATTTTTCATGTAAGCTATTTATCATTATGAATCCTTTCTGTAATAACATAAATAAATAATCAAAAAGTTTCATAGTTTTAGTTCCAATTTTTTTGCACGTTAGAAACATCGGCAGTTTCACAAAAAAAATGTCTTAATGGTAATTTTTTTTTATATCTAAGGATTCATCACTCATTAATATTCAACATTTATCAATTCTATCAGGCTTGATTTCTGATCAATAAAGAACAATCAGGACATGTTAATGTAATAAACTTATTAGTATCTGTTGTCGACAAATATTATAATATATTAATAATATATAAGATATAATGAAAAGTTTCTGATAACAACTCTATATTTTCCTGCTTATAAAGATGGATGTAAGTGTCAATCACAGCTGTCAAATGTTACCCATAGTTGTAAGTCAGGGTTTTAATAGCAGACTTTAGGTCCTAAATACAGAAAAATTCCTGATGATTAACAGTTTACTTAACAGATCAGTAATTTAACCTTTTTGCCTTATTTCTGGTCATGGTCCTGAGGCTGTGGCACCAGATATTCCACTACTCGCAGGGTTCGAGGTTTGATTCCCTTTTTATTCATGCGTTGAAGTGTTGTGTCCAGGGGCAAAACACTAAACTCCAAAGTTGCTCTCAATTGTCAGGCCAGTGCCTTGCATGGCAGCTTGTGTGTGTGTGTGTGTGTGTGCGTGTATGCGTGTGTCGGTGAATGAGGGGCAGAATTTCTAAAGAGCTTCGGTCTGGCAACAATGGTGAAAAGTGCAGTCTATTTACCATTTGGTCCTAGCCCTCACTGGCGTATGTGTATTTCTTTAACAGATGCGACAGGTGTTCTGCAGGTCAGAGCTCTTAAGGATTACTGGAACCTCCATGACCCTACAGCTCTCAACATTCGAGCAGGAGATGTCATCATGGTGAGAAACTTCTTGGCACAACAGTCTGGATCATGATCATGAAACAAGTTTCTAAACTTAGTTTGGTCATTTTTAGACATCTTAATGCAGAAAAGTTTGGTATTTGAACTGTAAATCCAGAACCAACTGCTTCGCACAGCTTCTGAGTTATCTCTTCAGTCAGCTCCTCAGTCGTCTCCTTAGTCGTTTTCTCACTTATCTACTCGGTTATAAAATCAACAGAACATCCCCTGTCCTTAGACCCTCATATGGTACCAGGTAAAACTCTTATTAAAAAACATTTACCAGAGGGAAAAACAACAGAAGAACTGAAGATCCATCAGTGGCTGCACTGCAGCATGCTCTGTGTATGAGAAAACACAGAAAACACAGGTCAGGACTCTGGGAACACAACAGATTTAAAAAGTACATCAGTGGGTCATTAGTATTACTGATAGAAGAAAGAAAAAGAACCTCAGAGCATCTCATGAGGACCTGGCAGACTAAACTATCAGCATAACAACGTTTTAGGTTATCTGGTGTTTGCAACAGTTATCAGGTGTTTGTAATAGTTATTTGGTGTTTGT
Source organism: Eupleurogrammus muticus (assembly GCA_036785175.1). Taxonomy (NCBI): domain Eukaryota; kingdom Metazoa; phylum Chordata; class Actinopteri; order Scombriformes; family Trichiuridae; genus Eupleurogrammus; species Eupleurogrammus muticus. Next base: position 24,583,679 of record JAYKQN010000011.1, on the reverse strand, counting down.
AATGGTTATCAGGTGTTTGTAACCGTTACCGGTTTTGGTAAAGCTTATCAATTGTTTAAAGGTTATCTGGTGTTTGTACTGGTTATTGGGTGTAAAGGTTATTGGTTTGTAACATCTCCTCAGGAGTCTCCTCAGTTGTCTCCTTCGGCGTTTCAGTTATCTTCTCAGTTTTCTCCTTAGTCATCTCCTCAGTCATCTCCTCAGTTCCTGTAAATGACTTAACTACATGTTGAAACAGAATCAGTGAGGCACTGACAACATTAGAAATGTTAAAGCTCATGCTGAATAAGTAAAGCTGAATGTGGAGCAGACTCTGTTGACACAAGGCGGGGCCGGAGGCTGAACCCAAATGCACGACTCTTCACGGATCGATCAAAGAAAAGGTCTTTATTATGGTTCCGTACAAAAGATTCACTCTGACGAGGAATGAACAAAAAATCACTCTTACGAGGAATAAACAAAAAAATCACTCTTACGAGGAATAAACAAAAAAATCACTCTTACGAGGAATAAACAAAAAATCACTCTTACGAGGAATAAACAAAAAATCACTCTTACGAGGAATAAACAAAAGGTCACTCTTACGAGGAAAAATAACGAGGCAAAGGCCGACAAAACAAGACTGGGAACTTGAGCATGAGAGAACAAAACCTGGTAGTACTTGGAGCTGGGCGCTGGCTCTGACACATGGGACGTGACGAACTGGCACAGGACAAGGGGAGACACAGACAATATATAGGAGAGGTAACAGGGCACAGGTGGAAACAATCAGGGCAGGGGAAGGCAATCACTGTGGCGGGAAACACACAAGGGCAGGAAGCAAAGGTGCCTGAAACAAGAGGGAAGGGTCATTTCACAATAAAACAGGAAGTGCAGGACAAGACAACACGAGTGACAACTTAACATTTACGACGAGACATGACAGTACCCCCCCTTCTAGGGACGGCACCAGACGGCCCAGGCTCCTGAGGATGGCGGCGGTAAAAGTCATCTATGAGGCCCGGGTCCTCAATAAATCTGGAGGGTATCCAGGAGCGCTCCTCCGGACCGTAGCCCTCCCAGTCAACCAGGAACTGGCGTCCTCTGCCTCTGTTCCGGACTGCCAGTAGCTGCTTAACTGTGTATACTGGACCGCCGTCAATCATTCGGGGGGGTGGTGGGGGCTTGGCAGGAGGGACCATGGGGCTATCCTTAACTGGTTTCAGTCTCCCCACGTGGAAAGTGGGATGGACCCTGAGGGATCTGGGGAGACGAAGACGAACAGCAGCAGGGTTAATCATTTTTTCAACAGGGAAAGGACCAACAAACCTGGGAGCCAGCTTCCTGGACTCTACGTGGAGGGGCAGATCCCTGGTGGATAGCCAGACTTTCTGGCCAGGCTTGTAGACGGGCGCTGGGCAGCGCCTCCGATCAGCAGCCCTCTTCATCCGGGCCGAGGTTCGCAGGAGGGCCCTGCGGGCTGCTGCCCAGACCCGCCGGCAACGACGAACTAGGGCATGCGCCGACGGCACCGCTACCTCCTTCTCTGTGTCAGGAAACAGAGGAGGTTGGTAGCCGTAGGCGCCTTGGAATGGTGTCAGACCGGTGGCTGCGGTGGGGAGGGAGTTGTGGGCATACTCGACCCAAGCCAGGTGCTTACTCCAGGTTGCAGGGTTCTGGGAGATGAGGCAGCGGAGGCAAGTCTCCAACTCCTGGTTGAGGCGTTCAGTCTGTCCATTGGACTCGGGGTGGTACCCCGACGTGAGGCTAACTGTGGCCCCAATCAGCGCACAGAACTCAGACCAGAACCGTGATACAAACTGCGGGCCCCGGTCGGACACTATGTCTCTAGGGAGGCCATGTAGGCGAAAAACATGAGTTAGCATTATCTCCGCCGTCTCCTTGGCTGACGGCAACTTAGGCAAGGCAATGAAATGCACCAACTTGGAAAAACGGTCCACCACTGTCAATACAGTGGTGTTACCTTCAGATGAGGGAAGTCCCGTAACAAAGTCCAGTGAAATGTCCGACCAGGGCCGACTGGGAACTGGGAGGGGATGGAGCAATCCCATCTGAGGTCTCGAGGATGACTTGTTTTGGGCGCAGACTCGACAGGCCTCCACATACTCCCGGACATCCTGTTCCATGGCAGGCCACCAGAAGCGTTGCCTGACGACAAACATAGTACGGCTCACCCCTGGGTGGCAGGTAAGCAGGGAGGTGTGAGCCCAATGAATCACCTGAGGTCGCAGGGGCGCTGGGACAAACAGCCGATTGGCTGGGCAACCACTAGGTGGCGGGCTCTCACCATTGGCCTGCTTCACCTCAGCTTCTATCTGCCAATTCACCGCTCCTACCACACGTTTCAGTGGCAGGATGGGCTCGGGGACCTTGGCAACAGACTCGGGGTCATAAAGGCGAGAGAGGGCGTCTGGCTTGGTGTTCTTGGACCCCGGCCTGTAGGACAAGACAAAATCAAAACGGTTAAAAAACAATGTCCATCTAGCTTGACGTGCGTTTAGGCATTTAGCCTTCCTAATATACTCTAGGTTCTTGTGGTCCGTCCAGACGAGGAATGGTTGTTGAGCTCCCTCCAGCCAATGTCGCCACTCCTCCAGGGCCACCTTCACCGCCAGCAGCTCCCGATTCCCGACGTCGTAGTTGCGCTCAGCTGATGAGAGCCGCCTGGAAAGATAGGCGCAGGGGTGCATCTTCTGGTCCTTCTCTGACCGCTGCGATAAAACAGCCCCCACTCCTTCACTGGAGGCATCCACCTCCACCACGAACTGACGATTTGGGTCAGGCATTGTGAGGATGGGTGCTGTCGTGAACATGGCAATCAGCCTCCTGAATGCCTGGTCGGTCTCAGGGGACCACTGGAAGGGTGTCAGAGGAGATGTTAATGCATGGAGTGGTGCTGCTATTGCGCTGAAGTTTCTGATGAACCGCCTATAGAAGTTAGCAAACCCCAGAAATTGCTGAACCTTCTTGCGGCTATCAGGAGTTGGCCATTGAGCCACAGCGCTAACTTTAGCCGGGTCCATCTGTATCTGTCCCGAGGCTACAATAAAGCCAAGGAACGATACTGTATCGGCATGGAAATCGCATTTTTCTGCTTTAACATATAGCTGGTTCTCCAGCAGGCGCTGGAGAACCAGTCTGACATGATGGACATGAGTATGCTGATCAGGGGAAAAGATCAAAATGTCGTCCAAGTACACAAACACAAACAAATTCAAAAATTCACGGAGGACATCATTAATAAAAGCCTGAAATACTGCAGGGGCGTTGGCAAGTCCAAATGGCATGACTAGGTATTCATAGTGCCCTGATGGTGTGTTAAACCCAGTCTTCCACTCATCCCCCTCTCTAATCCGAACCAGGTGGTAAGCGTTTCTTAAGTCTAGCTTCGTGAATATCTTTGCTGACTGAAGCTGTTCAAACGCGGAGGCCATAAGGGGCAGAGGGTAGCGGTTCTTAACCGTAATGGCATTAAGGGGGCTATAGTCTATGCAGGGACGGAGCGAGCCGTCTTTCTTCCCCACAAAAAAGAAACCGGCTCCCGCAGGAGATGACGAGGGACGAATAAGGCCCGCCTTGAGTGAGGTGTCAATATACTCCTTCATGGCCTTTTTCTCGGGACCCGAAATGGCATAAAGTCTCCCCTTAGGAATCGGAGCACCTGGAATTAAGTCAATGGCACAGTCATACGGTCTGTGGGGAGGCAAGGACGCAGCCTTGCTTTTGCTGAATACCTCCCCCAAGTCATGGTAGTCCACGGGTACAGTTGCTAGGTCTGGTTCTTCCCCAGGAGATGGGTCTGCCCCTCTAGTATAGACCTGACCTATTGCCCGTCTCTGACCCGCGGCTAAACAGTTCTCCACACAATTCTCTCCCCAGGCTGTGATAATTCCGGTCTCCCACTTAACATGGGGGTTGTGCCTAGACAGCCATGGGTATCCGAGAACCATTGGGTGCCGAGCAGAGTTAAAAAGGTAAAAAGACATCTGTTCATGGTGGTCGCCAACCTGAACATGGAGTGGTTCAGTCTTATGGGTTATTCTAGAAATAAAACGGCCATCAAGGGCAGTGGCTTCCAGAGGCTGGGATAGCAATTCAGTCTTGACTTGCCACTTGCGGGCCAAATCCCAGTCTAACAGGCTTTCGTCAGCCCCTGAATCAATTAGAGCCCCTACTGGATTAGTGCGACCCGTCAGGGTTACCTGGACAGTCGTCAGTGCGCGGGGGGGAGTTTCTGGCGTAGACAGCTGTCGCCCCCGAGTGCCTCCTCTCCCTGTTGGGCGCCCACCTTTCACCGGACATGCAGCCAGCAGATGTCCAGTCTCTCCACAGTAAAAACATCTGCCCTCCAGTAACCGGCGCCGTCGCTCCTCTCTGGACAGCCTTGCCCGCCCCAACTGCATCGGCTCCTCCCTGGGCTCTGGGGGTGCTGCAACCTGTGGAGAAAAATGTGACAGCGTGGCGGGTTGAGCAGCTATCCGGTGGTGAGAAGGTGTCCCGGTCTCCCTCTCCCAGTCCCTCAGCCGATTGCCCGTCCGGATGGCTAGGGCGATGAGGGAGTCCAGGTCTGTGGGTAAATCCAGGGGGATTAGTAGGCTCCGAACGGAGGCAGCGAGCCCCGTCAAAAACGTGTCCCGTAGGGCCGCTTCGTTCCACTCGCTGTCGGCAGCTATGGTGCGAAAGCGGATGGCGTAGTCGGCCACCGTGCGACTGCCTTGCTTTATCGTACTGAGCTCTCTTGCCGCCTCCCTCCCTGGTACTGTACGGTCGAAGACCTTCCTTAAGGAGTCTTTAAAAGAATCTATGGAGGAGCAAATCGACGCTCCTCGAGCCCACTCTGCGGTCGCCCATGCCGCCGCTCGTCCCGTAAGGTGGGAAATCATAAAAGCCACCTTGGCTGAGTCTGTCGGGAAAGCTGAGTGCTGGAGTTCATAGTGTAGCTCACATTGCACGATAAACGATCTACAGGTGTCACCTTCTCCGGAGAACTTCTCTGGCGGGGCTAGCCGGAGCGAGGCTGAAGGTGATCCAGGTGAAGCAGGAGTAGCGGAAGAGTTCGGGGGTGGAGAAGGTTCAGGCTGTGATCGAGGAAGGGCCTGCTTGATCTGCAGGGCTAACTCCCTCATCTCCGTGGTCATGGCTGCCTGAAAACTGTCCTGGCTGTGGGCCAACCCTTGCAACCCTCGGGCAAGGGAGGTCAGGTGTTCCTCCTGCCTCGTTAGTCGTGCTTCCTGGGAGTGGACCGCTGTGGTCAGCTGGTTGGAGTCGGCTGGGTTCATGGCTGGCCAGTTCGTACTGACACAAGGCGGGGCCGGAGGCTGAACCCAAATGCACGACTCTTCACGGATCGATCAAAGAAAAGGTCTTTATTATGGTTCCGTACAAAAGATTCACTCTGACGAGGAATGAACAAAAAATCACTCTTACGAGGAATAAACAAAAAAATCACTCTTACGAGGAATAAACAAAAAAATCACTCTTACGAGGAATAAACAAAAAATCACTCTTACGAGGAATAAACAAAAAATCACTCTTACGAGGAATAAACAAAAAATCACTCTTACGAGGAATAAACAAAAGGTCACTCTTACGAGGAAAAATAACGAGGCAAAGGCCGACAAAACAAGACTGGGAACTTGAGCATGAGAGAACAAAACCTGGTAGTACTTGGAGCTGGGCGCTGGCTCTGACACATGGGACGTGACGAACTGGCACAGGACAAGGGGAGACACAGACAATATATAGGAGAGGTAACAGGGCACAGGTGGAAACAATCAGGGCAGGGGAAGGCAATCACTGTGGCGGGAAACACACAAGGGCAGGAAGCAAAGGTGCCTGAAACAAGAGGGAAGGGTCATTTCACAATAAAACAGGAAGTGCAGGACAAGACAACACGAGTGACAACTTAACATTTACGACGAGACATGACATCTGTAAACTCTAAGTGACACTTGTGAACTGCAGAAAGCAGTTTGATCAGGCCACCACTGCAACTAACGATTCATTCTTTTTCCAAATAACTTGTCCAACACAAATATAACCAAACAAAGTTTAATGTCATAAAGGACTAAAGACACCAGAACCATAATTAAAAAAAAGTCAAGCTGATGAATTAATTATCAATAATCATTGCTAAATGTTGCAGCATCAGAGATGCAGCAAATACACACTGCAGTTCAAAAGACTATTATTAATAAAATCACAAAATACATTTATTTGTTTGATCCAGGTTGCATTCATTTAATTGTATGCTTTGCATCACTGCAACTTCTCTGTAGAAGATTATGTTATTGATTAAAACACTTGGTGGACCAAATGCTAGTTGATTAACAAATTAGTACATGAATGGAAAATAAACTGGCAAATATATTGATAGTATAAAGATAATGTTTTCAAGTAACTTTTCTAGCAGAAATTTATTTTGCCGGATTTAGTTTTTGTTTTGAACTGGATTTTCTAACTTCACCAGCAGAGGGAGACCAACACACAACATATCAGATATTATCTAAAGTGACATATTATGAGGTAACATCCTCATACAGAGGCTCTGTTATTTCAACTTATTTGGTTTCAATCTGTATTTATAACTGGTACACTTAAAATAATTTTAAATATGGGGCTGACTGATTGATTACAAATTTAATTTTGGTTAGATTAAGCAGAAATCACTTTTAATATTTCAATGTGATTATTATTTAATTTTTGGTTCATGATTTATATTTGATTGATAAATGATGCTGTATGTGCGATCACAAAAAACAGTGATAAAAAATGAAAAAAAGTCTTTAAATGGTAAATGGACTGCATTTGTATAGCACTTTTTTAGTCATTTTGACCACTCAAAGCTCTTTACACTACAAGTAATTCACCTGATATACATAATATGTAACAAAAAATAGATCCTAAATTCAATAACTTGGGCCTGGAGTTATTCAGCTTCAGTCTCCAGAAAGATTCTGATTGTCATTAATGTCCTGCAGGTGTTGGAGCAGCACATGGATGGACGCTGGAAAGGACACATACATGACAGCCAGAGAGGAACGGACAGGGTTGGCTTCTTCCCTCCGTCCATCGTAGAGATTATCAGCAGACGCAACGGTAAGTAACACACTTCCACAGAGCAGCAGAGGCACAACAATTAGTCCAATAACCGATTAGTTGCCAACTATTACATTAAAATCATTTTTAGTTGCAGCCTGACAGAGCAGGCTTTTCAGTTTTTTTCTGTGCAGTCTCCAGAACGTCAGAGAAAATATCAATGTTGGCAACACAAAAAGGCTAATAGAAGCTGCATTATTCAATATTTTTATTTATATTTTTATACCTCTACAAATCTCACGTGCAGATCAAAACCATCTGCTTTACAGAGTAACATATCAGCAGCGACACTCAGCTCAGTTCATTGCTGGTTTCATTCTGCACATGATTAAAGGTAATATTTCTGGCTGGTTTCTTCACTAGAAGATGGTTAGTGTTTACTTCACTTCAGTCGACTTTAGATCATCTTCATAACCTTTATCTTATAGGTTGTGGTGTAGATTCAAAGTCCAGAACTGTTTACATCATGAAATAAGAAATAACCTGCCTGCTTCCAGACCATTTCACAGCTCCCATTCCTCTGTCCTCCTTCTGCATCCATCGCTCCATCCATGCCACCATAATGACTGACCTCCACCTGTAACCATCATCATCGATAACCTCCCTCTCCTACTACTGCTCCTCCCTGTCTCACCATATAGGGGGCACCCTGTCCCGGCACGCCTCTCTGCCCACCCAGGGCCAGAAGCTGCTTTCCAGAGCCCCCCTATCCTCCAGCATCAGCTCCTCCCCTCAGACTGATGACTCCTACACTCTGTACGCTCCCCCTACTCATGTGGTGTTGCCACTAGCCAACTACCTCACTGCCAACACAGGTACACACACACACACAAAGAGGATACCCACAGATATAACCACAAAAACACTGACAGGTACACAAACAGGACAAACCATACATACAGGTTTCTGTAACCGTGATTAGGTGTTTGTAAAAGTTAGTAGTTGTTTAACAATTATCTGGTGTTTGTAACGGTTATTGGGTGTTTGCAGAGGTTATCAGTCATCTCCTCAGTTATCTTCTCCATCATCGTCTGAGTCATCTCCTCAACTGTCTGCTTAGTCGTATCCTCAGGTGTCTCCTTAATTAGAACAGGTTCAGTGAGATGATGATGAAACATTAGAAAGGTACAGAAACAAATCACTGACAGGCACACGCACACACACACACACACACACACACACACACACACACACACACACACACACACACAAAAGGCAGATAGGTACACAAACACAGAAAATACAGAAACGAATGAAGTACATTTACCCAACTATTCTACTTATGTACATTTTTAAGATACTTTTACTTTATTTGCGAATTTCCATTTGATACTTAAGTGCATTTCAGAGGGAAATATTGTACTTTTTACTCCACTATGTTTATTTTACTTTAAGTTACTTTTCATTTGTAGCTTTTACATAAAATAGTACATTTTACTGTTTCAATTGTTTAAGTGTTTTATTAAATAATGTTGTGCACTGTGTGCAGCTTGTTATGTAGTGTATTAAACAAACATGTGAACATATAACACATTTTTATTATTAATCTAAACAAGTATCCAAAAATGACTCCAAGTCACTTTTGACACTCCTCTCTATCATCTACCTCCTGTGGTAACATTGGTTATTAATGTTTTAATGAGTTTGTGGCTGTCAGGAGAAGTGTAAATGTGTCTGTTGCCACACTGGAGTGAGCTGCAGGAAAGTCATTGCTGCAGTGTCAGCAAGCTCCTCTGGTCAAACCAAAGTTTTCCTCTGCAGAAACACTTCCTGACTTTCCTGTAACTGACCTCAGCCCTGACAGAGTTCAGTCTATTAGAGTCTTTGTGTGTGATAGGTCTGTCCCCGAGCCGTCTGTCTCAATCTGGGTGTCCCTTTGAGGACATCTGGGTGCTCAGGGACTCGTGTCATGGTAAGAGCCCCTAAATGACAGCTTCTCTTTCCCGGCTGCCGCAGAGCTGCATTACTATCCCCTCTGAATGCTCTGCACCAGGGCCCAGTCACACCAAGACCACTTTCAGAGGGCGGCAGTTCCCAAAATCTGATGGCTATGTCGTGGCACATTATCACACTTTGTTTCACACTTTGTTTCTTTGTCAACTCACGTCACTTTACGTCAGCTCACATCACCTTACAGTTTCACGTCACTTCACATCATTTCACATTACTTCAAGTCACCTCCCGTTGCTTCATGTCACTTCATGTCACCTCACATCATTTCACGTCACTTCATGTTACCTCATGTCGCTTTATATCCCTTCCTGTCACCTTACATCATTTCATGTCACTTCATATCACATGTGACTTCATGTTGCTTCACATCGTTTCAAATCCCCTCACGGCACTTCATGACGCATTGTTTCATGATATCTTACATTGCCCTTTGTCACCTCACATTGTATCACGTCACTTCATGTAACCCCACATCGCTTCACATCACCTCACATGGCTTTCCCTCACCTAAGATCACCTCACATTGCTTTGTCACTTTACCTTCCTTTACTTCACCTTCCATAACTTCACATTATATCACATGACTTCATGACACGTCACGCCAGTTCACATCACTTCGTGTCAACTAACGTCATTTCAGTTCATGTCATTTCACTTCACCTCATGTTGCTTCTTGCCCCTTCATGCTTTTCTGCGCTTTTCTTTTTTCATTGCTTTTCTTCACCCAACTTTACATCACTTCATGTAGATTTGTGTCACCTCGTGTCACTTCACCTTGCTTTTTGTCTCTTTTTGTCACTTCACATCTTGTGTCACCTCACATCAGTTAACATCACTTTGTATTGCTTCGTATCACTATATTTCACTACACATCACTTTGTATTGCATTAAGTCTCATTATGTCACTTCATTTTACCTCACCTCTCCTTTTTTTTTTCGTGTCACTTCAAGTTATTGACTTAAGTTGCTTTAAGTTCCCTTATGATGCCCCAGGTTCCTTTATGATGCCCCAGGTTCCACCGAGTTGCTCCAAGTTCCTTCAAGATGCAGCAAGTTCCTTCAAGATGCAGCAAGTTCCTTCAAGATGCAGCAGGTTCCTTCAAGATGCAGCAAGTTCCTTCATGATGCAGCAAGTTCCTTCACGATACACCAAGGTTCTTCAAGTCACTCCAAGTTTCTTTATGATGCACTGAGATAGTTCAAGTTGCTCCAAGTTCCTTTTTGATGCAGCAGGGTTCTTTGTGATGTCTCTTGTTCTTTCATGTTACATCACAGCCATGTCATGTCTCGCAACACCTGTGATGCATCATGATGATTTAGTCTTCTCTGGTTCAGTGTTGCGTCATTTGACTTCATCTTGCTTTGGGTCAGTTACTGCCTCACTTAACTCTCTGCTGCTTCACTTCACCTCACATTATCTCATGTCGCCTTCAAACTGTCACCAATAAGCCAACAGCACAGTGGACGCGCTTCAGGCTCCCGACAGAGTTAGACTGAGCGTGGCAGACAGTCGTCTTGGTGTGCTGGGTCCAAACACTCTATCATTCACTGTAATGTCTGCTTAAGGCTGAACTTTAGACTCAGAGCTCAGACCATAGCTCCATCCCTGTTCTCCTTTTCCTTTTTATTTACTCTCTCTGTGCATAATCACAGATACATTCAGATTTGGCATCAACAAAGTCCCAAAGTAAATTTGAAGATCCACAAAGAACACTTGTATTTATATTTTATTATTAGCTACATAGCTTCTTAGTTTTATTAATCTCCTTGTTTGAGTTTCCTCATTGTGTTTATCATTTTTATATCATGCTGTGTTTCAGTGTGTGTATTTAGTCCTGGTTTTGTTTGTCTCTGTGAAGATTGGTCACATTAAAACACTCAGCAGTTTAGTGATGTTCATCTTTTTTCTGCAGTTAAGGAAATGATTGTGAGTAAATCTCCAGACTTTGCTTCCCCCTCTCCTCCCCCTGTCATTGATGGTTCCTGCTCTGCCACAGCACAGCTTTATACCAGAAATCTGCATCCTGCCCCATTTATGCCCTATGGTCCCCCCACCGGCCCGCCGGCCCCCAATAATGAGCATTTGCTGCCTTGCTGCTTCCACCCGATGTGTGTGCTGCTGTAAATGTGACGGATTTCATGAATGTGTTTATGTCTCTGCAGCCGGAGACAGAAACAGCGTCGGCAGCATCGGCAGCATCGGCAGCACACGCAGTGCCGGCAGCGGACAGAGCACAGAGAGCAACAATAACGCACCCAACGGACTCCAACACAACACCAGTCACCATGACAATACTAACAAGGTCAGCTGATGTCAGTCACATTAGGTGTGACAGATGTATTTTATTATGATAATACATTTGAATCATCAGTCAGGAACAACAGTCACCATAACGACTCAATTAATGTGTTGGTCTAGTTTACTTGCCAACTACTACATTAAACAATTTGATTTGATTTTAAAAAGGAAAATGTCCAAATCCGGAGTATAAATTTGGTCTTTTATCAAATTAAGTAAAAAAGTGTCTTTTCTTACTTATCGAAGTCTGTTCCTGTATTTTGCAGGATTTCAATTTTTGATCAAAGAAAAAATCCACATGCTTAGGTCTTAAGATGTTGAGTATCAGCTGATTACTGATGTTTTATCACCTCCTTATTGCTTTGTGTATTTTCCTGTGCAGCCAACTCCCCCTGCTGTTGATGCTGAACACTCAGGCCTCAGCAAACAGTCAGACCAAACTGCAGGTACCTTTACTTCTATTTTCTTTATCAGACCCTTTTTTTTTAATATATTTTCTGTTCATGGTAAACTTGCAAACACCTTTTTCACATACTTAGCATAGGTGTTGTTAAAGATCTTTTTTTTTAAGTGGTGGTGTAGTGGTGGCCAGCTGTTGACCTATGTGTGACCTCTGGGATGTCATATAGGTGGGACTCCTCGCAGGCAGATGGTGGTGGTGCAGAGACCTGCAGAGCAGAACTTCTCTCACCAGTTTATTCATCCGCAGCAGCTGCTTGAGGGAAAAGTAAAGACGCACACTTTCACTTTCACTTATTTACACAGATGTCCCATTAAAGTGGACAAACGTGTTCAATATTAGTCAGTTATTTAGCTTTGTGAAACAGAGCTTCAGGCAGATATCTGACAAAGCCCATTACTCCTGCTTCAGAGCAGATATACATTTTTTATATTTCCTTCAGGAACAAGTAGAGACACATTTAAAGAAGAACACATGAAGGATTGTTTTACTCCTGGATGTGTTAATGAGCAAATGTTGAGCTCAAGAGTTCAACATACAATTCAACAGAAAAGCTGGTTATGTTGTATTCAAAATATCAGTTATTTCATTTTTTCACAACAACCTGGTTTACTAACTTTAGTTTTTCTATTGTGCACTTTCATTTCATATTTGTAGATTGAGTTTATTTATTTCTTTGTGTTAATTTTTATTTGGTAATTTTACACTGTTAATGATGATCTTTAGGCTGTGGACTGTTGGTCTGGACAAAAAATGCATTTGTTTTGAATCTGCAGTTTTGGGAAACACTTTACATTTTACACCATTTTCTATAAGAAACTAATCAATTAATCACTTCAACAATCCATAGATTAATTTACTATTAAAATTGTTATTAGATTGTTGTTGTTGATGTGGAATAATCTTGTAAACTATCTGAAGTGTCATATTTTGGAACTTCATCATCCTGCAGGACTTTGTTAAGATGTGTATAATGTTTGTTGACAATAATAATTTGCGTGTTTCTCTTGGAGGATGCAGAGGCCATTTACCTGTGGCTAAGCGACTTCCAGCTGGAGCAGTACACTGGAAACTTCATCAGTGCTGGTTATGACGTCCCAACCATCAGCAGAATGACACCTGAGGTGAACAAACACTTAGGATTTACATCTGCTAAAAACATAGCAACATCAGCCCTGTTTATTTATCATATGTGGTACAGTAAAATAGCTTCTGTCTCGTGTTGTGTATCTGCAGGATCTAACAGCCATTGGTGTGACCAAACCAGGCCACCGTAAGAAAATCTCTATGGAGATCAACAACCTAAACATCCCTGAGTGGCTTCCGGAGTACATTCCAGTGAGGGGCTGTTCCTTCCTGCTGATTAGTACACTGATGTCCAATCACTGACTCTGATCTGTTTCTTTCCTCAGTGTGATCTGGGTGACTGGCTCAGCGCCATTGGCCTCCCACAGTACCACAAGAAACTGTCTGAAAATGGTTATGACTCCATCAGCATTGTCAGAGATCTGACGTGGGAGGATCTACAAGAGATAGGCATCACAAAGCTAGGTGAGGAGACTGAATTTGTGCTGCTGTGTTATTTGAGATATACAAAGTTATATGTTATATATCCATATTAAAATTTAGTAGGTATGGATCTCAAATAGGAAAATCACATCAACACTTTCAGAGCATTTTTAAATCAAATTCAACAAAAGTTCACACATTAATAAGTGTAATTAGTTAGTTATTTGTTATTTTTCCCCAAAAGTGAATAAAGTTACTAAGTTACAAACTATACAAATATTTAGTTACTTTTAGGAGTAACCATTGCTACTTTCAAGTCAATTTTAAATTGTTCAATTTGTCAAAGAATTTGTTCCAATCTCCCTTTAATAATTTAAAAATGTTAAATTTTCTGAGATACATTTAAATTTTATGATGAAATGGACACTTAATACAATAAATTAATAATTAATAATGATGAATAATGATTTTTACTGCACCTGTAGATTGAGAGGAATCATCACACTAATTTGTGTTTTCATGATTTTGGGTTGATTTAGAGTCACTAAACATAAGCTGCAAGACTCATAACATTAAAAATGTATTAAAAGTATTCAAAAGTAAAAAATCTAAAATAGCACAACTATTGATTCCAATGGCACAACAGAAAAACTAAAAAATAAGACAAGTTTAGTTTAATCTGGATCACAAAATTTACACAAATTCAGCACTTAAACTGACTCCATGTTTATTCTCGTTTTGGTCAGTGCTGACATCCCATATTCTTTGTTGTGGTGTCATACACACATGTTTTGCTTTGTTGTGACGGTAAGCTCCTCTCCCTCAGGTCACCAGAAGAAGCTGATGCTGGCGGTGAGGAAGCTGTGTGACATCCAGCGTGCAATCTTGCAGGCAGAGTCATATCACGGCACACTGCGCCGCAAAGCACCCAGAGAACTCCAACTGGTTGCCATCGAGCCACCCGATGCCACGGGTGAATGCTCCTCCCCTCACACCCCGAAGATGATGACCTTCCAAAATAGCGGCCTGAGTGCGGAGCTACAAACGGCCATGTCCAACCACTACAGTGGCTGCGAGGAAGACCTGGCCATCAAGAACACTGTGGGGATGGCGCAGAGCCATGAGAGCATCGACAACCGGTCCCGTGGCTCTGGTCGCTCCCAAGAGCCACCAACAGTGTCCATCAGCCCACGCAGCTGGTCCCAGGAGAGTCTGGATAGCGATGTCACCAGGGAGTGTAACCTCCCCGAGGACTGGGACCAGAGGCCGAGCACCAAGCAGGTTCCTCTGGGCACCGCTACTGTGTTCAAGTACCCAGTGGTCCCAGCAAAGCCCAATCTGACGGGCCCACACGGCTCCTCTCCTCATGGCTCACCAGCCCTAAAGGCGTTCAGCTACCTGCACTCTCACTGCAGCTCCACGGATCTGACACACCCCAAGAAGCGCACTCAGAGCCTGACCCGCTACGCCATGTCAGATGGCGAGCCCGATGATGAAGATGATGAGCCCACCATCGCCCTCGGGAGCCTGCTCTCCTACGCCACTTTAACCCGCAAACCTGGTCGTAGCCAGCTAACCCAGGTACAGCAGAGTCCAGAGAAGAATGCCAATGTGGGACGCAGTCAGTCCTTTGCTGTTCGTGCCCGTAAAAAAGGTCCCCCCCCCGCCCCCCCCCAAAAGACTGAGCTCAGTGAGCAGCATCACCAGTGGAAAGCTGAGTGACAGCAGCACAGTGTCCCTAGGCGTTAGTGGTGTGGTGATGGACAGTCTGGGAAGCGTGAGGAGCATCACTGCCACCCTGGAGAGAAGCACCGAGGGGACCGATCAGCCAGGACCCAAAACTGAACTCACTGAGCAGCTGCTGCCCCTCGAACCCGGAGAGACTCCGGGTTCCAGGAGGAGGGTTCAGAGTGAGTGTGTCCAGACCAGCAGCACCGAGCTGGACCAAAGCGTGAAGTCAGACTCAGAGGAAGAAGAATCTAAAGGTCTGGAAGGATGCTCATCCCCTCAGAACAGCTCCAGTGAGTGTATCCCCTTCGCAGAGGAGGGAAATTTAACCATCAAGCAGAGACCCAAAGTGCCTGGGCCACCGAGGGTGGAAATCATGCTGGAGCCTCCTGACAAACCGGGGCCAAAGACCCTGGAGGTTCCCGAGTTCAACCTGAAAGAGTCTGACACGGTGAAGCGACGACACAAACCCAAAGACAAGGAGCAGGATGGCCTTCCTGCTGGGGGACCTGATGTCGAGACCGGAGGGGTCAGCAGGCCGCGATCACAGAGCCAGGAGGAGGTCGGTCTGAGGATCAACATGGGCGGTGGGGAGTGGCCAAACAGTCTGGCCTCAGGGTCCAACTTCAAACCGCCGCTCTCACCAAAACCTCCTGCAGTTGCCCCAAAACCTGCTCGCCACAGTCTGTTGGCAATGCAAGGCATGAGTCCTTCAGGTATCGGTTCAGCTCCCATTGTTAATGTTTCCATCAGAAACCCTACCTGCTTCTATTTTTGGTATCAACCCCTTAGAACTTCCAGGTCAACTGAGGCATTGTGACTCAAGTCTGAGTCTCAGTGGTCAGGAAACACTCAGACATTTACTGTCTGTCCATTCACACTGAAAGATGTGCCCTGCAGCTTGTTTAGAAATGAAGTTGCCAATGAAACCTTCAAACTGAACAGAACAGTTCAAACCAGGTAGGAAGTGAAGATAGAAACAATATAGAGCTTTCATTATGTGTTCAAATTAAACAAAATTCTGATTAAAAATATCATTTATACATATTTGTTCATTGTGAGAGGGCAAGCAGGCTGCACTATTGTACACATGATTCTGTGAGTTGTCAGTGATAAAAACAGGCAGTTGTAAAGAAATAAATTAGTTAGTCACTGTCTCTTACTCGTCCACATCAATTCTTGGTAGAAACACAAAGCGCCTGAAACCAAACCAGTTGTGTGAGTCACATGGAAACGAGGCAGACAGGAAGTAACCAATCAGTCTTCTCAGTCACATGACATCAGGTCTGAGTCATTCAACTGTGTTAGATAAAATAAGAAATACTTATACTGTATACTATATATACTGCTGTTTTATCTCCTCAGCTGGCCCCACATCTCTAGCTGTCAGCGGCATTCAGAGCCTGGCCTTTGCCGCTCCGTCATCTCTGGCCCACGCCCATTTGGCTGTGGCTCCAGCTCCTATCTACATCCCCATGGTCCCTGTCCCAGCTCCCTTGCCACTCCCTCAGAGCCCCTCCCTGATAGCATCGAGGCCTCAAGCATGCATGGTGGATCCAGGCCCTGTCTCTGAGCCATCCTGCGGTATGAAGGCGTTCCAGCAGAGACTGGATCAGACCAGCACGTCTCTGGAAGCAGCTCTGATAGCTGCGGAGCAGAAACTTAGCCTGGAGGACTCAGAAAGGTAAGAGCTTTCATTCTGACACATCTTAAATCCCTTTGTTCCATAATTTTAATAGACCCTGATGTGGTTCCTAGCAGAGCCGCTAGCGTGAAGTCCGCTGGGACCATCCTGGATGACATTGGCATCATGTTCGATGACCTGGCTGACCAGCTGGAAGCAATGTTGGACTGAAGACACCCCCTGAATCCTTCTTTAAAATAACACTAATCATATCCAGCCTCAACCTCAGGAAGTGAAACTCGGAAAGAGAAAATGCTGGAACAGGAAAGGACTGATGGACTGAGGATTCTGAAGAAGCTTAAGTTTGACACCAGCACTTAATCGTACCCATGTTTTCTTCTCCAAACATTTGACTGACACAGTTAAAGTTTGACTCGTATAATCTTTATATTGTCTTATTAAATGTGAAGCTGACGGCTGAGCAGCATCACTGTGATAAACTACTCAAGTATTATTGATTATTCTTAAATACTATATGTGTGTGTGTCACAGAGCCATGGTTCTAAAATCACATTTAACTGTCAAACATCCATGTTTTAATATACAAATACAGAGGTTGCTGTGATGATTCCTCTCAAGAAAAAACTTCTTTCAGCAGTGAAACAAACAGCAATAATCTAGAAGATGCTGATAAATATATGCAACTAACTTAACGGATTCCGACATTCCCAGCTCTGTGTTGTTATTCTGATTTAATCTCTGCAAGATTCCAATTAAACACCGTGTTTATCTCATATTGGCTGTTTACGATCTAATACAATGTGAATATAGCATACATTAGGGCTGCAACTCACTGATAGTAGAGACATATAGAGAGTGTTTAAGAAACTGGAACCAGAGAATTAGGACATTTTCTTCTTAAAAAGTTCTCCAATCCATTGATTCATTATCAAAATAGTTGTAACAGTTTCTCTCTTTAAATTCTGACCTGACACAGAACAATCAACAGAAAGTAAGTTATTAATCTAGTTACAGTTAATCAGAAACTTTTGCTCTAAACTATTGATGAAAAAACAAAAATAGTGTTACTTGTTCCAGGATTGATTGTAAACTGAAAAACGCATCTTGGCTCATGGGAAAACTGCAATGTATGTGCAATGCATTTTTATCCCTGACAGAACAAATCGAAAAAATGATCTACAGATTAATGTATGTAACAATAATACAGACATGAATAATTGTGACCTTGGTCACGCTGCTGTATATATGGACATGCAGCATTATCTGGAAGACGAGCATCCATTTAAAAGTCAGACAACACTTGACGGGTCAAAACCTTTCAAAAATATCTTGTATTTAGTTCAAGTAGTCTTTTCATTTCATTTCGTTCCCAGATATTCTTTATTATTTCAAGCTTTTCAAATATTTTAGATAAAAATCATCATATCAGATAAAGAGACAACATTAAGATAAAATGCCAAAAAAGTTCATCTCATTTTAAGAAAACAAGACTAAATTGACCAAAATAAAGAAAAAAATGAAATGCCTCAAAAGTCTCTGATGCTTCCAGAAGTAACTACAGGATTTCATTCTCATTTTTGCAAATAATGTTGACAAAAATAAGAATATCTCGTTGTTGTTATATGATAGATGTTCTTAGCAAACCACAGGTTCAATGTGTGCAGACTGATTCTTTTTCCTTGAAACTGTCAGTTTTAAATGTCTTCCTGAAATTGTGGAACAGAACCTGAATCTCCTTGCCTCTGTCTGTCATGTTTGACCATTTTAAATATTGATTTTTTAATATTAAAAAAAATAATCTATTTTATACCAAGTGATGTTAACCATGTTTAGTTTTCACTAAGTATGTTTATGTTCTTAAAAACTAAATTTTCTACAAATACACTTGTTAATGAAGCTGCAGAAAAACTGTAAAATCTTGTTGTTTGTATAAAGGGAAGAGACACATATTCAACTCATTTCATGTCAGTATACATATAATTTTTTGATATTCCTTTTAGCCAAATTAGTATTTAAATTAGTTAACATGTTTATTGTACACTAGAGCTGATATTCAACCAAAGTTTATGTATAGATTTTCCTCACAGATTTTCAAATGTTTCCTTTTTTTTTTACAGGTCCTTCAATTGTCTGGGAATAACAAAGGTTACCTTACCTTAACATTTAACATTTGGGACCATTTTTAGAAGAGGTGGTGCTTTTAAAAAAAAAAAAGTCTAATAATTTAAAGTAGCTGCTGTAACTGTTTGCTAATGAGTGTTTAAATAAGTCAAAATAAGTAAGTGTTTTCTGTCAGTCAAAGAATTAAGTCTAATTAAATATAAATTGCGACTTTACACTTTGCTGTTTTATTTTCTCATATGTCTCAAATTGCACCAGACTTGCTGTAAAATGTCTTGAAAATCGGCTATTTAATAAAATATGTGAAAAAAATTTCACATAAATTTTGTCGAAAAGTATTGTTAAGTGTTGATAAAATTGCAATTATTAGCTGTTTTTAGATTTGTAAACAATTTACAACCAGTTCCTATATTTCAATCTTTCTTTTAAGGTAAATTCTCAATATAATATGCACTGTATTTAATTACAACATTTTATTAGGTATTGACTGACTTTTTCTGGAATATTATATTTGTTGTGCAATTTGGTGCAACATATGAGATAAAATGGAACCAATTATTAATTTGGTAAAATCTTTAAAAATCCTTTAAGGCCAGGAAAGTGAAAAGTGTATTTTTTCAATATTGTTTCAGCATTTCATGTTGAAAATAAATGTTACT
The DNA here is from genome assembly GCA_036785175.1 of Eupleurogrammus muticus. NCBI lineage: Eukaryota > Metazoa > Chordata > Actinopteri > Scombriformes > Trichiuridae > Eupleurogrammus > Eupleurogrammus muticus. The sequence goes on along the minus strand of JAYKQN010000011.1, from coordinate 24,564,207 downwards.
GTTAAATTCTATAATGACAAAAGTCTTCATTGATGGCAATGTGATATAATTTTACATACATACAACATATCAGTAACATTGAGGGACCTGTAAAATGTTTTTTGTTTGTTGTGAAAGTTGATTGTAACATTTTTTGTCTGTGTTCTGCAACAGATAGATAAAGATAAAGTTTCCATATTTAGCTTAGTATGCTGTTATAACAGGACTGTTAACCCGATGATCATGTGACCTCTTGTGTAAATGAAATGTTGTTTTTAATGTTGTCATCATGCTGTTACTTTTGGATTTTTTTTTCTCTTTAGAAAATCTATCCCTGTCCTTGGCATCTGTGGAAGTTTGAAAAAAAATGAGTGAAGTGCAAAACATGGTGTAAATGTGTTTCTGGCCTTTTTATTACATGTATTTACTTTCCTATAATTCAATGAAAACACTTTTGGTAAAAGAAGAATTGTCTTGCTTTTTATTTTTTATTCTGACTAAGTTTTGTTGCCATGGAAGTTCTTCTCATAATATAATTCCAAATTTAAGGCTGCCTTCATCCAATTGTATTTTTCTCTGATATGTAGTAGAGTGTATAAGTATAACGCACCCAACCAATCAGACTCATAAAGGAAACGAGAATTAACCAATCAGAGGCAGCGTAGGGCGGGTTATTTTAGAGATAATTCTAGGAAAAAATGTGTTTGTAATTGACAGGTTAGACAGCGACACACAAACAAAAGCACAAACGCCTGTTAGCGCAGGTCAGTGAAGTAAGTTAGTTAAATACAAGTTTCTACTAGTTTCTTCGTCTACAATACTCTGTAGGCGAAGGAACTAAATGTGCAAAAATTACAGCGAACCAACGGGAACAAGCTTCGAAACTACTTGAGACAGCTAATAGTAACTTACGGTAAGCTAGGCTAGTAACTGATTAGCATATCGCGGCCCTCATCTCTGCATCACCTTAACTGGATTTGAAATGATAAAGCATCACATCTATCGTCTTATGTTACGCTTAAAACTCAAAACTGGTGAATTTTTATAGTTTAACACAAGTTTAAGCGTCGTTTAAGACTCCAAACTCTGCTCTCTGAAGGGTCCTAAAATCGCTGCTGTCTAATCAGCATCAGCAAATATCAAAAATTGATATTTTCGTTTCACTCCTGATTTTTCCTACAGGTACCAACCATAAAGAGTCATGCTCAATGCGATATTAAATAATAAAGAACCATTGCTTTTCTTAAAGGCACGTCTGTCGTCCGTCACCGCGGGGTATAAAACGCCGTTTTTTTAACCTGACGCAATATGGAAAATCCAAACCAAGTTTTATGATTCCAGAATAAAAAGTCTAAGTAATGTTCAAACAGTATTTCATGATTTATTTGCGTATTTATTATTTTATACGAAAGTTTAAAACAGTAAAAAAATGCCTCATTCTTCTGATTTTTAAATCATGAAGCAGATTTTTTGTAACTTTCTTTTGAACTTTATTTGCTGAAGAAGGTTGCATTATATGACCTGCAGGGTTTCAAAGAAAACATTTCTGTAAATAAACACTATAGTCATGTATAAAGTCGCATCCAATGGAAATACTCAAATAAAGTACAGTTAGTTAAGTACATCAAAACAGAATAAGTTGTGATTTCCTCTTTATTAATACATATTTTTAAGGCAATTAGTCAAATGAAATTTGTCACAGCTTTTTCTGTTTTTTGGCATCTGTTCAGGTTTCAATGTCAAAGAGATCTATGTCCATGGATTCATCAAAACCAGACTCAGTGACCCTGAGAAGTACCTCAACCATTTCCCTCCACCAGCGGTGAGACACATTTACATTTTTATTTGTATTACAGTAGAGAACACAATAATAAAGAATAAATTCAATTTGTAAAAAAAAAAAAAAAAAAGAATATTTTCTCTGTTACTTAGTTTAAGTTAGTTCTTTCAAAAAAAGACATTTTATGTTGAATCTTCAGCTTTGGGAAACGGCATTCAACTTTTTATACCATTTTATGGACAAAACAGCTAATCAGTTAATTGTTTCTAGAGCATTTCTTGAATCAACCAACTAATCGGTTAATTAATCATAATCAGGATATCGAATATCAAATATTGTTTTTTGCACCTCTAGTTTTCATTAAAATGACTTGAATCATATGCATCACAGAAACTGGTTAACCGTCTCAGTGTCTATGACCTTTGACATCTGCCTGTAGTTTCTCTCAGGTGCTGGGAGACCAGCTGACTCATTCAAGGCTGGTAAGCTATGACCCCCACCAGCTGCAGCAGAGGGTGGACTTTGACCCCCCAGTAATGGTCCTGGTGTTAAAGGAGGAGCCCATCTGTGTGCGTAGACATGTTTCTTCCTCTTCGGCTGAGCCTGATGGGCATTTTCTTTGAGTCTGGTTAACGACCGACTCAGTCAATATATGTACAATCCAAGTTTATTTGTATGAGCATGAGAAATCTTCCTGAAAATCGCCAGTATGTGGCAAGAACATAATGTTTAAGTATAGGCCTACTAATCTAGCCAATAGGGGTTTCCGCTGGGAGTGAGAACACCGCTGTGTCCACTGTCCAGCGTTAGTTCACATTGGGAACCTAACAGCAGCTATTATGCAAGCAGCTTTGCCAGGACAGGGTAAGAAAAATCCCTACCATCCCATGGACTCACATGTTAAGGCAGTAAACAGTTCTTTACTAGTTCTGCATATTTATCTATTCATGTATTTCTTTACCTGCAGCAAATGTGGCAAAGAGGTAGAGCAGTTGTCTACTGGTCAGCAGATTGGTTGTGCGATTTTGATGCTTTACAAATGCAGACTATTTAACCTTCCCATTTCACCTCTTTCAACTGTTGTTAAAACCTTTGCCGCTGTATGTTGTTATGAAATTGTGAGAAAAGAACCAAACAGCAGTGACACTCAGGAACCAGATACCAGTGACTATAAACACATTGTAATGAAATATCTAGAAATGACAATTTAAAGATATTTAACTTAATAATGTCCTTATCACTATTCCCAACCATCCAATCTCATGGTTAGTGGATTTACAACTGTCCATAAAATCATCAACTGAAACTCTGAGCTGGTTAAAATAATGTCGTCCCCATGTTTTAGGCTCAAGTCACATTGAAAGTGAAGCAGTGTCTTAAGAGGCGGAGTGTCTGGACTCGACTCGGCTGGCAGCAGGTGGCTCAGCGCCACAGTGGTGCCTCTAGAAATGGATTCTGGAGCTTCAGGAACAAGTACAGGTTCAGAGCAGGGTTCAGATCCAGGTTTGGGTTCAGAGCTGCCTACAGGAGTGAGTACCGGCTCTTCATTCTGTAAACAGTGGGCATTTTCCTTATCGATAATCACACATGTTAACAATTAATTAATCCCCTGAGTGATATAAACAGTTTCTTTTAAACAGGATCAAATAATACAAATAGGATCAAAAGATGATTTCTCTTCTCCTCGCAACGAACTTCAAACATAACATTTTCAAAATATCATGGGTTAAAATTAAAGTCCTGTCTATGTTTGCTGTGTAGGAAGAGTTACCCTGCCGCGTCAATGGCGTCTACTGAAGAGAAAAAACATCCACATACTGACTTCAAGTCTGTTTGAAAAATATTACTGCAGTAAAATATCGGAGTGATTGTCGCCAACGCTACTCAGCTGTCCTTTGTGCCTGTTTCCTCCAGGAGGACAGCCTGACCTGAGCCTGCAAAGGGGCGACGTTACGGAGAAGGTGCCGACCAAGAAGCAGTTGGACGCTCAACTGGACGATTACATGTCTCTGTCCAAGAACCAACTTGACAAACAGCTAGACGACTATATGTCTTTGTCCAGGAGCCGACTGGACGCAGAGCTGGATGAGTACATGTCCGCGGCTGGACAGGCCCCTCTGTACTGGGCCTGAGGAGTAGGGGTTGTGAACCATTCTGGACTAAAATATGTAGTAAAATTTTCATTTGCTTCTCTTACTCTTGGTTATTTTTATTAATAGTTTAATCATATGACTGTGATGGGGAAGAGACTTTTATTTAGGTTTGTCCAAAACGTGAGGTGTTGTTTTTTTGTTCTCTGGTGTGCAGTTTACTGTGTTGGGACATGTAGAACTGATGGTGCGACTGAGATATTGCTGTTGATGTTGCAATTCATATATTTTAATAAGGGATCTGTTCAGTTTCCTGTTCTAATAAACATCTGTGGAATGTGAACAAGCCACTAATTGTATGTACAAGATAACTGGTGTCTGCAGTCTTCAAGTTCTTAATAATAAAAAATATTCTATGCTGCCTCACACAGTACTGTGTAATTGAATTTAGCTATTTAGCTACATTGTTCTAGACCCTCTTATTTTAAATTAATGTCATTGTTTAATTGATTATTGGATTTTTCTCTTTTTCTGTTGCTTCTCCACACCCAGGTCTTACAAATATAAAAAATGTATAAACGGGTAAATTAAAAAACAAAAACAAAGTATTTATTCACCCATCCAAATAATCAAAATCAGGTGTTCCGATCACACATGGCCACAGGTGCAGAACATCAAGCACCTAGACAGTAGGCCACCTAAACTGACACGGATGCTGGGGTGCATAGTGCAGACTATCGCTACAGACCTCCAACCTTCAAATGGCCTTCAAATTAGCTCATGTACAGTTCTTCATGGAAGAACTTAATGGAACAGATTTTCATGGCCAAGCAGCTGTACCTAAGCCATACCAAGTACAATGCAAAGTGTCAAATGCAGTGGTGTAAAGCACGTTGCTATGGGACTCTAGAGCAGCGGAGACACGTTTTCTGGAGTGATGACTCATTCTTCTCCATCTGATCTGCACAGAGTCCTGATCTCAACCCCATAAAAAACCTTTGAATTGAATTAGAGTGAAGACTGAGAATCAGGCTTTCTTGTGTGTGACCTCAAAAATGCGCTTCTGGAAGAATTATCAATAGTTCTCATGAACACACTCGTCAACCTTGTGGAAAGCCACAACGTCATATTGAACCCCATAGACTAACAGGATGTCCCTTAAATTCATATGTGAGTGAAGGCAAAGTAGTGAATATTTTTTGCATTAAGCCTTTAGTGTATGGTATCACCAGCAGGTGGCAGCATTTCACCGTTTTACCTCCAAACGCCGCGCGTCAAAAAGATGTTTTATCTCTACGTCGCCTTTTACTTAAATAAAGAACCCTGCCACCGCCTCTGGTCAAACAAACATATAGATATATAATCAATATCATCTTAACCCTTCCACTTTGACGCAGTTAAAAGTCGTAAAATACGTCACAGCTGGTTTCCGGAATCACAACCCGCACTGGCGCAGCTGAAAATACCCGCTTCTCATTTTCTGCTTGTTCTGCTTCGGACGCAAACATCTAGCAGAAAACCCCCGCACAGTGAGTCAGGATTCGCGTGAGCCGCCTTCCGTCCCGCACCATTGAGCCGCACAAGGACCAGGTGAGACCTCCGCACCGAAATCTCTCTGTTTAAGAGCCACTCGGTCACCGCGAACTATCCCGCAACTCGTTAATGAACCGAAGATGTTTTCTGACTGAGTAGGAGACTGTCTTTGAAATGGCGTTCATAGAGAATCTCCGTACGTCACAAAATATCAACTTTAACAACAGTTTTCCAGTCTTTTCCACTAACACGTAAACACCGCAGCGACAAACGACTTGTGAAGTTCTAATTGGAAAGAGGAGAAGCATCTGTTTATAAATACATTTTTCTGATCATGTGTGTTTGCGGCCGAACAAGGAAGCTGATGACTGAGAGTTTCTATAATGGAGTCTGGTGTGGACAAATTACCCATTTAATAAGCAGGAAGTTTTCTCATGCAACAAATGACTCTGGCCTGTAAGACTTCCCTTAAATATAAAACCTTGTGTAAATATTAAAAATGTTCATAATTGCATCCTTAATTGATTTAGGATAGCGACTGTCATGATCAACAGTGACCTGATTTAATCAAATAAAACAATCAACTATTCAACTCTTGAATCATTTTCCATCGTAGTTATTCGTGTTGCTGTGTGTTATTTGCTCCTGTTTCGTATCCAATACACAGCATCTGTAAAGGATAATTCCAAGGTGAAAGAGGAAACTAATTATTACAAAGTCTAGAACAAAATCTTCATTATTATTTGGGAATTCTATATCTATATAATAAGTTGATTGACACACTAAACACTAAATTAATCACTTTGAAAGAACTTTTTTTATTACCTTCTTCTGTTGCTGTTCTCCTCTTAATAAGAGCCTTACATCTCTGATTTTATTCATTACTTCTATGAATAATTGGAATCACAGTAGGGCTAAAACAATTAATCAATTAGCTGACAACTACAAAATTATTCGCCAATTAAATTGGATAATCATTAGAACCTCCAATTTCTCAGATTCAAGCATCTTTACCTTTTCTCTCAAAGAATTTTAAAATAATCAACATTGCCCCACAGTTTTTTTTTTTTTTTATGTGTAGTGCCCATAGGAAGTTTGTATTTCTACAATAACGTAGAAACTTGATAGACAAATTGTACATTGAGTAGCCTTTGACATACATTGAAATAAGGCGAGACATGCAAATATAGTTATTTTAAGAAAAGGCTACAATTTATGTTAAAAATGTGGATTTCAATCTACATGAATTGTTGATGGGCCAAGTAACTTATGAAATGTGTTACTTTGCACTTTTTAGACATGTTATTGTTATAAGTGTTTATAAATAATAGTTAAGGCCCATATTCTGTTCTGTTAGGTGATGGTGCTGAGATATCCTGTGAGTCTGTGAATGCATCTTGAAGTAAGACCTGTGTGCATAAATTAGCAGCTTAACTGGCTAATGTCTTAGTATCCGGTTTTTGAGAAACATTACAATAATTTCGTTACTTTGACTACACGATCAGTGCAGGAAGAAACAGGAGCTTTTGAATGTAACTACAGTGCTGGGAATCGACATGAGGCGTTGTGATACAGCGCTTTACACTGTAGCAACACACTGCTGCAGGATAGTGCTGTAACACTGATTTTAACCTTTTTTTTGCAAGATATTTTGGTGGCATAGACACTTTTTTATCATACATTAGGAAGATAGAAAATTAATGGGAGCATCTTGCAGCAAAGGAATGCTTTGGCCAGGACTCGACCTCAAAAAGGCAAGTACTCTTCTACCCCAGCACCACCACAGTGCACCCACAGGATTAACGTTTAATGATGATGATGTTTTGAATGTCCATCCAAAAAATTCCACAAAAAAGATATGCACCATTTTGTCATGTCAGCTATCCAAGTAAACTCATGTATGTGAGCCACAGATGCTCCTTGCCTTATAGATAATGTTTAAATCAATTCATCAAAATAAAATTACAAACATTTTCTGCTTTTCTCTTTTTATGTTAATTGAACTGAATATTTTAGTTTTTGAACTGTTGGACAAACTAAAACTGATAATAGAACTTAATTATCCTTAAATTAAACTTTGATTAATCCTTATATAACCCTAAATTAAACCTTTAATTAAGCCTTAATAAATTAAATAAACTGAATTAAACTTTAATTAGCCCTCATTTAAACCTTACTTGTCCCTGATATGACCCTAATTCTCCAGACAAATAATCTGAATCTAAGTTCTGGAGCTTCCTTCCACAGTACATGAGGTTGAATGGAGATTCTAAATTTGAACGGTGTGTCTTGCCTGTAATGTGCTGGGATTAGCTTCAGCAGATCTCCATTACCCTAGTGAGGAATAAGCTAGTACAGTGACTGACTGATCAGCAAAATATGATTGATCTTTCATTCCTTCACTTTTCAGTTCTTTGTGTTTTCACAGTCACATGGTAGATAAACATGTTGACACAGGTGATTGATTAGCAGACAAGAAGCTGAATGAGCTGAATGTAGATCAGGTTGTGACTTTGCAGGCCTGCAGGACTGGATCAGCACTTCTTCTTTTAAGTGTTCCTCCTCAATAGCAAAAACACAGACTAACGACTATTTCTCATAGTTCATTAATCTTGTGACTATTGAAATGATCATTTATTAGTTTTTTTTATCCAGACAAACACTCCACATCCTAAAGATCACCAGTTTACAATTAAAGATGACTGAAGACACGACAAGAAAATAATCCTATTTGAGAAGCTGGAACCAGGGAAGTTGGACACCTTCTTCTTAAATACGACGCAGATTGATAGTCAAATAGATGGCAATTCATCAACCAGCATTATAATTAGATGTTAAAAAACTGGTAGGTTTACTTAAAAAAAATTGTTTGTATGTTACAATTTAGAATTTATTTGCCAAGTCATGTGTACATCATAGTTGTCGTCATGTGTTGTTTTGTCAGATATATAATGTCAGAATGCTGAGCCCTCATTTATCTTCACACTGACTTTGAATCAAACTAAAGCTGAATCCGATGCTTCTTGCTGATGCTCTGATCAATCCTGTCTCTGTAGAGTGATCATGTCTAAACAAGCAGAAAGCCGCAGCCTGGAGGTCAAGGGGCTGGTGGAGGCATCAATCATCCGGATCCCTCCACACCATTACATTCATGTTCTGGACCAGAACACCAACATCGCTCGCGTGGAGATCGGACCACTCACCTACATCCGCCAGGACAATGAGAGGTCAGAGGTCACTGTAAAAACACTGCTACTGAGGCCGATATTTTAATGTACTTTATACACCATACAGTTAACTAGTTTAGTCCAGTGATTGCCAACCATGGTGTTGTGCCTCTCCAACGGGTCAGCAGATAAATGTTTGGATGATTAACTTTTTTCTAATCTTTGATTTTTGGTGAAGTAATAGATCATATGAAAATTTATTGAATGATGTAGGAAGTTCAGAGGAAAAATCTATATCTGTTGTAGCTGTTGAAAATCATGGACATGCAAAGTGTGAGTTGACTGCACTCTTCTTATAGCTCCTCTTATTATCTATCTTCACATGTAACAAAAGTAAATAATTTATGTGCTAAAGAAAGAAAAGCGAAAACAAGTTTCAGTTCTCTCTCCAGTGGCGGCCAGCTGCAGGGTGATCAGACCTGAGCTTGCGTCCCAAGCCCAATTGGTCACAGGTTAATGGCAGAACTCTCGGGGGGGGACTATGAATAGCAGGAGTGTCCTGTTCTCTGATTCGATTCAATTTATTTGTATAGCCCAGAATCCATCCATCCATCCATTGTCTATCCCGCTTATTCCCTTTCGGGGTCGCAGGGGTCTGCTGGAGCCTATCCCAGCGCACTTTATGGGCGAGAGGCAGGGGGATACACCCCAGATGGTCGCCAGCCAATCGTGGGGCACACACACCATTCACACACCATTCACTCTCACACTCACACCTATGGGCAATTTAGAGTTTACCAATTAACCTGAGCATGTTTTGTATTGTGGGAGGAAACCGGAGTACCCGGTGAAAACCCACGCAGACACGGGGAGAACATGCAAACTCCACACAGAAAGGCCCCAGACCCAGGCCCAAGGCGGGTCTTGAACCTGCGACCTTCTTGCTGTGAGGCAACAGTGCTACCCACCGCACCACCGTGTCGCCCCTAGCCCAGAATCATAAATCACAATTTCCCCCAACACAACATCCCCTGTCCTTAGACCAGGGGTGTCCAAAGTTTTTTTGGTGAGGGCCAAATACAGAAAAATAAGCAAAGGCTCGGGCCACACACTAGAGGTGACATATTGACACATGATTACTGTGTGTATTTCTAACTCACCTATAATGTGAAGAACATTGCTCTCAGTGGGAGCAGTGATGCTGTCCTTTGGATTGAAGGATGGCTGGGATGTCAGGAGAAAGTTTGGTGGTTGAGACACGAAGGACTTCACAGAGATGGCTATCAGTCATTCTGGATCTCAGTCTGCTTTTGTTCTGATTTAACAGAGAAAATGTTGTTCACATATGTATGTTGAGCCGAACAGGCTCAACATTCTTTTTGCGTGGCGTCTCATCAGAGGAAACTTGGCATTATCCAAACTCTGATAGAAGTCAGGGAGGGAGAGAAGCTGATGTTGACTCTTCAGAGAATCATCACATTGCATTTCAATCAGTTCTAACTGCAGACACTCTTCCACTTCTTCTGCATCCACCAGGAAGGGGGTCGAGAACAGCTTGATTTATTTTTCAATGGCAGCAAAATCTTGAAAACGCTGGTTGAATCACATCACCCAGCTGGACAGTCTTGGCACACAGTGCTTCTTGGTGGATTATACAGTGCATCCTAACAGCCTCACCTCCGCTCTCTTTTACCTTGGCGCACACCATGGACGCCATTCCTTTGCGCTCACCCATCATGGCGGGAGCTCCATCCGTTGTTACTCCACAGAGCTTGTCCCATTTAAGCCCCATCTTTTCAACTGCCTCTGTCACAGCTTCAAAAATATTTCCACTAGTCGTTGTGCCTTTTAGGCTCATCATATCAAGCAGCTCCTCCGTACAGCAAAAATGATCGACTCCCCGCAAAAAAATTAACAGCTGTGCGGTGTCTGTGGCGTCTGTGCTCTCATCGCATGCTATCGAGAAAAAATCAAAAGCACAAGCTTTGTCTCTCAGCTGAAGTTTCAGGTTAGCTGACAAGTCCTTGATTCTCAGCACCAATGTATTTCTGGATAAGATCACGTTGTTGAAATCCTGCACTTTTTCCGGGCACATTACTTCTGTGACTTTGATAAGGCACTGCTTTATGAAATCACCGTCTGAGAACGGTTTGCCATGCTGGGCAATAAGTTTAGCAACTTCATAGCTTGCTGTTGTGGCATTTTCCTGTATTTTGTTAGCACGAAAAAAAAAACTGTTGTTGAGCTTGCAGGCTAGCTGCCATTTGCTTGAATTTCTGTGCTCGTTCGGCACCTGTGTACGATGCGTAGCTCTGATGCTTGGTCTCATAGTGCTGACGGACATTATATTCCTTCATCACGGCAACATCTTCATTGCAAATCAAACAGACACACTTTCCGTTGATTTCTTTGAAGAAATAGTCATTTTCCCACCATGGTTGAAATCTTCTGCACTCACTTGCTATCTTTCATTTCTTCGGTGCTGCCATTTCTGGTGACTCGTGGTAAATATTTTTCTTTGCTTAATTTTGTTTAGTGGAGAAGTACCTTTTCCGTTACTGGCTCCATCTAGTGTTAAAACTGAGAAGTGCAACAGAGTTGAGCTCAAGCGCCATGTTTCATTCAACTATATTTTCAGAATTTGCTGCGGGCCAATAAAAACTGACCCGCGGGCCAACTGCGGCCGTAGTTTGGACACCCCTGCCTTAGACCCTCTCATCGTCCAGGGTAAAACTCCCTAGAAACCCCTTATTGGGGAAAAAACAAAACGGGAGAACCCTCAGGAAGAGAAACAGAGGAGGAATCCCTCTTCCAGGATGGACAGGCTGCAGTAGATGATGTGTGCAGGTGGAAACATTACAGGGAAAATTGGACATTACAAACAGAAAAACAGAAATGTAATGAGTCAAGGCACTACTTCTTGTCATGTTCCTTAGGAGCACAATTGGGGTCATCCCTCTTCAGCTATAGCCACTGGCTGCTTCTTTTCGCGGCTTCTAACATGGCTTTGATGGCTGCGCACTGGTTTGGTCCCCTGACCCCCAAGTCCCTCAGAATTTTTGTGCAGGATGTTCCCACAAATCCTCTGCACCCATCATCCACGGGGCGGACTTCAGCATTCCAGCCATGCTGTCACGCTTCAGCAGCCAGTTCGAAGTAGCGCAGGTTTTTCCGCTCATACGCCTCTTCTATGGAGTCCTCCTAAGGTACAGTGAGCTCAATGATGTAAACCTTCTTTAAGGAAGGGGACCAGAGCGCCAGGTCAGGCCTCAGGGTGGTAGCGGCGATCTCTGCGGGGAACACCAGCTGTTTGCTGACATCTGCCAGCATCTTTCAGTCACGTGCTAGGCACAGCTAGCTTCTCTCTGATGGTGTTGCGACCTTCCTGACGTCCCTCCAGCTCAACTTCCTCCTTTCGACACTTTCCAACCGTGTCCACCGGCCTTGTTTTCCAAGGGCGACTGCTTTGGCCCACCTTGCTGCCTCCTCCTGCCGCTGCACTTCCTCCACCACCACCTTCCTTCGTGCTCATGCAGTGGCACTACTCCAGGCTCATCGCTGGCTGTTAGCCCAAGACCTCCCCTTCTTAGCTGGACATTCACCCACAATGTCAGCATGTCTGAGAGCTGCTGTTGTCTCCTTCACTGCTCTTGCTGGTATCCACTTTCATCCGGTAGCCAAAGTAGGTGCATTTTACCCAATTGCTGGATTCTTGGATTCATTCAGGGTCATGTGCAGTCATGTTTTGGCACACTTGAACTCCTCCGTGAGGCTGCTAGGGGGCAACTTGAGGGAACTGTCTCCATAGAGCCCTATGGTTGTGAGGCAGCGTGGGAGTCCAAGCCATTTCTTGTTGAAGAAGTAAAAACATGATGAAACAAACAAATTCACCTCCACAACACTATTTCATTTGTGTCTAGACATGTGAAATCAATGACAACAATAAAGCCATGTTTATTTGTAGAGCAACTTAAAAAATGCTTTAGACAATGAGCTGATAATAAGATAGCACCTGTAGACAATAAAACACATCACAAAACTGTTGCTGTTTAGATCAGTGTTGTCACTGACACTGGCGTCATGACGATGCACATACGATGTCACCTTATTCACTCATTGATTATTTAATGATTTCCCAATTCAATCACTATTTACACATCAAAAATGTAAATATTGTATCCTTGTGCCCTGAAAGATCCTCTCTGACTTCACATTTCTGTGAATAAATAGTAATTGGTCATTTCTTTGTCACAGTTTGTCCAGTCGTCCAGTGACGAAGTGTCCTTTAGTGGGACAGTTCTGGCCCCCGCACCACGTTTGACACACTGGCTTTAGAATTTTTTTTTTTTTTTTACATTTTTGTATTCATTTAATCTTGGATGACAATGAAGTCTTTAAACTAATAATGATTCTGCTTAATCTGAGGTTCCTCTTTCCTGATGATGGTTGTGTGACTGTGTCATTCACTAATTAATTCAAGAATTCACCAATTGATTCACTGACTTACTGATTCCCTAATTTATGCACTGATTTACCAATTAATTTGCTAATGTATTTATTGATTCATTCCCAGATGCTGATTTTAATATAACTTTAGTTTTGTTTTTGTCTGTCAGATTCAGATATATTTTTTTAGATTCACAATTTATTAATTTGTGTAATATGTAATTTTCTCCCTTATTTCTAACTTAAAGGTGCAATAAGTCTGTACTGCTAACTGCTTTAAATCAGTCTTGGCTTTTAATTAGTTTATAATTCAAGCCATGTTTTTACAATAGATTAGAACAGGCAAAAAACATTGTCATGTTTTTCTTCCACATGTTGGTTCTCCTTTTGTTACAATCTACAAACTCACCATTATAATCCATCAGAATCTACACACACTGTCTGTAAAATAATAAAAGATAAAAAATTGTATAACGCTTCCCATGTTCCCCTCAGAGTTCTCTTCTCTCCAGAGCGGATGATCATGGTGCCACCACGTCACTACTGCGTCATCTCCAACCCTGTTGTCCGTGACGACAACGGCCAGGTCCTCTTTGACGAATCCGGTCAGGCGAAACTCTGCCATGGCGACCTGGAAATCCGTCTGACCCAGGATCCATTCCCACTGTACCCAGGAGAACAGATCCAGCAGGTAGAGATTCTCCGTTTCAGTCATGATACCAATGCTAACTCTATGTTAACCAGAGAAACGGGATAATATTTAGTTTTATCCATGATGCACCTTTTATTCAGAGGAAACTATGTTTGCTGTCTTAAACTGTCTAGTGTGTTGTGTTGTCAGGATGTGACGGCACTCCAGATCGTTTACCCCGACACAGCGCTGCGGCTGCAGGCACTACTGGACTTCCAAGAGGACAAAGGAGAGAAAAGAGTGGCAGGAGATGAGTGGCTGTTCGAGGGACCAGGTTCCACTTCATTACACTTTAGACACTGTGATGTAATTTACTAATACAACTAGTACACTTCAAGAAACAGGAACAGGAAGATAGTTTGTTTGCAAAATAAAAGCCTGTTTTTATTAAATGATGAATCATTATTTTACACTAACCTTGTTAGAACGGTTTTTAGATACAGATTTACCTCAGGAATCTACTTCATAATGTGGTATACATTTTCTCTATTAAAAATAGATATTGATATTACACACACTAAATATTTCCTGCTGTAAAAACAAACCACTGCTTCACATTACAAGTTGAAAGGTCAGGAACATCAGACAGTTCACGACCTTTAGGAATGCCAGAGATTTAAACAATGACAACAGAAAGATCAGGTACATCCTGAAACCTCAGAAATACCAGGAACACTGGGGAAAATCAGGAATTCCAGAAACACTAGAGATCAAAACATCAGGAACACAAAAAACACCCGATATTTAAACACAGGACCAACAGGAACAACAGAAATGTGAAAAACATCAGGAACACCAGGGAAGCCAGGAAGGCCAAAAACATCAGAAACGCCAAATATTCAAACATCAAGGACATCAGAAATACCAGGAACATAGGAACACCAGGACTATCAGAAATCCAAGAGATTTACACCGGGAACATCAAGAACACTAGGAAGACCAGAAAGGCCAGGAACACCAGGAATATCAGAGATTCAAACACCAGAAACATTGGGAACACTAGGAATATCAGAAACAATGAGAGACTCAAACACCAGCAACAATCACTAATCCTTGAACACCAGAAACAATAGATTTAACAGTTTTATCTGACCATCAAACATTTATTTGTTTTTGTGTTTTATATTTGAGTGTATGTGATGAACTTTAGACTCATGTTTGTGTTTTTATATGTTGATAAGTTTAGTGCTGTTGTCAACATTGTTAATGTAATTGTTGTAGGAACCTACATTCCCAGGAAGGAGGTGGCTGTCCTGGAAACTATCAAGGCCACAGTGATCAGAGAAAATCAGGCAATTAGACTCAGAGCTCGCAAGAAAGGAGTTGACAGGGAAGGAGTTCGCAGGGTCACAGGTCTCATACACACACACACACACACACTTTGAGGTTCCATTCATTTCAAAATGAATGCATAAATATTAACTTGGCATGCTACAAACGCATAACATAGTTGTAACATAGTTTACTTACAAGGGTGGCCCATTCGTGCATGCATTCAGGTGTGACAACTGCTGCAACGTGCTGTGTCTACACATGACATTCATGGGTTGTTTTGCAAATAGATGGATGAAGATAATTGAACCCTTGCATCCACGTGGAGAAGCATAGGCAGATAACAGGTCATTCTGTCCACTGCATTTACGTGCAGTGGGCAGCATGTCTGTCTGCATGTCTGATCTTCATGCACTATGAAGATTCACTTACGGTTGCAAAGCATCAGAAACTGTGAATGCATAAATGAGCAACTAACAATATTTGTCAAACAGTAGTAGACAGATGTGCACATATTATAGGTGTGTAATGCAATTTCTGGTTGCATGTGCTTAACAACAAACGCATGTGCATAACAACACACGCATGTTAAAATTTATTAAGTTAATCATGCATGTACACATCTGTAAATGTGTCTCTGATTAATTTGGTATGAATGGGACCTCATATTACACACAAATTCATTATTAATTTTTTTCAAATGAAAATGTTTTAAATCTATCATAAAAACCTGACAGTCATATATGAATTTGTATGTGTGTGTAGGTGAAGAGTGGCTGGTCAGTCAGGTGGGGGCATATCTTCCATGTGCTCATGAGGAGGTCATTGACATTGTTAATGCCTTCATTCTGACTGACAAGGTGAGATAATTCGACTTGGTCTGTGTCTGATTTTATTTAGACCTGAGAAGTCAAACTTTGTTTAGTTGAAGGGCCACCTTCAGCACAATTTGATTTCAAGGCCTCAGACCAGTATAAATAAACAATGACTACAATTTTCTCCTTGTATTGATGCAAACAAATTTCAATTCTAAATATGTACTCACTGATCAATATTTAGTTTTATAAGACTTCACATTTCTGTGAATGAATAGGAATTGGTCAATTTCTCTGTCACAGTTTGTCCAGTCATCCAGTGACCGGATTGGATCCTTTAGCGGGCCCCCGCGCCACATTTGAAACTTGAGCATTTAAAAAAAAAAAAAAAAAAAATCTATTTATTTCATCTTGGATGGGAAGGAAGTCTTTGAACTAATAATGATTCTGCCTAATCTGAGCTACCTTTTTCCTGATGACGGTTGTGTCTCACAGAAAGCGCTGCATGTACGCGCCCTGCGGCCTTTCAAAGATGCTGGGGGCCGGGTTCGGCGGACAGGTGAGGAGTGGCTGGTCACCATTGCGGACAGCGAGGCTCACATCCCCTCTGTGTCTGAGGAGGTGGTGGGTGTGGTGGACGTGACAACGCTCAGCAGCCGCCAATACTGTGTGATCCTGGATCCAGTTGGAGCCGACGGGAAACTGCAGCTGGGCCAGAAGAGAGTGGTGAAGGTGAGGAGACAATTTCACAACCACAGAATAAAAAGAATGCGGCTCTATTAAAGTCTAATTGTCTCCAACAGGGTGAGCGCTCCTTTTTCCTGCAACCAGGTGAGTCCCTTGAAGTAGGCATCCAGGACGTGTACGTGCTGTCGGAGGAGGAGGGGCTAGTCCTGAGAGCGGTGCAGGCGTTCAACGACATCGAGCAGGTGAGACCACACACCCGTTCCTGTTGAAAAGTAATCACATTACTTTAGTTAGTCAGCAGTTGATGTAGAAATAACATAAAAGTTATTTATCAGCACCTTCCATCTTCAGTGAATAACATGAACCAAAGAAGAAAGAACACTTCTTCACAGTGAAAGCCCTTTTTATCACACAACATAACAAAATAAAATCAAAACATAAAACAAATCACATGATTGTGAGAAGAAGAAAAAAGAAAATGCACCAATAAAAAACAACTCAAATTAAAACATTAATTTTGTAGAACTCACAGTGCTGATGTGCAGTTAAAGTGTGGAGCAGTTTCTTTACTTTTAGTGTTTTTTATTTTTGTGTGTATGCATGTGAGAGATAAAGTGCTTAATATGTACACATAGCATTTGTCTTCTACATTAAAAGTGGTTTTCTACTTTTTCCATGTAACAAAATTCACTCAGCTGCTACATTACCTGTTTTATAAAGTTAGACATTTTATTTTGTTGAATAAATACTCACACACTGTAAACCTGTCAGGGATGCATAACAAAATATATTATGCTAAAGCCAGAAGGAGAATCCGATTCTGATGGTTTGGTATTATAAGGTACACACGTGGACAAAATTGTTGGTACCCCTCAGTTAAAGAAGGAAAAACCCACAATTCTCACTGAACTCACTTAAAACTTAAAAAAGAAACAATGAATAAAAAAATATTGAAAATTAAATATTCAAAATCAGCCATTACTCTTGAATTTTTGATTAACATTTTTATTAAAAAAAAAAAAAACTAATGAAGGCTGGACAAAAATGATGGTACCCATAACTTAATATTCTGTTGCAAAACCTTTTGAGGCAATCACTGCAATTAAACGATTTCTGTATTTCTCCAAATGGCATGTTTCAGCTCCTTCCACAGATGTTCAATGGAATTCAGATCTGGGGTCATGGAAGGCCACTTTAGAATAGTCCAACGCTTTTCTCTCTGCCATTCTTGGGTGTTTTTGGCTGTGTGTTTTGGATTGTTGTCCTGTTGGAAGACCCATGACCTGCGACTGAGACCAAGCTTTCTGACACTAGGAAGCACATTTCTCTCCAGTATGCCTTGATAGTCTTCAGATTTCATTTTACCTCGCACATTCAAGACACCCTGTGCTAGATGCAGTAAAGCAGCCCTAAAACACTACTGAGCCTCCTCCATGTTTCACCTTAGGGACAGTGTTCTTTTCTTCGTATGCTTTTGAGTCTATGAACATAGAGTTGATGTGCCTTACCAAAAAGCTCCAGTTTGGTCTCATTTGTCTAAAGGACATTATCCCAGAAGCTTTGTGGCTTGTCAACATGCATTTTTGCAAATTCCAGTCTCGCTGTTTAATGATTTTTTTTTTTCAGCAGTGATAAGATAAGACTTTATTGATCCCACAACAGGGAAATTTCTGTTACTGCAGTGTACTGAGTAAAGAAAAGAAAAGAAAATAAAAGCTAAAGAAGATAAAACTATACAAAATAAAAAATACAAATACACAACACTATGTACAAAATTCGTAGAATTTGTTGATCCGCATACACAGTATGCATTATGGACATAGAATGGAGAAAAAATACTAATAAATAGCAAGAAAAAAGAAAAGTATGCATAAGCAAAGCATATATACATACATACATGCATGTACATACATACATACATACACATAGACACATATTTGCATATACAGTGGCTTGCGAAACTATTTGGCTCCCTTGAAATTTGTGACCTTTTGCCACATTTCAGGCTTCAAACATAAAGATATAAAACTGTAATTTCTTGTGAAGAATCAACAACAAGTGGGACACAATCATGAAGTGGAACACACTTTATTGGATATTTTAAACTTTTTTAATAAATAAAAAAACGAAAAATTGGGCGTGCAAAATCATTCAGGCCCATTGAGTTAATACTTTGTAGCGCCACCTTTTGCTGCGATTACAGCTGCAAGTCGCTTGGGGTATGTCTCTATCAGTTTTGCACACCGAGAAACTGATATTTTTGCCACTTCCTCCTTGCAAAACAGCTCGAGCTCAGTGAGGTTGGATGGAGAGCGTTTGTGAACAGCAGTTTTCAGTTCTTTCCACAAATTCTCAATTGGATTGAGGTCTGGACTTTGACTTGGCCATTCTAACGCCTTGATATGTTTTTTGGTGAACCATGCCATTGTAGCTTTTGCTTTATGTTTTGGATCATTGTCATTGTCTTCCAGAATGGTCCTGTATTTGGCTCCATCTATCTTCCTATCAATTTTAACCATCTTCCCTGTCCCTGCTGGAAAAAAAGCAGGCCCATGATGCTCCCACCACCATGTTTGACAGTGGGGGTGATGTGTTGAGGGTGATGAGCTGTGCTGCTTTTACATAACGTCTTGCATTGTTGCCAAAAAGTTCGATTTTGGTCTCATCTGACCAAAGCACCTTCTTCTACATGTTTGGTGTGTCTCCCAGGTGGCTTGTGGCAAACTTTAAACTTTTTATGGATATCTTTAAGAAATGCCTTCCTTCTTGCCACTCTTCCATAAAGGCCAGACTTGTGCAGTATACGACTGATTGTTGTCCTATGGACAGATTCTCCCACCTCAGCTGTAGACCTCTGCAGTTCATCCAGAGTGATCATGGGCCTCTTGGCTGCATCTCTGATCAGTCTTCTCCTTGTATGAGCTGAAAGTTTAGGGGGACAGCCAGATCTTGGTAGATTTACAGTGGTCTGATACTCCTTCCATTTCAATATTATTGCTTGAACAGTGCTTTTTGGGATGTTTAAAGCTTGGGAAATCTTTTTGTATCCAAATCCAGCTTTAAACTTCTCCACAACAGTATCTCGGACCTGCCTGGTGTGTTCCTTGTTCTTCATGATGCTCTCTGCACTTTAAACAGACCTCTGAGACTATCACAGTGCAGGTGCATTTATACAGAGACTTGATTACACACAGGTGGATTCCATTTATCATCGTTAGTCATTTAGGTCAACGTTGAATCATTCAGAGATCCTCACTGAACTTCTGGACAGAGTTTATTGCACTGAAAGTAAAGGGGCTGAATGATTTTGCACGCCCAATTTTTCGTTTATTTGTTAAAAAAGTTCAAAATATCCAATAAAGTGTGTTCCACTTCATGATTGTGTCCCACTTGTTGTTGATTCTTCACAAGAAATTACAGTTTTATATCTTTATGTTTGAAGCCTGAAATATGGCAAAAGGTCACAAAGTTCAAGGGAGCCAAATAGTTTCGCAAGCCTCTGTATATACAGACATACATATCCACATGCATACACATATGTAGACATACAAAGCTAATGCATACTTAAGGTGCAGGGTGTGTGTGTAGAGAAAAGTGACGAGTGGGGGAAAAGTGACTACAGTGAGTTATAAAGTCTCATTGCTGTCGGGATGAATGATCTGCGTAAGCGCTCCTTCTTGCAAGCGAGGGTGTTTGAGTCTCTGGCTGAAGGAGCTGCAAAGCACCCACCTGTCCATGATGGATGTCAGCTTTGCCAACATCCTCCTCTCTCCCACCACCACCACCGAATCCAGAGGACATCCCAGTACAGAGCTAGACCTCCGCACCAGTTTGTCAATTTTCCTTCTGTCCCTGTCTGTGCATCCGCCCCTCCAGCAGACCACTGTGTAGAACAGGGCAGATGCTACGACGGAGTTGTAGAAGGTCTTTAACAGGGTCCTGCACACTCCAAAGGACCTTAGTCTCCTCAGCAGGTGAGGTTGACTCTGGCCCTTCTTGTACAGGACATTCATGTTTGTGGTCCAGTCCAGTTTGTTGTTCAGGTGAACATCCAGGTATTTGTAAGAGACCACTGTCTCAATGTCTTTTCCCTGGATGCTCACCAGTGTGGTGGGGAAGGGACTTCCTCCTGAAGTCCACAACCATCTCCTTTGTCTTGCTGGCGTTGATTTGGAGAGCGTTGGTCTCACACCAGCTGACAAAGTCATTGATGACCCCCCTGTACTCCTGGTCGTTCCCATCTGATACACACCCGATGACCATCATCTGAGAACTTCTGTAGGTGGCAGTTGTCTGAGTTGTAGCTGAAGTCTGAGGTGTACAGACTAAACAGAAAAGGTGAGAGCACTGTACCCTGTGGCGCCCCCGTGCTGCATAATACCACAGTCACAGACACACAGTCATGAAGCCTCCCATACTGTGGTCTGTTGGTGAGGTAGTCGATGGTCCAGGCCATCAGCTGCTCATCCACTCCCGCTCCCTCCAGCTTCCCTTTCAGCAGCAAGGGTGTCCTCCTTGGTTGTCTCCAATGAAGTCCACTTTGGCTCAAACAATGACGAATAGTGCAATCTGACACTGATCTATCTTGGCCTTGGAGTTCACCTTTAATTTATTTGGAGGTTGTTCTGGGCTCTTTGGATACAATTCGAACGATCCGTCTCTTCAACTTGTCATCAATTTTCCTCTTGTGGCCACATCCAGGGAGGTTGGCTACTGTCCTGTGACACCTATGATGTCAATTAAAAGCCACACCTGAGTTAATCATGTCAATCTCGTCAAATAGTTTTCAATCTTTTATAGAGGTACCATCATTTTTGTCCAGGCCTGTTTCATTATTTTTTTTTTTTGTTAATCAATTATGTTAATCAAAAATTCAAAAGTAATGGCTGATTTTGAATATTTAATTTTCAATAAATTTTTATTTATTGTTTCTTTTGTAAGTTTTAAGTGAGTTCAGTGAGAATTTGGGGTTTTTCCTTCTTTAACTGAGGGGTACCAACAATTTTGTCCACGTCTGTATTTGTACTCAGGTGTTTCATAATCGACCTGCAGCTCCTGGAGGTGTTTAAAGCTGAATGAAGAGCTGAAAAGTCAAAGTGTTGCTGTTCAGTCAGAGCTGCTGGGTGTGATCAGGTGTGATCAGACTTTAGACTTTCAACCAGAGCCACAGAGATGCACCCGTGACTCCAGACTGACTCGGCAAACCTGAAAGTAAACATATCTGAGATTAACTAGTTTAAAAGAAACACAGCTTCGCCCTTTTTGCAGAATGGGGGAGGAAAAAAGCATCTATTTGTGTGTGTGTGTGTGTGTGTGTGTGTGTGTGTGTGTGTGTGTGTGTGTGTGTGTGTGTGTGTGTGTGTGTGTGTGTGTGTGTGTGTGTGTGTGTGTGTGTGTGTGTGTGTGTGTGTGTGTGTGTGTGTGTGTGTGTGTGTGTGTGTGTGTGTGTGTGTGTGGTCTTCCTACATGCTGTTATTCCACCCCATATATATATATAGCTTCAGCTAAATTTATGTGCAGTGTTTGTTCCTCGTCACATTTTTAAATACAATGAGATATACTTAATACACTTGGGACAATGAAATTACACACATACAGGGAATAATAGAGATTTAATTTGTAATGATAACTGAACGGGGTGATTGACCAAACATTGATCTACATTTTGGAATTGGACAGCTCAGCTTGGTTCTTATCATTGTCCTGTCTGTTTTTTGAAGATCTGAGACCTCTCTTGTGGGGCTAGTTCATTTATAAAATTGGAGAAGTCAAGAAATTCAATTTTTTTTCTGATTTTGCAGTGATGCCATTTGTGTGGTTTCTAATCAGAAAATGTCAAAGCTTGTTTGTGCAGGCAGCACTGCAGTAGGACAAATTTGAAAGAACGTTGGTATGCATATATAAATAAGCTGCCTTTAAATAGAAACATGACCTGAGCAGCTTAGACTGTTTTTTTTTTTTTTTTTTACAATTTTAAATAGCTAGTACTTGAAACCTTATTTGTGGATCTCAGAACAATTTTAAGTCTATTTCCACCTTAATTTCTGTAGTATCAATGGTGGTACTAAAAATAAATAAATGGTGAAATTTCTCAGGGACTTGCTGTCCTATTGAAAAGCAGAGTAATACTGTTTTTTGTGATTAAGTGTCAAATAATTCCTGAAAAAGGACATGTTGAGCAATTACAGCTAAGAAAACCTCTTCACAGGAAAAGTTTCTTTAGGCAATCCTGATGTATAGGGTCCAAAAGACAGGTTGGTGTTTTGGATAAAGAAATCAATGAAGCTAGTTCAGAAAGATTGGTTGAAGAAAATGAGTCTAGAATTCTCTTCTTGCTTTGAAGTCTGTCTTTTTGATCCCTCTTTTTAAGAGCAGGTTGCTGTCAGCTGATTGTATGAGATGAGAAATTCTGCCTCAAGTTGTCAGAATTTTGTCATTAAAGAATCCCCTCAAGTCATTGCTACTGATGCTACATTATAAAGCTTCAACCTTATTTTCTATAGCCAGAAGTATCTTAAGTGTATACTGTTTTCCAAAACTGAAGTTTTGACCTAAAATGTCTATATCGTTCAACAGCACACACCGTATTGTAACATCACAACCACACACTAAGTCTTTACAGGTTTAGTTGCTACTTTAGCATCTTACCCTAAAACGTTTTTACAGACCCTCAAAAAATCCCAGAACTTTCACCTAACAGAACAGAATCTGGGCGAAAATAAACTCTAAACTCATTTAATCATAAACAAATACATCAAATGACTCAAACAGATTATTA
The DNA here is from genome assembly GCA_036785175.1 of Eupleurogrammus muticus. Lineage (NCBI taxonomy): Eukaryota > Metazoa > Chordata > Actinopteri > Scombriformes > Trichiuridae > Eupleurogrammus > Eupleurogrammus muticus. Next base: position 24,540,969 of record JAYKQN010000011.1, on the reverse strand, counting down.
AAATAGTTGATGGTAATGTACAAAGGTGAGAATTATTTGTTTAATTGAATCACTGTGGTAACCCTTCAAAACATCCTACACCATTCTCTCTGCCAGGAGGAGGAGCAAGAGGAGACCAAGGAGGAGGAGCAGCAGGAGAGGTCCAAACACCTGCGGAAGAGAGACGTCCTCCGCCGTCCCGGAGACCGCTGGATGCTGCGTGGCCCGATTGAGTATGTGCCCCCTGCCACGGTGGAGGTGATGCTGAGGCGGCAGGCAATCCCGCTCGATGAGAACGAGGGTATTTATGTACGGGACATAAAATCCGGGAAGGTAAGAGTCTTTTAAAGGGGAGCAAACCAGGAACTATACACAACATCAGATCTCACTGTTGGTAACATCAGACTCCTAAGGAAGAAATATTTAAAATTAATGAACTTCACTCAACCTTTAATAGGATAAACTAGCTGTTTCTTCATATGAAGTTTTAATTCCTGTTTCCTGTTTTTTTTTGTAACCTTACCTAGCTGCCAAATGACCAACATTTTAGATGTTTCTCCCTCTTTAGAGACAAATAAGCCAATTTTACAAGTCTCAGATTCAGAGTAAATTTTCACCAAGTCCCAGAAAGTGTGTGTGTGGGGGGGGGGTGTTTGGGGTGTGGTCATGGTCTTATAATGATCAGTCAGACCTACTTGCTGTTATTCCGCCCCCCCCCAGGTGCGGGCAGTGATAGGACACACCTACATGCTGACTCAGGATGAGGAGTTGTGGCAGAAGGAGCTTCCTTCTAACGTGGAGGCGCTATTGGTGTCTGCCCTGGACCCGTTAGCTGATCGCTCTGACCGGACCAGAACCGGCGAGAACAGGCCAAGGGACAAGACCCGGGTGGTCTCTTACAGGGTACCTCACAATGCTGCTGTCCAGGTCTACGACTACAGAGAAAAGAAGGCCAGGTAGGTGTGGTTTCCTATCCTGACTGCTGCGTCCCGGGTCATATGTGGCGCTGACATTGCGCTCATTGTGGTCTCACCCTCAGGGTTGTATTTGGACCGGAGATGGTGATGCTCGGACCTGATGAACAGTTCACCATCCTGTCGCTATCCGGAGACAAACCTAAGAGGGCCAATGTCATCAAGGCCATCTGCCTCCTGCTGGGACCCGATTTCTTCACCGACATAATCACTATCGAGACGGCCGACCACGCCCGACTGCAGCTGCAGCTTTCCTACAACTGGTAACACACATACACACACACACACACACACACTTGGGTCTCAGCAAAGCATCATACATAATTACGTAAATCCTGCTCACAGCATAAAACTGGATTATATTAGGTTAAAACTGGGTTAAAGTTTAACTGGATTAAAATTAATTTCTACTGGGTTAACGTTTTGTTAAAACTGGATTATCTGGATTAAACTAATTCAAACCAGGTTAATCTGGGTTAAACTGTTTCCAAACTGGATTATTTGAATGACCCTAGTTTAAACTGGATTCATATTGGCTAAATTCTGTTAAACCATTAATCTGGTTTTATCTTTAAGGGGTAAACTGGATTATTTAAATTAAACTAGGTTGAACTGGGCTAAACTGGTCCCTTCTTCTCCTCTCAGGCACTTTGATGTGAAGCCTCCAGTAGACCTGGCTCATGCAGCAGCTCTGTTTTCAGTGCCTGACTTTGTGGGAGATGCCTGTAAAGCCATTGCATCGCGGGTCAGAGGTGCTGTTGCCTCTGTGCAGTTCGATGACTTCCACAAGGTTTGTGTTCTACCATCTATCTGCTGTCCTTAAGGAACACCATCCGTCTTCTTTCTTGTCAGACTGACATAATTTCACCCTGCAGAACTCAAACCAGATCATCTACTCAGCCGTATTCGGATTCGATGATAAGTTGACAGTTCGGCCCAGTCTCCACTTTAACCAGAATAACCTGATCATCAGCAGTGTGGACATCCAGTCTGTGGAGCCTGTGGATCAGAGGACACGAGACGCCCTGCAGAAGAGTGTCCAGCTAGCTATCGAGATCACCACCAACTCCCAGGAGGCTACTGCACGGTCCAACACACACACACACACACCCAATGTTCTTGTTTATGATATTCTTCATGGTGTTTTTAATAAGATTCTTTGTGTGATTCTTTATTAAGTTTCTCTGCGTGTCTGCAGGCATGAGGCAGAGCGTCTGGAGCAGGAAGCTCGGGGTAAGCTGGAGAGACAGAGGATCACTGACCAGGCTGAGGCTGAGAGAGCCAGGAAGGAGCTGCTGGAGCTGGAGGCTTTTAGGTGATCATACAGTCCCCTGTGTTTAGGGGTGGCTGTGGCTCAAACGAGGAGCAGTCATCCATTGGTCAGAGCATCGACGGTTTGATTCCCGGCTCCTCTGGGCTCCGTGTCGATGTGTCCTTGGGCAAGATACCTAACCCTGATTTGTGTGAATGATTAGCTTTCTAATGTCTGAGTGGCACAGTATGTCAGCTACCATCATTGTATGAATGTGTGTGAAGGGGTGAATAAACATTTGTAGTGTAAAGCACATTGAGTTTTCAAAATGACTAGAAAAATGCTATACAAATGCAGTCCATTTACCCTGGTCCCTGTTCCCACCTGGTGTCATTTGATTCTCACCTGTTTCTCACCTAGTGTCACCTGGTCAGGTGAGGGTTACTGAGCTCAGGGTGTGTTTCAGTGCGGTGGTGGAGAGCACCGGAGCGGCGAAGGCGGAGGCCCAGTCACGGGCAGAAGCAGCTTGTATCCAGGGAGAAGCAGCAGTTAACGAGGCCAAACTGAAAGCCGAGGCTCAGAGGATTGAGGCAGTATGTCTTACTTGCTGTTTGTCTTAAAAAAAACAAAAAAAAACTAGTAACTTAGACTTCAGGTAATTGCAGAAATGTGCCCACAACTCTTAAATGAACAACAGCTACATATTGTTGTTCTAATCACACACAGAACTGCTGATGCATTTCACACAAATTAATGTAAACAAACCTGTGCATGTGTGTGCGTGTAGGAGGCAGAGCTTCAGCGGCTGTCAAAGGCCCGTGAGCAGGAGCTGAGCTACAGGAAGGAGATGGACCGTCTGGAGGTGGAAAAGCAGGAGCGTCTGGCTCACATTGAGAGTCAGCGCTTCAGTCAGCTGGTTGAAAGTCTGGGCAGCAACACCCTGACAGAGATGGCAAGAGCCGGCCCCGAGCTGCAGGTACACAACTTACAACAGTTGAGAACATGATGTTTTCAAATGTGACTGTAATTGCAGAAAATTCTTTTTGTGACTAAACTTTAAAAAATAGTTAATCTTTCTTTATCTTTATTGTGTTGGATTTTAAAGCTTCTGATATTATCACTGAGTCAAAAGTAACTAAAACTGCAGATAAATGTAGGAATTAAGTTTGAAGTTATTGTGATTGTTCCTGCAGGTGAAGATGCTTCAGGCTCTGGGCCTTAAGTCAACCCTCATCACAGACGGGTCATCGCCCATAAACCTGTTCACTACAGCCAATGGGCTGCTGGGGGTGCTGCCCGGGCAGAGCCAGTAGTTGTTGGGGCGGGGGCCAGTAAAGAGGGGGAGTGGAAAGAGCAACACACACAAATAAATGACAGTTAATCTCCACAGATGCAATGAAGACATGTTTTATCTCGGTTTGTGAAGAATATGCAGCTGAATGTTTGTCCTATAATATTTAAAACAGCCATAGAATAGTTCCTTCTACCTCCTGTTCTGCAAATCTTCGATACAATATTTCTGTCCTGTGCTGTTGGAAGCATTTTACCTAATAACTTAAATATACCTAATAATGGATTACATATGCTATTATTTCATGTTGTCTTGTTCTGTTATCTTTTAAATCACATTTTAATTATTATTATAGATTATTGGTAACTAAATAAGATTTCATGTGTAAGTCACTTAATAGATTAAGAAATTTGAATAGTTTAATTGCTACAGTGACTCTGATCAGACCGCAGGAGGCAGTATACACCACTGTCTGTATAAGACAGTGTCTCCTAACATCTCACAACCACACATCTAACAAACTCTTATTTTTTAAAACAATTCGATTCATCACAGGTGACATGGTGGTGCAGTGGATATCACTGTTCCCGCACAAGAAACTCACAGGTTCAAGTCCTTGGGCTGGGACCTCTCTGTGTAGGGTTTCCAGGTCCCCCCCTGTGTCTGTGTGGGTTATCTTCAGGTTCCCTGGCTTCCTCCCACAGTCCAAAAACATACTTAGGTTAATTGTTTTTTTTTTTTTTAATAATTCTTAATAAGAAGTCAAAAAGAAACACAATCACAGTGCTGATTAAATGTAGATAAATGAGAGAAAACATTAGAACCTAAATCATTTAAATCTTCCTAATATTCCATCCACTATGACAGAGAAACATTCAGTGTTAACAGTATTTAGATGTATACACAGACACACACACACACAGCTTCAAGCTCCTCCTGCTGCAGTATGACAAACCACCTCCTCCTCTGTCTTGTCTCTCTTTGTCTTGATGCTTTGAACCTTTTGTTTCCTTAGTTTTCCTTCCAGAAACAGACACCTCCATTCATTTTAATTATTCTGGGCATATATCACACACACACACACACACACAATCTCCCTCATAGTGCTTAATATTTTAAAGTAATCTAAAATTCAAATGAAGCAGAGATCTTTTATTAATAGTGATGAGTGAGCCCTCTTTTCCCCGATCGGCCCCAGCCCAGCATCCTTGGCTGTCTCTCTCTCACTTGCTGACGATTGCCATAACAACCCCCATCTGTCCTAGAAACATAGTGCATGACACGGAGCTGCTACCTTGTTTTAGCTCTGTTCTGTTTTTCAGCAAGATTACATCATGTCATGTAAAAAATAAATGAATAAATAAAAATAATGTAAAAAAAACTTCAAGGAAGAATAAAAATATATAGATTTAGGGAATTTTAACCACTTTCGTAGTATTGGCAACAAAATACAAATATAACCACTTACTACATACAAGGTTTGTCCAAAGCTGGTTGCGCAGAACCACTGTGGCTGCAGGTTTTAGGACTTGCACACCTGATTCTGAAAAAGATGGTCCATAGAAAGCCAACTAGTGGTTGATACCTCAGGAGAAGCATTAAAGTACCACAGGACGCATTGTAAAGTAGCTCAGGCGAAGTAATAAAGTTGCACAGGACTTGTAGTAAAGTACCACAGTATTAAAGTACCTCAAGATGATGTGATATATATTAATGATATGATGATTGATATGATTTATAGGTAGATGTGATACACTTCAAAGAGTTCCAGATGTTTCTTCAGAATTTCTTGGTTTTATTTTCTTTTCAAACGGTAACAGTGAAGGTATACATGTTTCTCAGTCAGAATCAAACAGCTATGGGTTAGTTTGTTAGTTTAGTAGAAATCATGCACAGGCAAAGAGAGTTACAGGAAGTGATTAAGTCAGCTGATGGTCAACATGCAATCCCCCCCCCTTCCAATAAAAATAAACAAAAACAAACAAACAGAAAGCAGGTAATAGTGACGAATACAGACAGGGCATTAATTATTAATTCAGAGAATGAGAAGAGATAAAAAATACAAAGAACAGTAATCGGGTATAAAAGAATTGAAGCAAAGAACAAGACAAACAAAAATAGAAATATGTGATTTTGTGTGTGTTTCAAATCATGTCTGAAATCAAGTCAGTATAATAATAGATCTGTCAGAACCTACCTGACATGAACAGAAGAGAATTAGGGCCTCTGAAAAAACCTTTTTTAACAGGTGTTTTTTTATTATTTATTTTTCAAGATACATAAGACGTATTATGTATATATTAAAGTCAGAATTCTCACTTAAGAAAATAACATTTTATGACGCAGATATGATTCAACTGGTATATGGATGTTTGAAAAGTTCACATTTGGAGTTAAAAAAGGTGAAAAAGAAATGAAATACTGCTGCTACATGGAGCCTCTGGAGCTTCCTGAAGCTTTCTGAAACTGACCAATCAGAGCTTAGCTGCTCATCAGGAGGTGGGGTTTTAAATAGACAGGAACTAATCAACCTGTTTCAAACAGAGGCTGAACTGAGCTGCAAAACAAACCAATATCAGATAAATACAGGTTTTAACTGTGAATCATATCAAATCAGAGAGTACATCAGTAAATGTCTCCATTATAATTCAGTAATCATCTCAGGCTTGTGATGTCACACTCACGCTCACAATGAAGCTTCGTCTCTGCAGCAGCAGATTTAATTGTGAAGGAAAAACGTTTACAGGATGTATTTACAGTTTCTCATTGTAGTTATTTATGAAGTGCTACTCAGTTAGCTGTTAGCTTCTAAATGAGGCTACAGTCTTATGTTAATCATTTGTAATAAATACTGTAAACATGCACAGGTTAGGGAGATTACTGAGTTTCATTACACCAGCTTATTTTCTCAGATCTGTCCACAAAACATAATCAACAGCAGCAGCTTCGGCAGACTGTTTCTGATTTTCTGTGGTTTTACAGCTGATGTTTAAAGATTTTTTTTAAATAATGACATATTTTATCAACATCCTGTCTGAAACTTTAATGTCAGCCCAATCTGAGGCTAAGTAACATCCTGACCTGAGTCTATACTGAGACATGACGAAGAGGCTTTAAATAATGTTGCTGAAACACCAACTTTACTATCTGCAGCCTGTGAGAAGGTGAGGCCACTCTGGTCGACCACACAGCCACATCACCAGTGTGGCTTTTATGAAGACTTACATTCTGTCTGAGCTTCTCATTCCTGTCCAATAGCAGCATTATGTAGTTGTTATGTCATTATTACTGAGAGGTCACTGTTACACCACCGTTATCACAGCCCTATGCATCACTTTTACATACAGGACATGTGTGGGTAACATAATAAACACAGCTTTGCTTTGTGTCCTACGAGACTGTTTCAGAAGCTTTTTAGAAATAATTACTTGCAAACATAACATGACTGGAGATACGCTGAAGATACTCTAACGTTACCCTGATGCTATGATGGCAATATGCCGGCGATATGCTGACATCATGCTGGCAATACTCCAACAATAGGCTGGAGATATGTTGATGTCACATTGACGATACGCTGACAATACCCTGACATTGTGCTGTCCATATGATGATGTTACGCTGATGATAAGCTGTTAATCTGACGAGACCCTGGCGATACACCGATGTCATGTTTCTTATGAATGGAGTCTTTAACATAATTTTCAACAAGTAGCTGATATATTTTGTTTTTCATAAAACTCCCACATTCTTAATACTTATACATGACATACACAGAATGAGATGATGTCTTTATAATAGGGCAGATACTTTGCAGAACCTCCTTTGCACATCAGGATCATTACACCAAAAACTAAAGCAAACCTTAACCTGAAATAAACACTGACACCTTCATTTTCCATCTAAAAAGTGAAATTTGTCTGTAATACTGGATCACTTCCTGCTTCCGAAGAGTGTAGATGTGTCTTTGCTTCCTCCTGCTGCTTATGCTTTTTATTTGTCTTTTAATCATTTTATCTTTTTCCACAAGTCTTGGATATGATTTAGTCTGCTTCTTTTAAGGAAACCAAGACTTTTTAATCATTCGAATGCCTTTTTACAACGTATCTGACAAGTCGGCGACTACGAGTTTCTCAACATGACCGAAGGAGTAACTCAAACAACCTCTCCCTGTGAAAACTGTCGGATATACAAGCAAGAAATTTGTGTGCTACAGGAACGCATTTTTGCCGTGGAAGCTGAGAAAGGACTTCATGATACTCTCCCAGTGAACTGCAGTGGTAAGACTTTTACTTAGAAAGGAAGGGGTGAAAAGACTCACAACTTAAAGTTAAATGATACCGTGTCTTTTCCAAGACTTGACTATAATCGCCGTAGTGCTAAACCAAAACGACATCAAAATGTCGGTATCGATGTCATAACATCACCTGGAATTAAATTAACAAACAGATTTTTACCACTGTCTGATACAAATGGGACTGAGTCTAACAATGAGAGACTCAGGACAGAGCAGCACCAGGACCGAAAAACTGTGTCAAGCGTCAAGGACACTTTGCTGCTAGGAGATGGAGCCATATCTAACATAAACATGGAGAAAATGATAACAAGCAGCTATCCGAGTGCCACAGTTTCTGACATCACAGAGGCACTACCAAAGGAACTAGCTAAGCATCAAGGTGTGAAACAGCTGATCTTGCACGTGGGTGCAGTGGACATCAGAAATGAACAGTCTGAAATCCTAAAAAAAGATTCCATCACACTCTTTGAAAGTTTGGATAAAGTGGCATTACCCACGTTTATTAGTGGACCTCCCAACCATCGACGGGAAGGTACAAGTTCAGTTCAACAAGTTCAGTCGGTTGCTTCAGCTGAACACATGGCTGTCCAACATCTGTGAGTCCAGAGGATTGCATTTTATTGACAACTTTAACCTGTTTGGCTTCGAGGTGACCTTTTCAGAGGAAAAGGCCCGCACCTGAACAGAGGTGGAGTGAGGGTTCTGACGGAGAACCTCCTCCACGCTCTGAGGCGTCAGAGCAGGCCTGAGCAGAATCAGGCCTCTGTGCAGCCACCGAGAGAAAAGAGGAGAAAGAAAGGAGCTCCCTCTGCCTCACCCAAGGACCCAGCCAAGAGTTTGAACAAAAAAGCACCAGCAACAACAAAATCTGCATCCATGCTAAAGGAATCAACTGCTTCAGCTACAGCACCAGCATCTCCGACAAAGAATCAGCCACTGCAGCCGTTGCAACAACAACACCTGCGTCTCCAGAAATGGACTCAGGCGCTGCATCTACTGCCACAGAAACATCTGCATCTCCGGCAAAGGAGTCAGCTGCTACAGCTGCTGCTGCAGTAACAACATCTGCATCTCCGGCAAAGGAGTCAGCTGCTGCAGTAACAAAATCTGCATCTCTGGCAAAGGAGTCAGCTGCTGCAGCTCCTGCTGCAGTAACAACATCTGCATCTCCAGCAAAGGAGTCAGCTGCTGCAGCTGCTGCTACAGTAACATCTTTATCTCCGGCAAAGGATTCAACAACATGTGCATCGCCTGCTAAGGGTTTAGCTGGAGCAGAGTCTATATCACCTTTACCTTCGCAATCACCACAGTCCTGGGCCCCACCTGTTACATCTACACCCTCTAGTGACTCTTCACTTTCGTTTCCATTTCCATCGTCACCTTTGAGATTTCCAAATCATTTTGAAAGCTTGATCAAATCAGGCACTAAAATAGTTCCTCTTACTCCATACATGGAAATCTTTCTTAATTAATAATTTTACTTCTTCTAATGATCTTGATTTTATGTTTTTAACCGAGACGTGGCTTGATAATAGTACAGGTAGCGCAGTCCTGATTGAGTCTACTCCACCTCACTTTACCTTTGAGTTTGAAACACGACAAAACAAAAGAGGTGGGGGCGTTTGTAGCATTTTCAGGGAGAATATAGTCACCCACAAATTGTCATTTGGGTTGTTTTCTTCATTTGAGTATGTGTCTGTCAAAATGGAGCTAAAACAAGCGTCCATAGTTTATGTGTAGCATGTAGGAGTTGGAGTCCTGTTTAAAGTTCTCCTCTTCCATTTTTTTGTTTTATTTTCTTCCCCCTCCTGTGCATACGTTGTCTTGGCACGGACGTGATTGGTCCGTTGAATGGCACTGGCATCTGTATAGGCACCTTGGGGTCCTCAGCAGGTAGCTTTCCTCTGGGGCTAGCTTTGAGCAGTGTGGCTGGCAGCGTTTGAGTGGCGTTTCTTCAAGAGAAAGGTATGCCTGCAGTTTTCTTTGCTCTTTATTTGGACAGTGTTTGGCCTATTACTGAGCACTCAAATGTACGCTGTTTGGCAGCCTAGGGAGAAGTCACCAGGAAACGTTTTCCCTACGCTTGCAGCATTATTTGGGACCTCACACAGAAAGTTTGCCAGTGTGTTGGGATGATGTGCAACCAGTGTCGGCCTGAGTAGTGGGTTGTGTACAGGACCCCTCCAACCTGTGTGTGCGTGAACACTGTGAAGAGCGTCAGGTATGTTGCACATTATGCGGGAAGTAGTACTGTGCTTCGGGTCCCGTTTCTCACGGTTTATTTAATAAGTAGTTGGGTTGATGCAGCATTAATTAATTGTATTGTGGAACTCCAAGTGCTCTGCCTTTGTATTTTAAATGGGTGTTTAAGAAAAGAACAACATTTTACAAACATTCGATTGCAATGACTGTACAGCTACTAATGCTTGTTCTTGTATGTTTCTTTTGTAATATTTTATGTGTAGATCCGTATGCTGGCGTCGCTCAGCTGCTGTTCTCTATGTAGTTGATTTTCGGACAATTGTATGAAGTGTGTGCAAGTGTGGTGAACTGCTGCTGCCCCCTATTTTGTATCAGTTGAGTTGACTCTGCCCTTCCCTCCTCTGTCCTGGTGGCCAGAGGGTCGCATTACTGATTGTGTGGTGGCCTCAGGCTGAGGGGGGATTTACTATTCTTTTTTGTTCTTTGTTTCTTTGATTTGTTAGTCTCCCTCTCCCAATTAGCCATGCTCCCTCGACACCTCTCTGGCTCCCTGCCCTATTTATTGTTGGTACCTGCCTAAGCAGGGCATACAGCCTCCCGTGTGTCACTTTAGTGTAGCTGTGTGAACGTGTGCAATCTGCCTAAGTGACTGTTTTACCTTTTTACTGTGTGAGACCAGGGGTGGGTTTTCTCTTTCCCCCTTTTTTGATGACAAGGGTTGCAGTGCTAAATATTTTTGAACTATTTGTGTTCTGCCCTAGGGGTGTGACTTCCCTCCACGTGTGTTTACGGAGGCTGGGCCCTGGTGCAGCTACCTCTCAGTTAAGTAGTCGGTAGCTGAGTCAGAGATTGGGGTGGGGGTTTTTATGGTCCCTTATGTCCTGTTTATGAATTTGTTTATTTGTTTCCTTCTTTGTTCTTACTTTTGACCTGCGCAACACTTCTGGGAATTTTAATGTATATTTAATAAATTTGTACTTTTATACTTTTCCAAAACCTGTTGTTGTCTGAAGTTACTGAGTTCCTCTTGCTCTGTGTGTAAAGTCAAGGGGTGGCGTAGTCAGCAGTAGGGGGCGCTACATATGTCAATATCTACAAGCCACCTCAGAATTGTTTTATTGATGATTTTACAGAACTACTTTCAGTTTTGTGCACTGATTTTGACTATTTTGTTGTAACAGGTGATTTAAATGTACACGTGGATGTAGCCAGCGACAGACAAGCTAAAGAACTCAATGCTGTCCTTGAAATGTTTGGTCTAACTCAGCATGTGACCGAGCCCACTCACAACAGAGGGCATACACTGGATGTGCTCATTCCTAAGAGGGTTACTGTTTCGAATGTTAATGTCATGGATGTCGCATTATCTGATCATTTTTGTTTGTTCTTTGACCTGTCTGTTACACCAAAGCCGGCAGCTGGGCCAAAAAAAGTTCAAAAAAGACTCATAAATGACAAAACAAGGGCACACTTTATGGAAATGATTGCTTTTGAAAATACCACTGGTTCTAATGTTGATGATCTGTGGAACTCCTATACATCGAGTGTTTTAAATGTCTTGGACACCGTTGCCCCTTTCAAGGTTAGAGAGGTTAAAAACAGGCAGAAGGCACCATGGAGAAATGATGAATCAGTCAGGGCACAAAAGAGAGAGTGCCGGGGAGCCGAACGGAAATGGCGCAAATCAAAACTCCAGGTTGATCTAGAGATCTATAAAAAGAAGTTATGCATGTTTAACCATACTTTGAGAAAATCAAGGGAGAGATATTTCTCTGAAATCATTACCAACCGCAATGGTAACGCTTGAGTTCTGTTTGCTACAGTAAACAGATTAACAAACCCTCCAGTTTCACTGCCCTTAGAACTAATTTCTACATCAAAGTTTGCGAAATTATTTAGTGATAAAGTTCAGAGTATTAAGAATGCAATCATTTCCACCACACAGATAATAACCCTTCATCCACCTAAACACCTCGAGCTGACACATTTCACTCCTGTTACTGACAGAACAGTCGAAGAGATCATCTCAGGTCTGAGTTCATCCACATGCTGCCTTGATGAGTTACCCACTGGATTTCTAAAGTCTGTGTTGAACAGCTTATTAGTAGAAGTTACTAATCTAGTTAACATCTCATTGGAGACAGGAACATTTCCAAAAGCCCTGAAAACCGCGGTTATTAAGCCTCTCCTAAAGAAGAGCAGTCTTGATGCCATAGTTTTAAACAACTACCGTCCCATATGAAACCTGCCATTCTTAGGTAAAGTCTTAGAAAAAGTTGTTTATTAGCAGCTAAGTGACTTTCTCCTATCTCACAACGCTTTTTGATACTTCCCAGTCTGGTTTTCGACCTCACCATAGCACTGAGACAGCTCTGATCAAGGTGATAAATGACATCCGCCTGAACACAGATGCAGGCAGAGTCTCAGTCTTAGTTCTGCTGGACCTGAGCGCTGCCTTTGACACTGTGGACCATGATATTCTTTTACAGAGGTTGGAGAACTGGCTGGGAATCTCTGGTCTTGCTCTAAACTGGTTTAAGTCGTATCTTGAGGACAGAACTTACTTTGTTGAAATTGGAAATTGCATTTCAGACAAAATGTCTGTGACCTGTGGTGTTCCCCAGGGCTCGATGCTGGGGCCATTCCTGTTCAATTTGTACATGCTTCCGTTAGGCCAACTAATACGCAGCAACAATGTGTCTCACCACAACTATGCAGACGACACTCAGATCTATGTGTCTCTGACAGCAGGTGAACATGGGCCTGTGGATTCACTCTGTCGCTGTATTGAACAAATCACTGTGTGGATGCAAAACAACTTTCTCCAGCTAAACTCAGAAAAAAATGAAATAATTGTATTTGGGCCACTGAATCAAAGAGAACGTGTAATCAGTCACCTTCAGTCTCGTTCTCTAAAACCAAAAACACAGGTGAGAAATCTAGGGGTGCAAATGGACTCAGACCTGAACTTTCACAGCCACATAAAGTGAACAATATTAACAGCCTTTTACCATCTAAAAAACATTGCCAAAATCAAAAATATAGTGTCTAAACCAGACTTGGAGAGACTGATCCATGCATTTGTCTCCAGCAGGTTAGACTACTGCAATGGCCTGCTCACTGGTCTCTCTAAACGAGCTGTTAAACAACTACAGAACATTCAGAACGCTGCAGCTCGAGTCCTGACTAGAACCAGAAAATATGACCATATTAGTCCAGTGCTCATGTCTCTGCACTGGCTTCCTGCCACTCAGAGAATAGACTTTAAAACAGCTTTACTTGTGTACAAGTCTCTTCATGATCTAGCACCAAAATACATCTATGACATGTTAGAGCCATTTGAGCCATCTAGGACCCTGAGAACCTCAGGGACTGGTCTCCTGCAGGTGCCCAGAGTCAAGACTAAACATGGTGAAGCTACATTCCACTTTTCTGCAGCTAAAATCTGGAACAGTCTTCCAGAGAATGTGAGACAGGCCTCAACGCTGACAATGTTTAAGACCAGGCTGAAAACAGTTCTGTTTAACCGTGCATATGAAAACTGAAAGTATCTTATCTACACTCTTCACTCTTTTTTAAATTAATGATGAATTCTATGTTTTATGATTTTCCTTTCGTGATTTTATGTATGTTTTGCTCTCCTTTTGTGATTTTGTGTAACTGTAAAGCACTTTGAATTGCCCTGTGTATGAATTGTGCTCTACAAATAAACTTGCCTTGCCTTGCCTTGCCTAATCTGGATTATGACACTTTAATATACACATGTGTCAAACTCAGGTCCTGGAGGGCCGGTGTGGCTGCAGGTTCTTGTTCCAACCAAGCAGTAACACACCTGATTCTACTAATGAAGAAGGGTTCTAGTGCTTAATTAGTAGAATCAGGTGTGTTACTGCCTGGTTGGAACAAAAACCTGCACCGATTCGGCCCTCCTTTGACACCCCTGCTAATAGTTTCTAGTCATATATATATATATATATATATATATATGACTAGAATATATTTATGACTAGAATATATATAGGATTAGGATCAGGTTACATCACTATATATATATATATATATATATATATATATATATATATAACCTGTAACCTGATCCTGTTCTCTGTGTTCTCTCTCACATCTCAAACTGTTTCCTGTCCAACAACAAGCCGCCAATGCCTGTTTCAATTATTTATTTATTCCTTCCAGCTTTAGTTAAACCAATGTCTTTGTGATGTCTGAGAAAGTTTTGTGAAAAGAAGGGAAAAAACGAGTGAGATAATTTTACACTTCAGTTGGTTGCATCTTCCAATAAGAAGCAACCAACAATGTAAACAAGTGAACGTTAGCATCAGGAGCTGGAGCTGGTCATTTAATTTGATGCTGTCACTTTAAAAATTTCAAATCTGTTCTGTTTTCTCTGTTAAATGTAAAGTGTTAGATCAGCAGAGCTGGAAACACAATCTACTCAGGTACAAGTAATATAATTGGTGTAAAAATCTACTTGGATAAAAATAAAAAGGTCCTCATTTAAAATGTACTCAAAGAAACATGTCCTCATGAGAACCAGGATTTAATTTAGTCCAATGTAGAAGACTAAATAAAAAAGGAGGAATAGATAGAAGTAAAAAAGGAGGGGGGAGATAACATGTGGAAAGATGAAATGAAATAAGGAAGGAGGAAGAGAAAGATAGGAGGAAAGATTAAGGATGCGAAGGAAGAAAGAAAGAATGAACGAAGGGAAGGACTGAAAAAAAATCAACTATATATGTATGTATATATATATTTAATATATATGTGTGTGTGTGTGTGTGTGTGTGTGTGTGTGTGTGTGTGTGTGTGTAGAAATGTAACATCTTTCTTTCTGTTTTTTTTCCTTTTAACAACATGTCAAAAGTAAAAGCAAAATCCCTGATTTAAAAGTTACTCCAAAACATACAAGTGCACAAATAGTTCTTCAATTACATGGTTTGTTTCTTTCCTCCTGTTACTCAGTTGCAAAATAATAACTAATAAATAACCAAACTTTTACTCTTGGATCTAAACTCAGAACATCAGTTAGTTAGTAGGTTAAATATCGGTGATGGATGATTGGTTTTAAATCTGCACTTTGTAAACAGTGATTTATATTGGGGTTACATTTCAACAACCTGCTTTCTGCTCCATTTAAAGACATGAATTATTAATCAGTCAGTTGATGGAAGTATGACAGTCAGCAGAATCCTGAAATGCAGCAACAGCAGTATTAAAAAACAATCATCATCTTCATCTTCTCCATGTTGTTGTAATAAACAACAGGCACAGACATGTCAACGTCTTCTCACACTTTCATTTTTCTCTGAAAAACAGCAGCAGCAGCTTCTCATCATTTCCTTTCATACCAAGTTTCACATTTTTTGGCATCAGCAGCAGGAGCCCTGTCTACCAGCTCTACAAACTGTTCCTGCCGCATAGAGACTGTCTGTTTCCATAACAGACACAATAAAGAAATGACAAATCTGCAGAGGAGATAAGCTGCTGTCACAGACTGTAATGAGCCGCTGGGTATCCACAACCTTCTCGTCCTTAGAGTGTAGACTCAGGTCGGTTTGGGTTCTCTGGGTTGTGTGGTTCTGTGGTTTTGTGAGTTTCGTGCGTTTCATGGTTGGTTTGGTTCTGTGAGCTCATGGGATATGTCTGGGGTAGATCAGGCAGATCATGCTTGTTGTGCAGTAAGAAACAACAGCAAAGGACAGGAACACATTTTTATTTTTTTTTTCGTAACGATCGTGCATCGGCAGCAGGTGGTGGTGTGGTGATGGTCAGATGTTGTCGTGAAGTTTCCAGGCGATTTTTATTCATCAGTATTTTAATATCACTGCAGGCAGACATAGAATAAACTGGTTCATTCACACGTCGCTGTAACCATATTTTAAATCTTCTTCACATTAAACTTCAGGTCTGACCGACAACTCATGTGACTTACGTCCCCAGTTAAGGACGAGGGCAGCAGTGATGATGGCGATCCCGCCCAGGATGGAGACGACGGACAGCACCATTGCGTTTCGCCCCAGACGGCGAGCACCGTCAATGTTACCCTGCTGCAGGCTGTTTCTGGACTGAGGAGTAAGAGGACACAAAGAGCATGTTGGAGCAAAATATCTCCTATAGTATTTTACTGCAAAATTTTAACTACAACAAGGTCATAACAGTCCCTCCAGTCTTTCGCAATTTTGTAACTGCATATATTCCTACAAAATCAGCATTATCCTACACATTTTTGCGATGCTGATTTTCCTAATATGTCACATAATTCTTGCCAAATGAACCCAAAATGCCACTCATTTTTCATAAAACTCATATAGTCTTTCTGCGAATAAATCCTACTTGCTGTCTTATCTTTGAGAGTGACTGAGCTGAGCAGTATCCTTCAGCTTTAAATGGGGGGGGGGGTGTTGTGTCATTGCTGTGTCCCAAATCATGCACATACTTAATAAACTCCTTTGCAGGTACTCTAGTTCAGTCACTGACTTGTGCAGTGCACAAAATTCTAGAAAGTATTACTGTCCCAAATTACTTCTACTTCTACTACTTTTTGAAGACAATAACCGACCATTTGTGCAATGACAAACTGACACTTGGCAGCCGATTGAAACAAGCATTATATTATACTGTTGTTGGGTGTGTTTTTTGTGCTACAATAAGTGTTTTTTTGAGACATTTATGCTAGTATCAGCTCTGTAGATTACTCCATCTGTCTCCATTATTGTTCCTACATAATTTGAAGTTCACTATCTTCTGCTACATAGTTATGTAGGTTCTGCTACTTCACTACGATCCACACTCGGTGTCCAGCGATCCACACTCACCAAATTCTATCTGACTGCACCACGTTCTACACCTATCTTTGTTGGGGTTTAAAAGTAAGTTAGAAAAGGGGGGCACAAAATTAGTCATTTTGATTGCATGAATCATGCTTTTATGGCTCATTTCCACAGCGCTGTTGCCAAATTGGTGATTTTTTTTCTCTTACTTGACTACCCAATGTGACATTAGCAATGAATTATGCTTGAACAATTTCTGCTTTAATTTGAGTTATCATATCAAACAACAGGTCGGTGCATCAGATTTAGCAGCATCTAGCGCACATATGTCAAAGTCAAGGCCCGCGGGCCGGATGTGGCGTTTTTTTGGCCCCCTGGATTATATACATTTATTATTAGAACTGGCCCGCAGGCAACTGCACGCCAGCAGCATCCAGGTACTTTACGCGCACTAACGCACTACATTTCCCACAATTCAATGTAGGCGCTCCGCTGCTGTCGACCAGACCACGGTTCCGACACCTTGGCCATGGCGAAAGTAAGTGGCTTGTGGTCTACGCATCCGGTGAAGTCTCCCAAAAAGACGGCAGCTTGAGGTGTGGTGCTCCGATGCAGGCTGACCCGGCAGGCGGCGGCGTGGGCTGTGGGGGCGCCATGTTGGCTCCGAGCGAAGTTGCCTCGTCGGAAAACGGTAGTTCGTCAATCGGCTCCGTTTTAACGCAGGCGGCGCGCTTCTTCTTCGGCATGGCAGCGTGTTCAGTATCGCCAAAAACGTCCAGCGATACATTCGGGGTCACCAGTGTAGAAGTGCGTATTTCAATAAAAAGACCACTTCTGCGTGTGTAGCCGTCATGCAACGCATAGACGGGTTTTATTGAATTTGAACTCAAATACAAACTGCCCGCCGAGACCGTGCTCTCGGGGAGGGGCTTAACGTGTGATGTGCTGTTCAACAACGTAACCGAGAGCCCACTCCACGGAATGGATAGGGGGACTTATGTCCATGAATAGCTACCGCTACAAGCGGGCATTAGCGTCACTTCAAAAGTTTCAGATAGCCTACCCTTAAAAAATGGAAAAACGGAAGGTGGACACTGCGAACCGGACTTTTAAAACAGGGTGGGAATCGGAGTACATGTTCACGGAGGTAGCTGGAGAACCTCTGTGACTTTTGTGTGGAGAAAGTGTGGCGCTGAAGAGATCGCTAAATTAGCCCGGACATTGATGAACTTGTTCAAAAGAAGAGACAGCACCAAGCATCAGCCACAGCTTAAAAAAAAAACATTACTGTGCAACGTATTCAGAGTTTTTTACTCAGTTAAAGTTTAGAGGTGAATTACTTGTTTTCACACCACCATGTGACTTTTCCTTTTCCTCATGTTTATAGCTTTTTGCACTTTATTATTGTATTTCAATCCAATTTGTTTTGAAAATATTTCAATTGAGTGAATTATAGAAAATTGCTGATATTATGTATTTATTTGAAGTAAATTTAGGCCATTTTTGCTATATCCCTGAGAAGTAATACTGATGGTGCCTTGAATAATACCCCTTCATTCATTTAATGTTCATGTTTTGGGGATTTTTACACAAAGCTTTTGTCTCTGTTGAAAATTAAAATTTACTAACAGAGCCATAAAAAATTATTTATTTGATCATATAGTAATTTTTAATATGTTATAGGTATTATTTTTAGGGTTTCAGTCTGTTTAATGGGGATCACTAGAATATATGCGGTAATTTTTTTTTTTTTTTTCAATGAACATTCGATCAGTCCGGCCCTTGACACCCCTGATCTAGCGGAACCAACTCGGCTGAAATAGAATCTATGTTATATTACTGTAATAATAATAATAATAATAATAATTCAGCAAAATAAGAATTGTTGTCAGTCTTTTATCTACATACCTCTGGGAAGCCCAGAAGGGACTAACCAAACAGGAAATGCCTGTTTGAGCGTCACTTAGTGGCCTCCATAGTTGATTCATTGCTTAGTCAACCTATACACTGTACCTTTGAGAAGAGGTTAATCAATAATAAAAATATAATAATAGGGCTATGTCGTACCATTACAGAGAAGGTGAGAGCAACAATGTTGATTGGCCACAGCGGGCAGAAGCAGGATAGGATAGCAAGGATGAGATAGTCCCTCGGCTTGGACCCATCTGCTGTGGCCTCCATGATGGCACTGGGTCGGCGGGTGAGCGAGGGCCTAGGCGAACTTGTCACCACAGAGCCTGACCGGCTGCTGAGGCGGGGCCGGCCGTTGGAGTAACCAGGCGGCTTGGTGTGCTGCAATGTGGGTGACACAGAGGACACAACGGGCGGGTCTGACATTGCCGGACCAATTCCGTTACCTAAAGACAAGGGAAGCAGAGGTCAGAGGACTTAAAGTGTTAGACAGTGTCAACGCAGGGGATGATAATACTCACTGGTCTCTGTGTTGTCGCTGATCACTGTCAGCTGATCCATGGATTTGTCCTTTTCTGTTTTTTTTTGGGTGTCCGTCACCAGGGGTGGGGCTTGTTGCTCGACGCCAGCTGATTGGGATGTCACGGTGGCATGGTCAGCTGCTTCCTCTGGCTGGATGCTGACATGCTGGCCTGGTTGCAGCTCCTCCATGCTGCTAGGCAGCTGGGCAGTGCTGGGACTGGTGGCCATTGACAGTGGCGACGAAAGCAAACTGTTGGAGAAAAGGTGTAGGCCCAATCTGAAATGTTAAAGAGACAGAAATTTTCACAACATATCACAACATTTTCACACCATATCACAAACAGTGATATGTTTGCTGCCATTGTGCCATTGTCATGGAAACATCGCCTGACATGAGACAGCAGCAAAACAAGCGAACATAAGTCTAAAGGCTTGTTTTCATATAAAGGGATATTACTTTATTTAGTTCAGAGAAGAAATTAAACATTTAAGAAGCAACTAAAGAGGAAGAAGCAGCTTATTGCAGCGATTATACAGCTACATCCTCTTATAATGGAGACTTAACTACCCATTAATTCATATGACAAACTCCACAATATTGCAGAGGAGTGAGATGGTTTTATACAAAGATCTTCTATTGTCACGACTGTGGTGGTTTATAGATACATTTACTTACTACACATTATTTTTGGTCAGAATATTATAAGAAATCAACCATGATGCAGTACTAGTTTTATTCATATAATTTATCCTCTTATTTATTATTGTTAAATCCTGTGTCTCCTTGGTGACTGAGATTAGAGAGGGAATATTAAAACCATGATGGAAGAATAATTATCTTTCAAATGTAGTACACAGATTCATGTCCTGAGATGATATAAAATAAAGCAAAAGTATAGTTTGAACTTTGGTATTTAAATTAGGTTAATAAACATTAAGACCATTATATAAACATATAAAAGAAATCACATGTAATAAAAATAATAATAATACCAATCTAACTATGAGGTTCATTCAGCAGCTGCTGTAGAGGGTTTAGTTTAGTTTAGTAGTTTTATTCACTTAACATTTTGTTTGTTTGTCCAACATTGTGTGATAATAAAAAGATTAAGCACCTCTCCCCAAAGTGACATAGACTAATGAAATTCATAGTATCAGTCATCTTATATCTACATTCAGCTAATTCATATTCAAGATCCATCTGTAGTTGCTCTGCTATCATTTTTATTGCTCGGTTTGATGTTTTTATTACCTCATGTAAGGCAAGGCAAGGCAAGGCAAGTTTATTTATAGAGCACAATTCATACCCAGGGCAATTCAAAGTGCTTTACAGTTACACAAAATCACAAAAGGAGAACATAGTATTGTAACATAGTAGTAGTATTGTAACGTAGTAGTAGTACTGTAGTAAGTACTCTAACATAGTAGTACTGTAACATAGTGGTAGTACTGTATCATAGTGGTAGTATTGTAACATGGTAGTAGTATTGTACTGTAACATAGTGGTAGTATTGTAACATGGTAGTAGTATTGTACTGTATCATAGTGGTAGTATTTTAACATCATAGAAGTACGGTAATTTGTTTGTTACTGCAGCTTACAGAGCTGTGTAACCGGCTGCCTATCGTGGCGCCATTTCTTGGAAACAGAGATTAAAACAAGCAGAGCAGTACAAAACACAACAACAATTTGACACCACAGTGGAAACAATAGAAACATTTGTGCCTGGGATGTGCACAGTAACTTTAACGAGGTTTACATAAGGGGGGAGGAAAAGGGAGGAAAAGCTCTGAGTGTGGAAGTTGTTGACGTTCAGTGAATAAGCGACCCAGATGTCTGCCCTTGAGATTCCGATTCCGAGACGGGGATGATAGAAAAGAAGTTAATACATGGCAGTATAATTTTAAACTGAAAAAGAAGGTAATTTCTCCTCCAATTCCATAATGTCTCTGGTTCTCAAACTCTGCTCACGAGGCAGTCAAAGAGCACATATAGTTCATTACTCTTTGTAGACAGTTCCGAAAAGCGACAACTCTCCGGTCTGCCCCCAGATGTGATCCAACTTTTTGTCCTTTTCCACTGATTTGGTCAAAAGTTCCTCAATCAGTGTCACTTTCTGATGTAACTCCATCACATTGCTCGCAATATCGTCCACGCGAGTCTTCATTTTCTGCAGGTGCTGTCCGAGCCCAATGTTGACCGCACCCTGCTTGGAATTTTTGCGATAGACCAAAGCGATCCCCGAGCCGATCAGGAGGATCCCGGCTATCAGTGTTCCAAATACATAAATATCTTCAGAATCCTCCACAGACAGGACCGTCAGGCACATCACTTTCGACTTGTTCCAAGTATCCTGTGTGTACCCAGCGTGGAATGTCCCGTCTGGGCACGCAGGCTCCCCGATGCCTCTGCTTCTTTGGGAAAATATCACGTCAATTGCGCTGAGAGACCAGTTGATCAATTCCATGGTGAGATCCAGAGTTCCAAAGGCAGAGGGGTTTCAAAAAGAGTTCCAAAAAGAGACAAGACACCACAGAGAGGAGCAAAAAGCAAGCGAGAAGAGCGGAGCAGTCAGAAATGCGTCCACACTCAAGGGAAGTAGGAAGAGACATATAGTCATATAATAAACATCCTGCCATGGTTCAAATCCAAACTCGATCAACTTTATTATGTGTGAACTGTCCATTATAATCATCTTCAGTTGGAGCTCCTTTTTATCTAATGAATAAAGGTTGCTGTGGTTTCAGCCCCCATCTGGTTTGGTTTCAATAGGTAAATGGCCTGCATTTATATAGTGTTTTTCTAGTCTTTCGACCAATCAAAGCCCAACGATACAATGATATGCAACTCGGAGGAGTCGATCCACCAAATTTCTGACTTGTGGATGGCTGCTCTACCTCTGAGCTACAGCCTCCCCACTAATTGTCTGTCTGCAAATCTCTGATCAGAGATCAGCCGCTGCTAAGCCACAGTTAATATGTGGAAACCAGCTGCAGGGAGTCAATTGATGACTTGCAGTTTTTTCTCCAGAAAATGCTGCGTTGTCTGTAAAAGCTGAGGCACATTCTGCAGTCAGTTCTTCCTTTGTGTTACGGTACCTTACTTTAAATGGGCTGCAGGATCAGGATCTCAAATATGTGGTGAAATGATTCCTGCTGCTTTTATGCTGAGTAAGGAGGGTGAATATTCTCTCCAACATGTCATCTTACTTACACTGTTGAAAATGGCGTTTACAGTTAAACTTTAAAAACTGTTACAGACCCTGTAATGGGGTCATTTGTCTGGTTTGTCATGACAAAAACTGCTGATTGGTCAGAATATTTAGTTTCTGATGGATAATATATTTTTTTTCTTATAACATTGACGACTGACATCTCTCTGGCCTCCAGCTTTACTGTGAGAAACCTGGGAGTCATCTTTGAGTCATTCTCTGCCCACACTAAACATATTTGTAGGACTTCCTTTGTTCTAATCAGCATTGCAAAGGTCAGACACTTCCTGTATCTAAAATATGCAGGAAAAAGGAATCCATGCATTTGTTACTTCCAGGCTTCCAACTACTGCAATTCTTTATTTTCCGGCTGCACCAAAAAGTCTCTAAGGACTCTGCAACTGATCCAGCATGAAGCTGCACATACTGTATATTAACAGGCACTAGAAGAAGGCATCACATCTACTAGCCTCTCTGCACTGGCTTCCTGTAAAATCAAGAATATAATTTAAAATTCCCCTCACCTACAAAGCTCTTAAAGGTCAGGCGCCATCCTACCTTAAGGATCTCATAGTTTAATATCACCCATCGAGAATACTATGCTCCCAAAATGCAAGCTTATTGGAAGCTACGATCATTTCTAAAATTAAAATGGGAGACGGACACTTGAACTTCTAGGCTCCTCTCCTGTGGAATCGTCTTCCTGTTTCAGTCCGGGGGGCAGATACCATTCCTTCATTTAAGAAAAGGTTAAAAACTTTTCTTTTTGAAGAAGCTTATAGTTACGGCTGGCCTACATGTTATGATGCGATAGTTTAGTCTGCCAGGTCCTCATGAGATGCTCTGAGCTTCTTTTTCTTTCTTCCATCTGTAATACTAATGACCCACTGATTAAATCTACTTTTTAAATCTGCTGTGTTCCTAACAAGTATTGTGATGGTGAATAATGCAGGGTTTCAAGCATTTAAATTGGCATGAACACATGTTTGATCTGCAGATTTTCATCAGACACAAGCAGCGAACATAATATCATTCATGATTTCCCGACATAGGCCAATATGGGTGCTTTTGATTGTTTTTGCCATGTTGTAATTTGTTTAAATATCGGAGTGCCCCTAGTTGTTTCTCTCTCTTTGTCTCTCTCTTTTTTAAATCTGGTTTCAGAACCATCAGAACAGTATAGCTATTTGAAGTCTCCTGAGTGCCCTAAACTTCTCTGTAAACCCCTTGGACTTTTCAGTTCATACTTTTTTATTTTTTCTAAGCACCCACAATTCATTAATGTTATTATTAGAGGCTATTCTTTCATATTATGGAGCACTGCAGTGATAAGTCAGGATCAATGGGCTGAAGAAGAAAAAAGCGGGGCTGTCAGTAGCAGCGCAGGGTGCTAATGAGACTGTCGGTAGCAGCATTGCAGGGTGCTGGAGGAGCGTGATAGCAGCTGCTTCTGTAGCAGCGTGTGTGTAGCACAGTGTGGTAGCGGCGCTGGTTGGTGGTGCTGATGGCTAGCATGCGGAGTGGGGTGGAAGCAGCACGAGTTGTATAGGTTCAGAATGGAATAGGCTCAGGGTGGTAAAGGCTCGGGGTTCTATAGTTTCAGGGTGGTATTGGTTCAGGGTGGAATAGGCTCAAGGTGGTAGAAGCTCAGGGTTGTATAGGTTCAGGGTGATAGAAGCTCAGGGTGGTATAGGCTCAGGGTGATAGAAGCTCAGGGTTGTATAGGTTCAGGGTGATAGAAGCTCAGGGTGGTATAGGCTCAGGGTGATAGAAGCTCAGGACAATATAGGCTCAGGGTGGTATAGGCTCAGGGTGGTAGAAGCTTATGTGCAAAGCGGGAAGTAACAGCATGGGGTGGCAGAGACATTTAAGTGGAGCAGGCAGTAGCAGGTTGGTGTGGAAGCACCGGCTATGCAGCACTGGTCAGGGCATCTTCCTTGATTTCCTTTAAATAAATTACACTCTTGTGTTTATTTGGAACCGGTTGCATCCAAATATACACTTACACCCAGAGGCCAAGCAGTTAATTGATACCAATGATTTGGTATTTTATGGAAGTGATTGTCAACCTTTTTTGAGCCTTAGCACATTTTTTACATTGACAAAATCCTAGGGCCCACCACAAACCCAAATTAACACTCTAACACAGTACATATAATACATACAGTTAATAATGTAGTTTAGAAAATGTATTTATACTCACTTAGTGTGAAACCTCAGCTTGTTTTGATGAATATTGTTTTTCAGAAATAGAAGTTCCTCTCATTGCTCATATACACAGCCAGCGCCACCAGACCTCCGCGTGGAGCAATAAGACTTTATGTTCCGCTTCTATTTCCTCACACAATGATCTAAATTAGCACCATTTCAATCGTTCACAAAGTTCAGTATGCGCACAACATCATCCGACATAGGACCTAGATCTGCTGGTTAGCTCTTTGCAACGAGGGCCTCACTGTGCAAAAACAGTGTGTAACAATAAGATCTGGGTTTCTTTCTTTGACCATAAGTGCAGGCACATGTGCAGTTTTCCCACGTAAGACCACTTTTGTCAAGATATTCCAAACTGGTTTCCTCTCTTCATAATTTTTTTAGCAGTGCTTTGCAAAATAGGAAGTTTTCTCTAATGGCTTCTCCATCCACAAAATGCACGTTGGCCAAGAGCTGACAATGTCTAATATCTGTTGACTCATCAAATTTCATACTGATGCGCATCTTTTCCAAAACAACAGTTTAGATGCCTTCAGACATTAATTCATCTAGCATTTTGTTATTTGAAAGAGCAACTTTAGCTATCGCTTCGCCAGGCCGAGCATCTCATTAATAATATTAATGTTTCTGCTACAGTGTGGGACTTTAATTGAGCTTTGAAGGTTTTCTCGTTTTCTTTGGTGGTTTCACTGAAAAGAAGTTGCCTGTTTCTCATTGTATGTATGTAAGCGTACAAAGTAATCAATTGGCTTGTTTGAATGGATGAGTGTTTCGGTTGAAGATGGTGTTTAAGTTTGCTTAATACCGTGGAGCTATTGGATAGCTTCCCACCACCAGAGGCCAATTTGTTCGACAAGCATAGCAAGCAGTGGCTTAGGGCCCCAGCCACAAGGGGCCCTAAGCCACTGCCTACAGCTGCCAAAGTACAGAACTGACATCGACCCCCTTGGGAGGGACCGCCTAGGAATTCTTGCTTGGAGCCCCAACAGACCCTTGACTACACAAGGGTCTAACTACACACCAAGCATAGCAGAGTCAGTGTAGTTGCATCGCCAGTGAGAGTAAATCCAAATGAAAGACGGCTTTTGCTGTTCTGCCTTAATATCACCGTCTTGTCTTTTTTCTTTTGTCGACCACTCATTCGAGGGCCCTAATCTGGGTGAGAATTTTGTGCAGGGCCCTGTTCTGCATTTGCATTTTTATCTTTTCAAATACTTCTCCATCACTGTCACTTGCTTGTCTTTCTGTGATCTCTCCTGCCCCACACTGAAATAGAAGATTACTACATTATCTGCTACACTTATTACAGCATAATGGTAATTAAATACATAATTTCCCACATCACACTTGATGATCTCTCATGGCACAATAGTGTCCTTTGGCGCACAGGTGGAAAAAGTTTAACAGTACTGATAGAACATCAGAGCTTCTTCTGCCTTCCTGGGACATTAGTTTAGTCTGAAATATTTTTTCCTTGCAGGCTGATTCTGAGATTCTGTCTCCTTATTTCCTGCTTTAAACCCATCATGATTGTTACAGCTTTTGGAGAGTCTCTGTCACTGCAAACTACACAGCTTTCGTTGAAGATCTGCTTGGATCAAAAAAGGAAGATCTCCACCAGGTTCAGTATTCTGTCTAACAAATGTGCAGCACAATTCATATGAACTACCAGCATGTTTCTGTCTGAATCACCAGCTCAGTTCTGACACCTGTTAACTGACAAGCAGGAGCCACCATGACAGCCACTAAAACACTAAAACAATCATTGTGTAAATGTGAGCATTTGTCTTTAGCTGATTCTACATCAGATCAGCCCACTAGTTTATTGTGATTCAGTACACAGGTAAACAATGAACAAAACAAAACCACACAAAAATATCAAAAAAAGGTTTTTCTTTAGTGAACATCTGCTATCTCTGCTATAGACTAAGACATGAGATGATACTTCAGTTTCTTTCTCTCCTATTGTCGCTCAATCAACAGAAAAGGTTAAAGGTGAAAAGCCGAGAGACAGCTAAAGGTCCAAACAGTTGACTCCTGCAGTATTTAACCTGCTGACACTCCTGTTCCTTCTCAGAGACATATTAACGTCAGCTTTGTTGGACTCAGGAGTCAGAGACGAAGAGACAAAGTCTGAGGATCTGAGTCCATGTGATGCTCATCAACTGTTTTCTCATATAAAATGGAAAAAGTAAATTCCCGTGAAATTCTTTTTTTTTGTCCATTGTAGTTTCTCCTACAGGAGTAATCAGGCAGATGTGTAAATACGATTTTGTGTTTCTGGAATTTTTGGTTTTCCTCTTTGTGTATTTGTAAAAAACTACAAAATAGAAAATGGAAAGATTTTAGATCAAAGTACCCAACTAAACTAATGTCTGTAAAAAATACAGGTTTAGAAGACTAATCTTTGTACCATTTGTTCTCATTCTCTCATTTTCAAATAGCAATCAAGAATCCAAAACTGAAAAAGTGAATGGTTACTTGAATCAGTTTCAATTACTTGAATTCTGGTTACAGAAAAAACTACAAATCCCTGTTTTTCATATTTTAAGATTGATAATACAAAATTTAATTTGAAATGAATCTTAAATTGGTCAGGTTTAAGTGACCTGTAAATATAGGTTGTTACAATTATACACTGTGGTCTGTGTTAGGGACAGTTTGCAAGTTACATGTTTCAGTATGAATTAATTGATGAAAAATCTTCACCAAAAATAAAAATTTACCTACCCTGTTTTTAGTAGATCATACTCACAATGCCATAACGGCTGCAGTTGAGTTTCTAGTGAAAAAATATTTATATGTACACATCTGTAGTTTTTCTGAAGTCAAGCCAAGATAAGGATGGGATTCTTTACAGCCTATAAAACGATCATGAGATTTAACAAGTTTCAATGTGCATTTTCATTTAAAAATGACAACACTGAGTTATCTATTAACATGCATGGTATAATCATATCAAATTATGTAGGCTAGATAATTTGGAATCACAGTGAATTATTTAAAGATGGCATAGCATGAAGAAATGAAACAAGTTTGAAATTACTGTGTGTTTTTAAATGAACAACAACATAACTTAGAGTTAGTAAAGAATTATTTATTTTGATGACTTCTTATTACAGTCAAATTTTTAGTGAAAAATATTTTATATTTCACTCATGCAATAAAGCTTTGGTTTATAGCCATATAAAGACTCATGTTTAATCATGTGCAAATAACCAGAACACATGGCAATAACGGCAACAACTGAGTTTCAATATAATGCAACAATACACAAATCAAAAATAAGAGGATGACTGACACAGACTTAGTATGACTGGAGCTAACATTACCATCATCACTATCATCAGGGTGGGTTTAAAAAAAAAAAAAAACAGGGGGAAGGATAATTTTGAGAAATATTTTATACAGGAAAAAATACTAAACAACTAACAGCACACATTTTATTTTTTAGATACAGAAATATGAACTGCCATAATGTCTTGTCATTTTCTTCTTTTTGTGTGGTTATTTGTGGGTAGGTCCAAATCTGATGTCAGATTATGAAAATAGTCAATGATAAATTTCTGCTTTTTTTGCTTTCTGGTTGGCAGATAACTTACAGTGGGGTGTCCCTGCCTCAACCTCATCTCCACAAATCAACAGAAATGTGACACAGCAAAACCAGAATGAACAAGGTTAGTTTTTTTTGTTTTTAATAATTAGCCTACTATGTAGCTAGTGAAAATACATTACATATGACACTAGACTTTGTGTTGGGATTTTGGTTGTTTTTCCATTGCAGCTGCTCCTGGTTTAGAGGGAAACCACCGCTTATGAACATACTGGCTTTTTTGCTATTCACTTTTGCAATGATTTTAGCCAATCAATGGCTCTCTAAAAAGGAAGCAATGGAAGACAATAAAAGTACTAAACAAAGATATTTATGGACAAGAATTTTATTTTTAATAAGAGTTTTTATTTAACTCCATGATTCAAAATAGATTTTTTCCAAATGAAAAAATGTGGGCAATCAATTTTAACAAACAATAGGCTTCAGCTGTGGTCAAACAACACAATGTGCAAGCTGCACATGGCTGTAACCAGACAGAATTCTTCTTAAATCAACCTGAATTTTTTCATTCTAGCTGCATGCCAGGCAATTGCACCATGACTTCTGGTCATTTTCCAGATAAAGGTCAACTGCCACCAGCCAGGGTTCATACCCTTTCCTCATAAAAAAACATTTCCTACAGTCATTCAGTTTATAGGAAAAACAATAAACAAACACATCAGTGTCTATGTTTTTATGGAGAGTATTATTACTAATAATAACAACAACAATCAATAATAAATCAAAATAATTTGTTCTTTACTAACTCAACATTATTGGTAAATAAAAAATACAAATTGTCATGCTATGTTGAAACAAGTTGATAGCTAACTCAGTTTTGTCCTTTTTAAATGAAAATGCACAAACGTTCTAATCAGATGAGCCTAATACAAACTGTAAAGATTCTTTCCCTTGCCATGTGTTGACTCCAGAAAGATTCCAGATGAAAAAGAAAAACAGTGTTGTGACATTTCTGTGTAGATTCTCACTCATCCGGGTCATTGTAGTGTCAAAGGAGTTACTTGTAAGCAACTGGACTTTTTCTTGTAGCTTGAAGACGTTTCACCTCCCATCCAGAAGGCTTCTTCAGTTCTGGCCTGATGCTGGAAACCAGTAGCTTATATCTCTGGATCATTGGGTGAAACTGTAAACAACACTCTCATAACAATGGTTGCATAAGTCACATTCGGCAGAAACATGGCTGTGCCATGGGCTCTAGCCTGTAGCCTGTACCTCAAGCCACTGGTTTAGATACTGTATGTGAATGATACATTCTACAAAATCAAAAGCCAGGAAGTAGAAGCCTTCACAAAACACATAAACTCAGTCAACAGCTACATCAAGTTCACCAGGGAGGACTCCAAAGACAGAAAACTGCCTTTATTGGATTGTAAAGGCCTTGCTGAAAAAGAAGGTGGGGGTCTCAGCACAGATATCTACAGGAAACCCACACACACTATTTACTCTTTGACTCTCATCACCCACTGGAACACAAACTGGGGGTCATCAAAACCTTTCAACACTGGGCAAACAGCATCCCTTCCAAAGCAGAAGGGAAAGAGAAGGATCACACCCACATCACACAGGCACTTAGAAATTGTGGTTACCTCAACTGGGCACCAAGACAGATAGAAGACAAAAGAAACTAAAACACAGACTGACAAAAAGCAAAACAACAGAAGGAAACATGTAGTTGTACCATACTTATCTGGTCTCTTTGAAAAACTGAGACGAATCTTCAGCAAACACAACATCTTTGTTTATTTCAAGCCTGGCAACACCCTCAGACAGAGACTGGTCCACCCCAAGGACAAAACTCCAAGACAACACCTCAACAATGTGGTTTATGCTGTACAATGCAGTGAAGAGTGCCCTGATTTATATATTGGAGGAACCAAAGAACCACTCTGCGCATGGCACAACACAGGAGAGCCACCACATCAGGACAGGACTCAGCAGTACATCTGCGTCTAAAGTAAAAGGAACACTCCTTTAAAGACATGGACGTACACATCTTAGACAAGGACAAGTGGTTTGAGAAGGGAGTGAAGGAGGCTATCTATGTCCATTTAGAAAGACCAACCTTGAACAGAGGAAGTGGATTACGTCATAATAAGATTTGATCCCAGGAAGTTTCACTGCTCTTAACCATCAGAGCAGGACTCGTTCTCTGGATCATGTGACCACAACAACTCTCATTCCACTTCACACCTATACGACCATTGTTATGAGAGTGTTGTTTACAGTTTCACCCGGTGAACCAGAGATATAAGCTCCTGGTTTCCAGCATCAGGCCAGAACTGAAAAAGCCTTCTAGATGGGAGGTAAAAATGAAACATTTTTTCATTAATCAAATCATACTGAAACATGTAACTTGCAGACGGTCCCTAACGCAGACTACAGCAAAGTACTTTTCCAGGTTTCATAAACCTGACCAATTAAATTTGGTTGTGTTTCCCATTTTTTAATTATGTATTATCAATCTTAAAATTGATATATATTAAAAAAACAGTGATGTTGATTTCTTGTGCATCAGATTTTTATTTTTATTGATGGCTGCCTATGCTCAAACATCAAACTGCCTCTGTGAAACCTGATATTAAACCTGATTGGCTGCAGATTAAATATTTAAAGGTACAATACATACAAGATTTAGTGGAATCTGGCAGAAATGGAATATAAGATTCATAAGTTTGTCGTTCGTAATTTTTTTTTTTATTGTATATAGCTCAACTCTGCTTTCTTGCCATGTTGTATCACCAAGTTTCTACAGTAGTCCAGGAGGGAAAAACCAAACAATGGCCTCTGTAGTTTCTCGTACACTGTACTTTTTCATGAGAAAGATTTTAGGTGCAGTTTTCCTGTGAAATAAAAATGTGATACTGTGTTATTTCTACTCTTGACTAAAAAATCTTGATGCTTCTTCCATGGCTGCAATTATACATCATAAATTTGAATGACTGAGCAGCTATTAATGCTTCTCAAATGTAAGCAAATCTTATCTCTGTTTAAAGATGAAAGTAATCTTTGGTTGCAGCTGTTTGCTGGTCATTATATAATGTTTTCAAACTATTTCCTGATTGGATAATAAAATATGACACAAGTTCCTGCTTCGACGGAAAAAAGAGGCTGTGATGCAGCAGATAGGATGAAAGTGACACGACAACAACCCAACAACCGTATAATAGATCACACACACACACACACACACACACACACATGCACATAAGCACACACTCACACGCCTATGCGCACACATAGGCATGCACACACACATACATACGCACACACTCACTCACACACAAACACACACACAGGCGTGCGCACACACATGCACACACACACACACACACACAGTCTGTCCAAAATGCACCAATTGCATCAAAGGGGAGGCGACATATCTACTGTAGTAGTTTGTGTAGTAGTATGTTTCACACCCTTGGTAAAAAATGTCGCATCACAGCAGATCTTACCTGGTTCTAGTCAACAGGAATCTGCACAGTGAAGTTCATTTTGGCTCTGCATAAATAAAACAAGAGCTTGAATCCAGTGATGCAAGACAGAGAATAAGAAAAAGAATTGAGACTTGTCAGAAAACTGCAGAACAGAGATGAAAAGCCCCTTTAGCCTTTTCCTGCTTGTATCTGTTGTTCTGTTGTAGAGGATCTGAGATGATGCAGTCTCTGCCGCTGCAGCTCTGTCTGTTCCACTGCAAGAGCTTAAACGGAGGGGAGGGGTGTGTGTGTGTGTGTGTGTGTGTGTGTGTATGCATATGTGTGTTTTAAAGTACTGTAGCTGCCTCCCTCTCAGTTGGTGGGAATTAAAAGTAGTGTCCTGTTTTATTTTCAAAATAAAACAGGACAGCTCAACAGATCAACAGATGATGCTTCTTAACAGAAGCCATACTTACGACCATCACAGTCGTAGTTCCCACACTTTGGAACAACATCCCCCATATATCCGACCCGCCCTTTTACCACCACATTTAAAAAACACATCTTTGAAAAAAAACATTGGGACCATCATGACATCATTATAATTATAACATCACTTAGATCTAGTTTTTCTATATCACTTAGATGTAGTTTCTCCTCCTCCTTCAGGAGTGATTGAACTTGAATTCTCTGCTTCTCAGCTTATCCGCATATCCGACAATACTTGGCAAACACAATAGAGTGGGCGTTTCAGTAGGGAGGGAAGGGGTGAACAGGAGGATCAGAATGAGTGAGTGAGAAGGCAATTGTATTGCATCTACAGGTCTGACAGGCTGCTTTTTATTTAAGAAAAAAAAAGAAAAAAAGTTAAAACAGTCAAAAGGGAAAATGGCAAAATATGGCCTTTTTAATACCTTGTTTTTTTAAGACTTTGTTTCATTTTAATTTAGTTTGTTATGTCTGTTTTATGATTTCCAGCCTTATCTGTTGTTTTTATATTTAGTCTCTTTGTCACAATCTAGAAGGCTGCTTGTCTTACAGGAGAGAGTGCATTAATGAGTACAATCATTTGTCAGTGCAATAAACAGTAGTTAAGTAGTAAAAGGATATAAGTCGATATAATTACATAAAATCACATGTATAAAATTTTACAGATGCATCACAAATCAAATATAAGAAACTATTTTTGGTCAATCATTTTAGAAATTGAAACTCATATATATATTTTTTTCACACAAAAAGTATTGTTTTTATAATTTTGAGAAGGACCCTGGCTCATGAAGATCATGAAAACCCAAACATTTCACTCATCTATTATTTGAGATACACCTACATATATAATGTAATGATAAATGATACACATGGACATTTAAATGACAAGAAACAAACATGAACACAACATATCTATTTTAAGACATTTGATGAATACATTGTCTGATGAGTACATTGTCTCGTTTAGTGCGTTTTTGGCCATCAATCTTTCCCCCCTTTTATTCTGAAGGAAATCAGAGAAGTCTCCGGTTCTCTTTACTGTTGTTTTCTTGCTCTGGCGTATTTGGGGAAAAGTGTATCGCTTTTGAAAGAGTGTGGAAGACGCTTTTATTCTGAAGGGAAGTTAGAGCAGCACCTTTTCCGGCTTGGTTTGTTGTTGTCTTATTCTCTTTCCGGTGTGTGTACGGCCGCCGCTGTGTATGGTTAACAAAATGACCAAACTGCAGCTGCTGAACGCCTTCCTGACGGAGCGGCTGACGGCGGTGGTGAAGGAGATTCTGGACGTGGTGCAGGACACAGTGACCGAATACCGAGAGGAGACCGTCCGTACCAAGCGGGAGAACGACAGTCTGCGGAGGCAGCTGCGGGACATCCTGCTGCTTGAGGCCGAGACGGAGTGGCTGAGTAAGGGCCGAGCTAGCTGCAACCCTGGTCCGACAACCTGCCCTGTTAACACGGACGGATTTACCGTTACCGATTTAATGGATTAATATGTCGGTAACGACTAACTTTTAAGTAAACACACCAGATCCATGTCTGATGGTATAGATGCAGTATAAATACTCAGATCCTATACATAAGTAAAAGTAGAAATACTATCACTTTAAAATCACAGAATGGAAAATGTTACTTGAAAAGTAAAAGTACTAATTATTTTAGTTAATATTTGTTTTGTCACAAACACAAGAGTACGTTTCAATTCATCAATGTAGGGCTAAGATTAGATACTTGAATGGATAGTGAATTAAGTCTTAAATGACAGAATTTTATTATATCATATCAGAATATCATGTGTTTTTAATATTAGGACTGCAATCAACTATTCTGATTGGATCCAAATAGTTTATTAAGCTATTGATTATTAGGATGAGTCGATTCGTTGTGGATCAAATTTATCCAAAGTGAAGATTTATCCTAAAATGTCATTTTTTTTGTCCAGACCAATGGTCCACAACCCAAAGATTATCAGTTTATAATTTTAAAAGAATAAAGAAACCAGAAAATAATCGAGTAATCAATAATTGAGAAGCTGGAACCAGAGAATTTGGACATTTTCTCCTTAGAAATACTTAAATTAATTAATTAATTATAAATAGCAGTAAAAAGTTGGTGATTAATGTAAAAGTAGTTGCAGCTCTAAGATAAAATAAGATTTTATTGATCCCACAACGGGGAAAATTGTCTTACTGCAGCGTACAGAGTAAAGAAAAGAAAAGAAAATAAAAAGCTTAAGAAGATAAAAGCTATAAAAAATAAAAATACACAACACTATGTATACTCTACTGTGTATACATGAAAAATGTTGAAATGGATTTTTTTGTTACAATAAACAGTACACAACATAACTTGAAGTTCTGTCTGTTGTAATTAGTGATGCACGATATATCGGCCAAGCGATATATATATCGGCCGATATGTCACGTTTTTTAACTTATCGGTATCGGTCCGATGTCAACAAATTCTGGCCAATGTCAGCATTTGGCAGAGTTAAACCGCTACAGTTAGTTGGGTCACTGTCTGCGTGTCTCGCGGCGACGCGCTAAGCTAGCTGGTCCTAGCGGGCTCCTCCGTCACATCGCATCGCCAGAAAAGACAAAAAAAATGCGCGGAACGTTGCTCCGGGGTGTCGAACGCCGTCCTGCCGCCTTCTCATCGGCGGCCGCCGCATCCTCGCCGCGGCCGCCGACGTCGCCGCCTTCGCGGAGCTCCATCGGGTCCGCTCCGCCGTACTTCCTCTAACCAGCCGCCGACGTAACGGGGAGACGTGACAGATGACAGTGTTTTTTCTCGTCTGTACTAAATTTGTGACACTACAGAAAACTTTATTTCTCTACATATATCGATATCGGCAAATATCGATATCGGCAGTGACTGCTGATATGTATATCGGATATTGATATGGCCGAAATTTTCACATAGGTGCATCCCTAGTTGTAATGTTTTCCTTTTGTTTATTGACTTATTGTCATCTGTTGTAACAGGATCCACCAGGTCCAGTCTTGGTTTCGTGGCAGCTGAGCAGCAGTCCGGTTACCCAGAGCCATGTCCCTGTTCCGAGGAGCCGGACTCTACCCTGAATCAGACAGGGCTGCTCCCAGCCAAGCAGGTGCAGGAGCAGGTTGTTTCAGTACAGCTGCTGCCGGTGCAGAGTGAGACACCGCTGCCCAGTGACGAGAAGCGGGCAGAGTCCTGGGAAGCGCTAAGGTCCGATCTGCAGCAGGAGGCATTCAGGAATGCTTCACCGCTGTCTTTGCTCCCCAGCCTCAACTCCCCCTCCGCTGAGGCACCTAAAATCCACGTCGAGGTGCCAGTGCTCAGAGAGGAGTTGCTGGCGCCGCCTCCAGCCCACATCAAAACTGAACCTGAGGAATATACAGTGACTGGCCCTAAAGGTCCTGTGGAGGTCACACTCGCTCAGGCATCGCTGGAGGAGGTGAGTTTCAGGGTGGAGGCGGCCAGAGTGGGGGTGCTGCGTGTTGACCAACATAACGGCAGCAAGAAGAGCTCCCAAGAATCGTCTGATGACCCTGTCATCACCAGCTACATTCCCGAACTCGTCCACCGCTGCCCCCGCTGCGGTGAGGCGTTCGGCCAGGCCAACAGTCTCCGTCTGCACCTGGAGCAGAAACGGAAGACGTACGCCTGTGACTGGTGTTGCAAGTCCTTTGCACAGTCAGCCGACCTGCGGCGCCACTTGCGCACGCACACGGGTGAGCGGCCACACCGCTGCACCTTCTGCTCCAAGAGCTTCAGCCAGAGAGGGAACCTGCGGCGGCACCTGCGCATCCACACGGGCGAGCGTCCATACAGCTGCCCGTACTGCTGCCGCACCTTCAGCGACGGAGACACCATGAAGAAGCACAAACGCACGCACTCAGGAGAGAAACCGTACCGCTGCGTCCAGTGTTCCAAGACCTTTGCCAGCGTTAGTGGCCTGGAGATCCACCTGAAGAAAGACATATGCTTTGTGGCAAACGTGTGATATAGGGAGGCGGCAGCGGCTGCACAGATAGGGAAACACTGAGTTTATTGCACAGATCTTCAGGTGAGAAGCCGCTCCTCCTTAGTCCAAACATCTTGACTAAACAAACGGTTGCATCTCATGAGGTTCAAATCATCACCAGGCTTTTTAAGAGCAGGAAGAATCACACGATTGTTAACTTAAAGCAGCTGTTATGTCTGTGCGTGTGTGCATTGTGGTGATAATTCTACAGATTGATCAGATCCTCTCAGTTTCAGCTCAGTATTATATCTGTCTGGCTGAAATTCTAATGTTTGGTTTACTCCCAGTTGCTTAGAGTGTTGTCTTCAGAGAAAAAGCTGTAAAATTCTGCTTTAACACATAGTTACTGCAGGATAGCTGCTGAACACAATAGAGCCTTTAGCAGCTGAAGATCAGAAACAAGTGGCACAAAGCAAACACTGAATTAGGTTTAAGGTCCTTAAAGTAAAACTGGTGGTAATAAACACCTTCAAGTCTTTGGCTTACGTATTTCAATTAATCTCCTTATCTTGGTGTTTTACTGAAGGAATTCCTTAAACTGCTGCACCAAGTACTCACTCAGATAAAAAGCATCCTCAGAAAAGGTTCCATGACATACTGTGTTTGTTTTTACATTCCTCATTTGATTTTGAACATGTTTTCTGTTGTGAATTTTCATCCTCTGACAAATATGGGTTCCCTTTTTTTTCTTCTGCCATTTCTTCACTACCTGCAGACCAACTTTGTGAGGTGATAACAGGTCAAGTGATTACAACTGACTCTATGGTAACTGTAAAACTGCAGTAAAATCTCTTTCAGTACAGTAAATAAGTTCATGTTTTCCCTTAGCTAAGTAAACCTTTGGAGTATTTTGTAGTAATTCCCTTTTTATCCTTAAGTGTCAATCTTAAGAAAACTAAAGTTCTCAGGAGTTGGCAAAAAACAGAAAGAGCTAATGAAGAAATAACCAGAGTGAAACTTTAAACAACCAAATACAGAATTCTAAAAAATCACAAAGTTATCATTAGCATTATCAATGGATCACCATATTGCTCTGTCACTGCTCTGGAAAAGTCAAGTCTATATGTTCAACATATCAATATAAAGGCCAGTGTCAATGTTGTTTTCTAAGTGGACCAAATGTCAGTTTCGGTAAGAAAATTCTACTTTAAAAATGTGCATGTGTATTAAAATACTCAGACTAAGTATTTTATGTGCAGACTGAGTATTTTATACAAATCAGTAGAGTTAGTATTTATTATATTCCTGCACATTTATCATTTATATATGCGATGTTATTGTATTATTACTGGTGCCTTAATATTAATGTTGTAGCTGAAGTGGAGCTAATATTATCTGTAATCATATTTTCTAAAGGGATCACAAATCTTAATCTGCAAAGTTTATATTAACTCAAAGTGTCAAATAAATGCAGTGGAAATAAAAGTATGATATTTTTTCTATTAAATGTTGTAAAGCAGGAAGTAAATGTGTTTAGACCTTCAACCGCGGCTGAATTTCCAACAAGTTAATGTATAGGGAAAAAACACTCTTAAGAAAGAGCCAGCGCCAGTTTCCTTTAATATCTTAAGAAGGCAGATCAGAACCTGTAGAGATGCAATAATTTGACCTGTAAAGATGTTCTGGAGATGGTTAAGTGATGAGGAGTCTGTTTACATCCTTAATGACTTCACCTTTCTCACCCTCCACCGAGTACCTGTAAAGCATTTTGTGTTTTTTCCGAAGGGACATGATTTTGGTTTTGAGGCAGCTACGTAGCCTTCATATTTATTATCTATTTATTTTTTCTGTCTTGATTTTTGATTGTAAGCAAATATGGTCAGACAAAGTCTCTAGCAGGAAGAAAAAAGAAGGAAAAAAAGGCTTTGGATGGGTTTTTTCCCTCCAGATTTGGATTGAATCTTAACTCAACGCGTCTCTGCTCCAGCTAGAAGTTTGATGTCTCCTACGGACCAGAAACATCACGTTTGTAGTAGTCTGCATCGTCACATCTACTGAAAACCAGAACAAAGACTGTGATGAATGTAAATAATGATCAAATTAAATCAAATTTAAATTAAACTGTCTTTACATTAACATATCTGCTCTATTAATGTCTTCTTTTGTTCTTTTTTGATGATATAATGATGTAAAATAGAAAAGCAGCATGTTCTCACATTGTGAGAAGTGGAAAATGGCAAGTATTAATAGAAAACAATTATGAGTTTATTTAAAAAACTGACATGATTATTGCCTGAAAAGTCAAGAATAAATGGTTAGATGTGATTTCAGTTGGACTTTAATACTGATTTAAATGCGAGTTGATCAAATGGTTTTCTATGAGCCATAAAGTAAATTTTTAAGGAAAACAAAAAAAAATGGGAAGTTGTGGTCATAATTCTGCCCTGGTGTCTGTCTGATTATCGATCAATTTGTGCAGCAGAAGATACACTATGTTTCTGTGGCAGGTTTCCAGAGGCAACCACATCACATCAGTAATGGACTATCACGCTGCACGTTAAGTTTTCAATGACATTAAAAAATGAACTAATGAGTAGAGACATTCTTGCTTCATGATAATACTTAAAATAAAATAATTTGTATTATTTCTTAGGCCTGGGCACCATCAAGGGTGAAAAATACACATACTTCTGTTTCTGGTAAACTGGAAAAGCAGCTTTCAGGTGACTGGACTTCATTACAGTAGTCTTGTAGGGTAACTGATTGTTTTCCAGGTATTAGAACTCATGTACACTGGTGTGTTTGCCTTCCTCCTGATTTCTGCATGTTTGTGAGACTGAATGTTTCAGATCATCAAACAACATCCTCAAAAATTTAAATATTACTCAAAGACAACCCAAGTTAACAAAAAATACACTTTTTTCACTGAAGTATTCTATTAATTCGGGAGAAAGAAATATCCAAACCTACATTATGATGTCTGAAAACATGATTTCCCCCTAAACCAAATTATAAAGTTTGGGCCCTTAGCATCAACAACTGCAATCAAGCATTGACAACAATTTGAGTCAAGTCAAGTTGGTTAGATATTGTTGCTTCAGCCATATACACACTACAAAGTTAGACGAGACAACGTTTCACCAGGAACAATTGGTGATACACGTAACTCCTAAAACACAGTATGGACAAGACAAGATATGTAATATTGCCTACATACACTATTGAGGGACTACACAGATTCACTCACCCACTCACACATGCACTCACACACAACTACACATGCATGCATGCACACTCTTGTACACATATGTACATACAGTACATACCACAGTTATAGACAATGGCTAAACAGGGCATGGTGTTTATCAGAGCACTGTGGCTAGTGTGTGCTCTGTAAACAAAAGACTGTTCTACTGAATAAATATAAAATACTAGCAGCAAGGCTAGTGGTGTGATTTGTAACAAAGACTATTCAGCATAAATATAGGTAATAGCAGCAATAATTGCTCATTTTGTGATTATGAATTACAGTTTTTGAGTTATGAGCAGTTGTTCGGGGTCTATTTTAGCCCTCTTAGGGCATGAAACTGCCGTTTCTCCACACACATCGAAAGCAGATTTTTCAGTTGGGATCTTTAACGATCTCCTCTATATCAAAGAGCTGGAGCAGGTGTGTGCGTATCCTAGCAATGGTCCCAGCTAATGCTGCACGACAGACTGAGAGCATTTTGACCATTGTTTTTTCCTTAATAACTTTTGATGTAAAGGTTGCACGCTCACCAAACTTTGTGAGAACAATAAAATAAATGCTCTGCACCATCCCAAGCTAAGTTCTGTCCACTACGGTGATGTATTCGCTGTTTCAGTGCAAATTCATTCCCCATTTATTTCTATGGAGATAGTCTGCAGCACATATGATTTGTGTTAAGAGATACTGTAATTGATATCATAATCACCACAGAAACAACACAGCTTGGTGGCTGAGCTGTTTACTCTATCTAGCTGAAAGCGGATTGGTCAACAGATACCTATACTAGGTTTAAAAAATGTCCTGCTACTCTAATCCTGTTTCATAGTTAAATTGCCATATATAATATTGAGCATCCACCCGAGGCTGTAATCAGAATGTAAGGTGATGCATTCAGATTTAGTTGTGACTTGGAGCTGTAGGGGTCAGTATGAAGCCACAAAGCAGTGTCTGTCTTTGTTGCATTCCAGATTTATTGTTGCATCATACATAAACACCTGATAGAAATGTAAGAACATCTTTAAAGCACAAGATCAGTATAAACAACAATATCATATAGAAAGCCACATTCATAAACACATTCAGTCGTGCATTAAAAAGGAACAACAACACTGTAAACAGAACGCCGACCTGAATCATGTAGCACTTTGAATTAGTCTATCAATATATTGCATCATGCAACAACAAGGAAGAACCACTTGATATTGATATCATCATCGTCGTCATCATCATCATGGCAACGACAGGATGCTGCAGTAGATATGCGATGACAACTGTACAGTTCATATGGAAGCAGCTGATTGTGTTTGTCCCCAAATATAAGAAATATATATTTTAAAATATTTAGCATATATCACTGAAAGACTCACCGTTAGCACCTTTGAAGACCAAATGTTTAAAAAGGTCCAACCTTGGAACACAAGTTGCTTTAAAACACTTATTTTATCACAGAAAGAGGAATAAAAAAAATTAAAATTAAAAAAACCCTTCACTTCCCTTCTTTCAATCAAGTTTTTCTCTGTTGAATTAAAGTATTTATAGCACTGAAAGAAACTTTACAGCAGTTACATTCCACAGTTTTCATCGAGACCTGTTATTGTCTCACAAAGATCTTCAGGAAACACATTAAAAACTAAGTTTGATCATCTTATTTACACCAAACATAAAACAACAAATGTGGTTAAGACTGAATCAGACATACCTAAACCTTATTTTGATTGCTAAGGTACGTTTGTTGATAACAGGTTTAAGGAATTCCTTAAGTATAAAACCACAACTTTATTACTTAACTAGACAATTCCCGCGGCAATTGTGAGAGTTTGGGCTGGGCCGCTTGACATTGGGACTCTAGGGTGGCTTTTTAAAACATTTGATGACACGGATGTGATCCTGGGGTCCCTCTGGTCAGTATTGCCAAGTTTGGTATGTGTTGGACATTTAGATCCAAAGTTATTAAGGAAAGACCTACAGCCAATCAGCTCTCAGTCTGTCGTTGCAGAAGCCAGGGCTGTTGCTATGGCAACATACACATCTGTTCCTGCTCTTGTAAATGAGTGATCAAAGTCCCAACCGACAAATTCTTCTCCCAAAGTTTGGGGAGAAACGGCAGTTTAATGCTCTGAGAGGGATAAAATAGACCCCGAACAACTGCTCATAACTCAAAAACCGTAACTCATAATCACAAAATGAGCATATTCTCTGAGAGGTGAGGGTCTCCTGGTTGTGTTGATGTATTTATTTCCATAGCTTGAAAAATGTGGGCACAGGAGTAGGTTAGAAATTCAATGTTTTCCAAAGCCAAACTTTTTACGGAAGAAGAAAGATAGATAGATAGATAGATGCCTGTGGTCATTTTAATGGAACTTTTGTAACAACATCTTCCTCACTATACCTCACCTCAAGTGGAGATAAACCAAGATTTAAGAATATAAAAGGTATATTAAATCTGCTCCTTGATGCTAGATATGGCAACTGATTAGTGTGGAAGGTTTTATTAGTTTTCACTAGTTTAGCTTTTCTTAATTTTAGTTTACTTTTCTTTAGTTTTTATTAGTTACATTTTTTTATTAGTTTAAAGTTTAGTTTTAGTTATTTTTTATTTATTATTTATTAGTTTACTAGTTTCATTAGTTGATGTTTAGTTATTATTAGTTTAAATTTAGTTTATATTATTTTTATTTAGTTTTCATTAGTCTAAATTTATTTTAAATAGTGTAATTAGTAATTATAATAATTAGTGTTAGCTTTGTCAGGGATAAGATTTTTAAAGGTATAAAACAGTATTGTGTGATAAATATGAACCTCAATTTATTAAAGTAAAAAAAAAAAAAAGTCTTCACTTACCACAGATGCACAAACATCCAGTTGATACTAAAACTCTCAACATAGAGTCTGTAAATCTAGGAGTTTAGTTTTATATCATTTCAGTGACTTTGTGAAGGCTGTTTCTATTTGACGTATTGTTCTGTGTGAAACTCCAGGTTATAGACTTCACTTATGTTAAAGAGCAGGAATTATCACACCATGCAGTTTAATGCCAGTGACTATTTGTTTAGATCTGTGTTTGGCTCTTGTTGAAAATAAACATGGAGCTGTGGTGTGATTCTGGTGCTTCATCAGCCAGTTGTAGATTTCATGCTGGGTGTTAGAGCGTCTTCTTCTGATCAGTGATGAAGGCACTCTCCAACCTTCATGATGGCTCTCATCATTATTATCATCATCATTATTATTATTATTATACACATGCATGGCTGCTCCATCTCTAGTCGTGACTGACGGTCCGTGGCAGCTCATTGGTCAGGATGTGCCAGCGCTCCACTCTGCGGCCTTTGTTCTTTAGACAGTCCAACCAGTGACGGAGGGCGTCGCCCTGTGAGTGACAGCTCAGAGAGACACCACCTACACACCCGCAAAAAGCAGGAAATGCTGCAGTTAGTTTCAGTCATTCTGTGGATCTGAAACAGATGCATTATAGACCTGTATCGAGTACCACCTCTCAGCAGTCTCTGACCTTTACCAGAACCAAAAAACGTATTTTCCTTCATGTTTGATGTAATTGCGGTTGTGTTCTCTACTAAATGAGCACATTTTAACAAACTACAGCATGTTCCCCTTCACATACATGTTTGAAACAAACATACAGTAGGTGTCTTCAGCACATAGATCTTCTGTTGCAAGCTTTTTTTTTTATGTGGTAATAGAGACAATAATATCTGTATTTTACTACAAGGATCAAGGAGCTGACAAATTATAAAGTAAGTATGGAATTAATGGTCAATGCCAAAACTGACAAAAACAAAACATAGTATCAATCATTCCTGTTCAGTTACACTATTTGATATTTCATGTCAGAAAAAGGTCATTATTTTTTGTAAAAAAGAAAGATACAAATTGACTTTTAAATGACAAGAAAGCAACATGACCACAAAATTTAGATTTTGAGAGATCTGATGAATGCTGCTTAAAACTGTAAAAAAATTGTATCATCTTACCAAACATGATTTGTCTGACCCTAGAAAATATAAAGGGTACATAGTAGAGTTAGTAGGCTTCAAACGAACTGTATGAGAGTTTAAACCCAGGGCAAAATCCCACAGCAACTCTTCAATAATGGCTCCATGAATAAAGATTCACTGTCACAGCTGCAGGAGGCATCAGACTCTTACCTATGAAGTCATTGGAGCGTCCTAGGTCGTAGTCCCACACTGTCAACTCCAGGGTTTTGTTGGCGAGCTCTGTCACTGGGATCTCATAGAAAAACTCCTGCAGGGGACACAAGGCAGCTAGCAAAACACTTACTACAGAACACAGGTTCCTACACCAACCTGTACACACAGTGTTTCCATCACATGAAAGTCTGCTGATTTTCAACTGACAACTGATCTACTAACAAACACTTTACTGAAGATGATGATGAACATCTGCAGCACCAGCGTCTCACCTCATTGAATTCAGGGTTCAGGGTCTTTTTCAGCACTGCTGTTTTGTGCTTGGATTTCTTCAGTATATCGGGTTTCAGGTATCTGACCGTGGAAAAATAAGAAAAGGAAAGGAAAGGCACGTTTGTTCAATCTACCTCTCTGATTTTAGTGATGCATTGACACATTAGGAGTCTTTCAGTTTGTCTATTTAAAAAATCAGTTCACAGCCAAGAAAGTTAATCTTTGTGGTAAAACTGTTCAAGTATCAAAAGTGAAAATCTGTAAATAGAAAATCTACAGAGCTAATAATAGGTGCAACATGGTGGGTCGCTGGTAAAATTTGAATATGTACAAAAAAGCAACACAATAGTGACTATCCCTGGTAACTACTTACTTTTATAGTCAGACTAACTCAGTTACAAACTCAGGAACTGTTTTGAGAGAAGTAACTAGAAACTATAACTAAATAACGTAAGTAATACCTAAGTAACGTACAAAACACTAATGACCTATTTGTAGATGGACAGTTTTTGTTGTTATTGCTTGGTTCAGAGAGGGCTGAAATAATAGAGTCGTTATCAAATAACAAAACAAACTTGTGACATTGTAAAGGTTTGTTGTTTGCCTGTTGTTAGCGATTCCATCAACCTTTCACCCCTTTCCTTTATTCTTGTTTATTTACATGTAATATGCTTTTTTTTCCCAATAAATCGGTTGATAATTGAAATAACTTGAAAAAACATAATTAACAATGATTGGTAAGAGTTACACAAATGTCATTTTTCTGAGATGAAGAAACCTGTAGCAGTTTTTGTCTGTATCAGTGTAGTTTAGTTTTTACATTTTGACGTAGGGGTCAGAAAATCCATTGACGTCCATGGCTGCCAGGTGAGCACATCGTTTCACACCCACACAGAGACCGCCACTGTGGCGGCCTTCACCTCCTCCTTCTGCTCCTTCTTTGCCCTCTATGTCTTTATCCTCCGAACCCAGTGGAGGCAGAAACTGCAACGACAGAAGAAGACGGCCTCTCTCCTCCAGACTTTGGAGCTGCTCGTTCTCCCACTGCAGACAAAAGCATATTGGCTGAATTAGTTAAATGAGATTAGTTTAGTTAGATTACTTTACTTGGATTCATTAGAAAGATAAGGTAAATTGGATAGGATTAGCTTTGTTAATTTAGATTAGTCAACGTTT
This sequence comes from Eupleurogrammus muticus, assembly GCA_036785175.1. NCBI lineage: Eukaryota > Metazoa > Chordata > Actinopteri > Scombriformes > Trichiuridae > Eupleurogrammus > Eupleurogrammus muticus. Next base: position 24,496,008 of record JAYKQN010000011.1, on the reverse strand, counting down.
TTTAGTTTAACTTAGTTTTATTAGTTTAGACGGATTATTTTAGTCAGTTCATTACACTTAGGTTTTAAAGATTTTCATGGTCAAATATGATTTGTCAGATTTTGCCTTAGTTGATTGATCATCACCCTTTTTTTAGATAAAAGCTAGATCTTGTTTTGTGACTTGAGCATATCAAATATTAGTAAAGTTCACATAAAATAGTAATAAAATGGCTTCAAAAATAACATCGTGCCAGAACATGCCTTCATCTCTCAGATAGAAGCCTATTCCTTAATTTACAGTTCACAGTTAGGAATTAGGATAAAATAAATAAATAAATTCAAGAGAGAGAGAGAGAGAGAGAGAAATAAGGGATGTTCTTTGACTTTGCACTGTGCACTGCCTTTAGTTTAGAAGTTGTGTCCAAACCTGGTCCTGGTGTTGGTGCAGATTTTGTTCCAACCAGGCAGTCACACACTGGATTCTACTAATGAAGGTGTGTTACTGCTTAGTTGGAACAAAAGCCGTAATTGGCCCTCCAGGACCATGTTTGGACACCCAAGGTTACAATGTCACAATAGAAAAAAAAACACTTCACATATCACACATGAAATGCAGGAAAAACAGCTTGATCATGTTGTTCTCAGTATGGTCCTTGATTTATTTATTTTTTTTTTTAAATCTCTTACTCTCAACATTACGTACAGGCCTCATATGAAGTGCCACAAACTGCAATTTTTTCAGTAATTTCCATTGTTTCCTTTTAAAGTGGTAGTCACATATCAAGTTATTTATTTGTTTTTTGTGAAAAATCTCAAGGTCACTGCTGATACATGCATTGTCATAAAACTTGGGGTTGTGAGTGTCAACGATTTATAATCAGTGTAGTGCCTAAATTTGTTCAATGAATGATCATTCATGTACTTGTTTATATTTTGATTAAATTTGAACTGAATGTACTGTATTTTTCACTTGATGATTATTAGCATGAACAATGCTCATTCCTAGTAGAGCTTCATTTAATTCTTTTCAGGCAAAAACCCAGCTAAAACTCACAATAAACAGACCTTAATATATAGCAGAAAACCACCCAATCTGGCAGCCACTGTGATACTTGTCGTACTAACAAATACGTCATCAAAACACAGAGCAACAGCCAGGAGCATAGAGGAAGGCAGCACCACAGCGTATGACTATTAACCCAATTTCATGGAAAAGTCAGTACTGACCCAGATTGGTAGAGACCTGGTTAACAGACATTAACAACTGCAGGGTTCGTAGTCAAGTCAGACCTCTCAAAGTTGAATTGTCAAATAGTCAACTATTGGAGTTCTGTCCTTTGAGTTACATTAGTCTAATTTAGTTTAGTCATATTAGTTTATCTTTGTCAAATTAGTTCATTCAGATTAGTTTAATTAAGTTAGATTAGGTTAGATTGGTCAGAATTAAATGCTTAAGTCAGATTATTTTAGCCAAAAGTGGTTTTATGGAGATAAAAAAACAAAAAAGGCAAAGGACAAAGAAATTCTGTGATCCACCAGAGCAGCAACATCAGGGTTGAGGCAACAAGCAGCTGTAAATGAAAAATGTAGGTGTTACTATATTCTCTTACAAATCTCTGTTGAGATCCTTCTATAAAAAACAGAAGCTGCTGAGAGCAGAGCCTGTTTCAGTCTGATCATATTTGCAATTTCACCCAAAAAAAAGTTTCAAGACAGAATCCTGTGACAACTCATGTACATGCAAGCATACACACATGCATGCATGTGTGCACAGCAGAGTATCAATAATTTAATACGCCCTCTCTGCGTCACACACCTTGTGTAGCAAGCTCTCTATTACTCACTCCTCCGCTAACTCTCTCCATCACACCACACAGAGTCATTACAGACACCACCTGCATCTCCTCCTCCTCACACCCACCTTTCATTACACTGCAGAAACTCTCCGTGGGTTTCACCTGTTGGAAGCACATACTAAAATTGAAGTCAATTAATTTATAATTAAATGCGTCCTAAAAATTCTCTTTAGCTCTCTATAACTGCTTCCCAACAACAGAACTGCAGCAGAGCATAGAGAAAAAAGATCAATGTGTTTTTTTTGGGAGACGGAGGAGGGTCAATGTATCAGGCACTGGGCTACTGCAGCAGCTGCAGCATCAGAAACGGCCCTCAGTCCACTTCATGCATGTTACTCCACTGCAGAGTGTCACCAGGTTCCTTGGTACCAGCTGAGCATTGACTGCTCTGTCCTTATCTGTCTGAGAAAATAAAAAGCTGAGCTGCAGAGATCATGCAGATGTGTGGTTTAACAAACACAGGATATTTTACAAAAGCAGGAAGGATTTTGTCTTTATTCAGATTCCAAAAAACAGATACAGTCTGCTGGAAATCTACAAGTCTGTAGTGAGTAGAGAACTGAGATTAGGTAAGTTCTTAGACAATTTTACCTTTTATATTTCACTTTCTCTCTTGCTCTTATGGTTCTGGCTCTGTGTAAGACAGATGCTACCGAGCATTTGCAGGAAACTGTTCTGTATCACAGTGATGTAAAGTGATGCAGTCTGAAGAAGCTATTTTAGCTGCCTTTCCTTTAAGCCCCAGCTCCTGATAAGCTGCTCTTTTCTGATTGGTCAGTTTCAAGAAGCTTAAATCAAACTATAGCAGCAGGTTTTGTTGTCAGGTGAGAAGAAGAAGAGATTGGAAGTTAAAAAAATGTTGATGAAAAATAAGCTAATAAACTATATACATAACTGAATAAATGAAGGATAGTAGTTATTTATTGAAGATACTTAGCAGGGAGAACACCTCCAATCCATAAAATATTGAGTAAATCATCATTTGATGATGTTGTTAACAGTGTTGGGAGTAATGGATTACTGAAATGCATTCCTTTTGCTGTAATGCAGTAACTACACAATAAAAAAGTTAATATTTTACTCAGTACAAATATAAATAACATGCTTTACAATGCATTTTAACCTGGCTTGAAGTAGTGTTTTTTTGTTTTTCTTCATAAAACTTCTCTAAAATCACAGCGAGATCAGCAGTAGTAAAATGAAAAATGTTTTACTTTGATTTCCTGTTGGCTCGATGATGGAGATGGAGACGAGTGAAACTACAGAAACGTTATATAACACATTCTCCAGATGGGCATATGCTTGATTACTTTGCATTTGTGAAAAATAAGGATTTGAAGAACATCATAGTCAAAGTAAGAAAGCAGAGATTGAGAGTGACGATAAAACAAGCCAACATTAACGCACTCACGTCTTACAGACCTATGCAGACTCATGTAGCTGGACGTTGATAACCACTTTCAACATTGGAATCGCCAGTTTTTCGAAAACTTGTCAGCAAGATTTCTGTTGCGACTAGCAGCAACAATAACAAGGTAATTTCCAGTTATTTTAGTAAGAGTAACTGTGGGCGACTGACGTGGCCTCCCAACAAAAGGGATCAGGGCAACCAGATGAAGTGGAGACAAGAGGCAGCAGAACTCAGTTTTATTGTCCCGCCATTGTCCTGCAGGCTCCTGCTGTGTCCTGCCAGCACTCGCCCCGGCACTCCGCCGGAACTCTCCCCGGCACTCTGCCGGAACTCTACTTGGCACTCGCCGGAACTATCCCGGTACTCTCCCGGCACTCCCCGATATTCTCCTGGCACTCTCCCAGTATTCTCCCCGGCACTCTCCCGGTATTCTCCCGGCAGACTCCGCCCGGCCATCTGCCTGCAGCACCGCAGCACCAGCTGCCACAGCAGAGGATGTTGACGCTCCTCCACCATCTGTCCGCTCGTGTACAATCATTTCTCCACAAGTTCCACCTCCCCTTCCAGCTTCTCAGGTGGCACCACCAAATGTCAGCAACCGACATGGCCTCCCTACAAAAGGGATCAGGGCAACCAGACGAAGTGGAGACAGGAGGCAGCAGAACTCAGTTTTATAATACAAAGCCTTTATTGTACATTTTTAAAACACAAAACATAACATGCTCACGCTAGCATTAAGATCTACCTCTTAGCAGGTGGACCAAACAGACATTTCGCCGCACGCAAACATGTCCCCCGGGAAACTCTTCCGCTGCCATTCACTTATCCCGGTTAACATGGTGTCCATCCTTATAAACTGGTGAGAGGGGGAGGGGTCATCACCTTCTCACAGTTACTTGAAAGTAATTTAGTCTAATGCTTTACATTTTGAATGAAGTAATCTTGAAATGTAATGAATGACTTTGAAATGTAGTACATATTAGGTGTGTGGCACAGACACACACCTACAAGTTTTTAGTGCTACTGTACCATAATCAACGAATTGGAAAACAATGTATGGCCTCTTGGCCTGCATCACTTTGCCCATAGGAAGCCCTTTCATGATATCTTCAGGCACCAAATCTTTGGCAAATCCCCAAATGTGAAAATCAAAAATCAAAAAGCTTACTGGGCTCCAGGCCGCACTTTTACTAGCTCTGCCCCAGCTTCACAGAAGAATTTTTCATACTGGGCTGATGAAGAAAAGTCAAAGGTCTGCTTTGTCGCACAGGAACTTTGAACTCACTCAGCTGGAGGTCATTTTGTGACAATGAAACACAGTTTCCTCTCACAGCAGTTTAATTCCCCGTGAAGAAGCCGAGGGAGTGTATAATAAAGACTAACACACATAATAGGATCACTGCACTCTGACATCATGATCAGCCCTCATGGAGGCTGAAGTGATGAAATCAGAGGCTTCTGTTCCTGTAGCAGCGATGTTTTTTGGTTTGAGTGGCTGGTTCTTTTAATCCTCAGATTACACAGCATCCAGGCTGAATGCAGAAATTCTTCTTTAAATTGGTGGATTTTTGGAAATGTTATGATTCAAATGTTTTTACAAGCTAAATTTTAACATGGTGGAGTATATGGCTGCATTCATGTAGTATATATATATAGTTTGCTGCTTTATCAATGATTTCTTGGTATATTTACAAATTAACTAATATTATTATCTGTGTGTTAATTTATCCACAGTTGCTATTTTTATGGTGTGAAATTAATAATTAATTTTTTACTTTTATTTAATTATTTTGTTTAAATTCTAGTTTGTATGTGTATTGTGATGTCACGAGAGGCCGGGTCCTGGAGGGGCGCTAAATCCCCTTGAGATGGCTACAGCAGTATCCTGGCATGGCTCTATCTGCTGGTAGAGCCAGGAACTTGCCAGGAATTTCACCCGGCACTACAATCCACTGAACACTGATTGCCTAATGAGGCACACCTGTGGCCAATCTCCTGCAGTGAAACTATAAGGCTTTTTAGGACACCAGAGCTCTCAGTAGAGTGTGGCGAGTAGGAGAGAGGCTGCAGACTCTGATCTGGGTGGAATGTATGTGCTGAAGAACTTGCTAAAGAGAAGCTTCCTTTTGTTGGATTATTCATTCTTTGATATTGGACTATTTTCGTTTGCTGTGCTGTGTGGAGGTACTGTGGGGGTGAAGACCCAAGAAATCAACTAAAAAGAAAAGGACAATTGTTTGTGTTTCCTAAAGTGAACTTTATTTTGAAAGAAGACTTTTGAGTTTGATTAGAGACTTTTTTTTGTGATTATAACCCCTTGAAGAAAAGAAATCCTTAGTTTGCCTTTTATGCTGAAATGCCTTTTCTGTTAACCCTTTTTGACCAGTAAAAGAAACTGTTTTTTGCATTTTTGTCTCTGTGCACTTCTTGGACTGCCCTGCTGAACATGGATTGCCTCTCATGACCTCACATATGGTGGAGAATGCGGGCTCCAAGTTTAAAAAGTGCATGCTTGAGGAGGACACTGAACAATTGAGCCTGAATTTTCACAACTCTTCTAGACTCCCCACTAGACAAAATGGAGGACATTTTAAAATCCCTGTTAGCACAGCAGCAAGCCCAGCTGCAAACGAATGCGGCTCTCCTGGAGGAGCAAAGGAGAGCGAACCTGCTAAAAGCAGAAGAGCTGTAGTTGCAGTGGCAAATGGCCGCACGTCAAGCCCACCCAGCAAAAGCTGGGGATTTTATATCCAAAATGGGGGCCACCGACGCTGTTGAGGCGTACCTGCACGCCTTTGAAGCTACAGCCATGAGGGAAGCATGGCCCAAGGCACAATGGGTTGGGCTTTTAGCCCCATTTTTAACCGGGGATTCACTGAATGCTGTTCGGGACCTGCCTCCTGACAAAGCAACGGACTATGACGCGCTGAAGACCGAGATCCTTAGCAGAAATGGGCTCACTAAATTCGGTATGGCCCAACGGTTCCACAGCTGGACCTTCCAGCCAGATCTGGCCCCTCGTGCGCAGATGCACGAGCTCGCCAGGATAGCACAGAGGTGGTTGGAACCGGCGAAGAACACCTCTGCTGCGGTGGTGGAGACCATCGTGGTGGATCACTACCTGCGGGCCTTGCCGTATGAGGCGAAGCGCCTCGTCAGCCAGCAGGGCCTGACCACTGCCGAGCTCACAGTGGAAGCGGTGGAAAGATATCAGGCCAGCGCAGAAATGCTTAGGGCTGCCAAGAGGGAGCCAAAGAGTGTGCCACGGGGCCCAGTGGGCGGCAGCCGTCCGAAGAACCCAGCCACTGCAAAAGCGGGCTATGCGCCAGGGGGAGGCAGAAGCCAGCCTGGGCCAAGCAGAGTCAACTGGGGGAGCGAAGCCCGACAGTGTTACCGCTGTGGGGAGATGGGTCATATCTCCTGGCAGTGTGAGCAGCCGGCGGAGGAGCCTATGCCCACTGCTGGTTCCTCCAGCTCAACCGCCACCCACCTCTTCGCCTCACTTGTGGGGGACACAGATGGTGACCCAGATAGACCCCCCACCTGCCCTGTGACGGTGAACCGTCATGACGTGGAAGCATTACTGGACTCAGGCAGTCGGATTACCTTGGAGCGGAAGGACCTAGTGGGGCCGTCCCAGATGACCACTGGCAGAGTCCTCCCCGTTTCCTGTGTCCATGGAGACACCAGAGACTACCCCACTACGGAACTTGTTATCACTACCACCCGCGGAACCATACGTACAATGGCGGGTGTGGTTGACTCCCTTCCTGTCCCCGTTTTGATTGGGCGAGACTGCCCAGCCTTCCATTTGCTATGGAGAGAGACACAGCAGAGGCCAACCCGAATGCCTAGGAAGCGGAGAGGTAAGGCCCACACGGTGGAGGCGCCGGTACCACTCTCAGACCCGCTTACTTTGCGGGCCCCTGGGCTGACACAGAGACTGACCGGGACACTGAGGAGGAAAACAGGGCTCCGGAAAGTGTCTCAAATGCCAGTGAGGACGACGCCTAGGCCACCAGGGAGCTTCCTCTACTCACCGGCCAGTACGGTACTGCCCAGCTACAGGAACCCCACTCTTGCGAAAGCGCTAAGAAATGTGTAGGTTCTAGAGGGAGTAGTGTTGGGGGGAAGGACAAGCCCTAGTTACCCTCATTTTGCCATTAGCCGGGGCTTAGTATATCAGATAACCAAAAAGGACGATAAAGTACATGAACAGCTGCTAGTGCCACAGCCGCACCGCGCCACGGTGCTCAATCTAGCGCGCACACACACCCTCTAGGAGCCCACCTAGGAGTAGAGAAGACGAAAGAGAGAATCTTGCAGCGCTTCTTTTGGCCGGGAGTACACAAGGACATAGAGAACTACTGCAGGAGCTGCCCTGAGTGTCAGCGGGTGGCGCCCAAGCCTCCCTACAGAAACCCACTCATTCCCCTGCCCATTATTGAGACTCCGTTTGAGAGGATTGGTTTGGATATAGTTGGCCCCCTGCCAAGAAGTGCCAGGGGACACCAATACATCCTGGTCATCCTGGACTATGCAACCCGGTACCCTGAGGCTATCCCGCTGAGGAAGGCTACGTCCAGGCAGATTGCACAGGAGCTGTTCCTGCTCTCAACCAGTCTGGGCATCCCGAGGGAGATTTTAACCGACCAGGGGAGCCCATTCATGTCCAGAGTGATGAAAGAACTCTGCATGCTCCTAAAAATCAAACAGTTGAGGACGTCCGTTTACCACCCCCAAACAGATGGGTTGGTGGAACGATTCAACAAGACCCTTAAGTCCATGCTACGCAAAGCCATCGAGGAGGATGGGCGTAACTGGGACCAGCTGTTACCATACCTACTGTTTGCGGTAAGAGAGGTACCTCAATCTTCCACTGGTTTTTCACCATTCGAGCTCTTGCTTTCGTACAGACCCAGAGGGCTTCTCGACATAGCCAAAGAAGCTTGGGAGGAGCAACCATGCCGACAGCGGACCTTGATTGAGCACGCGGGAGCTATGAGGGAAAGGATGAAGGCCATCTACCCCATAATACGCAAACACACGGAGGCCGCTCATAGGCAACAGCAAGCCTCCTACAATCGACCCGCCCAACCCAGGGAGTTCAAGCCTGGGGGCAGGGTACTGGTCCTGGTGCTGACGGTGGAATGCAAGTTTCTGGCCACCTGGCAAGGGCCGTACGAGGTGATTGAACGGGTGGGAGAGGTAAATTACAAGGTGAGGCAAACTGACAAAAGAAAATCTATACAAATTTACCATGTTAACCTTTTAAAGGAGTGACACGCCAGGGAGGTGCTCTTCAGTTGTTTACCCCCAACAGAGTCAAAAGTACCCGCCCGAGATGAGGTCCAGGTAGGCCCAAGCCTATCACCCCACCAACGGCAGATGACCTTGGAACTGGTGGATAGGAACCAGGATGTCTTCTCCACCCTACCCGGATACACAGAGGTGGTCCAACATGACATCCGTACCGTACCTGGCCGTACAGTACACCAGCGCCCTTATCGCATACCGGAGGCCCGCAAGAAAGCGATCCAGGAGGAGGTAAGGAAGATGCTGGAGCTGGGGGTTATCGAGGAATCTAAGAGTGCCTGGGCAAGCCCCATTGTGTTGGTCCCCAAACCAGACGGGTCGATCAGGTTTTGTAATGACTATAGGAAGCTGAATGAGGTGTCGGAGTGTGACGCCTACCCAATGCCACGGGTCGATGACCTGGTAGACTCTTTAGGCCATGCCCGCTTCCTAACCACTCTGGATCTAACCAAAGGTTACTGGCAGGTACCCCTGACCCCGGCATCCAGGGAGAAGACTGCGTTTGCCACACCGGAGGGGCTCTACCAGTATACCCGGCTCCCGTTTGGGCTTCATGGAGTACCTGCCACGTTCCAGCGCTTGATGGACCGGGTCCTGGCCCCCCACAAAAGGTATGCTGCTGCGTTTCTAGATGACGTGGTCATCCAAAGTCCAGATTGGGCCAGTCACTTACCCCGGGTACAAGCGGTGATTGATTCTCTCTGAGAAGCGGGACTCACGGCCAACCCGAAGAAGTGCAGGCTGGCCTTCGGGGAAACAAACACTATTGGCGGGGGGCTGGTAAAACCCCAGGAGGCCAAGCTGCGGGCCATCCAGGACTGGCCACAGCCCACCACCAAGAAGCAGGTGAGAGCATTTCTAGGCCTAGCGGGTTACTACAGGCGCTTTATTGCGGACTTCGCCACCCTAGCTGCACCTCTGACGGAGCTGACCACCAAACGCCACTCCAGGCTGGTGAGGTGGAACCCTGCAGCAGAAGCAGCCTTCGTCAGGCTGAAGCGAGCCTTGTGCGCCGGTCCGGTCCTCGTAGCCCCGGACTTCAGGAGGGAATTCATCGTTCAGGCAGATGCCTCAGAGGTGGGCCTAGGGGCTGTACTGGCACAAGTGCATGAAGGTGAGGAACACCCCATATTATATTTAAGCAGGAAGCTACTTCCCAGAGAAAAGAACTATTCTACGGTGGAGAAGGAGTGCCTTGCTGTTACCTGGGCCCTGGAATCCATGGGGTACTATCTACTAGGCCGGAAGTTCACGGTCGTGACCGATCATGCGAGACGCCCTCTTCACTTCCTTCCCCCCGACGAGGACGTCGGTCCTGAGAGGGGGGATGTGTGATGTCACGAGAGGCCGGGTCCTGGAGGGGCTCTACATCCCCTTGAGATGGCTACAGCAGTATCCTGGCATGGCTCCATCTGCTGGTGGAGCCAGGAACTTGCCAGGAATTTCACCCGGCACTACAATCCACTGAACACTGATTGCCTAATGAGGCACACCTGTGGCCAATCTCCTGCAGTGAAACTACAGGGCTTTTTAGGACACCAGAGCTCTCAGTAGAGTGTGGCGAGTAGGAGAGAGGCTGCAGACTCTGATCTGGGTGGAATGTATGTGCTGAAGAACTTGCTAAAGAGAAGCTTCCTTTTGTTGGATTATTCATTCTTTGATATTGGACTATTTTCGTTTGCTGTGCTGTGTGGAGGTACTGTGGGGGTGAAGACCCAAGAAATCAACTAAAAAGAAAAGGACAATTGTTTGTGTTTCTTGAAGTGAACTTTATTTTGAAAGAAGACTTTTGAGTTTGATTAGAGACTTTATTTGTGATTATAACCCCTTGAAGAAAAGAAATCCTTAGTTTGCCTTTTATGCTGAAATGCCTTTTCTGTTAACCCTTTTTGACCTGTAAAAGAAACTGTATTTTGCATTTTTGTCTCTGTGCACTTCTTGGACTGCCCTGCTGAACATGGATTGCCTCTCATGACATCACAGTATATACAGTATATAGTTTATATACTATATAAACTATAACCTGTACATATAAAGTATGTACTCTATGATTTTTACAAACAAACTTTACTAATAGAAAATTCAGAATCAATCTACAGAAGCAAAGATTAAATCTTTCAATGTTGAAACCTTTCCACAGATAAACAGACATACTCAAATAACTCAAATGCATTTTTTTATTGCATGTTTTGTTCTTATATAATGGTTTTTTCTTTAAACATGTATTACCATTATGTCTGACTCCTTTCCCTACTTTCCCCTTTCATTCTGACCCTCAGATGGTCTGGAATGAGTCTTTGAAATCCCAAATGTTTTGGTGGAGGCTTTTCCATGTCTCAGTAGTTCAGCTGGACTCAAAATATCTTAAAAAGAACAGGATCAATTCAATTCAATTCAATTTATTTGTATAGCCCAGAAACACAAATCACAGATGTGCCCCAACAGGCTTTACAGTTTATACAAAAGCAACACAACATCCCCTATCCTTAGACCCTCACATTGTACAAGGTAAAACTCCCTAAAAACCCCTTTAACAGGGAAAAAAAACAGAAGAACCCTCAGGAAGAGTAACAGAGGAGGGATCCCTCTTCCAGGACGAACAGGTTGCAGTGGATAATGTGTGCAAGTGGAAACAATACAGGGAAAATTGGACATTACGAACAGAACAACAGAAATGTAATGAATTCAAGTGTAAGTGGAGGATGAGCGAAGGATCCATCACAGCTTCCAGGTGAACCAGGACAGCATCAGACCATCCAACATCCGTAGATCTGCAGCATGCTCTGTGAATGAGAAAACACAGGGAAGGACTCCCGGAACACAGCAGATTTAAAAGTACAATAGTGGTTCATCAGTATCACAGATGAAAGAAGGTCTGTCTGTGCAGTGACTCTCTGTGACAATACTTTATATCCACAGACTTACCTGCTCTCACAGCAGAGACCAGTTTCTGCTCACAATGTTGACTTATCTCCAAACATTTTCTGTTTTCTGCTCCACTCGCTCTTGTCCAGATTCCTTGACCTTGACACCTTGACATTTGCTGCAATTTGATTGCAGCGAAGGTCAAGATTTGTTTGAACATCATTTTTTTTTATCTGGGTCAAGCTGTAGTGTGCAGCTTGTGTTACTGTTGTCCAATCAGAGGTATGAAAAGAAACAACCTTTGTCTTTGTGTATCAGGTCTAAACTGTTCCAGCTTTTTAAGAGCATATGTTGGTTTTCAAACCTCAACCTCATGAATCATGAAGAAAGATGTCACGGTCTCCGCCTCCCTGATTTTTCCCTGTATGTCTTTTTTTTTGTTCTGTTCCTTGTGTTTAACCCCTCCTTTCCCTGTGTTTTTGGGTAAAGAAAGAGTGCAGTGGGGAAGTACTGACACACCTGACAACAATCTCCTCATGAGCTGAAACTCCTAGACAGCAACTCTGTGGGAAATCATAAGCTGCTTGCAGTATAAGAACCTGCTTCCCCCTCAAGCCCCTCTCTTCCTCTCCTCTCAGACCCCAAACCGCAACAGCTACAGTATGTTCTTGCAGGGGAAACAATTACCTACAGATTCTCAGCAGATCAGTTCAATATGAGAGAGACTGTACTGTACAATCTGATGAATAAATGAAATGTTGTTTACCTCTCTTAAGTAGCAGGAGATTCCCCGAAGGGCCTCACCCATGGCGGTAGGAGAAGGCAGCTGCAGGAGACAGAAGAAGACAGACAAAGACACAGTGAGGACAAAGTTTCTTTTCTGTAACTCTTAAATGAATATGTATATCTATGTATATGTACAGGAGTGTGTATGTGTGTCAGTATGTATGTATACTCAAGAGTGAGAGTGTGTGAGTGTGTATGTGTGTGTATGTGTGTATATTACTGGTGGTGGATGCTCCAGGCAGGTGTGAAAATGTTTGGTTTGATCTGGTTTCACACGCTTCAGTGGAACTCTGGATTCTCCGATTAACTCATTATGAGTCAATTTGTCTTCGTCACACACAGACAACCTAAAACACAGAGAGGGAACATTTCACTCAGGATGAACCAAGACCAGCTACCTGCAGATGCTACTTTATGATCTTCAGCTTTGGTTAATGGGTATTGTTGGGTATTGTTCTGTCTGAGAAACCTTACCAGCAGGAAACGAAAGATTAGAGCTTGTTTGGTTAGACAAACTGAGGTGTGATGAATAGAGAGATCTGGCAGGATCAAGGTGTATTGATCCAAAGTGTAATAGGGCGACTCCAGAGGGACTAACTACAACTGATGAGTGGTGAGGAGAGAGCATCCAGAGCTGCAGTCCCAAAGTACTGAGTACAGATACATGAGCTCTATTTGTTCAAATATGTCATTTGTTGTGTCAAAGCACTTTTAGGATGGTTCAGATTTCCAGAACATTTGAAGCCTATTCACATCACACAGAAATAGGCATATGGAGCTGGAGATTGTTTTGTTTGTCAGTGGGCAAGTGGGTCAGTGGGTCGCCAAAGAGCCTGCGAGTACAAACATTTAGGAAACTAAACAAAGAATAGAATAGTAACTGGACATTAATAAATGGAATTGCCACTACTGTGTACACTTTTTGTCTTTTTTTTCTGTTAAGGATGAATCCTTTCATTGTTGATCTACTGATTTGTGTTGTTGATAAAGATAATTTGTGACACAGCATTGCTATCTAAAGGATGTAACATTCACAACAACACTGAAAACTGGATGAAGGTTTTTTGCCTAGTAGGGCAGATGATGTTTGGTACAGACAGAATTTTAGACTGGCACACTCATACCTACAGGAAATTTAGAGTTTCCAATTAAACTCACTGCAGGTGCACTGCTATCTTACAGCAAGAAGGTTGCACGTTCAAGGCCTTCACCCCTGTCATACTATTGAGGAATAAGCGGGTACAGAAAACGACTGAATGATGGACTGGGGGAGAAGCTGAAGAATGGGAGAGAACCCAGGCAGACACAGGATGAGTGTACTCATTTGGTGTTTCCCATTTATGTCACATAAACACATGTACATCATAAGCAGACATGAACAGAGTTCTGAACAGTGTTGATGGATATGCTAGGGCTGGTTTCAATTTTAACCCCAAAAAATGTAATCACCATCTCAACAAATGGCACTTCTAATGAAATATGCTGAACAGTAAAGTTTAATCTCATGTGAATCAGCAGCTCTGTTAGCTTTACTTTAAATATCAGACCTCACAACAAGATACCATCAGAAGCAGCAGGTGATGAAGGAAATCCTCCTCTTCCTCCTGCCAGTAAAGACCCTCATGCAACACCAAAAAAGGTAATTTAGGGAGACCTAATTCCAGAAGCTACCGAAATATAGAGGGTTTAAGCTTCTTTGGTGTTCATCGCAACATTTAAGATGCAAAGTGACTATTGAGGAACAGAAATCATGTTAGTGTTTAGTGACAGATGGAGGTAATACTTCTGTTTAGTCAGTTTTTTGTTTCCACAAGACATCTAGCAGTGTTTCAGAAGTGACATGATGCTAAACAGACATGTTAAGTCTATTTTTGACTAATGCTGCATGAATCTATCATTGAGCAAAAGAAGTTAGACAGAAAGTCAGACAGGAATGGCACATGGTCACTGGTGGATTTTCAAAATAAAACACAATGGTGATGGCTGACCAACAGTAGAGAAACAAAATCAGACATTTGACCATTTTTGACCATTTGTTAATATAAAAAGTTGTTCTTTTTATACATTTGTGATGGTTACAGAGATTATTATGGGATTTCTGGATTTTTGTGAGTGCTTTCTGAAACATGTGCAGTAGGGCAGCTTGCAAACATCCAGTACCGTCCATGAAACAAAGCACTAATCTATCCACCAAAACCTCAGAACAGAGGAACTTTAGAGGAAGTCGGAACTTTGTTATCACATCTGAAATGTTAATTCAATGTATTTGTGTCAATATTTTCTCTGAGACTGAGCTGGTGGAAGTGAAAAGGTGTTTTGGAAACTTTGGTAAAAATCTTGAAAAGTGGTTGAGACTTTTCCCCCATCATACCCCCTTTTGGGAAAGAAATATTAAATAAATTTAAAAAATAATCTGATCTCCCAATTAAAGCAAACACAAACAGCATATTAAATGGCTAGGTAAACATGAGGAAAGGTTCAGTGATGAGAGACATGATGAGAAGCAACAAAAGCCAGAGAATTAACCACTGACTCAATGTATTACTGAAGAGATATATATAAAGTATGAAAAAAAGTGTTTGTGTGTGTGTGTGTGTGTGTGTGTGTGTGTGTGTGTGTGTGTGTGTGTGTGTGCATGTGTAGGTTGAGTCACTGACCTCCATCCAGTGTGTTTTTATTATTTATGAAGTGAATCAGAGATTAGCAGGTTTTCAAAGATGAGCAGCCTAACATTCTGTATAATGTCCAATAAAATAAATATGACTAAAACTTCACCCTAAAACATGACTGAACCTCTTTTGAACAGGTGGCTCTGAAATGATGGGCTGATAGGCAGGATGTGTCGCTACACCATTGGCTAAAAAGGCGAGGAGATGTGATCAGCTGTTTGATGCTTGGCATCTTGGGAAATATCACTGTGTTGGGTACCCATACATATGAGCAGAGCCATAACAATAGTATGGTCTTCCTGACTGAACTTATCACTTAGCTTCTTATTGATCCTCCTGACACAAGTTAAGTCTTGACACATTCAAAAAACATGTCATGTGACACCTGTGAGATCAGTAAGGCTGAATTAAAAAGTGCTGAAAATAGAAATCTTTATGAATCTGGGCATTTTTTTGAACAGACATTTTTAAGCAGAAAAAAATTATCTATAACAGAGTCAAAGTTTTACAGATTCCTTATATGTAGCCATTCGCTTTCATATAAAAAATTATATATCTGCAACAAAATAAGACAAATGACATCTATCAACTTTATCTCTTTAACCATCAGTCACTATTGTGGTCGTATGTTTTCTTCTTGTTTTGGAAGATATTAAAGTAAAATACAACTTTTAAGTAAACAAAGAAATTAGTTGATTGATTTTGAATATGAACAATAGCAATAAACTAGTGAAATAAATTCCTCTTATATTTATATTGTTTCATAAGTGCAACCGTTGCAGCAGGATTCGTCAGCGGAAAGGACCGAAAGAAGATGAACAGTCATGGATGTCAGGCTAAGTCCACCCTCACCCATGCAGTTTAATGGAAATCTTGCAGAAACCTGGAAACGTTTCAAGCAGAGATTTGAAATATATCTAGCTGCTAGTGGAGCAGGGCAGGGGGACGAGAAATTGCAAGCTCAAATCCTTCTACACGTAATTGGGGAAGACGTATTGGACATTTATAACAGTTTCCAAATTGCACCCGATGACCTGAAACTACCTACACTGTTAAATAAATTTGAAGATTACTTCGTGCCTACCAAAAACATAACGTTTGAGCGATATAAGTTCTTTTCCTGTGACCAAAAGCCTGGCAATACTTTCGACCAGTATCTGGCGGAATTGTACACATTGAGCAAGACGTGCGAGTTCGGTGCACTAAGAGATTCACTAATAAAGGACCGCATAGTCTGTGGAATTGCTAATAATGGACTAAGAAAGAGATTTGTGCAGGGCATCACAGAGCTCGAGCGAGCAAGTCAAAGAACTAGCCAAAACGGAAATGGCGGTGCATACAGTTAAAACAAAAGCGCAGCACAAGAAGCGCCTAAATAAACAAAACAAAGATAAAATGGTGGAAGGCAGTTGTAAGAAATGCGGAGGTAGTCACGCGACGAGAACATGTCCAGCTTATGGGAAAACCTGCAATAGCTGTGGCAAGAGAAACCATTATGCAAAATGCTGCACAACTGACACAAAGATGAAAGTGCACACAGTGGATGAAGAACCAGGCGAGTTTTTCTGTGGATGTAGTGCAGGTGTCCCATGCTGAGAGAGAAGAATGGATTCTTCCAGTGACAGTAAATGAAACAATAATACCGTTTAAGTTGGATACTGGAGCACAAGTGAACTTGTTGTCATTCACTGATTACAAAACCTTGAAAATAAAAAGCAAAATACATCCAGTGAAAATGAAAGTGACAGGCTACACGGGAGAGAGTGTACCAGTTAAAGGCAGCTGTATAGCGACCTTCCAGCACAAAGGCCAGACATTAAAGGCACAGCTGCTAATTGTTGAGAAGAATGTGCAACCGATATTAGGCCTGACTGCATGTGAGAAACTCCATCTCGTTAAGAGAGTGTTCATGGTGGCGTCACAGGCAGCAGACAAACAGAACACAGAGTCAAACAGCTATGATCAAGAGACTTTGATGACAGAGTTCAAGGATGTTTTCGAGAGATTAGGCTGCTTACCTGGTGAACACAAAATACATGTGGACGAGACAGTTGCACCAGTAGTTCAAGCATGCCGAAAAGTTCCGTTTGCACTGAGAGAAAAGCTGAAGGAAGAATTAGCAAGAATGGAAAAGCTGAACGTCATACAGTAAATCAATGGACATACAGATTGGGTGAGTTCCCTTGTCGTCGTACAAAAGAAAAATGGGGCATTACGTATATGTCTGGATCCCAGAGATCTGAATAAAGCAGTCAAAAGAGAGCATTTCAAGTTGCCACCTGTGAGGAGATAATGTCTCAGTTCGCAGGAGCCAAGTGGTTCAGTAAACTCGATGCATCTTCTGGGTTCTGGCAGATGAAACTTGATGATGCTAGTTCAAGACTCTGTACGTTCAACACACCAGAAGGAAGATACAGATTCCTCCGTCTTCCATATGGAATCCTGTCAGCTCCAGAGGTCTATCACAAGACAATTCACACCATATTTGAGTACATTCCAGGAGTCACAACCATGATGGATGATGTCATAGTGTGGGGATCCACAAGAGAGGAACATGACACTAGGCTGCGACAGGTGCTTGAGCGCACCCGAAGTGTCAACCTGAAGCTAAACAAAGACAAATGTGAATTCGCAGTCAAGTCGCTGACGTCTATCGGAGATGTCGTGTCTGAGAAAGGGGTGAGTCCTGACCTGAGAAAGACATCAGCCATAGCCAATAAGGAGAGGCCCCAGAACAAGGACGAGGTGAGACGGTTCTTAGGGATGGTCACTTACCTTGCTAAGTTCATACCCCAGCTGTCAGCCATCTCAGCTCCACTCAGGATGCTGTTGGAGCAGAAGAATGAGTGGATGTGGCTACAACAGCAAGAGGAGTACTAATCTCAGAGCCAGTGCTTAGGTTCTACGCTCCCAAACGAGAGACAAGAATCTCTGCTGATGCTTCTCAGTATGGCCTAGGAGCTGACCTTCTACAGCTGCATGAGGAAACATGGCAACCAGTGGCCTACGCGTCAAGAGCCCTCACCAGCGCCGAGGTCAAATTTGCGCAAATTGAGAAGGAATTGCTGGCCACCACATACGCTTGTGAGCGTTTCCACCAATATGTATATGGGCAGGCTGTAGAAGCAGAGACAGACCATAAACCTTTGGTCGCCATCATGTCCAAGCCGTTGACTGACTGTCCCCTGAGGATACAGCGTATGTTAATACGACTGCAGAAATACGACGTGAAATTGACATATACACCAGGAAAATACATGTATGCAGCTGATACACTGTCACGGGCTGTTGACAAACATGAGAAACCAGACAACGAAAAATGTGCTATGTTGACATGATCATGACGACACTTCCTGTATCAAGTGAAAGAACAGAACAACTCAAACAAGAAACTGAAAAGGACGAGATATTGACAGAGCTAAAGAGGATCATCAAACAAGTCTGGCCGGAGCACAAAAGTGACTGTCCACATAGAGTTCGGGACTACTGGACCTGCAAAACAGAGCTGACAGTGGTCAACAACATTGTGTTCAAGGGCAACAGGTCTGTCATCCCGTCTTCAATGCGCAAAGACATGCTCAGGAAGATACATGAAGGGCACCTAGGGGAAGAAAAGTGTAAGCGCAGAGCTCGCGAAGTCATGTTTTGGCCGAGAATGAATCAAGACATTAGTCAGATCACAGCTGTATGTGAAGTATGCTTGACTTATCGATCCAAACAGCAGGCAGAGCCACTTATGACTTACCCGGTGTCAGATAGACCATTCTACAGAGTAGGAGCAGATCTGTTCGACTGCAATGGAAAGAGCCATATAGTGGTAACAGACTACTTCTCAAACTACCCTGAGGTCGCGACCTTGCAAACAACATCTAGCAAAGCGGTCATTGCATTCCTGAAAACAGTATTTGCCCATGTGAACTGGTATCGGATAATGGTCCACAATTCGCAAGCGGTGAGTTTGCTGAATTTGCAAAAGAATGGGGTTTTCAGCACATAACGTCTAGCCCACATTATCCTAGGTCCAATGGCCTTGCAGAGAGCTCAGTCAAAGTGGTCAAAGGTCTCATGAAAAAAACACATGATGGAAATGAAGACTTTCCAAGACGGAGACAACACCCTGGAGCATACCGAGGAACCGGAAGTGCCAGCTACCGTCCATAACTCTCCTGCAAAGACGCCATGCAGGCCAAAGCGAATGATTCGGCCTGCCAAGACACTCATTGAAAGTTGCTGAACATTAGAGACTGTAAATGTGTAAAAAAAAAAAAAAAAAAAAAAAAAAAAAAAGGTTGTTTAAAATGTGATTTTGTTAAAAGGTGTTTTACAGAACATTTATACTGAAGTGTTGCAAGGTACATAAGATCTTAGACATTGTTTATAGTCTTAGATGTAAAAGTGGGTAGAAGTTGATTTATCTTCTTAAAGGGGGAAGATGTGTTGTTATGTGTAGCTGATAAGATACTACATTGCCCATGATGCATTAGGCAAGAGGTTACCTGGGGGAATCGCGCATGTAAAGACGGTGGCTATAGTAAAGTTCGAGCATAAACCCACGCTGACCGTGTGTGTCATTTCTTTAATACACGACACGGCATAACACCTCATAGTAAGAAGGTCGCAGGTTCAAGGCCTTGGTCTGGGACCTTTCTGTGTGGAGTTTCATGTTCTCTCAGTGTCTGCCTGGGTTCTCAGGCTTCCTCCAGTACAAAAACATTCAAACACGCGCATAGGTGAGAGTAAAAGGTGCCCCAAGATAGACTATTACGTGTCTGGGGTTTATCCCTGTCTCTCGCCTGTAATGTGTAATCAGTTCCAGCATACTCTGCGACACTAATGAGGAATAAGCTGGTAAAGAAAATGACTGACTGACTTTTTCTTACTGGTCACTAATGTAAGTATCAACTAAACACTAAGTAATAAAATGTATGGCAAGGTAAAATTTGGGATTAAATTAAATTAATAGATGCAAAAAGTTGTCAGTCAAGTCTCTTCTGAACCATTTCCTGGTGTTTACAGTCAGAACTTAGGGAAAAACTCTGTTCTCCTGCTGTCCAGCGACTTTATTTTATACTTCAGCTATGTAAATGTGGATCTCTGAATTTTCCAGATGACAATAAGATTCAAGTTTTAGGAAAGTTCCAAGATGTGATGTCAATCTGGAACTGTTGTCATAGCAACACATCCAGCCAAAACTGCTGTAGAGCAGCTTATTGTAGTCAGCTGATCAGTTCTTCTTTCTGTCTCTTTATGTCTGTCTCACATTTAAATAAATTGTAATTGAAATACTACTGACCTAATTATAATTTTAAGATAAGTAAATGCAGGTTATTGATTGATCATTATGATGTATTGGTGTAATTATTATAATTGAATGTACAATGATGAGGCTTGCAGGTGAGACTTTCTGAGCCTAAAATCGATCTGTAAACTGATTATTGATCTTATCCCTGCTATCAATTTTTCTCTAGCACTGACTGTGTTCAGGCTTCATATTCTGTGACTGTTTTTTTAAAAGGGTAACAGTTGCTTTCTCCATGTTTGTGGTGAAGGATCATCTCAGTGAATTTGGGTTCTGGGCTGAAGGTGGAATCACTGGAGGACGATTAGTTGCTGATTAAAATCCTTCATATGTTTTCAGAGAAACAACATGCACACATTCTTTTTTTAATTTCCCTTCAGATATTCATTGTTCATAATTACACAGCATTTTTCTTCACATTTAGCTGAGATTAATGCTAGCTGCTCCTGTGCCTGGTAATTAAAGTTTTCTACTCCGTTATTTCACACTTCTTTTGATTATTGATATATTTCCCCAAGTCCCCCACCCTTCAAACACACACAATCGTATGCACGCGCACACACACACACACACACACACACACACAATAATATGCGACAATGTAAGAATGGTTACACACACTTTGTATCAGATATTGTCATTTTCTTTTCAAAAGGTTTTAAAAAATGAAAAACACATGCTGTCAACTAGTTTTATAATATAGGTAGATTCAAAATAATTATCTTTTTTTCAGTTAAACCATTTCACATTTTGTGTAAAAAAACTGCATAAGTAATCTTGTAAATGACAAGAAATAAACATGAACTCAAAATATGCACTTTCAGAGACCTGATGAATAAAACTCTATTTTAAAAATTTTTTGACTTGCCAACCATGATATGTCACTAACTCATATACAGATTTCTAACCTGTTATAATAAAGGCTTTTTAATTTTGTTCCACAGGATTATTACTATTATTCATATTGATCATTGAGCCTTGGATTTTTTTTTATTTTGCCAGTGTGATGACTGTTTGTCACTGTTTGCTTGTGATGCAGATGAAGAAGGAAAACAGCAAAGAGATTTGCTCACTTCCTGTATTGTATCTCTTATTATCAGAGAGAGAGAATGAGCCAATAGTGAAATTGATCCATGACGATTGAGATTCATATCTCAATGTCAAGACATCCCTGTGCCTGATTAATGGATGTAAGTGTAATCAGTTAGACCAGGGGTGTCAAAGTCGAATGGACATGGGGGCCAAATGAAAAATTCACAGAGGTTCTCCAGCTACCTCCGTGAACATGTACTCCGATTCCCACCCTGTTTTAAAAGTCCGGTTCGCAGTGTCCACCTTCCGTTTTGCCATTTTTAAGGGTAGGCTATCTGAAACTTCTGAAGTGACACTAATGCCCGCTGATGAATAATGAAAGGAAGTGGCCTCCTGCTCGGAGCGCCACCCTTGAATTGTGGGAAATGTAGTGCGTTAGTGCGCGTAAAGTACCTGGATGCTGCTGGCGTGCAGTTGCCTGCGGGCCAGTTCTAATAATAAATGTATATAATCCAGGGGGCCAGAAAAAACCCGCCCGCGGGCCGGATGTGGCCCGCGGGCCTTGACTTTGACATATGTGCAGTTAGACACACCCGCACATACACACACGCATTCACATACACAGACCTGAGCGTCCTTCGGTGCATGTCCTCCTCTGTGATCCCAACGTAGGTGAGTGTTTCATTCCACACTGGATTCAGCGAGTTACGAATCGTCTTTGTTTTCAGTTTATTGGCCTGAAGGACAAACCGACGCAGACTGAAAATTAACATGATGCTTGACACTCTGAGCTTACTGACATTCAGGAGACATGTTTTATTCACTGTGGGATTTATCTTATTTATACTTACATCTTATACAATACTGTTGCAGTTTTGTTTTATTCAGGCACAAACTAGAGAAGAGATCTTAGTCAGTTTTTTCATCTCCATTTTTGTACTTATCTGGATCATGTGTAAAATGATTATATTGAGGTGTGATCTATAAATAAGTCTGATATTATCTTCAACTGGTCGGAAACATCGATATTTATAAAAAATATGTGTTCCTTCTTCTCTTTGTAAAACAGAAAAGCTGTTTTTTAATTATATATTTCTTATTGAATTTAACTCTCATATGCTGAAGGACAAGCTAATTTTATATTTACATATTCTTACTCGTAAAGAGTAAAAGCTATTTAATGAAGTGATTTATGAATGTTGTATCTCTGATCATGCTATAGTTCACAATGGATAAGTTGCTTAATGACAAGTTTTGTTGCTGTCAGGTTGTTTTTTTTATTATCCTTTTTTCATTATTTAGTTTATTAAAAAAAACTGAAAAGCAGAAAGCTGCAAAAAAAATTGTTGACTGGAAGTTTTTGATAAAAGCAGAATGCAGAGACTCGGTGGAGACCCTAAATCTTGTATGAACACATTTGATGCATCTGGATGCCCTAAACAGACTTTTGGTGATATGGTGACATACTGCAAGGGGGGAGGAGCTTGGAATTTGCTGTGTTCTTTTTCAAGATAACAGTCAGTTAAATATGTTTCTGAAAATATGATAAAAGTCATTCATTTCTGAATTTGAATTAGTTAATCAAGAGAAAAATCTACAGATGAATGGATAATGAGAGGAATTTGATTAATCCTTGTTGTATTGTGATGGTGGTTCAGTGTCTCACCTTACAGGCTCCAGGCAGCAGGTGCAGTTTGACGTATGGGTCAGCCAAACCGTTAAAGTCCATCGGCTTTAGACCCTGCAGACAACCAGCAGAGGTGTCAACACAGTGATGAAGATGAGGATCCTTTCCTCAATTGGCGGGATCAAATGAATCTTGAAACTGAATCTTCAACTCACCCAGCATTCACAGCCTATTAAAAGATATTGCTCCTAAACTTCTCATAGCAGATTTGACATTTGCAATGGTGTGTTTTTTCTCATCCCCCTTAGGGTTTATAATGAGGCTGAACAGAAAAATTGAGCTGTGACCTTCTCGACATGCTGGGTCTAGCAATGTAATTTCACATGGGACAGAGGACAGATACTCATCTATATGAACTGTGTTCTGGGTGACTCTCCTTGTCTCAATTTAAATCAAACCGCTTTATTAGCAGTAAACATACATACAGTATAACCTTCAATATTGACAGAACTCCACAAAAGTTTGTGAAAAATTGGACATCTTCTGACAATCTTCACAGGCTTCTTCATCTTATGTGGCAAGATGGAAGAGGATCAGATGTAGCCCTTTTACTGGATGCAGAAAAAGCATTCGACAGGGTGGAGTTTGAATACCTGTTTTAGACATTGGAGAGATTTGGGCTGGGAAATTTCAACAACTGGGTTAGATAGAGTGACCAGACGTCCTCCTTTCCCCGGACACATCTCTTACTTTTGGGACCTAAAAAAATGTCCGATGGGATTTCCAAAATCGTCCAGTCCAATCGATTTCATGCACCTCGCTCAGACACAATCTGCATTGCCAATAGAATTCCAACCTGTTCCGTTTAACTCCATACTAGGTTTCTCTGTATCGTTCTTAAATTAGTCAAGCCCTTCTCAAACCAGTCACTTTTCTTTGTGTTTGAGTGGGTAGACTTGAATCGCGTGTGTTCAGTGTTCACAGGTGAAAAGAACATGTGTGTACGCTGCAATAATGCCTAAACACTTATTTGCCCAGGCCCTAGAACCACTGGCTATTGCTATTAGACAAAATCGGAATATTGTTAGCATTAAAACTGAGAGTGAAGAACACAAACTGCTCTTGTATGCAGATGATATTCTTCAACTGTGCAGATGCCCATCAACCACAGTACCTCATATTTTCACCCTGATCAACTCCTTTTCACATGTGTCTGTATACAAAATAAACTGGTCGAAGTCTGAGGCTATGTCTTTATCCAAGTTCTGCCCCCCTAGCATTAAAGAGGATTGGCAGTTTGAATAGCAACTGTCAGGCCTGACATACTTGGGCATAAAAATCTAACCGAGAATTGACATTATGGACGCAAACCTCTACCCCTTATTCAGAAAATAGAGCTTATACTCCAAAATTGGACTAACTTAGGCTTATCACTTCTAGACAAGGTTAATATTTTGAAGATGGTTATAGTTCCTAAGAATAATTACATAAATAACATGCTACTACTAAACTTTCCACGCACTTTATTAGCGAAATACAGTAAATCGGTTTGTGGTTTTCTGTGGGCAGGTAAAAAAACATATTTAAATCAAAAACAAAACTTTATGCGGCTCCACAAGATGGAGGCCTATCTGCCTCATATAGCCTGGTATCACTATGTTTATTGTTTCCTTTGAACAACTGAGAGCAAAATATAGACTTTCAAATAGGGACCTTTGGAAATACCTCAGACTATCACCACTTACACCAGCTACTGAGTTACAAAACACATTAGAACACGAATGAAAGCATCAGGCTTTTATAATATGTTATGGGAATCTCAGCCTCCTAGCTTTGCAGGCTTAAAAAAATGCTGAGAGAGGAAAATGGGAGAAAATATACCAGATGAAGCATGGGAACAAGTAAATCAAGTCATGGTACAAAGTCTCAAGTGAAACACAGACATGGTTGATGCAATAGATCCTATTGATAATAAAATTATCAATAGGATCTATTGGACCCTGGCAAAAATGACATGGTTAGGACTTAGAAACTCAGATCTGTGCTGGAGACTCAACACTGAATGTGGCACTCTTTTACATATGTTATACCCTTGCCCCATAATAGATCCTCTATGGCCTGAGATATTGTCCTTTACCAACAAGTTGACTACTGCTCTCACACGCCGATTGTTAATGTGTCTCTTGGGTGTAGCACAGCCAAGCCAGTAGGTACCTTATGGTATGAAGTTAATTAAGTACAAATGAAATCTGCAAACAAATGAACAGCGAAGTTTCTAAATCCAGGTCCTGAGCATTTATCTGTTTTTCTGAGTTTACATTACAAGCTACATATGTACCTGGCCTGAACTGTTCATACCCCGTGAAAGGTTCTGTTCTGACTTGTGGATTGAGTTGTGGAACTAAATTGAGATTCTGTCTGTCTGTCTGTCTGTCTGTCTATCTATCTATCTATCTATCTATCTATCTATCTATCTATCTATCTATCTATCTATCTATCTATCTATCTATCTATCTATCTATCTATCTATCTATCTATCTATCTATCTATCTATCTATCTATCTATCTATCTATCTATCTATCTATCTATCTATCTTCTTCTGTAAAAAGTTTGGCTCGCTTCACCTCCTAGGGGAAGTGGCAAACCCCCACAATAGTTCTCAAATCAAGAATTGTGTGGTATGTCTTTTGGTGGCGATATTCTTTACTAGGCCGACATAGTCGTCATTTTTGTGCAAGATTTTGGCGCAATGCAATGCAATGTGATGTCATCGGTAGAGTGTAAAAGCACAAAAAATTCCTTTGAAAAGAAATTTCGAACTCGCGGCCATGGTTGCGGCCGCTGTTTTCACCGCACATTAATAATTTTTACATCAAAACTTTGGCACACCCCTCCCGATCACTCCAATGTAAATAAGAAAGCGGAGAGTTGTACAGGTTTGGTGCTATGACCCTCCAAGCTCAGGTTCGCGCTTCTGCTTATCCTATCTCTCCGATTATAAATTTTCACTAATTCATCTTGCATTTTTGTAAAACGTTGAATATCTAACCTGCTCCTGTGCCCAAATTTTTCAAGCTACGGAAATAAAATATATATCACCACGACCAGGAGACCCTCACCCCTCAGACGATATGCTCATTTTGTGATTATAAGTTACGGTTTTTGAGTTATTAGCAGTTGTTTGGGCATGTGAAACAGCCGTTTATGCACAAACATTGAGAGAGGATGTCAGTTAGAATCGTTTACATCAAAGAGCTGCAGCAGGTGCATGCGTAACCATAGCAATGGCCCACAGCTCTTTCAAGAAAACAGACTGAGAGCTGATTGGCTGTAGGTGTTTCCTTAATAACTTTGGATCTAAATGTCCGACACATACCAAACTTGGCAGTAATGATCAGAGGGACCCCAGGATCACATCCCTGGGGTTAAAATGTTTAAAAAAGCCAGAGTAGAGCCCCGACACCCAATGGCCCAGCCCGAACTCTCACATTTGCTGCAGGAATTGTCTAGTTAGTTCGGGCTACCTCCTAGTGCACAAAGTGCTAGGAGGTAGCACTTTGTGCACTAGGAGGTAGTCCGCGTGGTGCCCCACTTAATATATTATTAATTTAAATAAATAAAATAATTAAATAATCATCTTCCATGATTATCAATTTATGCTAATAGACTACTTTAACTCCCCTTTGCCTCCTCCAATATATATATATATATATATATATAAATATATATATATATATATACACACACACACTGCTGTATATAATTTACTGGGAGGTGAATAGCCAAGGACAAAAAAGCAGGAATTATTCTAGTACAACACAGCAACAGCATCTTGCAGCATTTTATAGGTTTTAAATATGGGTATGGCAAAATGACTCTATAGTGTCACCTAATGGTTTTAAAAAAAATACCCTCACCATATAGTTTCCCAGAGAACAGAATTTGACACACATGTATCAGGTCCCATTGCCTAATTCCACCAGGATGTCAGCCATTTTTAATTGAACATTGCAAAAATTCATCAAAATGATGAGTTTTCATGCGAGGGCATGGCCTTAGCAAGGCTGCAAATTCTGGTGTTTCTGGTGCCATGAAAAAAGAAGTTGTGATTTCTCCAAAAACATCTAAACTTGAATCAATTAATGCTATATGATATCAGTTCTTTCTTAAAGATATGTGTGCATTCATATAAATGCCAAATAAGAGGGGCACCTGCTTTCAGGGAAGTAAGAGTCATCGCACTTTAATGCATCCTAGGAAATTTGTCAAAACTTCCAATTTTGTCTTTCGCATGTCCTTTGTGAAAAAAGGTTTTTGAAATGGGATTTTTTTTATTGCCATTTGACATCAATTTGTGATAGCTTCAACATACAACATAGATATGTTCAGCATCCTGAACATATCTATACACTCATATCGACTCACACTCAAAGCACCCTCTACTGGCAGCAGAAAAAAACTCATGAAATCTGTGCCCCCTCTACCAAAACTTTACACGTACACTTACAAACATGTATCAGGCCATGGCAATGCAGCAAATTTGTTATCCCTCACAATCTATAAGGGAACATGATATAACTTGTCCTATCTGCACCAAATGGTTTATAGTTTTATTGGAGAACAGACTTGCACAGCCATATTAACATAATCTCCACCCATTGCTTAATTTCAACAGAAAGTCAGCCTTTTTGAATCAAACATTGCCAAAAGTTGCCAAAATCGCTGTTTGCAGGGTGTGTACTTCAACAATCTCCTCCTTAAATTTTTGGCTGTGCCACCTAAAGGCCTTAGTGATTAACAGTTATCAAAATGATGAGTTTTAATGGAAGGGCGTGGCCATGGCGAGGCTGCAAATTCTGATGTTTTGTATGACCATATTGAATCTGTCATATTGTTTCTACTGTCAAAACAGTCACAGTAAGTTGATATTGATGCTTTATCCTATCGGCATCAGATTTCGCATGCATCATCAGTGACCCACCCTGAATACACCTGCACAGCCATATTGACTCATTTATGTATAATATTAAACAGGAAGTTGTTACAACTTCTCATGCCTCCTCAGTGACCTATGCTGAATATACCTGCACAACCATATTGACAATTTTTTATCCCTTGCCATCAAAAAAGAAGTTGTTATAACATCATTATACTTTGTCCTATCTGCACCAGATTTCTCATGCATGTTCAGCGACTAGCCTTGACAGCCAATATCAGCCTAAGAAAACCTGCTGGCAGATCTACTCAACTACTCTCCAGAGACAGAAAATCTCTATTATTAAGCTCCGGACCTGTTTCCTAACCATATAACTAATGTGACCAAACTGTTCAGGATGGAGGAGCATGTCACAGAGAAGTTGTGAGACTCGCTGCCATGTTTTAATCTAGTCCACAGCACAGAGGAAAGAAAAAAACTGTTCATTGTTGGTTTGGATCAGAAACAACACATGTGTTGTTTACAGGAAGTTAAATATAGAAATTTACCAGAAGCTGAAATGAGTAGACTAGGCACAAAAAGGAGAAGGATTTGAAGACATGCCACAAGCATAATTCACCACATGGTTTGGAAGTTTGAATTAATGTGTTGGAATCATGACTTCAAGATCAGGGGAGTGAAACTCAATTTAGTTCATTTAATTTCATGTATAACTAACACCTGTAAATCTGTCCTCCTATTTATGTAAAGAAATACAACATTGACAGGATTAGTTAACCTTAATATTTAGCAAAAATATGTAGTCCCTGTACAACATTTACTTTTTTAAGCAGCAGGTGAAGTTATCTCTTGCTTCACAAACTTTTTACAAATGTAAAATATAAATATCTTCTCTATTGAGACCAGCGGTTTCAAACATAAGGCCTGGGGCCAGAATTGACCCCTTTGACCTAGAACACCTAAAAAAGGCTTATTAGAAACTGTGCTATTCTACGATAAATATCCCTATTTCCTTAGAGTTTTCAGAAAAAAAATCTAGAAATTGTCGATGTCCATTAAAACCTTAAAGATCCCATATTAGACTCTTCTAAGTTAATTTCACAGCTCTCTCTGACCTCTATCAACACATTTTTCCCCAAGATGTCATAATTTATGACACGTACCATAAAATAAACAACAAAAACACCAAACTATGAAATAGAACTACAAAATCATGACATAGAATCAGAAACTGAAAGTGTTAAAATTGCTTTGTCACCTTGGCCCGGAGCAGCGTGCAGTGCAGCTCACTGGAGCTTCGCTCATATCTCAGCTCAAACTCCAGCGTTCCCAGAGCAGCTTAAAAACAACACAAGCATACAGAGACAAATATCATAACTCATAAGAACATCATGTACAGCATCACAGCAGAAACATAACCAGCAATATGAATAGAAACATGTCAGAAGCAGATGAAAGTGTTTCAGGGAACACTGCACTATCTGCAGCTTCATACATCCAAATCAAATTAACAGGAGCAGCTCCTGCCACTTGAATCTGAACACAACTTGTCACATGTCAAGACGTATGTTCTTGTAACAACAAATTTATGGGGCTTGATGCATTTCTACATTTACACAACAAACAAGCAGCATGACTATAAAAAGATCAGTGATTGATGGCATCACATGACAACATGCTTTATCTGTGTTTTATTTATATTTTAAGAAATTATCTTATGTACATATAAAACATAACAACATAAAAGATAATCAAAAAAATTTGATGCATCAATACTTAATGCGGCAAGTAAATTTTAAACTTTCTAGTTTTGTGTACTTTCGTTTTTATTTATTGTATTTCCTTTGTTTTTTTACTTTTACTTTTGTATGTTTTTAGCTTTCCTTCGAATGTTTGTTTTATGCTTATGGAATAGTAAAATATAAAGTATACAAGAAAAACAATTAAAGAAAAGCAAATAAATAATTAAACTGTTTAAAATAGAGGCCTCACTGATAGTTTCACAACAAACCGATATTATGACATTTGATCAATCTATCTATTATTTAAATGATGTCTTTTTTTTTTGTCCAGACCAACAGACCACAATCCAGAGATCATCAGTTTACTATTATAGAAGAAAAGAGCAACCAGACAATCATTAGAAAAAAGAAGCTGGAAACAGAGAATTTTTTGAGATTGTCTTCTTAAAACTGACTCAAATCCAATAATCTATTATTAAAATAAATGGTGAATAAACTTTGCAATAAATTGATTAATCAACTAATCATTCACAGCTCTAACAATCAAACAATCTCTCTCTCACACAATCCTCATGTCTCTAATATATCGAAAACTTACTGTGTCTACTACTTCAAAAATTCAACCTGTTAGTGGGACAATTCCAAAACTGTCATTTGGTGTAACCGTAAAAACTTTTAACAAATTACACATGCAACCAACTAGTTTTATATTTTAGGTGGATTAAATATAAAAAATGGAATGATACCACTACAAATGGACTCTTCAGTGTCAAAAAAACATGAACACAACATTTACATTTTGAGAGACTTGATGAATGCTTTTCAAAACAGTATTTTAAAATGTTTTTGATTTTCTCATTTTGCCAACCATGATTTGTCACTGACCAAAGTCAGCAAGTGTGCCATTTATTGACATAAAGGATCTTATTAATGAGAACAGACAAACACAATATAAATAATAAAAATAAACTTATATATCATATTAATTCCTTTTTATCTAATGTAATGTAATGTGATGTAATGTAATATAATTTAATCTAATCTAATCTAATCTAATCTAATCTAATCTAATCTAATCTAATCTAATCTAATCTAATCTAATCCAATCTAATCCAATCTCATCTGCTCCACATCTAATCTGCTCCATGCTGCGGCTCTGAGAACATCTATAAACATCCTCTGTCTAGCCATTAACACAGCATGTAAATAGAAAAGCTCTCATTGCTACTTTGATGTTTTATGCAGGTTTTTTTTTTTTTGTTTTAGCTCCTCCCACACGAACAGGGAGCAGCTGCAGAGCTGCTTGAACACTAAGTAACAACAGCAACAGAAGTGTGGCGCTGTACGAACTGTACCAGGCTATCAGTGAATAACAAACAGCACAACCAGACGGTTTTATTATCCTCCCTGGAGATTTCAACCATGCTGTTCTCAAAACTGTTCTTCCCAAGTTTTATCAACAAATCCACTTTCCAACAAGAGGACACAACACTTTGGACTGTGTTTACACTCAGCACAAAGGAGCATACAAAGCCACCCCCCTCCCCAACATCGGCGCCTCTGATCACCTCACCATTATGCTAATGCCTGCAAACAGACCGAAAGTGAAAGTCATCAAACCTGTTCTGAAAGAAATAAGTGTGTGGCCACAGGAGACGACCTCAGCCTTACAGGACTGCTTTGAGACAACAGACTGGGAAATGTTTAAGGAAGCAGACACCTACAACGGCATCACAGACATTGAAGAGTATACAGACACAGTGACCTCCTACATCACCAAATGCACAGACGATGTGACCCACATCAAGAGGATCACCACACGGGCCAACCGGAAGCCATGGCTAAAAGGAGACGTCCATAGGCTGTTGAGGACCAGAGACAAGGCCTTCAAAGCTGGAGATGCATCAGCTCTGAGAACAGCGAGAGCCAACTTGTCCCATGGCATCAGGAAGGCGAAAAAAGAGTACACAAACAAGATAACCTCCCACTTCAAGGACAGCAAGAACGCACAGAGCCTATGGCAAGGCCATCACAAATTACAAACCTGCACCACAAAGCTGCGAGAGCGACATCTCTCTGCTCAACAGCCTAAACAGTTTCTTCGCACGTTTTGAGGACCAGAACAACACTCACCCACAGAAAACACCACCACCTCTGCACGACCAGCCCCTGTGCCTGTCTGCTACCAGCGTAACGAGGACACTCTCTGCGGTCAACATCTGGAAAGCAGCAGGTCCAGACAACATCTCTGGTAGGGTGCTGAAAGACTGTGCAGAGGAGCTGACAGATGTTTTACAGACATCTTCAAAACCTCCCTGAGGCAAGCCATTGTGCCTTCAGGCTTCAAAACTGCCACCATCATCATCAAAGAAATTCTCCCCATCCTGCTTTAATGACTATCGTCCTGTGGAACTGACACCCATTATCATGAAGTGCTTTGAACGACTAGTCTTGTCACACATAAAATCCATCCTGCCCCCCAGCCTGGACCCTTACCAGTTCGCTTACAGGGCAAAGCGATCCACAGATGATGCAATTTGCTCTGCCCTCCACCCAGCATTCACCCACCTGGACAAGAAAGACTCATATGTGAGAATGCTGTTCATAGACTTCAGCTCAGCATTCAACACTATAATACCACAACAACTCATCTGCAGGGCCTCAGCACCTCACTCTGCAACTGGCTGCTGGATTTTCTCAGCCAGAGGCCTCAAGCGGTGCACATTGGCAACATCTCAGACAGGATCACCCTGAGCACAGGGGCCCCACAAGGCTGTGTGCTCAGCCCCCTCCTCTTCACCCTCCTGACACATGACTGCACACCAACCCACAGCTCCAACCACCTTGTGAAGTGTGCCGACAACACAACACTGGTGGGCCTCATCACCAACGGCGACGAGACCCACTACAGGAAAGAGGTAGAGCTTCTGACCAAGTGGTGCAAAGACAACAACCTCCTGCTAAACATCAGCAAGACCAAAGAGATTGTTGTCAGCTTCCAGAGAGGCCACACCCAACACCCCCCCCCCTTGACCATCGACGGTGCTGCAGTGGAGAGGGTGAGCAGCACCAAGATCCTGGGGGTGCACATCAGTGATAACCTCTCCTGGACCACCAACACTGCATCACTGGCCAAGAAAGCACAGCAGCGTCTCTACTTCCTGCGTAAACTGAAGTGGGCAAGTGCGCCGCCACGTTCTACAAAGGAACCATCGAAAGCATCCTGACCGGCTGCACTGACTACAACAGGAAGGCTCTGCAACGCATCGTGAGAACAGCTGCAAGGATAATTGGTGTACCACTCCTCTCCCTGCAAGACCTTTACCCCACCCGCCTCTGCCGCAAAGCGATCACAATTGCCATGGATACAAGTCACCCTGCACACAGTCTGTTCAGCCTCCTGCCCTCTGGAAAGAGGTACAGGAGCCTCCGCTCCCGCACCACCAGACTCACGAACAGCTTCTTCCACCAGGCAGTGAGACTGCTGAACTCTCTCCCCTCCCCACCCACGGGTCTGCTGAACTCTCTCCCCTCCTCCCTCTCACCCCCAGCCCCAGCCAGAAGGAACACCAGGCTGGCAAACGAAGTCTAGGTCACTGGACTGTCTCCCTCCCCACCCGCCCACCTAAATTGACACTCTGCACATGCAAATACTTGCACACACTTGCTGCTGGTATATTTATATTTATATATATTGTTATTGCACTAGTCATTACATTACAACAACTACCTCATAATGCACATAGCTGGGACAATCAGTACTGTCTTGTTTTGTCTGTTTTGTCTTGTTGAATTTGTCCTTCCACACCCTACTCCTTATGTTTTGTCTTGGGGTACTCATGTCTTGTCCTGTCATACGTGTTTGTTTGTTTCTAGTTTAGTTTAGTAAGACTAGGCAAAAGTAGCCTTAAGCTACTGCACTTTACCGTTGTAGTTTAGGATTGTCTCGTCTTGCGCACCTGCACTTTGATGTTGTACATGTAAACGCATAGGATAGTGAGAAACGCAATTTCGATTCCTTTGTATGTCAAGTACATGTGAATATATTGACAATAAAATTGACTTTGACTTTGACTTTGAGTGAATGTGAGTGTGATTGGAGTATAAAATACCGCTAGGTGTTTTTGCTCATATAAGACACAAAAGAAAGCAGCAGACTGGTGTGGATGCACTAGGCAAGATTCTCCACTCGAAGTTGAACTCAAACTCGAGTTGAAGTGAGAATTATAACAGAAAGTTTGAAGTGCTGCCGTGTTGAACAAAAGAGTTTTTAGAACACCCTAGGTCTTAAGAAAACTGTTCTAAATGTTCTAAAATGGGGAAAAATAACAGTAAAGAGGAACTACAGTGGCTTGCGAAACTATGTGGCCCCCTTGAACTTTGTGACCTTTTGCCACATTTCAGGCTTCAAACATAAAGATATAAAACTGTAATTTCTTGTGAAGAATCAACAACAAGTGGGACACAATCATGAAGTGGAACACACTTTATTGGATATTTTAAACTTTTTCAAAAAATAAAAAACGAAAAATTGGACGTGCAAAATCATTCAGCCCCATTGAGTTAATACTTTGTAGCGCCACCTTTTGCTGTGATTACAGCTGCAAGTCGCTTGGGGTATGTCTCTATCAGTTTTGCACATCGAGAAACTGATATTTTTGCCCATTCCTCCTTGCAGCTCGAGCTCAGTGAGGTTGGATGGAGAGCGTTTGTGAACAGCAGTTTTCAGTTCTTTCCACAGATTCTCAATTGGATTGAGGTCTGGACTTTGACTTAGCCATTCTAACACCTTGATATGTTTTTTGGTGTACCATGCCATTGTAGCTTTTGCTTTATGTTTTGGATCATTGTCTTGTTGGAAGACAAATCTCCGTCCCAGTCTCAGGTCTTTTGCAGACTCCAGGTTTTCTTCCAGAATGGTCCTGTATTTGGCTCCATCCATCTTCCCATCAATTTTAACCATCTTCCCTGTCCCTGCTGAAGAAAAGCAGGCCATGATGCTGCCACCACCATGTTTGACAGTGGTGATGGTGTGTTGAGGGTGATGAGCTGTGCTGCTTTTACGGTAAACATAACGTCTTGCATTGTTGCCAAAAAGTTTGATTTTGGTCTCATCTGACCAGAGGACCTTCTTCCACATGTTTGGTGTGTCTCCCAGGTGGCTTGTGGCAAACTTTTAACAACACATTTTTAATGGATATCTTTAAGAAATGGCTTCCTTCTTGCCACTCTTCCATAAAGGCCAGATTTGTGCAGTATACGACTGATTGTTGTCCTATGGACAGATTATCCCACCTCAGCTGTAGACCTCTGCAGTTAATCCAGAGTGATCATGGGCCTCTTGGCTGCATTTTTGATCAGTCTTCTCCTTGTATGAGCTGAAAGTTTAGGGGGACGGCCAGATCTTGGTAGATTTACAGTGGTCTGATACTCCTTCCATTTCAATATTATTGCCTGCACAGTGCTCCTTGGGATGTTTAAAGCTTGGGAAATCTTTTTGTATCCAAATCCAGCTTTAAACTACTCCACAACAGTATCTCGGACCTGCCTGGTGTGTTCCTTGTTCTTCATGATGCACTTTAAACAGACCTCTGAGACTATCACAGTGCAGGTTCATTTATACAGAGACTTGATTACACACAGGTGAATTCCATTTATCATTGTTAGTCATAGTTTCGCAAGCCACTGTAAAAGACATGATTAAATGTAAAGATTGGAAATACGTCGAAAAACAGGACCCTGATACATTAAAATACCTAAATAGATGGATTGCTAAACATGGATTGAATGGCAGCTTAAAAACACCGAAAAAATTGCTGCACTTCAAGAGGACTTCATAAATAATACTATAAAAAAGCGCAACCCTAAGAGAAAAAAAAAAGAATAGAAAGAGAAAGAGGGAGAAAGAGACAGAATGAGGGTGAAGAAGAGATGCAGGAAGTGTAAATTTACAAGAATTATTGATGACGGATGATAAAATACTAAAAGAAATGCCGCAACAGAGCCATGGTTTAACACATGTCTCAACAGGAGGGATGTTGGAGCAGATACATAAATATTATACCACTTACGGTTTCAACTCAAAAATTTTGTAGCAGAAAGATCTACCTGGATACACACATTGTAAAAAGGTCATTTTGGTTGGCGGCTCCGATAGGAACAATGAGCTGAAGGCTGATAATAGGGTGGCCTTAGACGTTTATTGTTTCGGTAGACCTGAAAGTCAGTGAAGAGATTGGCCACCCGACTGCTTAGGGAGTAAAAAAAAGCGTCAACCGAAATGACACCAAGATGGCTAAAAGATCCTATGTGAGCTGTAGACTTAGTTCAACAGATGAAAAATGTGATACCACAAAAATGGCGTCGTAAAAAAATAGAGAAGCTAAATCATGGTTAGATGCAAGTGACCCTACATACAGTGGGGAAAATAAGTATTTGAACACCGTGCTATTTTGCTATTTCTCCCACTTAGAAATCATGGAGGGGTCTGAAATTTTCATCGTAGGTTCATGTCCACTGTGAGAGAGATAAACTAAAAAGAAAAATCCAGACATCACAATGCATGATTTTTTAATGATTTATTTGTGTGATATAGCGCCAAATAAGTATTTGAACACCTGTGTGTCATCTAGAATTCTGACCCTGAAGGACCTGTTAGTCCGCCCATTAGAAGTCCACCTGCATCCATGTATCATCCTTAATCAGATGCACCTGTTTGAAGTGGTTAGCTGCATAAAGACACCTGTCCACCCCATACAATTAGCAAGACTTTAACTTGTAACATGGCGAAGACCAAAGAGCTGTCCAACGACACAAGAGAGAAAATTGTACACCTCCACAAGGCTGGAAAGGGCTACGGAGCAATTGCCAAGCAGCTTGGTGAAAAAAGGTCCACTGTTGGAGCAATCATTAGAAAATGGAAGAAGCTAAACATGACGGTCAATCTCAATCGGAGTGGAGCCCCATGCAAGATATCACCTCGTGGGGTCTCAATGATTCTAAGAAAGGTGAGGAATCAGCCCGGAACTACACAACAGGAGTTGGTCAATGACCTGAAAAGAACAGGGACCAATGTTTCCAAGGTTACTGTAGGTAATACACTAAGACGTCATGATTTGAAATCATGCATGGCACGAAAGGTTCCCCTGCTTAAATCAGCACATGTCAAGGCCCGTCTTAAGTTTGCATATGACCATTTGGAAGATACAGAGGGGTCATGGGAGAAAGTTTTGTGGTCAGATGAGACCAAAATAGAACTTTTTGGTCATAATTCCACTAAGCGTGTTTGGAGGAAGAAGAATGAAGAGTACAATTCGAAGAACACTATTCCTACTGTGAAGCATGGGGGTGGTAGCATCATGCTTTGGGGGTGTTTTTCTGCACATGGGACAGGACGAGTGCACTGCCTTAAAGAGGGGATGACTGGGACCGTGTATTGTGAGATTTGGGGGAACAACCTCCTTCCCTCAGTCAGAGCATTGAAGATGGGTCGTGGCTAGGTCTTCCAACACGACAACGACCCAAAGCACACAGCCAGGAAAACCAAGGACTGGCTCCGTAAGAAGCATATCAAGGTTCTAGCATGGCCCAGCCAGTCTCCAGACCTGAACCCAATCGAAAATCTTTGGAGGGAGCTCAAACTCCGTGTTTCTCAGCGACAGCCCAGAAACCTGACTGATCTAGAGAAGATCTGTGTGGAGGAGTGGGCCAGGATCCCTTCTGCACTATGTGCAAACCTGGTGAAAAACTACAGGAAACGTTTGACCTCTGTAATAGCAAACAAAGGCTACTGTACCAAATATTAACATTCATTTTCTCAGGTGTTCAAATACTTATTTGCCGCTATATCACACAAATAAATCATTAAAAAATCATGCATTGTGATGTCTGGATTTTTCTTTTTAGTTTATCTCTCTCACAGTGGACATGAACCTACGATGAAAATTTCAGATCCCTCCATGATTTCTAAGTGGGAGAAATAGCAAAATAGCACGGCGTTCAAATACTTATTTTCCCCACTGTATGTTGATGCCATTGGTGTTCCTCGTGGTGTGCCTTCAGAATACAAATTGGCTGATCAGGTGGTTGCTGGCTTTGAGTCTATGCTCTAATGGTGGTGCACCATTAATAAAAACATAGACAGGATCAACTACATTCATTACAATGTTCAGAAGTTTGGTAATTGGACACAAAGTAGTTTTGAAGCTGTGCATGGTCAATTGTCTGCTACGTCTTTGATGACTTTTCAGAATAGGATAGCTGTGGATATGCTGTTGGCTGACAAAGGAGGTGTGTGTGTGTGTGTGTGTGTCATGTTTGGAGAACAATGCTGCACCTTCATTCCCAACAATACTGCCTCAGATGGTACCTTGACCAAAGCTACAGAGGGCCTGCGAGCTCTCAACAGAAAGATGAAAGACCACTCAGGTGTTGACACTGCTATATGTGACTCCTGGATGGACGTATAGAACGCTGGTAACATCAGCACTAATCTCTATTGCAATTTTTGCAGACATTCTGACTCTGTGGATGATGTTGTTTCTGTATCTCGTGCTTATGTGCAAATCGACTGATAACCACAGCTCTCACACCCGTTGAACAGCGTATGGCGCAACAGCTGTATCCTTTACTACATGTTGATAATGGAGATATTGATACTATTGATGAAGACTTGGTTAACCTATCAGATTTCTTTCCAGATTTCCAGGAATGCGTGAACTGACCCTCTGAGTGTAAACTTATTTGTGCTCATAAAAATCCAGCTAGAATCTGGTAAATCTAGCTTCCAGCTAAAAAATCTAATGTGAAGTGGCTGTTTGGAAGTGATGTTAGAATTTGAGCAAATAAACAGGAGGGAAATGTTGGATCAATGATAGAACTGTGTATGCATTATCACACATTTATTCTTATACACATATAGTCTTTACGTGCACCTATCCTATTAACGTATAATAGTAATTATAAAAGTGTGTCTTTCCTATAGCATGGGATTACAAAGTAAACATTCACTCGTGACTTATATAGCCTTCTTTTAAGAGGAGCATTGTTAAGCACTGTGTGTGTTTGGAATGTAGTGTCTTACTTCACAGGAACAGGTGATGAGATACCGCACCCCTGAGATAAGATAAGACGTGCCAGCTTTGAGCCTTGGACCACAGGGGAAGCAGCAAAGGATTGTGTTCTCACTTAATTTGTAACTATTTACACCCCTACCCTTAGATACTATGTAACCAGGGACTACCCTAATCTCAGTAAAAGAGGAAGATTGGGCAGTGAGTGTTCAGAGTGGATTGGAGACTGTAACTGTGCACTCTCTGTCCGTTCTCCTTGTAAGTATAAAGATCTGACTCTTTGTCTTTCTTTCTCTGTTCGTATGAATGCTTAGGTTGCTTAAACCTGACAATAATGATAAAAGATGCCATTTGTTTCAGAAAGTGTCTTGTGTTGGATCAAAGTCTGAAGTTACATCAGACCCTGATGCTGCTGTAGATGTCTCCTGGCCCTCTAAAACCTTATATTAACAATTCGAATGAAACCATCAAACCATGATCACAGAACAAATAATACATACATGTTAATGAGAACATAAAAAACTAGGCAGTGTTTTCTTCCTGCAGTACAGTGGAGATGATTTAGACTGAGCCACTGCTCAGTTAATACAGACAAACAGCTCAGAGCCTCAGAGTCTCAGAGTACAGCATCGTTTATCACAATGTATCCTCATTTTGTCACTAAACTGCAGACGAAGCCCAGAAATGATTGCTCTCTTCTTCCTTTTAGGGAGAATTTGAACTCTCTGCAGTTCTCTGAGTATCTGCTGTTATCCTTATGTTTCAGTGTCCACACATCAAACAATTGACTGTCTGAAATCTACTTGAGTCATGAGGGATTCTGACTGAAACACACTGCTGTGTTTCAGCAACACTCCATTATTGATGTTATTTTAACATCAGATGTTACACTTACACAATTTCAAAACTTTTATCAAAGATTCAAAAAAGCTCTTCAGTCTTGCAAATATTCTAATTTGAACCTCTGAAAGTGTATTTGTGAAACACTGTAAAATTATATATGTAAAAACATTTTCAACCTATCAGAACTTTTTTGTCAAAAATTTAAAACCTTTTTTGGAGATTCCAACTGTTTTTTCATCCATCCATCCATCCATTTTCTATCCCGCTTATTCCCTTTCGGGGTCGCAGGGGTCTGCTGGAGCCTATCCCAGCGCATTTATGGCGAGAGGCAGGGGGATACACCCCAGATGGTCGCCAGCCAATCGTGGGGCACACACACCATTCACACACACACTCACACCTATGGGCAATTTAGATTTGCCAATTAACCTGAGCATGTTTTGTATTGTGGGAGGAAGCCGGAGTACCCGGTGAAAACCCACGCAGACACGGGGAGAACATGCAAACTCCACACAGAAAGGTCCCAGACCCAGGCCCCAAGGCGGTCTTGAACCTGCGACCTTCTTGCTGTGAGGCAACAGTGCTACCCACTGCTCCACCGTGTCGCCCACTGTTTTTTCAGTTTTACAAAAATATTTTCAGAAATTCATAACCTTCAAAACCTTTTCAAAGTTAGGAGTGTTAGCAGTTTCCTGATCATTTAGCAGACATCCCTTTACTGTATACTGTACATTTACATGTCAGAATTCACCACTGCAGCATCATCAGTCATGCTCTGTAGTCGACCTCTAGTTTGTGTAGGTGTGTAAAGACGCAGAATAACACACACACACACAAACACAGACAAATGCCGACAGCTAGGCTCACTGCAGTCATCACTGTCCGAGCTGTTGATCTCCACCGACATGTCCACGCTGCTGTTCAGTGACAGTGACCCGCCCACACTAGCCTGGCCATGGGGCAACAGGGGGGACAGCAGCTGAGCCCCGCCCATTGCCAAGGAGCCGGGGCTAAGGGTCGGCAGGAAGATGGCTGGGTTGGGGGAGACTGGGGTTGGGGAGGTGGGGGACAGACGGGGGAAGTAAGCAGAGATCTGTTGGATAGGTCTGATGGGGCCGGGGCAAACGTCTATGGCCATGTGTTCCTGGATGGAGATGTTGAGCTTCTTTCCTCTCTGCACAGTCATAGAGTCTGAAACAACATGGACACAAACCACATACATGCCTGTAAAAAACAAATCAAAACCAACAAGCCAAAAAATCTGTGTATCATTTGTTCTTTCCATTTTCAACTGGAAATCATGAATCCAAAAATGAAAAGGTGACTGGTTAGTTTGTCATGTGTTTATTATTCTAACAAAAAACGAAAACTTACTGCTTATTGTTTACATTTCAATTTTAGGTTCAGATTGAAAATACAAAATGGAAAAA
Organism: Eupleurogrammus muticus; assembly: GCA_036785175.1. NCBI lineage: Eukaryota > Metazoa > Chordata > Actinopteri > Scombriformes > Trichiuridae > Eupleurogrammus > Eupleurogrammus muticus. Next base: position 24,455,143 of record JAYKQN010000011.1, on the reverse strand, counting down.
TGGGGCACATGACTGAATTTGATTTTAATATTCAATTGGTCAAGTTTAGTGACCTGCAAATGTACAAACATCATTCACTGTGTTCCATATAAGGGACAGTCTGCAAGTTACATGTTCCAGTATGAATTACATAGTAAATATAGTACATTATATTCACAATGCCCTAACTATTATAGGAGAAGTTTTAGTAAAAAGATATTCTATAGGGATATATATATAGTATGCATTCAAAACTGGAAGATGTTAGTTAAAATGAATCGTTCTGTTTGCTGTAGTTCATCATATTCACAATGCCCTGACTACTACAGGGGAGGAATTTGCAGAAAACATCTGTTATGGTATCAGGAACCATTTGATCACAATTATAAGCACATCTCACAATATCATCCTTCTGTTTCATCTGGAATCTTTCTGGAGTCAACCAAAGACAAAGTGGGGATTTTTTACAGCTTGTAATGGGATCATCTAATCTAAAAGGTTTCATTGTGCATTTTCATTTAAAAAAGGCTACTGAGTTAGCTATTAACATGTATAATATAACCATATGTAATTAAGTAGGCTAGAATACTTGAAATTGCAGTGATGTATTAAATAATATAATACATACAAAATGTTCATTTAGTAAAAATCTACTTTGAATTATAGCATTAATTAGAATCACTTTCTTGTGAATAGCCAAAGAAATATGTCCATCAGCTGTGGTTTTCCCCCTGAAATCAGGAGTTTCTTAGATAAGAAAACAACCTTAATTCACACACAAATTTTAGTGTTTTAAAACCTCCTATACTGTGTATTCATTGTTTAAATTAGCATATTTTGCAAAAACAAAAAGAAACAACAACATAATTTTCTCAATAAATAAAAGTTTTTCTCTGTTTGTCAAAACCAAGAAGTCAATATCAACAATTCAAAGCAAACAATTCAATAAATCAATGGTTCAAATTATCTTACAGCTCTAGAAACATTTATTCTGTTTTAGTTCATTCATGTTAAGAGAGAGAGTGTTCTGTACAACAAGGGGGTGGACCAGACACCTTAGGCTAGTCACCATTTAATGACAAAGCAGAGAATATACACACAGAACTATGCTCTTTCACACATGCATGCCATCTAGAAATTATCCTAAACTGTATGTCTGTGTAGGATCCTTTGAAAAGCAGACACCAAACAGCTGTGTGACTTTTTACACAAGAATGATTTATATTAGAAATAGTTTTTAGAATGCATCTCAGCAGAGAGATAGCACTTGTGAAGATTTCAAATGACATTCTCAAGAAAAAAGTTCAGATCTTATTACAGAGACTAGAGCATCTTATTGGCATAAGAGTGACTGCAAAAAACTACTTTAAGTCTCGTTCTAATCTCTCAGATATATTTCCAATATGTTCATGTTAATAATGTTTCTTCTATTCATACAAAAGTTACACATGGAACTGTGCAAGGTTCTGTGCTCGGATCATTACTTTTAACCCTTTTACTATATGTACCTATTAGGTAAGATTATTAGGAAACAGTCTATTATTGTCCATTGTTATGCTGAAGATACACACCTGTACCTGTCAATAAAGCCAAATGAAGCCAACCAGCTAGCAAAACTTCAAGCATATCTTAAGGATCCTTCCACTTCCTATCTCTGAAAGATGCGGAAAAACGTATCCATGCATTTGTTACTTCCAGGCTTGACTACTGCAATTCTTTACTGTCGGGTTGCACCAAGAAGTCTCTAAGGACTCTCCAGCTGATCCAGAATGCAGCTGCACGTTTATTAACTGGCACTCGAAGAAGGGAGCATATCTCACCTGTATTAGCCTCTCTACACTGGCTTCCTGTGAAATCTTGAATAGAATTCAAAATCCTGCTCCTCAACTATAACGCGCTCAATGGTCAGGCTCCATCCTACCTTCTCATAGTCCCATATCACCCATTGAGAACATTACGCTCCCAATATGCAGGCTTATTGGAGGTTCCCAGAATTTCTGGAATTAAAACAGGAGGCAGAGCCTTCAACTTCCAGGCTCCTCTCCTGTGGAATCGTCTTTCAGTTTCAGTCCGGGGGGCAGACACCCTTCCTATATTTAGGAATAGGTAAAAAACTTTCCTCTTCAAAGAAGCGTATAGTTAGGGCCGGCCCTGGCTGGCCTAGTCATAGTTAAGCTGCGATAGGTTAGTCTGCCGGGTCCTCATTAGATGCTCTGAGCTTTTTTTTCTTCTTTTTCTTCTTCCATCTGTGATACTTATGATCCGCTATTGTATTTTTAAATCTGCTGTATTCCCGGAGTCCTGCCCTGTGTTTTCTCATTCACAGAGCATGCTGCAGTGCAGTCACTGAGGGATCTATGGATGTTGTCTGATGCTGTCCTGGTCCACCTGGAAGCTGTGATGGATTCTGTCACCTCATCCTCCACTGTTTTTGGAGTTTTTCTGTTTGTAATATCCAATTTTTCCTGTAATGTTTCCACCTGCACACATCATATACTGCAGCCTGTCCGTCATGGAAGAGGGATTCCTCCTCTGTTACTCTTCCTGAGGGTTCTTCTGTTTTTTTCCAGTAATATAGCAATTTTGGATGACATCTTCTTGGCCTCTAGCACCACTATGCTATACTATAACCTTGAAGTCATCTTTCATCAAGATATGTTGTTCTCTGCCCAAATTAAGATATTTCTATGACTTCCTTCTTTCACCTACGCAACATAGCAAAGATCAGACACTCCCTGTCTGAAAGATTAAAAAAATGTGTCCATGCATTTGTTACTTCCAGGCATGTCTATTACTTATTGTCCGGCTCCACCAAAAAGTCTCCAAGCCAGCCAATCCAGAATGCAGCTGCACATATATTAACATGAAAAGGGCATCATATCTCACCTGTATTAGCCTCTCTGCTCTAGCTTCCTGTGAAATGTAAGAATAGAATTCAAATCCTCCTCCTCACCTACAAAGTTCTTTACGGTAAGGCTCCATCAGACCTTAAGAATCTCATAGTTCTATATCACCATCAAGAATCCTACGATCCCAAAATGCAGGTCTATTAGAGGTTACTAGAATTTCTAAAATTAAAATGGAAGGCAGAGCCTTCAACTACCACTACAACTTACTACTGTGAAATCTTCTCCCCATTTCGATCTGGAGGTAGACACCCTTCCTACATTTGAGAACAGGTTAAAAACCTTCCTTTTTGAAGAAGCTTACAGTTAGGATTGGCTCTGGCTGGCCTAGAACATTGTTATGCTGCTATAGGTCCAGACTGCCAGGACCTTATGAGATACTATAAACCTCTCCTTTCGTCTTCCATCCATAATACTCATGACCTCATGGACTTTTTTAATCTGTTGCATTCCCAGAGTCCTGCCCTGTGTTTTCTAATTCAGAGAGCATACTGCAGTGCAGTTTCTGAAGGAGCCTTTAGTTAGTGGATGGTCAGTTGCTGTCCTGATTCACCCAGAAGATGTGATGGATCCTGTCATCTCATCCTCCACATAAATGGTTAGTGGACTGCATATGTATACTGCCTCTCGAGTCATTTCAACCACTCAAAGTGTTTTACGCTATAAGTGTTCAATCACCCTTTCACACACTGACTGCAGTGGCTGGCATACGAGGTGCCGCCTGTGTATCAGGAAGCTAACCATCCATATACGCAGCCATTAGGGGGAAATCATCTTTAAGTAAGGACACATAAACATTGAGCCCAGAGGAGGTAGAACAGTTGCCCCCTGGTCCTCTGACCAGGGGAAGACTGTTCTACCCCTGAGCCACAGCTGCCCACATACACCACAATATAGGATATTATAGGAAGAGGAATCTCTCCTCTTGTACTCTTCTTGAGGATTTCTTTCATTTTTTCCCATTAATGGGGTTTCCAGGGAGTTTTGTGAGGGACTTAGGACTTAGGAGTATGTTGTGTTGCTTTTGTACAAACTGTAAAGCCCAATGGGGCAAATCTGGTATTTGTGATTTTAGCCTGTACAAATAAAGTTAACTAAAACAAAAAAAACACACAAATAACTTAGAAATTGAGTTATTTTTGTTCTGTTGCAGGTCCAGCTTCACCCGCCTGGTTCTGCAGCTTGCTTGCTTTCCACTTGCTTTTAGAGTCTTAAGGTAAAATTCAGGAACCCACAAGAAAAAAAACAAGTATTTGAAGAACATTCTCATATCCTGTCCTATCTGCCACTCACTGTCACACTGGACACACACACACACAACAAAAGTTGTGGATCAGTGTTCAGTGCGCTGCACGTATCTGACAGCGGGTGTCGAATGAGCAGCGTATGTGTGAGTGTCTGACACATGAAAGCAGAAAGAAAATTGCATGTGTATGAAGAAAATGCCCTGCAGGGATTTAAGAAAGCAGTGTGTGTGTGTGTGTGTGTGTGTGTGTGTGTGTGTGTGTGTATGTGTGTGTTTATTTGTCGCATTGCACTTAAGGAAAATTAAGCAAATGCACAGAAAATTTTAAAGTTAATTGAAGAAGAAAAGTATGAATGTGTAAATCTAACAAAAAAGAAGATGCATAAAAACAATCAGAAGCACCCATGGAAACACCCAAAGCTTCCTAACAAGGTTTCTATATTGCCACACACACACACACACACACACTGTTTGTTTCACTTCAGAGGTCTCTGGACAGAGTAGTTAAAGATTACTGAGCCTTTGAGGAGAAAGCATTTCCACCTGCTTCTTCTCGTGACAGGTCCGTCACACACTTCAGTGACTGGTACCACAGAGAAGAGACTGTCAGGCTAGAGAGAGAGAGAGGGAGAGAGAGAGTAAGAGGTCTGGGCTCTCAATCAGTTGAATGCAGTAACATAAACAATACAACAGATACAGTGATCCATACCAAAACAAAACATGAAACAAACAAGTGAAACTAACAAAAAAAACGTACATTAACTTCCAAAAGGATAACCTATTACTGTGATGCAGAGCTATTGGCAAGCTTGTAGCCTCTCACAGTCTGTGGCTCAGAGGAAGAGAGTTGGACATGGAAAGAAAGGGGAGAAACCCCCAGCTTGGTCTGGGGGAGGTAACTGTCGACCATCTGAGGTAGAAGAGGTAGAAGGTCTTGAGAAATTCCTCTTTCAGGCCTTCTGGAGATGCATGCTAACTATTCACATGACTACTTACGTCACACTCATAAGCATGACTGGAAAGAGCCCAGTCCTCAAGTACACCCATGTATTTTTAACCTTAGTGTTGTCACCACCTAGTGATGCACTACAACCAATTGGAGTCCGCTTTCTGGGGAGCCCCTGCTGGGAGTACCTGTGACATAGCCTGCTGGATCAGCTGGAAAAGCAGGTGGCACTGTCAAGCAACAATCTGGGCCCCATTGTGTAGGGAGCCCCATAGTGGTGGGTTTCTATTGTCTCAGGGGACCATAAATGGCCTGCAAATGATCTGAATTTATATAGCACTTTTCTAGCCTTTTCGACCACTCAACATGCTTTACATTACAAGTGTCCATTCACTGATTCACACACACTGATGGTGGTGGCGATACAAAGCCGTCCGCACATCAGGAAATTAGGCATTCACAGGAGGCAAATTGTGGTAAAGTATCTTCTACCATGTGTTCAAGTTCAAGCACTCAGTCAGATTTCAGGCCTCGGCCAGAAACTCAGTCTTATGAAGGCAAGGCACAACAATAACTAGACAATTCCCGCAGCAATTGTGAGAGTTCGGGCTGGGCCGTTGGGCGTCGGGACTCTCCTGTGGCTTTTTAAAACATTTTGATGCCAGGGAGGTGATCCTGCGCTCCCTCTGATCATTACTGCCAAGTTTGGTATGTGTCGGACATTTAGATCCAAAGTTATTAAGGAAAATCCAACAGCCAATCAGCTGTCAGTCTGTCATATTGCTGGAGTTACCATGGTCATCAGTTCTGTAATTATAGGACCTTAAGATCCAAAGTTACTAAGGAAAAACCAGCAACCAATCAGCTTTCAGCCTGATGGAGTAAACAGCTCAGCCACCAAGCTGTGTTGTTTCTGTGGTGATTATGATATCATTTACAGTATCTGTTAACATCAATCATATGTGCTGCAGACTATCTCCATAGAAATAAATGGGGAATGAATTTGCACTGAAACAGCGAAAACATCGCCATAGTGGACAGAACTTACCTTGTGTTAGTGCAGAGCCTTAATTTTATTTCTATCACAAAGTTTCGTGAGCATGCGACCTTTATATCAAAAGTTATTAAGGAAATCCAACAGCCAATTAGCCGTCAGTCTGTCATATTACTGCAGTTACCATGGTCATCAGTTTGGTAGTTATAGAACCTTAAGATCTAAAGTTATTAAGGAAAAACCACTAACCAATCAGCCTTCAGCCTGATGGAGTAAACAGCTCAGCCACCAAGCTGTGTTGTTTCTGTGGTGATTATGATATCAATTACAGTATCTGTTAACACAAATCAAATGTGCTGCAGACTATCTCCATAGAAATAAATGGGGAATGAATTTGCACTGAAACAGTGAATACATGGCCGTAGTGGACAAAACTTAGCTTATAATAGTGCAGAGCTTTTATTGTATTGCTCTCACAAAGTTTGGTGAGCCTGCAACCTTTATATCAAAAGTTATTAAGGAAAAACCACAGCCAAAATGCTCTGTCTGTCATGCAGCATTAGCTGGGACTGTTGCTAGGATAGGGGCGGCATGGTGGGGAAGTGGGTAGCACTGTTGCCTCACAGCAAGAAGGTCGCAGGTTCAAGACCGCCTTGGGCCTGGGTCTGGGACCTTTCTGTGTGGAGTTTGCATGTTCTCCCCGTGTCTGCGTGGGTTTTCACCGGGTACTCCGGTTTCCTCCCACAATACAAAACATGCTCAGGTTAATTGGCAACTCTAAATTGCCCATAGGTATGAGTGTATGAGTGAATGGTGTGTGAATGGTGTGTGTGCCCCACGATTGGCTGGCGACCATCTGGGGTGTATCCCTGCCTCTCGCCATAAATGCGCTGGGATAGGCTCCAGCAGACCCCTGCGACCCTGAAAAGGAATAAGCGGGATAGAAAATGGATGGATGGATGGATGGATGTTGCTAGGATATTCACACACCTGCAACTCTTTGATGTAGAAGAGGTCGTTAACGATTCCAACTGACAAACTCTGCTTTGAATGTGTCTGGAGAAACGGCTGTTTCATTTAAAATAGACCCCGAACAACTGCTCATAACTCCAAAACCGTGAAACATGATAAAAAAATGAGCATATCGTGTGAGAGGTGAGGGTCTCCTGGTCGTGTTGATGTATTTTTTATTTCTGTAGCTTGAAAAATGTGCGCACAGGAGCAGGTTAGAAATTGAATGTTTTAGAAAAATGCAGGGTGAATCAGCGAAAATTTATAATGGGAGAGATAGGAAGAGCAGGAGCGCGAAGCTGCGCTTGGAGGCTCATAGCGCCAAAACCGTACAAGTCTATGTTTTTTTACTCACATTGGAGCGAACGGGAGGGTCGTGCCGACGTTTTGATGTAAAAATTATTAATGTGCGGTGAAAACTGTGGCCGCGGCTGCGAGTTAGAAATTTTTTTTCAGAGGAATTTTTTGTGTGTTTTGCACTCTAGCGATGACATCACCACTCTGGACTCCCCATCCGGAATGCATTGCGCCAAAATCTCGCACAAAAATGGCGACTACGTCGCCATAGTAACCAATATCGCCACCAAAAGACATACCACACGATTCCCGGCCGAGCCGGTCGATTTGATATAACTATTGTGGGGGTTTGTCCTTTTCCCTAGGAGGAGAAGCGAGCCAAACTTTTTACGGAAGAAGATAGATAGATAGATAGATAGATATAATAAATATGAGAAAGATTAAGAGTTGGGCTGGCTTCGCCAGCCCAACTCTCGGCTAGTGCACTCTGTGCACTGTGCCGAGAGTTGGCCTGGCTGCACCAGCCCGAACTAATAATAATAACTAGACAATTCCCGCGGCAATTGTGAGAGTTCGGGCTGGGCCGTTGGGCGTCGGGACTCTACTGTGGCTTAATACAGAAGTTCAACACAACAGGTGGGATGCTGATGTCTTTCTGATCATTACTGCCAAGTTTGGTATGTGTCGGACATTTAGATCCAAAGTTATTAAGGAAAAACCAGCAACCAATCAGCTTTCAGCCTGATGGAGTAATTTACTCAGCAACCAAGCTGTGTTGTTTCTGTGGTGATTATGATATCAATTACAGTATCTGTTAACACAAATCAAATGTGCTGCATACTGGGCATTGGGACGTTCCTGTGGCTTTTTAAAACATTTTGATGCCAGGGATGTGATCCTGCGCTCCCTCTGATCATTACTGCCAAGTTTGGTATGTGTCGGACATTTAGATCCAAAGTTATTAAGGAAAATCCAACAGCCAATCAGCTGTCAGTCTGTCATAATACTGGAGTTACCATGGTCATCAGTTTGGTAGTTATAGAACCTTAAGATCCAAAGTTATTAAGGAACACTCAGCAGCCAATCAGCTTTCAGCCCAATGGAGTAATTTACTCAGCCACCAAGCTGTGTGTTTTCTGTGGTGGTTATGATATCAATTACAGTATCTGTTAACACAAATCAAATGTGCTGCAGACTATCTCCATAGAAATAAATGGGGAATGAATTTGCACTGAAACAGTGAATACATCGCTGTAGTGGACAGAACTTAGCTTATAATAGTGCAGAGCCTTAATTTTATTTCTCTCACAAAGTTTGGTGAGCCTGCAACCTTTATATCAAAAGTTATTAAGGAAAAACCAACAGCCAAAATGTTCTCATTCTGGAGCTGTGGACCGTTGCTACGGCGACCTACACATCTGTGAAGCTCTTTGATGTAAACGAGCCATCAAAGTCCCAACTGACAAAGTCTGCTTTGAATGTGTGTGGAGAAACGGCTGTTTCATTTAAAATAGACCCCGAACAACTGCTCATAACTCAGAAAGCGTGAATCATGATAACAAAATGAGCATATCGTGTGAGAGGTGGGGGTCTCCTGGTCGTGTTGATGTATTTTTTATTTCTGTAGCTTGAAAAATGTGCGCACAGGAGCAGGTTAGAAAATCAATGTTTTAGAAAAATGCAGGGTGAATCAGCGAAAATTTATAATGGGAGAGATAGGAAGAGCAGGAGCGCGAAGCTGCGCTTGGAGGCTCATAGCGCCAAAACCGTACAACTCTCCGCTTTTTTACTCACATTGGAGCGATCGGGAGGGTCGTGCCGACGTTTTGATGTAAAAATTATTAACGTGCGGTGAAAACTGTGGCCGCGGCTGCAAGTTAGAAATTTTTTTTTCAAAGGAATTTTTTGTCCTTTTGCACTCTACTGATGACATCACCACTCTGGACTCCCCATCCGGAATGCATTGCGCCAAAATCTCGCACAAAAATGGCGACTATGTCGCCATAGTAACCAATATCGCCACCAAAAGACATACCACACGATTCCCGGCCGAGCCGGTCGATTTGATATAACTATTGTGGGGGTTTGTCCTTTTCCCTAGGAGGAGAAGCGAGCCAAACTTTTTACGGAAGAAGATAGATAGATAGATAGATATAACTAGACAATTCCCGCGGCAATTGTGAGAGTTCGGGCTGGGCCGTTGGGCGTCGGGACTCTACTGTGGCTTAATACAGAAGTTTAACACGACAGGTGGGATGCTGATGTCTTTCTGATCATTACTGCCAAGTTTGGTATGTGTCGGACATTTAGATCCAAAGTTATTAAGGAAAAACCAGCAACCAATCAGCTTTCAGCCTGATGGAATAAACAGCTCAGCCACCAAGCTGTGTTGTTTCTGTGGTGACTATGATATCAATTACAGTATCTGTTAACATAAATCAAATGTGCTGCAGACAGGGCATCGGGACGTTCCTGTGGCTTTTAAAAACATTTTGATGCTAGGGATGTGATCCTGTGGTCCCTCTGATCATTACTGGCAAGTTTGGTATTTGTCGGACTTTTAGATCCAAAGTTATTAAGGAAAATCCAACAGCCAATCAGCCGTCAGTGTGTCATATTGCTGGAGTTACCATGGTCATCAGTTTGGTAGTTATAGAACCTTAAGATCTAAAGTTATTAAGGAAAAACCAGCAACCAATCAGCTTTCAGCCTGATGGAATAAACAGCTCAGCCACCAAGCTGTGTTGTTTCTGTGGTGATTATGATATCAATTACAGTATCTGTTAACACAAATCAAATGTGCTGCAGACCATCTCCATAGAAATAAATGGGGAATGAATTTGTACTGAAACAGTGAATACATCGCCGTAGTGGACAGAACTTAGCTTATAATAGTGCAGAGCCTTAATTTTATTTCTCTCACAAAGTTTGGTGAGCCTGCAACCTTTATATCAAAAGTTATTAAGAAAAAACCAACAGCCAAAATGTTCTCATTCTGGAGCTGTGGACCGTTGCTACGGCGACCTACACATCTGTGAAGCTCTTTGATGTAAACGAGCCATCAAAGTCCCAACTGACAAACTCTGCTTTGAATGTGTCTGGAGAAACGGCTGTTTCATTTAAAATAGACCCCGAACAACTGCTCATAACTCAAAAACCGTGAAACATGATAACAAAATGAGCATATCGTGTGAGAGGTGAGGGTCTCCTGGTCGTGTTGATGTATTTTTTATTTCTGTAGCTTGAAAAATGTGCGCACAGGAGCAGGTTAGAAATTCAATGTTTTAGAAAAATGCAGGGTGAATCAGCGAAAATTTATAATGGGAGAGATAGGAAGAGCAGGAGCGCGAAGCTGCGCTTGGAGGCTCATAGCGCCAAAACCATACAACTCTCCGCTTTTTTACTGACATTGGAGCGATCGGGAGGGTCGTGCCGACGTTTTGATGTAAAAATTATTAACGTGCGGTGAAAACTGTGGCCGCGGCTGCGAGTTAGAAAAATTTTTTTCAGAGGAATTTTTTGTGTGTTTTGCACTCTAGCGATGACATCACCACTCTAGACTCCCCATCCGAAATGCATTGCGCCAAAATCGCGCACAAAAATGGCGACTACGTCGCCATAGTAACCAATATCGCCACCAAAAGTCATACCACACGATTCCCGGCCGAGCCGGTCGATTTGATATAACTATTGTGGGGGTTTGTCCTTTTCCCTAGGAGGAGAAGCGAGCCAAACTTTTTACGGAAGAAGATAGATAGATAGATAGATAGATATAATAAATATGAGAAAGATTAAGAGTTGGGCTGGCTTCGCCAGCCCAACTCTCGGCGAGTGCACTCTGTGCACTGTGCCGAGAGTTGGCCTGGCTGCACCAGCCCGAACTAACTAGACAATTCCCGCGGCAATTGTGAGAGTTCGGGCTGGGCCGTTGGGCGTCGGGACTCTACTGTGGCTTTTTAAAACCTTTTGATGCCAGGGATGTGATCCTGGGGTCCCTCTGGTCACTACCGCCAAGTTTGGTATGTGTCGGACATTTAGATCCAAAGTTATTAAGGAAATTCCAACAGCCAATCAGCTGTCAGTCTGTCATATTGCTTGAATTACCATGGTCATCAGTTTGGTAATTTTAGGACCTTAAGATCTAAAGTTATTAAGGAAAAACCACTAACCAATCAGCTTTCAGCCTGATGGAATAAACAGCTCAGCCACCAAGCTGTGTGTTTTCTGTGGTGGTTATGATATCAATTACAGTATCTGTTAACACAAATCAAATGTGCTGCAGACTGGGCATCGGGACGTTCCTGTGGCTTTTTAAAACATTTTGATGCCAGAGATGTGATCCTGGGGTCCCTCTGGTCATTACTGCCAAGTTTGGTATGTGTCGGACATTTAGATCCAAAGTTATTAAGGAAAATCCAACAGCCAATCAGCTTTCAGCCTGATGGAATAAACAGCTCAGCCACCAAGCTGTGTGTTTTCTGTGGTGGTTATGATATCAATTACAGTATCTGTTAACACAAATTAAATGTGCTGCAGACTACCTCCATAGAAATAAATGGGGAATGAATTTGCACTGAAACAGTGAAGACATCGCTGTAGTGGACAGAACTTAGCTTATATTAGTGCAGAGCCTTAATTTTATTTCTCTCACAAAGTTTGGTGAGCCTGCAACCTTTATATCAAAAGTTATTAAGGAAAAACCACAGCCAAAATGCTCTGTCTGTCATGCAGCATTATCTGGGACCGTTGCTAGGCAACCTACACATCTGTGAAGCTCTTTGATGTAAACGAGCCATCAAAGTCCCAACTGACAAAGTCTGCTTTGAATGTGTGTGGAGAAACGGCTGTTTCATTTAAAATAGACCCCGAACAACTGCTCATAACTCAGAAAGCGTGAATCATGATAACAAAATGAGCATATCGTGTGAGAGGTGGGGGTCTCCTGGTCGTGTTGATGTATTTTTTATTTCTGTAGCTTGAAAAATGTGCGCACAGGAGCAGGTTAGAAAATCAATGTTTTAGAAAAATGCAGGGTGAATCAGCGAAAATTTATAATGGGAGAGATAGGAAGAGCAGGAGCGCGAAGCTGCGCTTGGAGGCTCATAGCGCCAAAACCGTACAACTCTCCGCTTTTTTACTCACATTGGAGCGATCGGGAGGGTCGTGCCGACGTTTTGATGTAAAAATTATTAACGTGCGGTGAAAACTGTGGCCGCGGCTGCAAGTTAGAAATTTTTTTTTCAAAGGAATTTTTTGTCCTTTTGCACTCTACTGATGACATCACCACTCTGGACTCCCCATCCGGAATGCATTGCGCCAAAATCTCGCACAAAAATGGCGACTATGTCGCCATAGTAACCAATATCGCCACCAAAAGACATACCACACGATTCCCGGCCGAGCCGGTCGATTTGATATAACTATTGTGGGGGTTTGTCCTTTTCCCTAGGAGGAGAAGCGAGCCAAACTTTTTACGGAAGAAGATAGATAGATAGATAGATATAACTAGACAATTCCCGCGGCAATTGTGAGAGTTCGGGCTGGGCCGTTGGGCGTCGGGACTCTACTGTGGCTTAATACAGAAGTTTAACACGACAGGTGGGATGCTGATGTCTTTCTGATCATTACTGCCAAGTTTGGTATGTGTCGGACATTTAGATCCAAAGTTATTAAGGAAAAACCAGCAACCAATCAGCTTTCAGCCTGATGGAATAAACAGCTCAGCCACCAAGCTGTGTTGTTTCTGTGGTGACTATGATATCAATTACAGTATCTGTTAACATAAATCAAATGTGCTGCAGACAGGGCATCGGGACGTTCCTGTGGCTTTTAAAAACATTTTGATGCTAGGGATGTGATCCTGTGGTCCCTCTGATCATTACTGGCAAGTTTGGTATTTGTCGGACTTTTAGATCCAAAGTTATTAAGGAAAATCCAACAGCCAATCAGCCGTCAGTGTGTCATATTGCTGGAGTTACCATGGTCATCAGTTTGGTAGTTATAGAACCTTAAGATCTAAAGTTATTAAGGAAAAACCAGCAACCAATCAGCTTTCAGCCTGATGGAATAAACAGCTCAGCCACCAAGCTGTGTTGTTTCTGTGGTGATTATGATATCAATTACAGTATCTGTTAACACAAATCAAATGTGCTGCAGACCATCTCCATAGAAATAAATGGGGAATGAATTTGTACTGAAACAGTGAATACATCGCCGTAGTGGACAGAACTTAGCTTATAATAGTGCAGAGCCTTAATTTTATTTCTCTCACAAAGTTTGGTGAGCCTGCAACCTTTATATCAAAAGTTATTAAGAAAAAACCAACAGCCAAAATGTTCTCATTCTGGAGCTGTGGACCGTTGCTACGGCGACCTACACATCTGTGAAGCTCTTTGATGTAAACGAGCCATCAAAGTCCCAACTGACAAAGTCTGCTTTGAATGTGTCTGGAGAAACGGCTGTTTCATTTAAAATAGACCCCGAACAACTGCTCATAACTCAAAAACCGTGAAACATGATAACAAAATGAGCATATCGTGTGAGAGGTGAGGGTCTCCTGGTCGTGTTGATGTATTTTTTATTTCTGTAGCTTGAAAAATGTGCGCACAGGAGCAGGTTAGAAATTCAATGTTTTAGAAAAATGCAGGGTGAATCAGCGAAAATTTATAATGGGAGAGATAGGAAGAGCAGGAGCGCGAAGCTGCGCTTGGAGGCTCATAGCGCCAAAACCATACAACTCTCCGCTTTTTTACTGACATTGGAGCGATCGGGAGGGTCGTGCCGACGTTTTGATGTAAAAATTATTAACGTGCGGTGAAAACTGTGGCTGCGGCTGCGAGTTAGAAAAAATTTTTTCAGAGGAATTTTTTGTGTGTTTTGCACTCTAGCGATGACATCACCACTCTAGACTCCCCATCCGAAATGCATTGCGCCAAAATCGCGCACAAAAATGGCGACTACGTCGCCATAGTAACCAATATCGCCACCAAAAGTCATACCACACGATTCCCGGCCGAGCCGGTCGATTTGATATAACTATTGTGGGGTTTTGTCCTTTTCCCTAGGAGGAGAAGCGAGCCAAACTTTTTACGGAAGAAGATAGATAGATAGATAGATAGATATAATAAATATGAGAAAGATTAAGAGTTGGGCTGGCTTCGCCAGCCCAACTCTCGGCGAGTGCACTCTGTGCACTGTGCCGAGAGTTGGCCTGGCTGCACCAGCCCGAACTAACTAGACAATTCCCGCGGCAATTGTGAGAGTTCGGGCTGGGCCGTTGGGCGTCGGGACTCTACTGTGGCTTTTTAAAACCTTTTGATGCCAGGGATGTGATCCTGGGGTCCCTCTGGTCACTACCGCCAAGTTTGGTATGTGTCGGACATTTAGATCCAAAGTTATTAAGGAAATTCCAACAGCCAATCAGCTGTCAGTCTGTCATATTGCTTGAATTACCATGGTCATCAGTTTGGTAATTTTAGGACCTTAAGATCTAAAGTTATTAAGGAAAAACCACTAACCAATCAGCTTTCAGCCTGATGGAATAAACAGCTCAGCCACCAAGCTGTGTGTTTTCTGTGGTGGTTATGATATCAATTACAGTATCTGTTAACACAAATCAAATGTGCTGCAGACTGGGCATCGGGACGTTCCTGTGGCTTTTTAAAACATTTTGATGCCAGAGATGTGATCCTGGGGTCCCTCTGGTCATTACTGCCAAGTTTGGTATGTGTCGGACATTTAGATCCAAAGTTATTAAGGAAAATCCAACAGCCAATCAGCTTTCAGCCTGATGGAATAAACAGCTCAGCCACCAAGCTGTGTGTTTTCTGTGGTGGTTATGATATCAATTACAGTATCTGTTAACACAAATTAAATGTGCTGCAGACTACCTCCATAGAAATAAATGGGGAATGAATTTGCACTGAAACAGTGAAGACATCGCTGTAGTGGACAGAACTTAGCTTATATTAGTGCAGAGCCTTAATTTTATTTCTCTCACAAAGTTTGGTGAGCCTGCAACCTTTATATCAAAAGTTATTAAGGAAAAACCACAGCCAAAATGCTCTGTCTGTCATGCAGCATTATCTGGGACCGTTGCTAGGCAACCTACACATCTGTGAAGCTCTTTGATGTAAACGAGCCATCAAAGTCCCAACTGACAAAGTCTGCTTTGAATGTGTGTGGAGAAACGGCTGTTTCATTTAAAATAGACCCCGAACAACTGCTCATAACTCAGAAAGCGTGAATCATGATAACAAAATGAGCATATCGTGTGAGAGGTGGGGGTCTCCTGGTCGTGTTGATGTATTTTTTATTTCTGTAGCTTGAAAAATGTGCGCACAGGAGCAGGTTAGAAATTCAATGTTTTAGAAAAATGCAGGGTGAATCAGCGAAAATTTATAATGGGAGAGAGAGGAAGAGCAGGAGCGCGAAGCTGCGCTTGGAGGCTCATAGCGTCAAAACCGTACAAGTCTATGCTTTTTTACTCACATTGGAGCGATCGGGAGGGTCGTGCCGACGTTTTGATGTAAAAATTATTAATGTGCGGTGAAAACTGTGGCCACGGCTGCGAGTTAGAAATTTTTTTTTCAAAGGAATTTTTTGTTCTTTCGCACTCTGCCGATGACATCACCACTCTAGAGTCCCCATCCGGAATGCATTGCGCCAAAATCTCGCACAAAAATGGCGACTACGTCGCCATAGTAACCAATATCGCCACCAAAAGACATACCACACGATTCCCGGCCGAGCCGGTCGATTTGATATAACTATTGTGGGGGTTTGTCCTTTTCCCTAGGAGGAGAAGCGAGCCAAACTTTTTACGGAAGAAGATAGATAGATAGATAGATAGATAGATATAATAAATATGAGAAAGATTAAGCGAGTGCACTCTGTGCACTGTGCCGAGAGTTGGCCTGGCTGCACCAGCCCGAACTAAATATAGAAAGATTAAGAGTTGGGCTGGCTTCGCCAGCCCAACTCTCGGCTAGTGCACTCTGTGCACTGTGCCGAGAGTTGGCCTGGCTGCACCAGCCCGAACTAACTAGACAATTCCCGCGGCAATTGTGAGAGTTCGGGCTGGGCCGTTGGGCGTCGGGACTCTACTGTGGCTTAATACAGAAGTTTAACACAACAGGTGGGATGCTGATGTCTTTCTGATCATTACTGCCAAGTTTGGTATGTGTCGGACATTTAGATCCAAAGTTATTAAGGAAATTCCAACAGCCAATCAGCTGTCAGTCTGTCATATTGCTGGAGTTACCATGGTCATCAGTTCTGTAATTATAGGACCTTAAGATCCAAAGTTACTAAGGAAAAAACAGCAACCAATCAGCTTTCAGCCTGATGGAGTAAACAGCTCAGCCACCAAGCTGTGTTGTTTCTGTGGTGATTATGATATCAATTACAGTATCTGTTAACACACATCAAATGTGCTGCAGACTGGGCATCGGGACGTTCCTGTGGCTTTTTAAAACATTTTGATGCGAGGGATGTGATCCTGCGGTCCCTCTGATCATTACTGCCAAGTTTGGTATTTGTCGGACATTTAGATCCAAAGTTATTAAGGAAAATCCAACAGCCAATCAGCTGTCAGTGTGTAATATTGCTGGAGTTACCATGGTCATCAGTTTGGTAATTATAGGACCTTAAGATCTATAGTTATTAAGGAAAAACCACTAACCAATCAGCTTTCAGCCTGATGGAATAAACAGCTCAGCCACCAAGCTGTGTTGTTTCTGTGGTGATTATGATATCAATTACAGTATCTGTTAACACAAAGCAAATGTGCTGCAGACTATCTCCATAGAAATAAATGGGGAATGAATTTGCACTGAAACAGTGAATACATTGCTGTAGTGGACATAACTTAGCTTATAATAGTGGAGAGCCTTCATTTTATTTCTCTCACAAAGTTTGGTGAGCCTGCAACCTTTATATCAAAAGTTATTAAGGAAAAACCACAGCCAAAATAGTCTGTCTGTCATGCAGCATTAGCTGGGACTGTTACTAGGATATTCACACACCTGCAACTCTTTGATGTAGAAGAGATCGTTAACGATTCCAACTGACAAACTCTACTTTGAATGTGTGGAGAAACGGCTGTTTCATTTAAAATAGACCCCGAACAACTGCTCATAACTCAAAAACCGTGAAACATGATAACAAAATGAGCATATCGTGTGAGAGGTGAGGGTCTCCTGGTCGTGTTGATGTATTTTTTATTTCTGTAGCTTGAAAAATGTGCGCACAGGAGCAGGTTAGAAATTCAATGTTTTAGAAAAATGCAGGGTGAATCAGCGAAAATTTATAATGGGAGAGATAGGAAGAGCAGGAGCGCGAAGCTGCGCTTGGAGGCTCATAGCGCCAAAACCATACAACTCTCCGCTTTTTTACTCACATTGGAGCGATCGGGAGGGTCGTGCCGACGTTCTGATGTAAAAATTATTAACGTGCGGTGAAAACTGTGGTCGCGCCTGCGAGTTAGAAATTTTTTTTTCAGAGGAATTTTTTGTGTGTTTTGCACTCTAGCGATGACATCACCACTCTAGACTCCCCATCCGGAATGCATTGCGCCAAAATCTCGCACAAAAATGGCGACTACGTCGCCATAGTAACCAATATCGCCACCAAAAGACATACCACACGATTCCCGGCCGAGCCGGTCGATTTGATATAACTATTGTGGGGGTTTGTCCTTTCCCCTAGGAGGAGAAGCGAGCCAAACTTTTTACGGAAGAAGATAGATAGATACTAGACAATTCCCGCGGCAATTGTGAGAGTTCGGGCTGGGCCGTTGGGCGTCGGGACTCTACTGTGGCTTTTTAAAACCTTTTGATGCGAGGGATGTGATCCTGCGGTCCCTCTGATCATTACTGCCAAGTTTGGTATTTGTCGGACATTTAGATCCAAAGTTATTAAGGAAAATCCAACAGCCAATCAGCTGTCAGTGTGTAATATTGCTGGAGTTACCATGGTCATCAGTTTGGTAATTATAGGACCTTAAGATCTATAGTTATTAAGGAAAAACCACTAACCAATCAGCTTTCAGCCTGATGGAATAAACAGCTCAGCCACCAAGCTGTGTTGTTTCTGTGGTGATTATGATATCAATTACAGTATCTGTTAACACAAAGCAAATGTGCTGCAGACTATCTCCATAGAAATAAATGGGGAATGAATTTGCACTGAAACAGTGAATACATTGCTGTAGTGGACATAACTTAGCTTATAATAGTGGAGAGCCTTCATTTTATTTCTCTCACAAAGTTTGGTGAGCCTGCAACCTTTATATCAAAAGTTATTAAGGAAAAACCACAGCCAAAATAGTCTGTCTGTCATGCAGCATTAGCTGGGACTGTTACTAGGATATTCACACACCTGCAACTCTTTGATGTAGAAGAGATCGTTAACGATTCCAACTGACAAACTCTACTTTGAATGTGTGGAGAAACGGCTGTTTCATTTAAAATAGACCCCGAACAACTGCTCATAACTCAAAAACCGTGAAACATGATAACAAAATGAGCATATCGTGTGAGAGGTGAGGGTCTCCTGGTCGTGTTGATGTATTTTTTATTTCTGTAGCTTGAAAAATGTGCGCACAGGAGCAGGTTAGAAATTCAATGTTTTAGAAAAATGCAGGGTGAATCAGCGAAAATTTATAATGGGAGAGATAGGAAGAGCAGGAGCGCGAAGCTGCGCTTGGAGGCTCATAGCGCCAAAACCATACAACTCTCCGCTTTTTTACTCACATTGGAGCGATCGGGAGGGTCGTGCCGACGTTCTGATGTAAAAATTATTAACGTGCGGTGAAAACTGTGGTCGCGCCTGCGAGTTAGAAATTTTTTTTTCAGAGGAATTTTTTGTGTGTTTTGCACTCTAGCGATGACATCACCACTCTAGACTCCCCATCCGGAATGCATTGCGCCAAAATCTCGCACAAAAATGGCGACTACGTCGCCATAGTAACCAATATCGCCACCAAAAGACATACCACACGATTCCCGGCCGAGCCGGTCGATTTGATATAACTATTGTGGGGGTTTGTCCTTTCCCCTAGGAGGAGAAGCGAGCCAAACTTTTTACGGAAGAAGATAGATAGATACTAGACAATTCCCGCAGCAATTGTGAGAGTTCGGGCTGGGCCGTTGGGCGCCGGGACTCTACTGTGGCTTAATACAGAAGTTCAACACAACAGGTGGGATACTGATGTCTTTCTGATCATTACTGCCAAGTTTGGTATGTGTCGGAGATTTAGATCCAAAGTAATTAAGGAAAAACCAGCAACCAATCAGCTTTCAGCCTGATGGAGTAATTTACTCAGCCACCAAGCTGTGTTGTTTCTGTGGTGATTATGATATCAATTACAGTATCTGTTAACACAAATCAAATGTGCTGCAGACTGGGCATCGGGACGTTCCTGTGGCTTTTTAAAACATTTTGATGCCAGAGATGTGATCCTGTGGTCACTACTGCCAAGTTTGGTATTTGTCGGACATTTAGATCCAAAGTTATTAAGGAAAATCCAACAGCCAATCAGCCGTCAGTGTGTCATATTGCTGGAGTTACCATGGTCTTCAGTTTGGTAGTTATAGAACCTTAAGATCTAAAGTTATTAAGGAAAAACCAGCAACCAATCAGCTTTCAGCCTGATGGAATAAACAGCTCACCCACCAAGCTGTGTTGTTTCTGTGGTGATTATGATATCAATTACAGTATCTGTTAACACAAATCAAATGTGCTGCATACTGGGCATCGGGACGTTCCTGTGGCTTTTTAAAACATTTTGATGCCAGGGATGTGATTCTGCGCTTCCTCTGATCATTACTGCCAAGTTTGGTATGTGTCGGACATTTAGATTCAAAGTTATTAAGGAAAATCCAACAGCCAATCAGCCGTCAGTGTGTCATATTGCTGGAGTTACCATGGTCATCAGTTCTGTAATTATAGGACCTTAAGATCCAAAGTTACTAAGGAAAAACCAGCAACCAATCAGCTTTCAGCCTGATGGAGTAATTTACTCAGCCACCAAGCTGTGTTGTTTCTGTGGTGATTATGATATCAATTACAGTATCTGTTAACACAAGTCAAATGTGCTGCAGACTATCTCCATAGAAATAAATGGGGAATGAATTTGCACTGAAACAGTGAATACATCGCCGTAGTGGACAGAACTTAGCTTATAATAGTGCAGAGCTTTTATTGTATTGCTCTCACAAAGTTTGGTGAGGATACAACCTTTATATCAAAAGTTATTAAGGAAAAACCACAGCCAAAATGTTCTCATTCTGGAGCTGTGGACCGTTGCTACGGCGACCTACACATCTGTGAAGCTCTTTGATGTAAACGAGCCATCAAAGTCCCAACTGACAAACTCTGCTTTGAATGTGTCTGGAGAAACGTCTGTTTCATTTAAAATAGACCCCGAACAACTGCTCATAACTCAAAAACCGTGAAACATGATAACAAAATGAGCATATCGTGTGAGAGGTGAGGGTCTCCTGGTCGTGTTGATGAATTTTTTATTTCTGTAGCTTGAAAAATGTGCGCACAGGAGCAGGTTAGAAATTCAATGTTTTAGAAAAATGCAGGGTGAATCAGCGAAAATTTATAATGGGAGAGATAGGAAGAGCAGGAGCGCGAAGCTGCGCTTGGAGGCTCATAGCGCCAAAACCATACAACTCTCCGCTTTTTTACTCACATTGGAGCGATCGGGAGGGTCGTGCCGACGTTTTGATGTAAAAATTATTAACGTGCGGTGAAAACTGTGGCCGCGGCTGCGAGTTAGAAATTTTTTTTTCAAAGGAATTTTTTGTGTGTTTTGCACTCTAGCGATGACATCACCACTCTAGAGTCCCCATCCGGAATGCATTGCGCCAAAATCTCGCACAAAAATGGCGACTACGTCGCCATAGTAACCAATATCGCCACCAAAAGACATACCACACGATTCCCGGCCGAGCCGGTCGATTTGATATAACTATTGTGGGGGTTTGTCCTTTCCCCTAGGAGGAGAAGCGAGCCAAACTTTTTACGGAAGAAGATAGATAGATATAATAATAAATATGAGAAAGATTAAGAGTTGGGCTGGCTTCGCCAGCCCAACTCTCGGCTAGTGCACTCTGTGCACTGTGCCGAGAGTTGGCCTGGCTGCACCAGCCCGAACTAACTAGACAATTCCCGCGGCAATTGTGAGAGTTCGGGCTGGGCCGTTGGGCGTCGGGACTCTACTGTGGCTTTTTAAAACCTTTTGATGCCAGGGATGTGATCCTGGGGTCCCTCTGGTCACTACCGCCAAGTTTGGTATGTGTCGGACATTTAGATCCAAAGTTATTAAGGAAATTCCAACAGCCAATCAGCTGTCAGTTTGTCATATTGCTGGAGTTACCATGGTCATCAGTTTGGTAATTATAGGACCTTAAGATCTAAAGTTATTAAGGAAAAACCAGCAACCAATCAGCTTTCAGCCTGATGGAGTAATTTACTCAGCCACCAAGCTGTGTTGTTTCTGTGGTGATTATGATATCAATTACAGTATCTGTTAACAGACATCAAATGTGCTGCAGACTGGGCATCGAGATGTTCCGGTGGCTTTTTAAAACATTTTGATGCCAGGGATGTGATCCTGCGGTCCCTCTGGTCACTACCGCCAAGTTTGGTATGTGTCGGACATTTAGATCCAAAGTTATTACGGAACACTCAGCAGCCAATCAGCTTTCAGCCCGATGGAGTAATTTACTCAGCCACCCAGCTGTGTTGTTTCTGTGGTGGTTATGATATCAATTATAGTATCTGTTAACGCAAATCAAATGTGCTGCAGACAGGGCATCGGGACATTCCTGTGGCTTTTTAAAACATTTTGATGCTAGGGATGTGATCCTGTGGTCCCTCTGATCATTACTGCCAGGTTTGGTATTTGTCGGACATTTAGATCCAAAGTTATTAAGGAAAATCCAACAGCCAATCAGCCGTCAGTGTGTCATATTGCTGGAGTTACCATGGTCATCAGTTTGGTAATTATAGTACCTTAAGATCTAAAGTTATTAAGGAAAAACCAGCAACCAATCAGCTTTCAGCCTGATGGAATAAACAGCTCAGCCACCAAGCTGTGTTGTTTCTGTGGTGATTATGATATCAATTACAGTATCTGTTAACACAAATCAAATGTGCTGCAGACTATCTCCATAGAAATAAATGGGGAATGAATTTGCACTGAAACAGTGAATACATCGCCGTAGTGGACAGAACTTAGCTTGTAATAGTGCAGAGCTTTTATTGTATTGCTCTCACAAAGTTTGGTGAGGATACAACCTTTATATCAAAAGTTATTAAGGAAAAACCACAGCCAAAATGTTCTCATTCTGGAGCTGTGGACCGTTGCTACGGCGACCTACACATCTGTGAAGCTCTTTGATGTAAACGAGCCATCAAAGTCCCAACTGACAAAGTCTGCTTTGAATGTGTGTGGAGAAACGGCTGTTTCATTTAAAATAGACCCCGAACAACTGCTCATAACACCAGAAAGCGTGAATCATGATAACAAAATGAGCATATCGTGTGAGAGGTGGGGGTCTCCTGGTCGTGTTGATGTATTTTTTATTTCTGTAGCTTGAAAAATGTGCGCACAGGAGCAGGTTAGAAATTCAATGTTTTAGAAAAATGCAGGGTGAATCAGCGAAAATTTATAATGGGAGAGATAGGAAGAGCAGGAGCGCGAAGCTGCGCTTGGAGGCTCATAGCGCCAAAACCATACAACTCTCCGCTTTTTTACTCACATTGGAGCGATCGGGAGGGTCGTGCCGACGTTTTGATGTAAAAATTATTAACGTGCGGTGAAAACTGTGGCCGCGGCTGCGAGTTAGAAATTTTTTTTCAGAGGAATTTTTTGTGTGTTTTGCACTCTACTGATGACATCACCACTCTAGACTCCCCATCCGGAATGCATTGCGCCAAAATCTCGCACAAAAATGGCGACTACGTCGCCATAGTAACCAATATCGCCACCAAAAGACATACCACACGATTCCCGGCCGAGCCGGTCGATTTGATATAACTATTGTGGGGGTTTGTCCTTTTCCCTAGGAGGAGAAGCGAGCCAAACTTTTTACGGAAGAAGATAGATAGATAGATAGATATAATAACTAGACAATTCCCGCGGCAATTGTGAGAGTTCGGGCTGGGCCGTTGGGCGTCGGGACTCTCCTGTGGCTTTTTAAAACCTTTTGATGCCAGGGATGTGATCCTGGGGTCCCTCTGGTCACTACCGCCAAGTTTGGTATGTGTCGGACATTTAGATCCAAAGTTATTAAGGAAATTCCAACAGCCAATCAGCTGTCAGTTTGTCATATTGCTGGAGTTACCATGGTCATCAGTTTGGTAGTTATAGGACCTTAAGATCCAAAGTTATTAAAGAAAAAACAGCAACCAATCAGCTTTCAGCCTGATGTAATAAACAGCTCAGCCACCAAGCTGTGTTGTTTCTGTGGTGATTATGATATCAATTACAGTTTCTGTTAACACAAATCAAATGTGCGGCAGACTGGGCATCCGGACGTTCCTGTGGCTTTTTAAAACATTTTGATGCCAGGGGATGTGATCCTGGGGTCCCTCTGATCATTACTGCCAAGTTTGGTATTTGTCGGACATTTAGATCCAAAGTTATTAAGGAAAAACCAGCAACCAATCAGCTTTCAGCCTGATGGAGTAATTTACTCAGCCACCAAGCTGTGTTGTTTCTGTGGTGATTATGATATCAATTACAGTATCTGTTAACACAAATCAAATGTGCTGCAGACTATCTCCATAGAAATAAATGGGGAATGAATTTGCACTGAAACAGTGAATACATCGCCGTAGTGGACAGAACTTAGCTTATAATAGTGCAGAGCTTTTATTGTATTGCTCTCACAAAGTTTGGTGAGGATACAACCTTTATATCAAAAGTTATTAAGGAAAAACCACAGCCAAAATGTTCTCTGTCTGTCAGGCAGCATTAGCTGGGACTGTTGCTAGGATATTCACACACCTGCAACTCTTTGATGTAGAAGAGATCGTTAACGATTCCAACTGACAAACTCTGCTTTGAATGTGTCTGGAGAAACGGCTGTTTCATTTAAAATAGACCCCGAACAACTGCTCATAACTCAAAAACCGTGAAACTTGATAACAAAATGAGCATATCGTGTGAGAGGTGAGGGTCTCCTGGTCATGTTGATGTATTTCTTATTTCTGTAGCTTGAAAAATGTGCGCACAGGAGCAGGTTAGAAATTCAATGTTTTAGAAAAATGCAGGGTGAATCGGCGAAAATTTATAATGGGAGAGATAGGAAGAGCAGGAGCGCGAAGCTGCGCTTGGAGGCTCATAGCGCCAAAACCATACAACTCTCCGCTTTTTTACTCACATTGGAGCGATCGGGAGGGTCGTGCCGACGTTTTGATGTAATAATTATTAATGTGCGGTGAAAACTGTGGCCGCGGCTGCGAGTTAGAAATTTTTTTTCAGAGGAATATTTTGTGTGTTTTGCACTCTACCGATGACATCACCACTCTGGACTCCCCATCCGGAATGCATTGGGCCAAAATCTCGCACAAAAATGGCGACTACGTCGCCATAGTAACCAATATCGCCACCAAAAGACATACCACACGATTCCCGGCCGAGCCGGTCGATTTGATATAACTATTGTGGGGGTTTGTCCTTTCCCCTAGGAGGAGAAGCGAGCCAAACTTTTTACGGAAGAAGATAGATAGATACTAGACAATTCCCGCGGCAATTGTGAGAGTTCGGGCTGGGCCGTTGGGCGTCGGGACTCTACTGTGGCTTAATACAGAAGTTTAACATGACAGGTGGGATGCTGATGTCTTTCTGATCATTACTGCCAAGTTTGGTATGTGTCGGACATTTACATCCAAAGTTATTAAGGAAAAACCAGCAACCAATCAGCTTTCAGCCTGATGGAGTAATTCACTCAGCCACCAAGCTGTGTTGTTTCTGTGGTGATTATGATATCAATTACAGTATCTGTTAACACAAATCAAATCTGCTGCAGACTGGGCATCGGGACGTTCCTGTGGCTTTTTAAAACATTATGATGCCAGGGATGTGATCCTGCGGTCGCTCTGATCATTACTGCCAAGTTTGGTATTTTTGGGACATTTAGATCCAAAGTTATTAAGGAAAATCCAACAGCCAATCAGCCGTCAGTGTGTCATATTGCTGGAGTTACCATGGTCATCAGTTTGGTAATTATAGGACCTTAAGATCTAAAGTTATTAAGGAAAAACCAGCAACCAATCAGCTTTCAGCCTGATGGAGTAATTTACTCAGCCACCAAGCTGTGTTGTTTCTGTGGTGATTATGATATCAATTACAGTATCTGTTAACACAAATCAAATGTGCTGCAGACTATCTCCATAGAAATAAATGGGGAATGAATTTGCACTGAAACAGTGAATACATCGCCGTAGTGGACAGAACTTAGCTTATAATAGTGCAGAGCTTTTATTGTATTGCTCTCACAAAGTTTGGTGAGGATACAACCTTTATATCAAAAGTTATTAAGGAAAAACCACAGCCAAAATGTTCTCATTCTGGAGCTGTGGACCGTTGCTACGGCGACCTACACATCTGTGAAGCTCTTTGATGTAAACGAGCCATCAAAGTCCCAACTGACAAACTCTGCTTTGAATGTGTGTGGAGAAACGTCTGTTTCATTTAAAATAGACCCCGAACAACTGCTCATAACTCAAAAACCGTGAAACATGATAACAAAATGAGCATATCGTGTGAGAGGTGAGGGTCTTCTGGTCGTGTTGATGTATTTTTTATTTCTGTAGCTTGAAAAATGTGCGCACAGGAGCAGGTTAGAAATTCAATGTTTTAGAAAAATGCAGGGTGAATCAGCGAAAATTTATAATGGGAGAGATAGGAAGAGCAGGAGCGCGAAGCTGCGCTTGGAGGCTCATAGCGCCAAAACCATACAACTCTCCGCTTTTTTACTGACATTGGAGCGATCGGGAGGGTCGTGCCGACGTTTTGATGTAAAAATTATTAACGTGCGGTGAAAACTGTGGCCGCGGCTGCGAGTTAGAAAATTTTTTTTCAGAGGAATTTTTTGTGTGTTTTGCACTCTAGCGATGACATCACCACTCTAGACTCCCCATCCGGAATGCATTGCGCCAAAATCTCGCACAAAAATGGCGACTACGTCGCCATAGTAACCAATATCGCCACCAAAAGTCATACCACACGATTCCCGGCCGAGCCGGTCGATTTGATATAACTATTGTGGGGGTTTGTCCTTTTCCCTAGGAGGAGAAGCGAGCCAAACTTTTTACGGAAGAAGATAGATAGATATAATAATAAATATGAGAAAGATTAAGAGTTGGGCTGGCTTTGCCAGCCCAACTCTCGGCTAGTGCACTCTGTGCACTGTGCCGAGAGTTGGCCTGGCTGCACCAGCCCGAACTAAATATGAGAAAGATTAAGAGTTGGGCTGGCTTCGCCAGCCCAACTCTCGGCGAGTGCACTCTGTGCACTGTGCCGAGAGTTGGCCTGGCTGCACCAGCCCGAACTAACTAGACAATTCCCGCGGCAATTGTGAGAGTTCGGGCTGGGCCGTTGGGCGTCGGGACTCTACTGTGGCTTTTTAAAACCTTTTGATGCCAGGGATGTGATCCTGGGGTCCCTCTGGTCACTACCGCCAAGTTTGGTATGTGTCGGACATTTAGATCCAAAGTTATTAAGGAAATTCCAACAGCCAATCAGCTGTCAGTCTGTCATATTGCTTGAATTACCATGGTCATCAGTTTGGTAATTTTAGGACCTTAAGATCTAAAGTTATTAAGGAAAAACCACTAACCAATCAGCTTTCAGCCTGATGGAATAAACAGCTCAGCCACCAAGCTGTGTGTTTTCTGTGGTGGTTATGATATCAATTACAGTATCTGTTAACACAAATCAAATGTGCTGCAGACTGGGCATCGGGACGTTCCTGTGGCTTTTTAAAACATTTTGATGCCAGAGATGTGATCCTGGGGTCCCTCTGGTCATTACTGCCAAGTTTGGTATGTGTCGGACATTTAGATCCAAAGTTATTAAGGAAAATCCAACAGCCAATCAGCTTTCAGCCTGATGGAATAAACAGCTCAGCCACCAAGCTGTGTGTTTTCTGTGGTGGTTATGATATCAATTACAGTATCTGTTAACACAAATTAAATGTGCTGCAGACTACCTCCATAGAAATAAATGGGGAATGAATTTGCACTGAAACAGTGAAGACATCGCTGTAGTGGACAGAACTTAGCTTATATTAGTGCAGAGCCTTAATTTTATTTCTCTCACAAAGTTTGGTGAGCCTGCAACCTTTATATCAAAAGTTATTAAGGAAAAACCACAGCCAAAATGCTCTGTCTGTCATGCAGCATTATCTGGGACCGTTGCTAGGCAACCTACACATCTGTGAAGCTCTTTGATGTAAACGAGCCATCAAAGTCCCAACTGACAAAGTCTGCTTTGAATGTGTGTGGAGAAACGGCTGTTTCATTTAAAATAGACCCCGAACAACTGCTCATAACTCAGAAAGCGTGAATCATGATAACAAAATGAGCATATCGTGTGAGAGGTGGGGGTCTCCTGGTCGTGTTGATGTATTTTTTATTTCTGTAGCTTGAAAAATGTGCGCACAGGAGCAGGTTAGAAATTCAATGTTTTAGAAAAATGCAGGGTGAATCAGCGAAAATTTATAATGGGAGAGAGAGGAAGAGCAGGAGCGCGAAGCTGCGCTTGGAGGCTCATAGCGTCAAAACCGTACAAGTCTATGCTTTTTTACTCACATTGGAGCGATCGGGAGGGTCGTGCCGACGTTTTGATGTAAAAATTATTAATGTGCGGTGAAAACTGTGGCCACGGCTGCGAGTTAGAAATTTTTTTTTCAAAGGAATTTTTTGTTCTTTCGCACTCTGCCGATGACATCACCACTCTAGAGTCCCCATCCGGAATGCATTGCGCCAAAATCTCGCACAAAAATGGCGACTACGTCGCCATAGTAACCAATATCGCCACCAAAAGACATACCACACGATTCCCGGCCGAGCCGGTCGATTTGATATAACTATTGTGGGGGTTTGTCCTTTTCCCTAGGAGGAGAAGCGAGCCAAACTTTTTACGGAAGAAGATAGATAGATAGATAGATAGATAGATATAATAAATATGAGAAAGATTAAGCGAGTGCACTCTGTGCACTGTGCCGAGAGTTGGCCTGGCTGCACCAGCCCGAACTAAATATAGAAAGATTAAGAGTTGGGCTGGCTTCGCCAGCCCAACTCTCGGCTAGTGCACTCTGTGCACTGTGCCGAGAGTTGGCCTGGCTGCACCAGCCCGAACTAACTAGACAATTCCCGCGGCAATTGTGAGAGTTCGGGCTGGGCCGTTGGGCGTCGGGACTCTACTGTGGCTTAATACAGAAGTTTAACACAACAGGTGGGATGCTGATGTCTTTCTGATCATTACTGCCAAGTTTGGTATGTGTCGGACATTTAGATCCAAAGTTATTAAGGAAATTCCAACAGCCAATCAGCTGTCAGTCTGTCATATTGCTGGAGTTACCATGGTCATCAGTTCTGTAATTATAGGACCTTAAGATCCAAAGTTACTAAGGAAAAAACAGCAACCAATCAGCTTTCAGCCTGATGGAGTAAACAGCTCAGCCACCAAGCTGTGTTGTTTCTGTGGTGATTATGATATCAATTACAGTATCTGTTAACACACATCAAATGTGCTGCAGACTGGGCATCGGGACGTTCCTGTGGCTTTTTAAAACATTTTGATGCGAGGGATGTGATCCTGCGGTCCCTCTGATCATTACTGCCAAGTCCCCTAGGAGGAGAAGCGAGCCAAACTTTTTACGGAAGAAGATAGATAGATACTAGACAATTCCCGCGGCAATTGTGAGAGTTCGGGCTGGGACGTTGGGCGTCGGGACTCTACTGTGGCTTAATACAGAAGTTTAACACAACAGGTGGGATGCTGATGTCTTTCTGATCATTACTGCCAAGTTTGGTATGTGTCGGACATTTAGATCCAAAGTTATTAAGGAAAATCCAACAGCCAATCAGCTTTCAGCCTGATGGAATAAACAGCTCAGCCACCAAGCTGTGTGTTTTCTGTGGTGGTTATGATATCAATTACAGTATCTGTTAACACAAATCAAATGTGCTGCAGACTGGGCATCGGGACGTTCCTGTGGCTTTTCAAAACATTTTGATGCCAGAGATGTGATCCTGGGGTCCCTCTGGTCATTACTGCCAAGTTTGGTATGTGTCGGACATTTAGATCCAAAGTTATTAAGGAAAATCCAACAGCCAATCAGCTTTCAGCCTGATGGAATAAACAGCTCAGCCACCAAGCTGTGTGTTTTCTGTGGTGGTTATGATATCAATTACAGTATCTGTTAACACAAATCAAATGTGCTGCAGACTATCTCCATAGAAATAAATGGGGAATGAATTTGCACTGAAACAGTGAATACATCGCTGTAGTGGACAGAACTTAGCTTATAATAGTGCAGAGCCTTAATTTTATTTCTCTCACAAAGTTTGGTGAGCCTGCAACCTTTATATCAAAAGTTATTAAGGAAAAACCACAGCCAAAATGCTCTGTCTGTCATGCAGCATTATCTGGGACCGTTGCTAGGCAACCTACACATCTGTGAAGCTCTTTGATGTAAACGAGCCATCAAAGTCCCAACTGACAAAACCTGCTTTGAATGTGTGTGTAGAAACGGCTGTTTCATTTAAAATAGACCCCGAACAACTGCTCATAACTCAAAAACCGTGAATCATGATAGGTGGGGGTCTCCTGGTCGTGTTGATGTATTTTTTATTTCTGTAGCTTGAAAAATGTGCGCACAGGAGCAGGTTAGAAATTCAATGTTTTAGAAAAATGCAGGGTGAATCAGCGAAAATTTATAATGGGAGAGATAGGAAGAGCAGGAGCGCGAAGCTGCGCTTGGAGGCTCATAGCGTCAAAACCATACAACTCTCCGCTTTTTTACTCACATTGGAGCGATCGGGAGGGTCGTGCCGACGTTTTGATGTAAAAATTATTAATGTGCGGTGAAAACTGTGGCCGCGGCTGCGAGTTAGAAATTTTTTTTTCAAAGGAATTTTTTGTTCTTTTGCACTCTGCCGATGACATCACCACTCTAGACTCCCCATCCGGAATGCATTGCGCCAAAATCTCGCACAAAAATGGCGACTACGTCGCCATAGTAACCAATATCGCCACCAAAAGACATACCACACGATTCCCGGCCGAGCCGGTCGATTTGATATAACTATTGTGGGGGTTTGTCCTTTCCCCTAGGAGGAGAAGCGAGCCAAACTTTTTACGGAAGAAGATAGATAGATAGATAGATAGATATAATAAATATGAGAAAGATTAAGAGTTGGCCTGGCTGCACCAGCCCGAACTAACTAGACAATTCCCGCGGCAATTGTGAGAGTTCGGGCTGGGCCGTTGGGCGTCGGGACTCTACTGTGGCTTTTTAAAACCTTTTGATGCGAGGGATGTGATCCTGCGGTCCCTCTGATCATTACTGCCAAGTTTGGTATTTGTCGGACATTTAGATCCAAAGTTATTAAGGAAAATCCAACAGCCAATCAGCTGTCAGTGTGTAATATTGCTGGAGTTACCATGGTCATCAGTTTGGTAATTATAGGACCTTAAGATCTATAGTTATTAAGGAAAAACCACTAACCAATCAGCTTTCAGCCTGATGGAATAAACAGCTCAGCCACCAAGCTGTGTTGTTTCTGTGGTGATTATGATATCAATTACAGTATCTGTTAACACAAAGCAAATGTGCTGCAGACTATCTCCATAGAAATAAATGGGGAATGAATTTGCACTGAAACAGTGAATACATTGCTGTAGTGGACATAACTTAGCTTATAATAGTGGAGAGCCTTCATTTTATTTCTCTCACAAAGTTTGGTGAGCCTGCAACCTTTATATCAAAAGTTATTAAGGAAAAACCACAGCCAAAATAGTCTGTCTGTCATGCAGCATTAGCTGGGACTGTTACTAGGATATTCACACACCTGCAACTCTTTGATGTAGAAGAGATCGTTAACGATTCCAACTGACAAACTCTACTTTGAATGTGTGGAGAAACGGCTGTTTCATTTAAAATAGACCCCGAACAACTGCTCATAACTCAAAAACCGTGAAACATGATAACAAAATGAGCATATCGTGTGAGAGGTGAGGGTCTCCTGGTCGTGTTGATGTATTTTTTATTTCTGTAGCTTGAAAAATGTGCGCACAGGAGCAGGTTAGAAATTCAATGTTTTAGAAAAATGCAGGGTGAATCAGCGAAAATTTATAATGGGAGAGATAGGAAGAGCAGGAGCGCGAAGCTGCGCTTGGAGGCTCATAGCGCCAAAACCATACAACTCTCCGCTTTTTTACTCACATTGGAGCGATCGGGAGGGTCGTGCCGACGTTCTGATGTAAAAATTATTAACGTGCGGTGAAAACTGTGGTCGCGCCTGCGAGTTAGAAATTTTTTTTTCAGAGGAATTTTTTGTGTGTTTTGCACTCTAGCGATGACATCACCACTCTAGACTCCCCATCCGGAATGCATTGCGCCAAAATCTCGCACAAAAATGGCGACTACGTCGCCATAGTAACCAATATCGCCACCAAAAGACATACCACACGATTCCCGGCCGAGCCGGTCGATTTGATATAACTATTGTGGGGGTTTGTCCTTTCCCCTAGGAGGAGAAGCGAGCCAAACTTTTTACGGAAGAAGATAGATAGATACTAGACAATTCCCGCGGCAATTGTGAGAGTTCGGGCTGGGCCGTTGGGCGTCGGGACTCTCCTGTGGCTTTTTAAAACCTTTTGATGCCAGGGATGTGAACCTGGGGTCCCTCTGGTCACTACCGCCAAGTTTGGTATGTGTCGGACATTTAGATCCAAAGTTATTAAGGAAATTCCAACAGCCAATCAGCTGTCAGTTTGTCATATTGCTGGAGTTACCATGGTCATCAGTTTGGTAGTTATAGGACCTTAAGATCCAAAGTTATTAAAGAAAAACCAGCAACCAGTCAGCTTTCAGCCTGATGGAATAAACGGCTCACCCACCAAGCTGTGTTGTTTCTGTGGTGATTAAGATATCAATTACAGGATCTGTTAACACACATCAAATGTGCTGCAGACTGGGCATCGGGACATTCCTGTGGCTTTTTAAAACATTTTGATGCTAGGGATGTGATCCTGTGGTCCCTCTGGTCACTACTGCCAAGTTTGGTATTTGTCGGACATTTAGATCCAAAGTTATTAAGGAAAAACCAACAGCCAATCAGCCGTCAGTGTGTCATATTGCTGGAGTTACCATGGTCTTCAGTTTGGTAGTTATAGAACCTTAAGATCTAAAGTTATTAAGGAAAAACCACTAACCAATCAGCTTTCAGCCTGATGGAATAAACAGCTCAGCCACCAAGCTGTGTGTTTTCTGTGGTGGTTATGCTATCAATTACAGTATCTGTTAACACAAATCAAATGTGCTGCAGACTATCTCCATAGAAATAAATGGGGAATGAATTTGCACTGAAACAGTGAATACATCGCCGTAGTGGACAGAACTTAGCCTATAATAGTGCAGAGCTTTTATTGTATTGCTCTCACAAAGTTTGGTGAGGATA
Organism: Eupleurogrammus muticus; assembly: GCA_036785175.1. Classification (NCBI taxonomy): domain Eukaryota; kingdom Metazoa; phylum Chordata; class Actinopteri; order Scombriformes; family Trichiuridae; genus Eupleurogrammus; species Eupleurogrammus muticus. The sequence continues at coordinate 24,422,051 of JAYKQN010000011.1, read as the reverse complement.
CAACCTTTATATCAAAAGTTATTAAGGAAAAACCACAGCCAAAATGTTCTCATTCTGTAGCTGTGGACCGTTGCTAGGCAACCTACACATCTGTGAAGCTCTTTGATGTAAACAAGCCATCAAAGTCCCAACTGAAAAGTCTGCTTTGAATGTGTGTGGAGAAACGGCTGTTTCATTTAAAATAGACCCCGAACAACTGCTCATAACTCAAAAACCGTGAAACATGATAACAAAATGAGCATATCGTGTGAGAGGTGAGGGTTTCCTGGTCGTGTTGATGTATTTTTTATTTCTGTAGCTTGAAAAATGTGCGCACAGGAGCAGGTTAGAAATTTAATGTTTTAGAAAAATGCAGGGTGAATCAGCGAAAATTTATAATGGGAGAGATAGGAAGAGCAGGAGCGCGAAGCTGCGCTTGGAGGCTCATAGCGCCAAAACCATACAACTCTCCGCTTTTTTACTCACATTGGAGCGATCGGGAGGGTCGTGCCGACGTTTTGATGTAAAAATTATTAACGTGCGGTGAAAACTGTGGGCGCGGCTGCGAGTTAGAAAAATTTTTTTCAGAGGAATTTTTTGTGTGTTTTGCACTCTAGCGATGACATCACCACTCTAGACTCCCCATCCGGAATGCATTGCGCCCAAATCTCGCACAAAAATGGCGACTACGTCGCCATAGTAACCAATATCGCCACCAAAAGTCATACCACACGATTCCCGGCCGAGCCGGTCGATTTGATATAACTATTGTGGGGGTTTGTCCTTTCCCCTAGGAGGAGAAGCGAGCCAAACTTTTTACGGAAGAAGATAGATAGATAGATATAATAATAAATACTAGACAATTCCCGCGGCAATTGTGAGAGTTCGGGCTGGGCCGTTGGCCGTCGGGACTCAACTGTGGCCTTTTAAAAACTTTTGATGCCAGAGATGTGATCCTGGGGTCCCTCTGGTCTCTACCGCCAAGTTTGGTATGTGTCGGACATTTAGATCCAAAGTTATTAAGGAAAATCCAACAGCCAATCAGCTGTCAGTCTGTCATAATGCTGGAGTTACCATGGTCATCAGTTTGGTAGTTATAGGACCTTAAGATCTAAAGTTATTAAGGAAAAACCACTAACCAATCAGCTTTCATCCTGATGGAGTAATTAGGCTGAAAGCTGGTGGCTGAGCTGTTTATTCCATCAGGCTGTCAGTTTGTCATATTGCTGGAGTTACCATGGTTATCAGTTTGGTAGTTATAGGACCTTAAGATCCAAAGTTATTAAAGAAAAAACAGCAACCAATCAGCTTTCAGCCTGATGGAATAAACAGCTCAGCCACCAAGCTGTGTTGTTTCTGTGGTGATTATGATATCAATTACAGTATCTGTTAACACAAATCAAATGTGCGGCAGACTGGGCATCCGGACGTTCCTGTGGCTTTTTAAAACATTTTGATGCCAGGGATGTGATCCTGGGGTCCCTCTGATCATTACTGCCAAGTTTGGTATGTGTCGGACATTTAGATCCAAAGTTATTAAGGAAAAACCAGCAACCAATCAGCTTTCAGCCTGATGGAGTAATTTACTCAGCCACCAAGCTGTGTTGTTTCTGTGGTGATTATGATATCAATTACAGTATCTGTTAACACAAATCAAATGTGCTGCAGACTATCTCCATAGAAATAAATGGGGAATGAATTTGCACTGAAACAGTGAAGACATCGCTGTAGTGGACAGAACTTAGCTTATAATAGTGCAGAGCCTTAATTTTATTCCTCTCACAAAGTTTGGTGAGCCTGCAACCTTTATATCAAAAGTTATTAAGGAAAATCCAACAGCCAATCAGCTGTCAGTCTGTCATATTACTGGAGTTACCATGGTCATCAGTTTGGTAGTTATAGAACCTTAAGATCTAAAGTTATTAAGGAAAAACCACAAACCAATCAGCTTTCAGCCTGATGGAGTAAACAGCTCAGCCACCAAGCTGTGTTGTTTCTGTGGTGATTATGATATAAATTACAGTATCTGTTAACACACATCAAATGTGCTGCAGACTGGGCATCGGGACGTTCCTGTGGCTTTTTAAAACATTTTGATGCTAGGGATGTGATCCTGTGGTCCCTCTGGTCACTACTGCCAAGTTTGGTATTTGTCGAACATTTAGATCGAAAGTTATTAAGGAAAATCCAACAGCCAATCAGCCGTCAGTGTGTCATATTGCTGGAGTTACCATGGTCTTCAGTTTGGTAGTTATAGAACCTTAAGATCTAAAGTTATTAAAGAAAAACCACTAACCAATCAGCTTTCAGCCTGATGGAATAAACAGCTAAGCCACCAAGCTGTGTTGTTTCTGTGGTGATTATGATATCAATTACAGTATCTGTTAACACACATCAAATGTGCTGCAGACTGGGCATCGCGACGTTCCTGTGGCTTTTTAAAACATTTTGATGCTAGGGATGTGATCCTGTGGTCCCTCTGGTCACTACTGCCAAGTTTGGTATTTGTCGGACATTTAGATCCAAAGTTATTAAGGAAAATCCAACAGCCAATCAGCTGTCAGTCTGTCATATTGCTGGAGTTACCATGGTCATCAGTTCTGTAATTATAGGACCTTAAGATCCAAAGTTACTAAGGAAAAACCAGCAACCAATCAGCTTTCAGCCTGATGGAGTAATTTACTCAGCCACCAAGCTGTGTTGTTTCTGTGGTGATTATGATATCAATTACAGTATCTGTTAACACAAATCAAATGTGCTGCAGACTATCTCCATAGAAATAAATGGGGAATGAATTTGCACTGAAACAGTGAATACATCGCCGTAGTGGACAGAACTTAGCTTATAATAGTGCAGAGCTTTTATTGTATTGCTCTCACAAAGTTTGGTGAGGATACAACCTTTATATCAAAAGTTATTAAGGAAAAACCACAGCCAAAATGTTCTCATTCTGGAGCTGTGGACCGTTGCTACGGCGACCTACACATCTGTGAAGCTCTTTGATGTAAACGAGCCATCAAAGTCCCAACTGACAAACTCTGCTTTGAATGTGTGTGGAGAAACGGCTGTTTCATTTAAAATAGACCCCGAACAACTGCTCATAACTCAAAAACCGTGAAACATGATAACAAAATGAGCATATCGTGTGAGAGGTGAGGGTCTCCTGGTCGTGTTGATGTATTTTTTATTTCTGTAGCTTGAAAAATGTGCGCACAGGAGCAGGTTAGAAATTCAATGTTTTAGAAAAATGCAGGGTGAATCAGCGAAAATTTATAATGGGAGAGATAGGAAGAGCAGGAGCGCGAAGCTGCGCTTGGAGGCTCATAGCGCCAAAACCATACAACTCTCCGCTTTTTTACTCACATTGGAGCGATCGGGAGGGTCGTGCCGACGTTTTGATGTAAAAATTATTAACGTGCGGTGAAAACTGTGGCCGCGGCTGCGAGTTAGAAATTTTTTTTTCAAAGGAATTTTTTGTTCTTTTGCACTCTGCCGATGACATCACCACTCTAGACTCCCCATCCGGAATGCATTGCGCCAAAATCTCGCACAAAAATGGCGACTACGTCGCCATAGTAACCAATATCGCCACCAAAAGACATACCACACGATTCCCGGCCGAGCCGGTCGATTTGATGTAACTATTGTGGGGGTTTGTCCTTTTCCCTAGGAGGAGAAGCGAGCCAAACTTTTTACGGAAGAAGATAGATAGATATAATAATAAATATGAGAAAGATTAAGAGTTGGGCTGGCTTCGCCAGCCCAACTCTCGGCTAGTGCACTCTGTGCACTGTGCCGAGAGTTGGCCTGGCTGCACCAGCCCGAACTAATGAGAAAGATTAAGAGTTGGGCTGGCTTCGCCAGCCCAACTCTCGGCGAGTGCACTCTGTGCACTGTGCCGAGAGTTGGCCTGGCTGCACCAGCCCGAACTAACTAGACAATTCCCGCGGCAATTGTGAGAGTTCGGGCTGGGCCGTTGGGCGTCGGGACTCTACTGTGGCTTTTTAAAACCTTTTGATGCCAGGGATGTGATCCTGGGGTCCCTCTGGTCACTACCGCCAAGTTTGGTATGTGTCGGACATTTAGATCCAAAGTTATTAAGGAAATTCCAACAGCCAATCAGCTGTCAGTTTGTCATATTGCTGGAGTTACCATGGTCATCAGTTTGGTAATTATAGGACCTTAAGATCTAAAGTTATTAAGGAAAAACCAGCAACCAATCAGCTTTCAGCCTGATGGAGTAATTTACTCAGCCACCAAGCTGTGTTGTTTCTGTGGTGATTATGATATCAATTACAGTATCTGTTAACAGACATCAAATGTGCTGCAGACTGGGCATCGAGATGTTCCGGTGGCTTTTTAAAACATTTTGATGCCAGGGATGTGATCCTGCGGTCCCTCTGGTCACTACCGCCAAGTTTGGTATGTGTCGGACATTTAGATCCAAAGTTATTACGGAACACTCAGCAGCCAATCAGCTTTCAGCCCGATGGAGTAATTTACTCAGCCACCCAGCTGTGTTGTTTCTGTGGTGGTTATGATATCAATTATAGTATCTGTTAACGCAAATCAAATGTGCTGCAGACAGGGCATCGGGACATTCCTGTGGCTTTTTAAAACATTTTGATGCTAGGGATGTGATCCTGTGGTCCCTCTGATCATTACTGCCAGGTTTGGTATTTGTCGGACATTTAGATCCAAAGTTATTAAGGAAAATCCAACAGCCAATCAGCCGTCAGTGTGTCATATTGCTGGAGTTACCATGGTCATCAGTTTGGTAATTATAGTACCTTAAGATCTAAAGTTATTAAGGAAAAACCAGCAACCAATCAGCTTTCAGCCTGATGGAATAAACAGCTCAGCCACCAAGCTGTGTTGTTTCTGTGGTGATTATGATATCAATTACAGTATCTGTTAACACAAATCAAATGTGCTGCAGACTATCTCCATAGAAATAAATGGGGAATGAATTTGCACTGAAACAGTGAATACATCGCCGTAGTGGACAGAACTTAGCTTGTAATAGTGCAGAGCTTTTATTGTATTGCTCTCACAAAGTTTGGTGAGGATACAACCTTTATATCAAAAGTTATTAAGGAAAAACCACAGCCAAAATGTTCTCATTCTGGAGCTGTGGACCGTTGCTACGGCGACCTACACATCTGTGAAGCTCTTTGATGTAAACGAGCCATCAAAGTCCCAACTGACAAAGTCTGCTTTGAATGTGTGTGGAGAAACGGCTGTTTCATTTAAAATAGACCCCGAACAACTGCTCATAACACCAGAAAGCGTGAATCATGATAACAAAATGAGCATATCGTGTGAGAGGTGGGGGTCTCCTGGTCGTGTTGATGTATTTTTTATTTCTGTAGCTTGAAAAATGTGCGCACAGGAGCAGGTTAGAAATTCAATGTTTTAGAAAAATGCAGGGTGAATCAGCGAAAATTTATAATGGGAGAGATAGGAAGAGCAGGAGCGCGAAGCTGCGCTTGGAGGCTCATAGCGCCAAAACCATACAACTCTCCGCTTTTTTACTCACATTGGAGCGATCGGGAGGGTCGTGCCGACGTTTTGATGTAAAAATTATTAACGTGCGGTGAAAACTGTGGCCGCGGCTGCGAGTTAGAAATTTTTTTTCAGAGGAATTTTTTGTGTGTTTTGCACTCTACTGATGACATCACCACTCTAGACTCCCCATCCGGAATGCATTGCGCCAAAATCTCGCACAAAAATGGCGACTACGTCGCCATAGTAACCAATATCGCCACCAAAAGACATACCACACGATTCCCGGCCGAGCCGGTCGATTTGATATAACTATTGTGGGGGTTTGTCCTTTTCCCTAGGAGGAGAAGCGAGCCAAACTTTTTACGGAAGAAGATAGATAGATAGATAGATAGATACTAGACAATTCCCGCGGCAATTGTGAGAGTTCGGGCTGGGACGTTGGGCGCCGGGACTCTACTGTGGCTTAATACAGAAGTTTAACACAACAGGTGGGATGCTGATGTCTTTCTGATCATTACTGCCAAGTTTGGTATGTGTCGGACATTTAGATCCAAAGTTATTAAGGAAAAACCAACAACCAATCAGCTTTCAGCCTGATGGAGGAATTTACTCAGCCACCAAGCTGTGTTGTTTCTGTGGTGATTATGATATCAATTACAGTATCTGTTAACACAAATCAAATGTGCTGCAGACTGGGCATCGGGACGTTCCTGTGGCTTTTTAAAACATTTTGATGCCAGAGATGTGATCCTGCGCTCCCTCTGGTCATTACTGCCAAGTTTGGTATGTGTCGGACATTTAGATCCAAAGTTATTAAGGAAAATCCAACAGCCAATCAGCCGTCAGTGTGTCATATTGCTGGAGATACCATAGTCATCAGTTTGGTAATTATAGGACCTTAAGATCTAAAGTTGTTAAGGAAAAACCACTAACCAATCAGCTTTCAGCCTGATGGAATAAACAGCTCAGCCACCAAGCTGTGTGTTTTCTGTGGTGGTTATGATATCAACTACAGTATCTGTTAACACAAATCAAATGTGCTGCATACTGGGCATCGGAACGTTCCTGTGGCTTTTTAAAACATTTTGATGCGAGGGATGTGATCCTGGGGTCCCTCTGGTAATTACTGCCAAGTTTGGTATGTGTCGGACATTTAGATCCAAAGTTATTAAGGAAAATCCAACAGCCAATCAGCTTTCAGCCTGATGGAATAAACAGCTCAGCCACCAAGCTGTGTGTTTTCTGTGGTGGTTATGATTTCAATTACAGTATCTGTTAACACAAATCAAATGTGCTGCAGACTATCTCCATAGAAATAAATGGGGAATGAATTTGCACTAAAACAGTGAATACATCGCTGTAGTGGACAGAACTTAGCTTATAATAGTGCAGAGCCTTAATTTTATTTCTCTCACAAAGTTTGGTGAGCCTGCAACCTTTATATCAAAAGTTATTAAGGAAAAACCACAGCCAAAATGTTCTCATTCTGGAGCTGTGGACCGTTGCTACGGCGACCTACACATCTGTGAAGCTCTTTGATGTAAACGAGCCATCAAAGTCCCAACTGACAAACTCTGCTTTGAATGTGTCTGGAGAAACGGCTGTTTCATTTAAAATAGATCCCGAACAACTGCTCATAACTCAAAAACCGTGAATCATGATAACAAAATGAGCATATCGTGTGAGAGGTGAGGGTCTCCTGGTCGTGTTGATGTATTTTTTATTTTTGTAGCTTGAAAAATGTGCGCACAGGAGCAGGTTAGAAATTCAATGTTTTAGAAAAATGCAGGGTGAATCAGCGAAAATTTATAATGGGAGAGATAGGAAGAGCAGGAGCGCGAAGCTGCGCTTGGAGGCTCATAGCGCCAAAACCATACAACTCTCCGCTTTTTTACTCACATTGGAGCGATCGGGAGGGTCGTGCCGACGTTTTGATGTAAAAATTATTCACGTGCGGTGAAAACTGTGGCCGCGGCTGCGAGTTAGAAAATTTTTTTTCAAAGGAATTTTTTGTGTGTTTTGCACTCTAGCGATGACATCACCACTCTGGACTCCCCATCCGGAATGCATTGCGCCAAAATCTCGCACAAAAATGGCGACTACGTCGCCATAGTAACCAATATCGCCACCAAAAGACATACCACACGATTCCCGGCCGAGCCGGTCGATTTGATATAACTATTGTGGGGGTTTGTCCTTTCCCCTAGGAGGAGAAGCGAGCCAAACTTTTTACGGAAGAAGATAGATAGATAGATAGATAGATAGATAGATAGATAGATAGATAGATAGATAGATAGATAGATAGATATAATAAATATGAGAAAGATTAAGAGTTGGCCTGGCTGCACCAGCCCGAACTAAATATGAGAAAGATTAAGAGTTGGGCTGGCTTCGCCAGCCCAACTCTCGGCGAGTGCACTCTGTGCACTGTGCCGAGAGTTGGCCTGGCTGCACCAGCCCGAACTAACTAGACAATTCCCGCGGCAATTGTGAGAGTTCGGGCTGGGCCGTTGGGCGTCGGGACTCTACTGTGGCTTAATACAGAAGTTTAACACAACAGGTGGGATGCTGATGTCTTTCTGGTCATTACTGCCAAGTTTGGTATGTGTCGGACATTTAGATCCAAAGTTATTAAGGAAAAACCAGCAACCAATCAGCTTTCAGCCTGATGGAGGAATTTACTCAGCCACCAAGCTGTGTTGTTTCTGTGGTGATTATGATATCAATTACAGTATCTGTTAACACAAATCAAATGTGCTGCAGACTGGGCATCGGGACGTTCCTGTGGCTTTTTAAAACATTTTGATGCCAGAGATGTGATCCTGGGGTCCCTCTGGTCATTACTGCCAAGTTTGGTATGTGTCGGACATTTAGATCCAAAGTTATTAAGGAAAATCCAACAGCCAATCAGCCGTCAGTGTGTCATATTGCTGGAGATACCATAGTCATCAGTTTGGTAATTATAGGACCTTAAGATCTAAAGTTATTAAGGAAAAACCAGCAACCAATCAGCTTTCAGCCTGATGGAGTAATTTACTCAGCCACCAAGCTGTGTTGTTTCTGTGGTGATTATGATATCAATTACAGTATCTGTTAACACAAATCAAATGTGCTGCAGACTATCTCCATAGAAATAAATGGGGAATGAATTTGCACTGAAACAGTGAATACATCGCCGTAGTGGACAGAACTTAGCTTATAATAGTGCAGAGCTTTTATTGTATTGCTCTCACAAAGTTTGGTGAGGATACAACCTTTATATCAAAAGGTATTAAGGAAAAACCACAGCCAAAATGCTCTGTCTGTCATGCAGCATTTGCTGGGACTGTTGCTAGGATATTCACACACCTGCAACTCTTTGATGTAGAAGAGATCGTTAACGATTCCAACTGACAAACTCTGCTTTGAATGTGTCTGGAGAAACGGCTGTTTCATTTAAAATAGACCCCGAACAACTGCTCATAACTCAAAATCCGTGAAACATGATAACAAAATGAGCATATCGTGTGAGAGGTGAGGGTCTCCTGGTCGTGTTGATGTATTTTTTATTTCTGTAGCTTGAAAATTGTGCGCACAGGAGCAGGTTAGAAATTCAATGTTTTAGAAAAATGCAGGGTGAATCGGCGAAAATTTATAATGGGAGAGATAGGAAGAGCAGGAGCGCGAAGCTGCGCTTGGAGGCTCATAGCGCCAAAACCATACAACTCTCCGCTTTTTTACTCACATTGGAGCGATCGGGAGGGTCGTGCCGACGTTTTGATGTAAAAATTATTAACGTGCGGTGAAAACTGTGGCCGCGGCTGCGAGTTAGAAATTTTTTTTCAGAGGAATTTTTTGTGTGTTTTGCACTCTAGCGATGACATCACCACTCTGGACTCCCCATCCGGAATGCATTGCGCCAAAATCTCGCACAAAAATGGCGACTACGTCGCCATAGTAACCAATATCGACACCAAAAGTCATACCACACGATTCCCGGCCGAGCCGGTTGATTTGATATAACTATTGTGGGGGTTTGTCCTTTTCCCTAGGAGGAGAAGCGAGCCAAACTTTTTACGGAAGAAGATAGATAGATAGATAGATAGATAGATAGATAGATAGATATAATAAATACTAGACAATTCCCGCGGCAATTGTGAGAGTTCGGGCTGGGCCGTTGGGCGCCGGGACTCTACTGTGGCTTAATACAGAAGTTTAACACAACAGGTGGGATACTGATGTCCTTCTGATCATTACTGCCAAGTTTGGTATGTGTCGGACATTTAGATCCAAAGTTATTAAGGAAAAACCAGCAACCAATCAGCTTTCAGCCTGATGGAGTAATTTACTCAGCCACCAAGCTGTGTTGTTTCTGTGGTGATTATGATATCAATTACAGTATCTGTTAACACAAATCAAATGTGCTGCAGACTGGGCATCGGGACGTTCCTGTGGCTTTTTAAAACATTTTGATGCCAGGGATGTGATCCTGCACTCCCTCTGATCATTACTGGCAAGTTTGGTATGTGTCGGACATTTAGATCCAAAGTTATTAAGGAAAATCCAACAGCCAATCAGCCGTCAGTGTGTCATATTGCTGGAGTTACCATAGTCATCAGTTTGGTAATTATAGGACCTTAAGATCAAAAGTTAATAAGGAAAAACCAGCAACCAATCAGCTTTCAGCCTGGCGGAGTAAACAGCTCAGCCACCAAGCTGTGTTGTTTCTGTGGTGATTATGATATCAATTACAGTATCTGTTAACATAAATCAAATGTGCTGCAGACTGGGCATCGGGACATTCCTGTGGCTTTCTAAAACATTTGGATGCCAGGGATGTGATCCTGGGGTCCCTCTGGTCACTATCGCCAAGTTTGGTATGTGTCGGACATTTAGAATCAAAGTTATTAAGGAAAATCCAACAGCCAATCAGCTGTCATATTGCTGGAGTTACCATTGTCATCAGTTTGGTAGTTATAGGACCTTAAGATCTATAGTTATTAAGGAAAAACCACTAACCAATCAGCTTTCAGCCTGATGGAATAAACAGCTCAGCCACCAAGCTTTGTGTTTTCTGTGGTGGTGGTTATGATATCAATTACAGTATCTGTTAACACAAATCAAATGTGCTGCAGACTATCTCCATAGAAATAAATGGGGAATGAATTTGCACTGAAACAGTGAATACATCGCCGTAGTGGACAGAACTTAGCTTATAATAGTGCAGAGCCTTAATTTTATTTCTCTCACAAAGTTTGGTGAGCCTGCCACCTTTATATCAAAAGTTATTAAGGAAAAACCACAGCCAAAATGCTCTGTCTGTCATGCAGCATTAGCTGGGACTGTTGCTAGGATATTCACACACCTGCAACTCTTTGATGTAGAAGAGATCGTTAACGATTCCAACTGACAAACTCTGCTTTGAATGTGTCTGGAGAAACGGCTGATTCATTTAAAATAGACCCCGAACAACTGCTCATAACTCAAAAACCGTGAAACATGATAACAAAATGAGCTTATCGTGTGAGAGGTGAGGGTCTCCTGGTCGTGTTGATGTATTTCTTATTTCTGTAGCTTGAAAAATGTGCGCACAGGAGCAGGTTAGAAATTCAATGTTTTAGAAAAATGCAGGGTGAATCAGCGAAAATTTATAATGGGAGAGATAGGAAGAGCAGGAGCGCGAAGCTGCGCTTGGAGGCTCATAGCGCCAAAACCATACAACTCTCCGCTTTTTTACTCACATTGGAGCGATCGGGAGGGTCGTGCCGACGTTTTGATGTAAAAATGATTAATGTGCGGTGAAAACTGTGGCCGCGGCTGCGAGTTTGAAATTTTTTTTCAGAGGAATTTTTTGTGTGTTTTGCACTCTAGCGATGACATCACCACTCTGGACTCCCCATCCGGAATGCATTGCGCCAAAATCTCGCACAAAAATGGCGACTACGTCGCCATAGTAACCAATATCGCCACCAAAAGACATACCACACGATTCCCGGCCGAGCCGGTCGATTTGATATAACTATTGTGGGGGTTTGTCCTTTTTCCTAGGAGGAGAAGCGAGCCAAACTTTTTACGGAAGAAGATAGATAGATAGATAGACGGCGAGTGCACTCTGTGCACTGTGCCGAGTGTTGGCCTGGCTGCACCAGCCTGAACTAAATATGAGAAAGATTAAGAGTTGGGCTGGCTTCGCTCCTTGGCTTATGTAGCTCACACACTAGTGGGCAAAGCAGCCTAAGAAAACTATCAATGGCTTCTACCTTGGCCTGTACAGGCTGCATGTGCCCCTGATCAACAACCTTGCCAAGTTATGTGAACGTTGCTTTGGCAAACTCACATTTAGCCAAATTCACTGTTAGGCTGGCCTCGGCCAGACATTGAAACAAACCCTGAATGTGTGCCATATGAGCCTCCCAAGTGTCACTAAAACAAACCACGTCATTCAAATACACCACGCACCCATCCAAGCCAGAGACCACCCGGTTCAGGAGCGTTACAGAGACCAAAGCTCATGACTTTATAGGACTGGTGTGACAAAGGTCACGCTCACTGTGTGAGAGGGAACTGCCAATAACCCTTCAGGAAATCAAACTTACCCACAAAGCAAGCGCCCCCTACCTACCACACAAACAAACTTTGGATTTTTCGAATGAGAGCTATTAACTCCAAAGGTGACTGAGGAGGTTTCTTTAAAAAGTCTGAGTTTTTCAACCGTGCGCTCAACAGTGCATCATCTGATACGGGCCATCTAACTTAGCATGGAAAGGAGAACCAGTCACTGGTAATAATGTGAAAACACAGTCTCCTTTCTGAAACACCCAGGGGACCGTCCTGTGGTCATACAGCCATTTCATTTTACTATGCGTTTTTCCAAGTTATGGCGAGCCAAATGCCATGCTTCAGAAAACCGCTGCTTAAAACCATGCACATAATCAGTGAGATTTGTGGGAGGGTCTGAATCAGCCAAATGGCTTTGAAGCATAGCAAGAGGCCCATGCACCGAGTGACCAAACACCAGGGCATTGGGACTAAACCCTGCTCTCCATTGCAGCCAGCAATAGCCACGGCAGCGCATCCTCCCAGCCCTCCCGGGGACTTCAATGATTGATGGGACCTCTCTTACTCCCTGTCCTTGGGATTAGTAGGCAGATGAGAGGTTGTGCTTTACCCTCAGCAGACGCAGAACCTCAGCAAATATACGAGAGCCAAATCAGAGCCTTGATTGGACTAAAACCTCTTTGGTTTCCCAAAAACTGAGATGAATTGCGACAAGGCTTTTACTATGGATGTTGACTTGATTGAACGGAGAGGATAAGCAACCGGATCGTGGGTGGTTTGACACATGACAGTCATATGATACTCACTGCAAGAACTAGATCTAGGCAGAGGCTCTACACAGTCAATGAGGGCATGGTCAAATGGAGTGGGTGTAACATCAATTGGCGACAAAGGGGCAGGCTTTATGTTTTGATTTGGTTTCCCAGTCATTTGACAAGCTTTAATGTACAGTGACACATCACGCTTGACAGTAAAATGACCTCATCAAATAATCATGTAGGAGTTAAGAAAAATCACATTTTTTTCCTACATGGCTCATTGAGTCATGTGCAGTGGATGAAGAATTTCAGGAACAACAATTTGCATCCCTGGTTTACTGCAGCTCTCCCCTAGGAGCAAAGACCCTTTACTCACCAGAACACCGGCTCGAATGTAACTAGTGGTGAGAGAGTGGTTCCAAGGACTGGTCCTCTTCCTGCTGTGTGGCTAGCTCTTCCCGAGACACGGATGTAGGAAGCTTTTCCGACAAAAGTGAGAGATGTCATATCTGACTCCACCCTGGGTGAAGGGAAGGCAGCCCATACTCTGAGCCCAGCTAGACTATTACCAATAAAAAAAGCAACTATCTACTGGCAGAGAGGAGCACACCCCCAAAGACATTGTTCCTGTTACCTTTTTATAACCAGCAGTGACAGCAAATTCACTTTATGTAATAGGACAGACAAGGTACATGAACCAAAGCCACAAACAGCACTATTCCCTGTATCTGAATGCACATTAAAGCGAAGCACAGAGCTTAACAGATTCATAAAACCCAGTGTCCCTCAACAGCTTAACAGGAACAACATATGTACCACCAGGAAGGGAAACAAAACCATCATAAATAAATGGCTTATAATAGTTGTTTATAACAATCAGTAGGCTCCGAATGTGAGCAGATGTTTAACGAGCGGCTTGGTCAAGGGGACTTGTCAGATGTAGTGTGTTACCTAGGTTTCTGCTTTAAGAGTGGACAGTGAGGTTTATAATGTCCCTTACCCAAGCAGTATTGACACAATATGGCAGGATCTACCCCATTAACTCTAAGCACTTGTCTGCTAACCAGCCATCTCTCCTTGAGAGGTGGCAGATCATCATATATGAAAGGGGCAGAACCCCCTTCACCACTAAAATGCCAATCCAGCCGAAAGGCTTGAGGGCTATGTGTAAGGGCATAATCATCAACCAGAACAGCTACAGCGGAAACATTGGACACATCATGTTACATGACATACATGTGGCCAACTGAACAGGCAGTGTGTTTGTAAACTGCTCCAGCAACATTAAGTGAAATAGATCATCATAACCCTCAATTTCAGTAGCAGTACACCAACGTTGCAATTGCAGCTTCAATTCCTGGGCAAACTCAACATAGGTTTGTTCTGAACGTTTCTTCAGATTATGGTAGCACTGTCTCTAAGCCTTCGGAACAAGGTAATATGCCTTTAGAACCACAGTTTTTACTATTCCATATTCGCGGCTGTCCTTCAGTGACATTGCAGAGTATACACATTGGGCCTTACCCTTAAACACACACTACAGCAACAAAGTTTGCTCTGTATCAAGCCAATCCTGTGCATCAGCTACACTCTCGAACAGGCTAACAAATTAATCTACATCATCCACAATAAAGGGTGGCATTCATTTTAGACTTAAAGCCATGTGAAACATTGGAGCTGCCAACATTTCAGGTAAATCAGGCATAAGTTCTAGTTCTCTACCTTAGCCATTGCAAGGTTAATATCCAGTTTTATTACGTTAGAGCTGCAATTCAAGCTGGTTAAAGTAGAGGAAGCAGTAACTTTGGGATTGTCTAAGCCTTAGACAATAAAGAAGAATAAGACAGTGGAGAAGACCGTGAGGAACAATGGAGATAGGAGTGAGGAGAGTGAAAGTGACAGTGACTCCGGAGCAAGAGAGCAAAGAAAAGGCCTGGATAGTTACAGCTTCGGGGGCGATCGAGAGAGGGCAGAGGAGCCTTAGAGTTCGACACAGAAACAGGTAGAGCAAAAAGACTTCAGAAAGAGATGTGAAGAGTTGGAGAAAAGAATAGACGAGCAAAGAGCTCAAATACTCCAGTCAGCACTAAATACTCCACTATCCCAAACTCCACAGACTGAAAACCCACTGGTGATAGAGCTCCTCACAAGGCCTAACACTTCACAAACCCAATACTACCAAGATTTGGGATAGTGGGGTCGAAAAAACAAGGACAGGGGCTCTCCAGGATGAAAACAATGAAAACAGATAGAGCCGGAGAAGAATCTGATGATTCATATGCTACACCAAACTTTACCCCGATGCATCCAACACAGAAGCCAGGGAAAGGCCACAAAATCGACACTGCACAAGAATGACAAACAACCCTGTCGTGCAGCGGAGCTGGGATGGATTGAGGAATACCAGGGCAGCAGCTGCCCTAGTGTGGTCATCATCCAGCTTATTCGTGAATGGCGAGATGAGAGAGGGATGGGGGAGAAATGTGTGGCAAAACCTATCGAGAGAAAAAAAGTCAAGCAAGAAATGAACAGGCCCCAATTGGTCCGGGAGACGTTATGCAAATACCCACCCCTGACACAGAGTGGGCAGACTTTGTCCTCCATGTGTTAGACCCAGCATTTACTGGAGATGCAGTGACCTACCAAGAGCGAGTCATACACTCTGTGACTACAGAGTTAATGCACGCTAGCAGCCAAAAACTAGAGTCTCTATACCCCTGATTTACTGCGGCGCACCAATACAGTACTGGAGAGCAGTAGAAAAAGGGGTAATTGCAGCAATAAAAGAACATGACAAAATTAAAGGTGTATTGAGTACACTGAAGACAGTCACCATAGTCTATGACCCCCGAATGAGTCCAGGGGGAGCATATGATATGCTGAATCCAACAGAAGAGGCGACATTAGTCAAGCCTGTCGGCACACCAGACCAACAAAGCAGTTGGCCAAACAACAACAATCATCTGCCACCACTAGAGCCAAGGCCAGATCGCTACAAGGCTCCAACACCATATCGTCCACCAGTAACGGTCAAACCAGAACTGAAAAACAACTGGCTGGCTGGGACAGAGCCTGCGGAAGAGTCCACACCCAAGTGGGAAGTAATCCTTAAAAGGCACAGGTTTGATGGGCCTCCCCCAGAGCCTGAACGTGCAGCAAGCCAGCGTTATCAACAAATATGTGAAGCTAGAAGTGACCAAGCCTCAAGATGCCCATCTGAGAGCCACTCCCCTATACAGCCCTGCAGGATTCAGCCCCTAAGAGCACCTGATGATGGGGGAACAGGGCAGGGAGATGGGAGTGGGGAGAAAATGGACGCAGCCAGTGATTCAAGCTGGTTCATGGCCCAATGACAGCCTGAGAGAGTAAAGATGATGACCTACAATAGACCTGGCAAGAAACCTCTAGCATAGCACAACCCTGACGAACCGTCCACAAGACGGGCCGGATGCCCAGAGTGGGGTCCACTGAAAGCCAGAGACGTTAGATTTGTGTATGTGCCGTCAGTAGATCAAGCATTGGTGGAGCCTCCTGAAAGCTGAAACCCAAAAATGAAACGACGAGTGAAGGGAGATGAGGGGTATACCTATGGTGATTACTGCAACATAGCCAACATGCCACTGTACGCAAAACTGGCACAAGACCCCAAAATGACTGAAACATTCAGAAGAAGCTATATTGAAAAATACACATGATTTCCTGCTGAGAAAAATCAAGCCCAAAATAGTAGCTGCAGTAAGAGAAGCAGCAGACCCGGAGTCAGAATCTGATGATGAATATCTCATCCCAATAAAACCAAAGAAAACCAAGAGGCAAATATAAGAACAGATGTTCCCCTCCGTGCTTCACTACCAGAAGAACCAAGAGAGCGATGCCGTCATAAGGCTAGCCCTACTCCATCCAGCATAAAATGACATCTGACAAGTCTACCAGCTTTCTTAGAGTGGTGCTAGAGGCCAAAGCGATGCCATCCAAAGTAGCTGCCACCACTGCATATTGAATTTTTCAGGAGTTCAGGTCCAAGCACAATAACTTCAGTTTTGTTTGAAAAAAGAAGCAAACATCAGCCCCGAACCAGTAGGCTCATACCCTTTAGCCTGTTTTGGAATATCTTAATTCTCTGTGACCAACATTAAAGAAATGTGATTATTTTTTTACTTCAAACCAAGTCTCTTGCCCTTTCTCTGTATGGTTTATGTGCATGCATTATGATGCCTTTGACATTTGAGTGTCAGTGTTGGTTTCTCTCCTCTAAAATTTTTGGGCACGGACTGGTGCCAGTTAATAAAACAAGGAGATAACTACTGTTTCTAATTGTCAGAACTTTGTCATTAAAGAAGGCCATGAAATCATTACTAATGAGGTAATGACGTAGGAATACGTGGATCAATAGAGTAGTTTCATTTTGTCAGTGATGGTCTTGGTCATGTCCACTTGTTTTTCATCTAACATCTAACATTTACCGTAATGTGGCTAAGAATATTAACCACATCCAGGGGTTATAGAGAGACATGATGATTCATGTAGAGTTGTGTTTCTCTCCAAAAATGGTGTGAGCAAGTGCTGTAGTGCAGTGTCTATCTATCTATCTATCTATCTATCTATCTATCTATCTATCTATCTATCTATCTATCTATCTATCTATCTATCTATCTATCTATCTATGTTTATTCTTCTGTCAAAAGTTTGGCTCGCTTCTCCTTCTAGGGGTAAGGGCAAACCCCCACAATAGTTATATCAAATTGACCGGCTCGGTCGGGAATCGTGTGGTATGTGTTTTGGTGGAGATATTGCCCACATTTTCAAGCTACGGAAATAAAAATACATAAACATGACCAGGAGACCCTCACCTTTCAGAAAATATGCTCATTTTGTGATTATGAATTACGGTTTTTGAGTTATGAGCAGTTGTTTGAGCATGTAAAACAGCCGATTATGTGCACACATTGGGAGAACAATGTCAGTTAGAATCATCACATCAAAGAGCTGCAGCAGGTGCATGCGTAACCGTAGCAACGGCCCACAGCTCAAGCAATAATACAGACAGAGCATTTTGGCTGTTGGTTTTTCCTTAATAACTTTAGATCATAACTGACACATACCAAACTTGGCAGTAATGAGCAGAGGGACCCCAGGATCACATCCCTGGCATCAAAATGCTTTAAAAAGCCACATTAGAGTCCCGATGGCCAACGGCCCAGCCCGAAATCTCACAATTGCCACAGGAATTGTCTAGTTTTATCTTGTTTTTGTCCTTTGTGTCAGTAGATATGTCCTCTTGCTCTCTACATTAACAGTCTCTCCCTTCTGTGCCTTCTGTGGTCAGGAACTCAGTAGTCACTTAAACTTTTACTTAAATAAAAATACCAACAAAGCGTAATACATTTACATTTAGTGGATGAATAATGAGGATTCCAAGAGAAAAGTACAAACATTGAAATTCCCGAAGGAATGAGAACAACCAAATGGTGGGAAATATGTGAATAATTATTGAATATGTTTATTATTATAATGAAGTTAATAAAGATATTAATTGAATGTGCATCTTTAACCAGTTTCAATTAACGTTTCCTATGTTAACAGACACTGAGCAAATGCTTGATCTATTTGTTTTTATCGATCTATTTTGATGTTTGATGTGTTTAATCCTACTAAGTCTAGGTCTTGTTATTGCTGTTACACCTGTCCTCAGACTGCAGTTAAAAATTTGTCTGAATGATTGAACTGCACATTTTCGGGAATTTGTATTAATGTGCATCATCCTTGTAATTTTAAACTGAATAAATAACCTATGTGTTTTTTGTTAGAAGCCTAATATTTAACTTTCTAAGGTTAAAATGTCTGCAACTGTTGAAATGTGTACTTTCTTTATCTAAGATGCTTCCAACAATTCTGTAATTTTTTTTAGAAATTCCTCATTTTTTATTTTTAAACTAATGTGCACGTGGCAGTTGTAAGCTACTTCATATATGTGTTGTGACGTCACGAGAGGCCGGGTCCTGGAGGGGTGCTACATCCCCTTGAGATGGAGCCATGCCAGGATACTGATAGGTGACATCACAGTGTATATCATATATCCTCCACCAGGGACTCTTTTTTAACCCCTGCTACACCATGGCACAGCTTAAACCCACACTCTGCACCAAGGTGAACGCAGCCATCCAGCTTTTTCCTGGTCACAGCTTCTCTGGCTGCTCCAGTTTTCCAGTATTCAGACAGTGTTCTGCTGCAGTGTTACAGAAGTGACAACAGCAGCATTGGGTTAAAGCTGCTGGTACTACAGCCACAAGACAGTCCTGGTGCTGAACACCTGGTCGCCATGACAATGGCACCAGGATTCACTCAGAAGTGAGGGAGAGAGAAAAAAGAAGCAGAACAATAGCAAAAGTTTTTCAGTCATTGAAAATTATCAGAGAAACAACCTCACCTAACCTTAGCATTAGCTTCGTAGCAGTAGTAAATAGCGTCGGAACAGATTTTGAATGTGAAAACGCCTTTATTCTGTGTTTTTACCAGTTTGTTGTTAGAGACTGACACTGAAGATAAAAAAAACTCCTTAATGTTATTAAACCTGTTTTTGTTTGTCTGTGTTTCACTGGCCAGAAACATTCTGTCATTCCCAAAGCAAAAAAAAACCTTTGATGTTTGCTTAATGAAAGATTAAAGGCTGCTACAATTATTAATGTGTAAAGAAACATCACAATTTTTCTTTCCATCAGAGTCAAATAAAGTGAAACCGAGACACCGATTCCAAGACATTAAGCATAGCTGCTACAAATGACATCACAAATGCAATGCAAGACAAGGCAAGAAAGGAAGGGTATCAGCAACTTTTGAAGAATTGTCAGACTTTCAAAATTTGAATATGTGTAATAGAACTAACAACACATTCTTGATTAACCATTTATAGAACAAAGCACAAACCTTACATTTTGAATCAGATTTTCTTTTTATAGTTTTACTGTATGATTTGAAGACATTCAGTTGTTCGGCCTGGCTGGATCAATTTCACTGATTCCTACATTATAATGCAATTCCATTGTCACATTTGTGAAAGAAGAACATTAGATTTTTTATGAAAGTCTGTGACTAAACCCACAGATCTGTTGATGGTAATTTAAATGCAAAGCCACAGCAGTGGAGGAATGAATTGGAATCATAAAAGAAAGAAATCTTAACACTAATTTGTAGGAAGACAATTCATTTTGATGCAGCAACTCTACAACTCCCTCATCACAGTTAGGTAAGTAAAGTGTACATGTACTTCTGGAAAGCATTTAATGTGTGGAAAGCACATAACTTCAATGACTTATTATGCAAATTTATATTGTGAATGTTTTTATTACTCTACATAGTCTGTAGCTGGCGACACGGTGGTGCGGTGGGTAGCACTGTTGCCTCACAGCAAGAAGGTCGCAGGTTCAAGACCCGCCTTGGGCCTGGGTCTGGGGCCTTTCTGTGTGGAGTTTGCATGTTCTCCCCGTGTCTGCGTGGGTTTTCACCGGGTACTCCGGTTTCCTCCCACAATACAAAAAACATGCTCAGGTTAATTGGTAAACTCTAAATTGCCCATAGGTGTGAGTGTGAGAGTGAATGGTGTGTGAATGGTGTGTGTGCCCCACGATTGGCTGGCGACCATCTGGGGTGTATCCCCCTGCCTCTCGCCCATAAAGTGCGCTGGGATAGGCTCCAGCAGACCCCTGCGACCCCGAAAGGGAATAAGCGGGATAGACAATGGATGGATGGATGGATGGATAGTCTGTAGCTGTGAGTCTGTGAAAGAATGGTGTGTGCCCCATGATTGGCTGGTGAGCTGTGTGGGTGTATCCCTGCCTCTCATCTAAGGTATCCTGGGATTGGCTCCAGCAGACCACTGTGACTGTAGTGAGGAATAAACAATGTATAATAAATAATGGAAATGGAACGATGGAACGATGGAACGATGGAACGTTTCGAATGTTGGAATGTTTTTCTTTGTCAGTTTAATGGCTACTTTTATGCTGCCACTATTCTATTTTTTGTTTTTTATCTGGTTCTTCCTGATTTTGTCTCTCCTCCTTTGCCTTTTTCATCTCTCCCTCATTGGACTGATAATCAAACACACATAGATTCTGTTTAACTTGATAACTGTCAACCAAAAGACAAACATATATAAATTTATACATTTGATCCAATATAAAGCATCATTCTAGATACAGAACTCGGGTCTTTTTTTTTTAAAAAAAACAAATCTTATCGCCATGAGGAGGCTGGTTGTCTCTACACACTTATTGTCTGACCACTTGTAACCTTTCCTAACTAGAAAGAACATAGGTTAGCTAACTTCTCCTAAACAGTCACCTACGATTAAATGCAGATGACTGGTGATGATAATAATGTTTTGTGTTATTAAGTGGTAGAAGTTAAGACGTGCAAAGTACCATGGTTTAAACCAGGTACTTATACAACTAATTGTGTAATTTTTTATTTAGTTTATTTACCATAAAATCAGTTTTGTGTGGGATTGCCAGTCCAAAGAGGGAGAGATAAAAAGGAAAAAAAGGAGAACGGTGATTTTGGACGAAGATTTGTGTTATAATACTTAATACATGTTTGTGTGAAGACAAGTAGGAATCTGCTCAGTATTTGAGAAAATCTACTTTTCCAGCACTGACTCACCCTACAGTCAAATTTTTGGTACTAATAATCAGCTAATCATGTTGTTTCTAAAATGTGTAAAGTTATTTCCCAGAGCGTAAAGTGATGTTGTCAGATGATTGGCACCTCTGCCTACATTATAGAAATAACAGCTGTTTGATAATGAAAATTAATTGATTTTCTGGAAATCAACTAATCATTTTGACATTGCAGCTTTACTTTGCACCAAGAGAAGCCGAAGAAAATTTGATAAATAGAGATACAGAAGTCAGACCCAACTGAGTTAATAATCCCCCAAAAAGCAGAAACAAATCTAAAACAGAAACATTGATATTTTTTCTTACCTTTGTTTGTGTGAGTGAAGAGATTCCAACACAAAGTAGACGTCAGGGAGCTCCGCACTAACAGGTGGTGAGAGAGTGAGCGGGAGCAGGGGAGTGAGAGAGGGAGGGAGAGGGAGGGAGAGAGAGGGAAAGAGAAAAGAGAGAGAGAGAGAGAGAGAGAGAAAGAGAGAGCAGTACTGAGGGAGAGAGAGAGAGAGAGAAAGAGAGAGAGAGGAACAGAGTCAGGGAAGAAAGAGGGAGGGAGAGAGGGGGATGACAGGAAAGAGAAGAGAGAGCTCTACCTGATAGATTTAGACTTTTAACCCGTCCTTGTCCTCCATATACCATATTCAGTGTAATTTCTCCTATTCTGGTTTCTCAGGCTTCAGATCCATCTGAAGTGTCAGCAACGATGAAGCCCTTCCTTTAATCACACCTCCCCTTCATTAGATTAACTCTCTCCTCGCTCCCCCTCCCTCCTTCTTTCCTGGGGCTGCAGATTGCAGGGGGGAGACTGGAGCAAAAATAATGTGCCAACAGCAGCATCTGTCTTTCTCCTCCTCACTGTATAATTTGTGGTTAATGATGCCAAATAATGATACTTGTGTGCGTCCAACACATATATACAACCACCCATCGTTGCTCCATCCTCCTCCCCTTCAGGAAAGGGTGGAGATGTTCTGGCCCCTGTGTGGCCTCCATCCCTCTGTCACCCCCTTTCCTTCAACAGCTCAACCTTTTGTTCCTGCCCTTCCTCTTCTTTTTGTCATTCTTTTTGTCATCAGACAGGTGTCCCCGGAGTGAAGAAACCCCTCGTTAAAAAAAACTCCTCACCCTCCTCCCTGCATCTCATCCACCCACTCGCTCCTCTTAATGCCCATCTATGTGTGCTATAAGAGACAAGGAGACCCTGCATGATTTTCTTTCATTTTTCACCCATACCGCTCCATCACCATCTGTAACGCACTCTAATGCAGAAACCCTGCAGGCCACTTCAACTAGAGGACATTACTGACGCTGCTGCAGCTGAGATGGTTTTGTGTTCTTCTGAAACCAAAATGAAAAATAAAATTCATATTGCACTAAACCGAGCCAAGAAAGAGCACCCAGGACCAGATGGTTTTGTTTCTGCAAGTGAAGATAATGAACAAACCATAGGGTTGTGGGGAAAATGCTGGTTGAATTTGGTAAAATTTGCATGAGAACAGTTAGAGAAATATATAACATCTAAGTGTTTTATATAATCATTTAGGACTGGATTAATCAACTATCAACTGATAGTTGATTAATAAGATAAGATAAGATAAGATATGACTTTATTGAACCCACAACGAGGAAATTTGCTTGTTACAAACCCCTTTAATGGGAAAAAAAACGGAAGAACCCTCAGGAAGAGAAACAGAGGAGGGATCCCTCTTTCAGCACGGACAGGCTGCAGTAGACGATGTGTGCAGGTGGAAACCTAAAAACATATTTAAATACATTTGCAGCCTTACAGTCAGATCATGTTCCCTCTGTGTGGTTGTTCCTGCACATGCCCAGTAGCATTAGTCTTACACAAAATTGCTCAAAACCTGATCTGCTATTAGTGTTTGGATCTGGGCAATAAAACGCAGCCTGCACTTATGAAAATAAAATAGCCTTTTGAAAAGATTAACCATATAAAATCAAATTATTACAGTTTAAGTTTGATTTTTGTTCAAATCAGAAATCACTTAATATAAAAACTGTTATAAAAACAGCCACTTTGTTAGTAAATATGTGCCTATGACAGGTTCTCACTCTTTTAATGTGAAGTAATGCCATCACACTTTTTCTCTCACTCCCAACTGGGTACTCGGCTGAAAATGTAGCATGCCTTCCCTGGAAATGTGTTTCCATGTTACTCTCTTGTTATTTGACAACTTCCTCACTACAGAGCAAACATTCGGGCAAGCCTTCCGCATTAGCAATGAATGCAACTGATTCGGTCCAAGAAACGTTGAATCCTCTGTTCTCCATAGTCTGTGAAATGTGTGTCGCAGACTATGACCCAAATCTACATTGATGGAAATGTTGAAATTTAATATTTATTCTAAACACTTTTACATCATTGGAAAACCTTAAGAACGTTTGTCCTCCTATAGAAAACAAAAAAAAATATTTACCTCCCCCACTTTTTATACATTTTCAAACATTTTTGAAAAAGCTCCAGGAATCACTAGGGTGGCACTAAAGAGCCGCATGCAGCTCTAGAACTGCAGGTGGCTGACCCCTGGTTTAGACCAACAGTCCACAACCTGATCATCAGTTTACTATTGTAGAAGACTAAAGAAACCTGAAAATAATCAGAGAGGAGAAGCTGGAACCAGAAAATTTTGACAATTTCTACCTGGCTCAAACCAATCAACCTCAACCTTAATCGATTATCAAAACAGTTGGCAATGAATGTAATGCTTGTCAACTAATCCACTAATCATTATCAGATCTATTATCAATTGCAAAAAAAGTGAGAACAAAATGATTATTTGTTCTGAAAACTAATATTCAGGATTTCACTAATTCATTCAAACCAGAAAGCATCACAGATGATGAGTCAAAATCTTCAGTCTCCATCCTGGTCTCCACATGTCCTCCTCACAAACTGTAAAGATTCATTTGCACGCACACACTTTAAAAATCTGTTTTTCCTGCTTGCATTTATATAAGTTGATGTGTGTCACATATTCACTTTATCAGTGAGCTCGGTAAATTGTTGAACCTTCCCTATTTTTTACTGTTTAAATAAATGATGTACCTCTAATGCAACAGGTGGTGCAACTTCAAACCTGAAGATGAACCTAATTTATTGCCTGAGGAAAATGTAAATGTGTGTGAAATGTATTGTTTTTAGTCATATATTTAGATTTTTGGCAAACATCTGGTCAGTGGTGAGACACCACTATTTTAAAAAAACACATGCATCTGTTCACAAAAAAGAAAATGGTAACACTACATACCTCTCACTTTCCATGTACCTATCACTCACTTTTTGTGTATCTACTACTCGCTTTCTGTGAATGGTGCACCTTAATACCACACATTATTTAGAGCATACTTAACATTTACTTACCACAAACCTACCACTCACTTTCTGTGTAGGTTGCACCTTAATTTACAAATAACTGAGTAATTCCCACTCTGTGCTGTGCTTTAAAGTGTAACTCATGTACAAATACAATTACAATCTTTTTCTATGTCAGGTGGGAAATGCCACCATGCCATTTCAGTTTATTTGTTTCTGATTAATTCATTTG
This sequence comes from Eupleurogrammus muticus, assembly GCA_036785175.1. NCBI lineage: Eukaryota > Metazoa > Chordata > Actinopteri > Scombriformes > Trichiuridae > Eupleurogrammus > Eupleurogrammus muticus. The sequence goes on along the minus strand of JAYKQN010000011.1, from coordinate 24,397,034 downwards.
ATGGCTTGGAATATTGTGAAATAGGTATAGAGTATGGAAATTGACCAATAAAAAGGCTAGCTGGTAAACAAACAAAAAACTTCCCTTTGTAAAATGCACATCCATGTAAGTCTATGGTAACCTGTCATCCAAGTGAAAAAAATATACAAGTATTAAATCTACAAAAAACGTCATTCAGAGACTCATGAAATGTCTTTTTTAATTATTATTAAACAGAAGGTATGACACATTGAAATCCATGATCATCCATAATCTTTAAGTATATAATTTGTGAGCACTGTTACCCTCTTCTTAGACTGCAACCACACAGTGATTGCAATGCAATTACCAGTAACTACGGGAGAGCGGGCTGTATGATCAAGTGAACACTGTTACCCTCTTCTTAGATTGTGATGATTGTGTCGTTGCAATGCAATTATGGATTAACTACATGGTTTTTTCAATGCATTTACACAGTAGCTACAGGGTAGCAGGCTTTCCTATCAAGTGAGCTTTGTTAACATCTTAGACTGTAACTACTTGGTGGTGGTGATGCATTTATGTAGTCCTAAAGTGTGGAAGTACAGATTACTGACACTGTATTACAGTCCAAGCAAATAGGGACAGTGAGTTAGAACTCCGGTACTTAAATGAGGTAACATCATCTTAAAGTACAGTAATACAAAAACAAAACTAAATGGTGTCTGTGCTGAACAGCTAAGTAATACTTTAAAACACAGGGAAAACAGTGGTGGAAGTCAGTGCGAGTTGCTTAGTATTTCTGTGAAATAAGGCAGATAGATATTCAGAAAGTGTGCGGTAGTTACATGGAAAGTGAGAGGTAGGTACACAGAAAAGTAAGCGGTAGTTACACAGTTTTTAGATTGATTTCATGGTTCATGGTTGATGCAGTTTTGGCTGAGTCCATGTATCATAGCCCACTGCCCCTTTGCTCTGACCTAACACAGACTCACTGAACTATTATTAAAAGCAGCTTCACTCAACCCACAGAGTAATATACAACAGCTAATTCATTTATTCCAGCAGATCTGACTGTCCAACCTACTATTTTCCATATTAACTAACCGGTTTCATAAAATGTCTTTATATATCTTCTACAGCTTTTTAAAAGACTCAATCTGGGGAGTCAAACTTATTTAGTTCATGAGCCACATAGAGTAAGTTGAACCCAAGTGGCCTGCACCCGTAAATGCATACACTCAAAAAGTCGTAATGCAGTACAAAGTCAAGAGGCTGTGTGGCACAAGATAATTAAGCTGTGAACAGAATTACATTCCATCACATTATCAGTATCTTTCTCCTGCATTAGTTATGATCCTCTTTAAACAGATAGGAGTGGAAACTATGAATAATTTAAATCACAAAATAGCAGAGTAATGAAGTAAAATCATCCCATGGTGATTTTCCCTCAGTTCATTCAGTCTGACTGAAGGTATTTTTGTTAATTATTGACAATAATGAGTGTGATAATTGAAAATGTTAAGTGCCTCTTCTAGTCCCAACTAAGACAGAGCTGCTGCCAATAATGGTTAGGTATAATGCAGATTGTGTGTTATTACCCAAATGGCCCCTAAGGAATAAGACAATGACCATGTCTAAGCCCAGGTCTTATTTCATTAGTTTCTCCATCTATCTGCTCTACCCCTTTAACCCAACAAAGACTAATCTGCATAATTAAAATCTATTCAATTTTACAATTTTCCTGGAAAAGAAGAAGTCAGGCTTTCCTTTAGTTTATCTGCAATTAAGAGACATTGTTTACATAATTATGTTGAGCTTGTCTTTCCAATTCTTTCACTGTAACTAAATCATGTGTATATATTTACAATATTGATTGTTGTCCTCATTATTTTAACTCTGCACTGTACTGTATTTACTATTTCTGTCACTGTTCTTGAGCTCTTGTTAACATGCTAACTTCCCTATGGGAAACACAACCAACAGGGGAAAAAAAAGTAAGAACCCTCAGGAAGAGTAACAGAGGAGGGATCCCTCTTCCAGAACAGACAGGCTGCAGTAGATGATGTGTGCAGGTAGAAACAATACAGGATAGATAGATAGATAGATAGATAGATAGATAGATAGATAGATAGATAGATAGATAGATAGATAGATAGATAGATAGATAGATAGATAGATAGATAGATAGATAGATAGATAGATAGATAGATAGATAGATAGATAGATAGATAGACACTGCACTACAGCACTTGCTCACACCACTATTGGACAGAAACACAACTCTACATGAATCATCATGTCTCTCTATAAGATAGATAGATAGATAGATAGATAGATAGATAGATAGATAGATAGATAGATAGATAGATAGATAGATAGATAGATAGATAGATAGATAGATAGATAGATTCTATGATATTTCAAAATTGTGTCTGTGTGTGTGTCTCTGTCTTTGTGTGTATACATTATACAGTATATATAATGCAGTGATGTGGAACATTAGGAAAAGAACACAGCAATGGGAAGGTATCAGACAGCAGCGTCAATGGAAACAATTAAAATTGTGGTTAAACAAATGTTTGTAAATCATTTAATCCTCTCTGATTATAAAAACAGCATTTCCATTCAAGCAGGCTGTTCTTACTGAGCTCTACAAAAATATTAGAAAGGCAGAAACAAAATGGCCATGTGCCAATCATCTCACCAAGGGGAGATTAACAGTGTCCGAGTATGCAGCTATTGTTTCATGAATCCTATAAACCCTGGCACTTGAGTGGAAATGTGATGAGTTTTAGTCTGAGATGATTTGATGTTTCAGTGTGAAGCCCATCTGCAGTTGGCACCTACTGTGTCAGTATGTTCATTATACAAACCTCCACTGCACAGATAATGGGGATTTAACAGTGTGCAGGTCTGTCTGCAGCCCTCAGCCTCTTACAACCATTTATTACACATCTAAGGTTTCTTTGACCATCAGGAAAAGAGGTCGATAATTAACCAACCTAAGATTTGGCAAAAAGGTTGATACTAAACGTATGGCTGAAAGGTTCACAACATCTGCAAAAATCTGATGCAGCAAAACATCTGATGATGCAGGTAAGGCAAGGTTAGGGTAGTTGATTTGTATAGCTGCTATACATGCTATACATACTATGCTTTTGCGGACTCCATCAGGTTTTCTTCCAGAATGGTCCTCTATTTGGCTCCATCCATCTTCCCATCAATTTTAACCATCTTCCCTATCCCTGCTGAAGAAAAGCAGGCCTAAACCATGATGCTGCCACCACCATGTTTGACAGTGGGGATGGTGTGTTGAGGGTGATGAGCTGTGCTGCTCATCTGACCAGAGCACCTTCTTCCACATGTTTGGTGTGTCTCCCAGGTGGCTTGTGGCAAACTTTAAACAACACTTTTTATGGATATCTTTAAGAAATAACTTCCTTCTTGCCACTCTTCCATAAAGGCCAGATTGTACAGTATACGACTGATTGTTGTCCTATGGACAGATTCTCCCACCTCAGCTGTAGACCTCTGCAGTTCATCCAGAGTGATCATGGGCCTCTTGGCTGCATCTCTGATCAGTCTTCTCCTTGTATGAGCTGAAAGTTTAGGGGGACGGCCAGATCTTGGTAGATTTACAGTGGTCTGATACTCCTTCCATTTCAATATTATGTCAATCTTCATGATGCTCTCTGCACTTTATACAGACCTCTGAGACTATCACAGTGCAGGTGCATTTATACAGAGACTTGATTACACACAGGTGGATTCCATTTATCATCGTTAGTCATTTAGGACAACATTGAATCATTCAGAGATCCTCACTGAACTTCTGGACAGAGTTTATTGCACTGAAAGTAAAGGGGCTGAATGATTTTGCACGCCCAATTTTTTTATTTTTTATTCATTAAAAAAGTTTAAAATATCCAATAAAGTGTGTTCCACTTCATGATTGTGTCCCACTTGTTTCTTCACAAGAAATTACAGTTTTATATCTTTATGTTTGAAGCCTGAAATGTGGCGAAAGGTCACAAAGTTCAAGGGAGCCAAATAGTTTCGCAAGCCACTGTATGACAGGAAATGTACTGAGTTACTTACCACCACTGACTATACTGAGATAAAAATAAATACATATCAAAGTGCAAGAAGTGTATAACATTTGAAACTACTTCATTACCAGTAAAAACATGACAACATGCATAACAGATTCTATTAATGAAGGTCCTCAGCAAGAGCTCTATTGGTTGATTAGTAGAATCAAGTGTGTTACTGCCTGGTTGGAACAAAAACCTGCAACCACTTGGCCCTCCAGGAACTGAGTTTGACAAATGTGATCTAGGCCATTCAGGATGTTAACTACCAAATTAGTTCTTCTCCAGATTCATCCTCCCACTGTAGGTATGAGTGAAATGGTGTGTATGTATCTCTACTTCTTCCTGTAACGCACTGGAATTGGCTCCAGCAGAACCCTGTGACTCTACAGAGGAATAAGTGGGTATAGAAAATGTCCTACTGTGATAAGTTATTTGAAGATTGAACTGAAGCTCTATGCCGTTTGTAGCTTGACTCTGTGTCTGCTGTGATCTTATTTGTTCAGTTTGAAGAATTCTTTCTTAAATAATGTGTGTGTTGGTGTGTTTTGTCTTCATTATTTCTTGGCCGTCTGTGTTTATATGCTTTAATCCATTGTTTTTCATCAATTCACCTTCACACACACTGATGGCGATACACAAAGCCGCCTGCACATCAGGAAACTACACATTCATACACCGAAGGCACATGCCATCGGAGGCAAATCAGGGTTAAGTACCCTGCCCAAGGATACAATGATATGCAATTTGGAGGAGCCGGGAAGGGTTAGGGTTAGGGTTACAGTTACAGTCAACTACTTCATGGTGGCCGTTGTAATGTCCTTATAAAGGATAAGACTTTTTTTTTTTTACAATTGGACCCTTAATTCTACATCACAACGTTATGTTCTACTCATCCAAGGTGTTTCACATTTTGTTTTTTGCATCCTATGGGCAAAGTAATGCAGACCAAAACATACGTTGTTTCTAATTTTTTGATTATGGTACAGTAGCACTAATAGCTTGTAGGTGGGTCGTGTTTCAAAACATCTGTGATGTTTAGTTTTTAAGTTTTTTTTTATTTCAGTAAAGGTGGGCTGCGCTTGGCGTCACCAAAATGGACACCCATTATATTCAAGCTGGCAATGTCATAAGATGTGATAGCAGCGATCTTCCTTGCAAAGCTAGCAGCTAAACTGGCGAGCAGGCAGGACAAAATAATGCCAGTCCGTCACAAGCCGGTGATGTATGAACATACAACCAGGTACAAAGCTGACTTTTTTCTCCCTATCCTGATGACATGGATTATGGATGTTACATTCTCTAGAGGGCGACATTGTGTCAGAATTACCTGAATTGATGATCAAACATGGCGTCGGTATAGGAGATTATTTTGCTGTGCTGGTTTTGACTGAATGTTCATAGTTCTGCTGCTGCCGCCACGATTTATGGTAGTATTGCTCAATTTCGTCTGTGCTCTGTGGATTCATAAACTTGAAAAGATCCCTTATCCATATTTACTTTAGGGTGTGAACGGGCCTTATAAAGTTAAAATTAGTGTTTTCCGTTTTTTAAATTTGTCATATTTTATATACATCGTGTTGAATCTGCATTTGAAGAAAGTAAAGCTGCAGTTAAAAGTTGGAGTGAAGTATAAAGTAGCATCACATGAAATATTCAAGTAAAGTACCTCATAATTGTACTAAAGAACAATATTTGAGTAAACACTGATTCTTGGTGACCCTAGACAACCTTAGAGTTTCTACACAAATACACACGTACATCTCACAGCCAGGAGGTGTCACATATCACAGATTATTTTCATTTTCCTGGAGCTGCAATTTGAAAATGTACGAGCTGAAGACACCTCCTTAGGTGACTCCATGAAAATAAAAGCATGACTACAGGCAAACAGAGCAGGGGAAAATATTTTTAAAAATATCATGCTGCTCAATAACATGCTGCCTCTGTGCTCTTTGTCTTCTGCTACCAACCAAATCACACAGGTAGAATCATCCATTGTCCCCAAGATTTGTCATTTGGCCTGATAACGGAAATTTGCTTCCAAACCTTGCCTTGACAGTCTAAAAAAACATATGGCTCTCATCCTCTGCCTTTACAATATAATACAATACACGACAACCCCAAACTGGATTGTTTATCAGCCAATTTGGTCAAATAGTCCTCAAACTATAATAATAATAATAATAAATATAATAATAATTATAGTAAATATAAATGTATACTATTACTCCAAATAAGAAAAGTTATTTTGATTAATTTACTTTTAGGCAAATTAAGAAATAGAAAAAAAACACTATATCATCTTTATCTTGGAGAGAAATACAACTTGCCATGACAATCTAAAGAAAGTACAACATATCGTTCTCATCCTCTGCTTCAGGCCTTTTAACCCAGAGGTGGTGTATTTAGCCACAGCCTCTGTTTAGTGAAAATTTCTCTATGTAGTTATTAATGGTCTTTTTTTCAAAACCAGGACATTGGAATCTGTAGAAAAGTGACCTTTATCCTTTACATTTTGAAAAGCACGGGTAAGTTTCTCAGTTACTGTATATATATTGCCTGTATGTTTAACACCTAGTGCTGCTGCTAACAAAACTTTCCTTCAATGCATTCACCAGTCATGCATAAATGCTTAAATAAGATGAAATATTGCCTTTATTGCACTGATTTAGAATCCAATGCTGCAGTCATTAAACAACATTGGTTCATAACACTGTAAATAAAGAAGAAGGATTTTCTAAGGTATTGGCTCAAGTCGACTTGACTTAATTAGGCTTGTTTCCATTTTGATCACCTAATTTGGTTCCAGGATCTATGAGTTTTACCTTCGTGAGGTTACAAGCGAGCATTTTCTAGCTCATTTTTCACCTTCTGTGTAGGAATTACAGGAGAAACAACAAACAGAAAATAGTGGGTAATACAGTCTTTTATGCACATATTTACATATTTACATGGACATTTACAAAAAAATACTACATGGCATCGTGCTTGACTATGGAAGCCAGGATTGCTGCAAACATTCATCACAAAGTACATTACTTTCTTATGAGGGAGAACAAACAGCCTCTCTGGAGATGCTGCTTTTCCTAGATCAGGGGTGTCAAACTAGGGTCCTGAAGGGCCGTATAGGTGCATTTTTTAGTTCCTAACAGGCAGTAACACACCTGATTCTACTAATAAATGTCCTTAGCAAGAGCTATAGTGGTTGATTAGTAGAATGGTGTGTTACTGCCTGGCCCCCCAGCCCCTCCAATCATTCTCATCACTTGCTGCCTGCAGGTCTGTGATAGGATAATAAAAGTTGTTAGTAAATGGACTGCATTTGTATAGTGCCACTGATAGTGGTGGCGATATACAGAGCCACCCACACATCAATAAACTATAAGCTCGTACACACCATCAGAGGAGTTAAGTATCTTGCCCAAGGACACAACAACATGTAACCCAGAGAAACCAGGAATCAAACCATCAATCCTCTGACTAGTGGATGACTGCTTTACCTCTGATCTACAGCCGCGCCACCACACATAAACACATGCAGCTCATGTGAGCAGCCTTGTGTTTGCTCTGGTGGAAGAATGCTCATTAAAGTCCTTACTGTCTGTCAGTGGCCTGGAGTCACCCTACCAGTCCTTCAGAGCATCATGGCAAGGACTGAAGGGGGATGGAGGCGTGTACATACCACTGCACATTCAGTCTAAAAAAAAACGAAACCATGTTGCTTCACATGCTCCTTTCTTCAGGGAATAACAAGATTCCTCTGAAGTCACTGGAGAGAATGTGTTTGACACACCTGCAGCTCTCAGTGTGTCATCAAAGTTATATGATGAGGAGTTGTAGTAAACATAGGGTTTCTTCTCAGATTCTCAAGGACATGTGGAAAACACAACAAACATGTTCAAATCTTGCAGAGCCTTGTTCAGAATACAAATGTAGCTGAGTGCCATGTGACACCTATTCGAGCTGGTACCTGGCATTCTTAATGACTTAATGATCTGATAGGACTCAGCTGCTTTTGCAGCTGGCAGTTTGTGAACACATTTAATTAGGCGGCTGAATGAATTGAATGTGCTCGTCATGGTGACAGAGTAAATGGCAGCGAGGATATGCGCTTCTTTCACTGGCATCAGCAAGCAGGTCATCTGCCAGGGTGCCAAACTGACAAATGACTCAATAACAATGGGATACAGGAACATGTGTCAAATGGGAGTCATGAGGGGGTGGAACCAAACAATATCTTTCTAACGACAGAAGCTGGACACTTTCTGCAGTGGGTCCAGCTGTGATCAGAAACAGATGTTGCTTTATACGGCGCTTCTTGAGAACAGATGTATCACATCTGTTAAACATATGTCCTGGTTTCTCTGCATCTCTGCATGCATCCCTGTGAGTTGAACTAAGACCAGGAAATGGAGCAAACATGTATTTAAATGAAGCACTGGAGATGTCACCTGTTAATCTTGAAATGTTCATGTTTTGTTTTTTGTGTTCCAGGGCTTTCCCCTGGTAACCCTGTTTATGATGTCCCAATGCTATGAACTGTGGGTAATTCCATCAGGAAAAGACTGTGATTGAGGACATTGGGACTGGTCCTGCTGCTCAGTAACCCTGTAAATCAAGGAACAATGGTATACTTAAGGTTATAGAGTTTTAGTTTAACAAGTCGGAAAACCATGAAACAAGCATTCATTAACTTATCCACCCTTGCCTTCTTCCTCGTCTCCTTCTACCTTCGTCTCCATGCTTGCCTGTTCCTTGTCTCCTTCCAGCCTCACCTCTAGATAAGTCATCCTTCCACACTTGTCTCTTTCCTCATATCCTCCCTTACCTCTTTTCTTGTCTCCTTCCAAAATCATCTCTGCGCCTCCTTCCTTGTTTCTTCTACCCTCTTCCCTTCACCTCCTTCCTTTCCTCCTCTCTCCTTTCTTTTCTGAGAGCCAATAAATGTCTCTCATTCAGCTGATTGTTCTGTTTCTACTGCTGTTTCCTCTATTTTCTCTCTTCATGCTTGATGATAATCTGAATTCTGGCCTCATCCCAACAGAAACAGAAACAGTGTCCTTTGTGAAACACATCTCCTCTAAGAAACACATACACTCTTATAGAATATCACATTACACTCTCATAACAGACAGATGATCTGTGCTATCTTTCGGCAAACCTGAGGAATAGTTGCTAGGCAACCCGGGGAGTTTCTAAAAGCACTGATATCTGTGCAGAAGGAGGAGGAGGAAGAGGAGGAGGGGAAACGTTGAATATTGAATAGGATGTTGTATGGTGAAGCTCATTATGTAACACAGTCTTAAAGTTGGTGCAAAGGATCAAACCTAATAAATATTCCTGATCCCTGCTTCCTCGTCAGAACCAAATCCTGCTGCTTTGCTCAGGCTGTAGTTTTCCAGGGACTGAGAATGTTTCTTCTTCTTCTTGTTTTTCAGGAAGCAGCCAAAACAGACATTTCTACAAAATAGGACCAAAGAAAAGCCCTAAAACATTCTGATCATGGTGGAAATCAGCAAATAAAACTTCACAGGATCAGTAGAAGGAGTTTTACTCAGCTTCCTCTGGACACACAAAACAGTTTGTAGACACAGAAGGGGAAATCATCACTGTTCATAACATCCAAATGTATTTGACCTCACCGATCTGTTGAGCAAGTTCTACAGCAGCAGCTTGGTGCTAAAAATATGAAACAAAGATTCTAAATACACAGACTAAATATCCCAGGTTGAACTTCTCATCAGCTGCTGACATGAGGCTGCCATGAAAACTGATTACCAGAAACCTCCATTAAAGGACAAGTTCACATTGTTTCCTCTGTGGTAATCCTCTTCATGCTGTGCTTTTAGGGTAAAATACTTACAACTTATTTAAAAACTTGTGTTTAAAACTTTTTTGTGCTGCTCATACAGCCACTGCTGCATGACATCCTGCGTGAAACCGCAGCTGTGGCACAATCTAAACTTTCCTCCTGCTTGAAAACATTCTGGAAGCATTTGAGACTGAGGTTTGAGCTGTAACAGCTGAAGCTGCAGTTCAGCAGCTCATTAAATTTCACTCAGGGAAACAAAGCTAGACTCAAGCTGCTTGTGAGTTGCTGCCCCCTGCTGTATCCTCATTGGACCTCACAATTGGCAACTCACACAATACCATAATACTTTAACTACAACAGCTCATAATATGTATCTACTTTTACTACAATATAACTACAGAATGATGTCATGGAGCAGAAGGTCACAAGTTCAAGTTCTTTGCTGAGACCTCTCGGTGTGGAGATGGCATGTTGGAGGATTTTGCATATTTCTTGTAATCATTTACTACAATACTTTAAAAGCAACAATAAATTATACAATTTCTCATGCAGTAATTTTACTTGCAATTGAGTATTTGTACACTACCAATGTATTGATACTTTTATTGAAATAATTATCTGAGTACTTCTTCCACCTCTGCTTATTAGAGCTATACATGTATTGTAATTTTGAGGTACTTTTACTTAACTATTTTATACTTCATTATCTGCAGCACTTTTCAGATGCATATTTTTCTCAGTGGATAATATATTTATATTATATATTTAAAAAAAACAAGCAGAACATGTTTTTAAAAGACTTTAATCGTAACAAACATTAAAAAAATAATTTGAAACTCATCACATCATAGAGAGTCACCAGCCGCCACCACCATAGTCTCCTGTTCACCCGGGGGACCGGCTCAGGGTATGGGTGCAGCCACCTCAGGTGAGCGGGTTCCCAGCACCTACAGGTGAGAGGGGAGCCACGGTGCGGCAGCTGGAAAATCTTGATCTGAGTCCACTGTGTCCCATGTGCCTAGGTGAATCCTCCCCTAATCAGAGCTCAGGACACTCCTCTCTGTCTGCACATCTCATTATTTCGCCAAGGAGGCCAGGGTCCAGTCCAGGATAATCCGTCCGAGTCTTTCTAGGTCAGAAACATTAGATTCATGTTTGTATTTACCAGGAAACATTTCACATTCTCAGAAAGATTTAAACTTTCTAAACAGTAATGACTGAGTATTTCCATCACACTTATATTCCTGAGAAGCTCTGGACGAGTAGCAAATTACAAAGCCAAATAAATCAAAGACTTTCCCAATATTTCAGTCTTTATGTCCTGGCTGCATTGTTTATAAAATTCTTATTGTTTCCAATGTTTTTCTATGAAAACTAAAATTTTAATAATCAAAGTATCCACTGATGTGTGAATGTTTTCTTCAGTTCAATCACGTCAATGGTGCTCAGTCTGCAGTTGTGAGTAAAGAGTTAATGTTTATTTCCACACTCAGAGCGGAAACCACACCGGCAGAAACCTGATTCTCACTGACTCAACTTAACATTTCTTCTAGAAAACTTCACTTTAGATAAACAACTTCCCTAGTTTTGTCATTTATCCTTTTGCTATTCGGATAAATAAAACTTTGATTATATGGGTAAATATCACCTTCCTTTGCAGTAAAAGGAGATACTTAAGTTCCCTTTGTTTGGTTTCTTCATGATTCTGAAATATTTTTTCAGCTTTCTGAAAAACTATAAAGTGTCATCAGTTTTAATTTTTTTTCCTGATGTTTCACTTTTATGGTGAAATGTTCAACTTATTGACTTGTTTTTCTGTTATTTGTGTATTTTATTAATTTATTTGAAAATAATTATATAATATCACGTTATAAATCTAAATGATTCTTGTTTGTGCCAGACCTCATTCAGAAATATGCACATTTTAAATTGTTGCTGGTTAATTAAACTACAGATTAAGCAACGTCTCCAATAAAAATAAAAACAACAATCACAAACTAACTGGTTAACCATATAGAAACAGAAACGAGGATCTAAAACAGGTAGGAGGAGACTGAAAGTTTCCGTCTCAAAGTTTGCTATGGGTTTATGACAGCAAATGGAATCAGTGGCCATATAATATGGTCTGTAATGATGTGTGTTGTACCAGAGGATCACGCCTTGTCTTTCTTCTCGCTGTTCTGCAGCTTCTCCACGATTTTGCGCTCGTGTCCTCCAGGGTTGTGTCTGTTAGTGTTGTCGCTCGCCTCCTTCTTGGTTCTTCCTTTACGCGTACTTCCTTCTGCAAACCACACACAAACACACTTTACCTCCACAAACACAAGCAGCAGTTGACACACTTGCGGTGACGGCATTCCTCTGTATACGCCATACCTGTGTATTTATCGGATAAATTGTAATAGTCATATTCGTCGTAGTATTTGTCTTCGAAGCTGGTGGGTTTGAGGTTTTTCACGTCGACGTGATTCATGTTCGATTCTTCGCGATGTTTTTGCTCTAAGAACAAAATAGTGAAGTTTGAGAACAAAAAAAAGTGAAAATGAAAAAAGTGTCCCGAATAAGTGCAGAAACAACAACAGCATCTGTTTCGGGTTGAGTCACTGCAGGTTTTTATAAGCAGGCAGCTCCTCCTCGCAATGACGCACCGAGTCACGCAAAGAGCGTCACTCCCCGCAGTTTTCTTCTTCTGCTGCTGCTACTGCTGTGGGGGTTGCATCATTTCTGCAAAATGTGTCATCAAACAGCAGCTGTGACGAGCCACGTGTGTATTTATTCCTACAAGTTATAATTGTTAAATAAACATGTCCTGATCCAATAAATATGTATAGTTTAATTATCATGTAGATTAATAAATATATTATAATTCACTAAATAAAATATTGTATAATAACATGTTGAGTAAAATATTACATTATAACATGTTTATTAAATTATAATATGTTTATCAAACTACATGATTATTAAACTATAACATGTTTATATTAGAACATGTTTATCAAACAATTTTATGAAACTAGAGGAGGCGGAGACCCTGGAAGTCTGACCCCAGCTGCAGAAACTAGCTGTGGGAGGTGGAATGACTCCTCTCTCGCAGGAAAGGACTCTGAACTGTTGGGCAAGGTTAAGAGGTATCCACTAATCGGGCTAACCTGGACCCACAGTGTGGGCTTCAGAACAAGTTTCCTTTCAGAGAAGTTGGACTCTAGAATTACCTTATCTTCCTCTATCAACCTCTATCTTTATTCTTCTAAAAAATAAAAAACTTCAAAAGTTTGGCTCAATTCTCCTCCTAGGGGAAAGGGCAAACCCCCACAATAGTTAAATAATTTTTACATCAAAACGTCGGCACGACCCTCACAATCGCTCCAATGTGAGTAAGAAAGCTGAGAGTTTTACAGTTTTGGTGCTATGATCCTCCAAGCGCAGCTTTGCGCTCCTACACTTCCTATCTCTCCCATTATAAATTTTCGCTGACTCATCCATCATATTTGTAAAACATTGAATTTCTAACCTGCTCCTGTGCTAGATTTAAGAGATATATCAACACGACCAGTGGCTTGCGAAACTGTTTGGCTCCCTTGAACTTTGTGACCTTTTGCCACATTTCAGGCTTCAAACATAAAGATATAAAACTGTAATTTCTTGTGAAGAATGAACAACAAGTGGGACACAATCATGAAGTGGAACACACTTTATTGGATATTTTAAACTTTTTTAACAAATAAAAAAACGAAAAATTTGGCGTGCAAAATCATTCAGCCCCTTTACTTTCAGTGCAATAAACTCTGTCCAGAAGTTCAGTGAGGATCTCTGAATGATTCAATGTTGACCTAAATGACTAACGATGATAAATGGAATCCACCTGTGTGTAATCAAGTCTCTATATAAATGCACCTGCACTGTGATAGTCTCAGAGGTCTGTTTAAAGTGCAGAGAGCATCATGAAGAACAAGGAACACACCAGACAGGTCCGAGATACTGTTGTGGAGAAGTTTAAAGCTGGATTTGGATACAAAAAGATTTCCCAAGCTTTAAACATCCCAAGGAGCACTGTGCAAGCAATATTATTGAAATGGAAGGAGTATCAGACCACTGTAAATCTACCAATATCTGGCCGTCCCCCTAAACTTTCAGCTCATACAAGGAGAAGACTGATCAGAGATGCAGCCAAGAGGCCCATGATCACTCTGGATGAACTGCAGAGGTCTACAGCTGAGGTGGGAGAATCTGTCCATAGGACAACAATCAGTCGTATACTGCACAAATCTGGCCTTTATGGAAGAGTGGCAAGAAGGAAGCCATTTCTTAAAGATATCCATAAAAAGTGTTGTTTAAAGTTTGCCACAAGCCACCTGGGAGACACACCAAACATGTGGAAGAAGGTGCTCTGGTCAGATGAGACCAAAATCGAACAATGCAAGACGTTATGTTTGGCGTAAAAGCAGCACAGCTCATCACCCTCAACGCACCCTCCCCACTGTCAAACATGGTGGTGGCAGCATCATGGTTTGGGCCTGCTTTTCTTCAGCAGGGACAGGGAAGATGGTTAAAATTGATGGGAAGATGGATGGAGCCAAATACAGGACCATTCTGGAAGAAAACCTGATGGAGTCCGCAAAAGACCTGAGACTGGGACGGAGATTTGTCTTCCAACAAGACAGTGATCCAAAACATAAAGCAAAAGCTACAATGGCATGGTTCATCAAAAAACATGTCATGGTGTTAGAATGGCCAAGTCAAAGTCCAGACCTCAATCCAATTGAGAATCTGTGGAAAAAATGAAAACTGCTGTTCACAAACGCTCTCCATCCAACCTCACTGAGCTCGAGCTGTTTTGCAAGGAGGAATGGGCAAAAATATCAGTTTCTCGATGTGCAAAACTGAAAGAGACATACCCCAAGCGACTTGCAGCTGTAATCGCAGCAAAAGGTGGCGCTACAAAGTATTAACTCAATGGGGCTGAATGATTTTGCACGCCGTTGTTTTTTATTTGTTAAAAAAGTTTAAAATATCCAATAAAGTGTGTTCTACTTCATGATTGTGTCCCACTTGTTGTTGATTCTTCACAAGAAATTACAGTTTTATATCTTAATGTTTGAAGCCTGAAATGTGGCAAAAGGTCACAAAGTTCAAGGGAGCCAAATAGTTTCGCAAGCCACTGTACATCAAAGAGCTAGAGCAGGT
Source organism: Eupleurogrammus muticus (assembly GCA_036785175.1). Classification (NCBI taxonomy): domain Eukaryota; kingdom Metazoa; phylum Chordata; class Actinopteri; order Scombriformes; family Trichiuridae; genus Eupleurogrammus; species Eupleurogrammus muticus. The sequence goes on along the minus strand of JAYKQN010000011.1, from coordinate 24,381,983 downwards.
GTGTAAGTTGCTGTAGCAACGGCCCTGACTTCTGCAACGATAGTCTAAGAGCTGATTGGCTGTTAGATTTTCATTAATAACTTTGTATCTAAATGTCCGACACATTCCAAACTTGGCAGTAATGACCAGGCAGACCCCAGGATCACATCCCTGGCATCAAATTGTTTTAAAAGGCCACAGTAGAGTCCTGACGCCCAACGGCCCAGCCCGAACTCTCACAATTGCTGCGGGAATTGTCTAGTGATCAACTTTGTGGTTGTGTTTTTGGACTTGCAGCCATATTTCTTGGACACTCAGTTGAAGAGAGGGGCAGAGCTGTCAACTGATCACCACCTGGTAGAGATCAGACCTGGCAGATCCAAGCATTTTGTGAGGGTTGCTAGCTAACTGTCCTCTCAAAAAGAGCTTCAACTTACACCTCTGGGAGAGCTCCACTCACATCCCAGAGGAGGTGGGGTACATTGAGTCTGAGTGAGACTTGTTCAGTGTCTCACTGTCTCAGGCTTTACAGTTTGTACAAAAGCAACACAACATTCCCTGTCCTTAGACCCTTAGGTAAACCCTCCCCCCCAAAAAAAATCTATAATGGTGGAAAAACATAAAAACCCTCTGGAGGAGTAGCAGAGGAGGGATCCCTCTTCCAGGATGGACAAGCATGCAATAGATGTGGCAGATGGAAACAATACATCTGAACAGGAAAAGTTGAATATGACATCGAATGGAATAACATAAATATATTGAATTGTGTTGTATGTGGAGGATGAGGTAACAGGATCCATCACAGCTGCCAGGTGAACTAGGAGAGCAACAGACCCTCCACCAACTTAAGATCCCTCAGTGGCTGCACTGCAGCATGTTCTGTGAATGGGAATACAAAGGGCTGGACCCAAGATACATAGAAGATGTACAGAAGTACATCAGTGGGTCATGAGTATTACAGATGTAGGAAAGAAAAAGAAGCTCAGAGTAGCTTATGAGGACCCGGCAGACTAACCTATTGCAGCCTAACATCATCTAGGCCAGCCAGGGCCAGCCCTAACTATAAACAAAACAAGAAGAGAACCAGGGAACCTCTAAAAGGCCTGCATTTTGGGAGCATAGTGCCATTGAGAGTTTTTATGTAAGAAATGATTACTTATTTAAGTGATAATATACGTACAGCTGCATTCTGGATCAGTTGGAGAGCCTGGAAGTAACAAATGCATGGATACATTTTTCTGGATTTTTTAGAGATAGGAAGTAGTGTCTGACCTTTGCTATGTTGCGTGAGTTAATGAAGGCAGTCCTAGAAATATGTTTAATTCAGGCAGAGAATGACATTTCTTGTTCAAAGATGACTCCCAGGTTTCTCACAGTGGAGGTAGAGGCCAGGGAGATGTCATCCAATATTGCTATATAACTGGATATTGAATTCCTCAGGATGCCAGGCTTGAGTACATTAATATCAGTAGCAGAAAATTGCAGGTTATCTAGGATTTTATATCCTTAAGACATGTTCAAATTTTGCTAGCTGGTTAGTTTCATTGGGCTTTTTTAATAGGTACAGTTGTGTATCGTCAGCATTACACTGGAAAAGAATAGAGTGTTTCCTAATGATTTTACCCAATGGGAGATATAAAGGGGGGAAAGTATTGCACAAAAGCACAGAACCTTGTGGAACTCCATGTTTAACTTTTGTATGGATAGAAGAAACATTATTGACATGAACAAATTGGAAACAATCTAAGAGATAGGACTTAAACCAGTTTAATGTAGTCCCTTTTATGCCAATAGGATGCTCTAGTCTTTATAATATAAAATTATATACATAAGATCTGATAGGCGATGGTGTCAAATGTAGCACTAAGATCCTTTATCAGATGCATTGACAATGTTGATTGAAACCTTTACCAGTGCCATCTCTGTGTTGTGATGCATTCTAAATCCTGACTGGAAATCATGTCATTGTTGTGTGAAAAGTCACACAGCTGTGGAGCAACTGCTTTTTCCAGAATCTTAGAGACGAAGGGAAAGTTGGATATAGGTTTATAGTTGGCTAAAATACTTGACTCAAGGGCAGGTTTTTGAGAAGAGATTTAATTACAGCTACATTGAAGGACTGTGGTATATAGCCAGATAATAAGGTCATGTTGATTAATTCCAGCAAGGAAGTGCTAATCAGAGAGTACATTTCTTTTGGCAATCCTGATGGTATAGGGTCCGGAAAACAGGTTGAAGTTTCAGATGAAGGCATCACTATAGCTAGTTTAGTAAGGTTGACTGAAGAATATGTGTTGAGATGATTATTAGCTATATTATCTGTCGCTACAATTATTACATTTGAGGGTAGATTAGTGCCAGTTGATTAAAAAAAGATGATGAAAGTCTCTAATTGTCATAATTTTGTTATTAAAAAAGCCCATGAGGTTGCTAATCCTGAAGTTTGTATGAATACAAACTTCAGGATTTGTATTCAAATCCTGAAGTTTGAGATGTTTTTGTTTTTTTTCTATTAGTGACAACTAATAAGCAGCTCTGGCATTATGTAGGGCTTTCCTGTAAATTCTGAGACCCTCTTTCCATGCCTAGACAGCTTCTTCCAGTTTGCTGGAGCGCCATAATCGTTACAGTCTTTGAGAGGTTAGCTCCAGTTTACGGGTGAAAGAGTTATACCAGAGCATTACTTCACGTTATCCATAGCTGTGGGGACAGGGCAGTGAATTAAATACTGAGGGAATCCCTTCCTTGAATTTAGATATAGAACTATCAGTTAGACATCTAATGAATATGTTTTTGTCAGGTGCTGATTATTTTTATTGCATAAATTCAAAGGTATTAGTATTAATAAGGCTGGGAGAAGTGGATTCATTCAGACTAACATATTCTTCATCATGCAGCCAGGTTTCAGTATTCATCATTGTTAAGGCAGCTAAACCAAAGCTGTGCCCGTAAGGTGGCTGGTGGCTGTTGTGGTGGCAGCTAACCCACTGGTAAGGGATAGAGGTAGGCTGTAGGAGAAGTCCTATAGGAACTTTTAGGTCTGTGCGTCTCCTGAAGCAGCTAACCAGTAATAAGGGGCCAAGCCCATCGCCACTTCGGCAGTTGCCATGGCAAAAACTTTAGTGTAGGAGGAGTTCAGTGAGACTATGGAGAAATACTCTCAAATGGTTGTCAAAGAGAGAATACATCGAAGACCTCCTCAATCCAACCAGAAAAACATTCTCCTCAAGAAAAGAAGAGTTTAGAGACCCAGTGATGGGCTTTTCTAACCCTTGGGGGTGATGAGATCCACCCGGAGATCCTCAAGGCTCTGGATGCTGTGGGGCTGTCTTGGTTGACACAACTTTTATGGACAGAAGTTTTAGGTGCAGACAGGGCCTTGATGGGCTGCAGTTTGGTGGCCTCAGGATTGGGTTGCTGCTGTTTGTGGATGATCTTCTTTTGTTTGCAGTTTGCACCTGAGTGTGAAGTGGCTAGGATGAGGATCAGCTCCTCCAAATTTAAGGCCAACATGCTGAGCCACCAAAGTCTGCCTCAAGTGGGGGAGTTTAAGTATCTCTTGTTCACGAGTGAGGGAAAGATTGAGCAGGAGAACTGAGCCAAAAGTCAAAGCTCTCGAATTATCAGTCAATCTAAAAAACTACTCTCTGCTTCCCTGCTAAAGCTGCTGCCTCCACCTCCTGATGGATAAGCGGAAGAAGACAAAGGCAATTCAAGTCAATATTTATCATTATTATATTTACAATACATGTATGTTTAAAATGGATAAATGAGTGCATGCTGTTTATAGGTTTAGGTTTTTCAAGTGAAAAAAAACTCACCACCACCTCATAATACATGCTTTTTTATTAAGATGGAAAAATTAGTTTTTAAGATAATAAATAATAAAGGAGTAATTTTGTTTTTTATTTTGTTCAGAAAATGTTTTTTTCATGTTTGCATTAGCTGAGATCATTGACTTTTCTGCTTTTTATTGGTTTATTTACTGTTTGTTTCCAGAGCAAAGATGAGATAAACCATTTTTAGTGCTGCTGTTACTGAGACAAATAAACTCTGGGAAACATTTTCACAATACTCTGACCTTCATTTTTGCAGCAGAATCTGTTAAACCAACAGTTTCTATGTTTATCTGCAGCTGCTGCTTCACACATCTCTGACCTGTTTCACAGGCCCCGCCTCCAAAAACCTGCTGTTATCTCACCTTTATCAACTTCATCAGCCTCATGACATTTTAAAGTAAACTTTGGACTGAAATTATTAGAGTAAAAGTACAGAGTGTGTTTAAGCTGTGTTTGATAAACAAACACAGCTTAAACACACACACACACACACACACACACACACACACACACACATTTAGTTAGAATGATTCATAGGCTTGAACCTGAAATGTGATTCACTTTATCTGTTATGAATTTCTGTGTCGGCTCTACATTTTAATGTAAAGTCACTGTCATGTGATGCTGTAATTACAGCAGGAACATGTGACATCATAATTTACTCCAGATGTTGCAGCTTAGTCATAAAACTGAGTCAAAAGTCTTTAAATGGGTCAGTTGCTGTTTCTGGTTTAAACTGAGCAACACTGGAAAAATTCAGTAAAATACCCAATGACTCAATACTCAGCAATGACTCCAAACATATTGGAGTCATTGCAGGGCTCTCTGAAAAATACAATATAATAAATAAAAAACACACTATGTACAAGTACTAAACAGAGAACAATTATAAAAGATTACTAAATAAGTAGGTCATGGATTATCATGCTTCAGGGTTTAAATCTTGTTTTTCTTAGCTTCCAACTCATCCTCTTCTTCCTCCTCCTCCTCCCTTTTCCCTACTCCTTTTTGCTCTTTTGGCATGTAGCCTCTTTGTAAATATTTGCAGGAGTATGAGCTAAACCAATGTGTCCTTGGTTGGTATGTTCAGGTATGTAACACAGTCAGTGAGCTCTAAACACTGAGCCAAGTTACATTTATAACATATCACTATTATCTTTATGACTTTTCCCCACATTCCTGCTAAATAAGCATCAAATGTGTGTAAATCGGTAGCTAGACATAATTAACGTTCAGTAGATAAGTTTAATTTAGTCTCTTATAAAAATACAAAGCTAAGGATGCACATTAAATTATAGAATGATTTACCAAATTTACCTTTACATATACATTTACAGAAGGCAAGAAAAATTATTTGATGATCAGATTTTCGAGTGGGGGATCTCAAACCCTGCAAAACCAATTACTTTTCTCATTGATTTATTGATCAGAAATATGTTTCTGCTTCAGTTTTCAACTTCATCTTTAAGATTCAACTTCACCCTCAACCCTAATCCTAACATCATTCATCATCTATTCAAAAGTTTAATCTGAAGGTTAATAATATAAACTGTGTTATGTACTGACCTTATTTTAAGCCATAACATCAGGGCACACGTTAATTATTAACGTTACAGGCTGTTTATCTATAGTCCGGTTTCAAAGAACAATGATAACACAGTTTGTACTGTGTACATGTGTACAAGGACATGTGTACTTGAACAATTACCATGAACAGTCTGACTATGAAGAGAACATGGCATGATACAAGTTCACAGTTTGCCTTTCTGCCACAGCAGTGAAACAAATTCATCAGTAGTTTATTATGAAACTTTTAACCTAAGATATTTATATCAACTTAAATATGATCAGTAGAAGCCAGTTTATTGCTCTGAAGCTGCTTTGCATTATGAACTTTTTAAAACGTTTTTGAAGTTTTAAGCAGATTCTTGAAAACTATTTAAAGTTGAAAAAAATGTATGCGTGTGTATGGAAATGTAGAAGAAGAATAAATAAATAAATAAATAAATAAATAAATAAATAAATAAATAAATAAATAAATAAATAAATAAACGAGTCTTCTGTTGAATCGTGTCTCATAATTTTTATGCTATGTAAAATTTATTTTATGATGTGTATGTTTTTTTTTTATAAATTTGTATGTATATATTTTTTCCTTTTATAAAAATTATAAAATTGAACTCGTCCTTGGAAATTGTTTTGGTTTTTGTCTAATGTTTCTGATCTGAGCAGTAGGTGGCGCTGCGGAGCAACATATAAACACCACAGAAGAAGATAAAAGTAGTAGAAGAAGCATGAATGTAATCCATGTATAGAAGTGGCAGAAGGAATAGCAGAGGCTGGTCGTTAGTTAGCAAGTCAGCAGCAAATAAACAGAGGAAAGAGTAGGTAAGAATCCCCACGTCCTGTGGTTGTAAATAAATATAATGCCTTTTATCATCTTAGAAAATAGAAATATATAATACGTTTTTACTGCATGAACGTACACCTTCTTATTTAGCAATGTAGCATAACTGTTAGCTAACTACATTCAGCAACAACTATTGTTTTTACTTGGTTTTGCAGTCTAGTAATAATAGTATAAATATTACTACATTCAGCAGCACAAAGAAACATGAAGCGTATTCTCTTGCTGTACTGATTCTTCCTGTTGATATTGAAGTTTTATAAACGTATAAATCTCTCACAACGAGTTTCATATAGTCTTTTGATTTGACTCAAGATTCACATGTACAGGTGCATTTCAAATATTTTGAGGATTGTCTTTCAGATTATGAAAACACAAAGCTTTTCACAATATTCTAAATATTTGGGATACACCTGTACATTAAATGACCACGTGGTCACACTGGGCACACCATCTCTACCACTGACAATACAAATATATCTGAAGCATGCATGCTGAAGCATTTATAGTATTAGTATGTGCAGAAATTATTGAGTGATGAAATGGTCATCGTGGTCTTCTAGACTCTGACTGTCTTACAGTGTTAGAATAGAATAGAATTATCTAAACAAAAAGACCTCAACGTTGCAGACATGTCCGCTGACACCAAGATTGCAGAGCTGCTCACAGAGCTTCACCAGCTCATCAAACAGACCCAGGTGAGTAAGTGATATTTATTACACAGAGATGGGTGATGGTTTCTGGATGGATGACTTGTTCTTCATATTCCCTGTATGTTTCAGGAGGAGCGATCACGCAGCGAACATAACCTGCTCAACATTCAGAAAACGCACGAGAGGATGCAGACGGAAAACAAAAGTCAGTCACTACAAAACACTGTATGAGGAACACACAGTGTTGTGTAGCAGTAGATCATTTGACACAATTTTGTTCATTTAGTCAAACATGTTTTCTTGTGTTTCTGTCTCTTCCAGCTTCCCCGTACTACCGGACCAAGTTGCGAGGCCTGTACACAACAGCTAAAGCAGATGCTGAGGCCGAGTGCAGGTGAAGGGGCAACATGCATCACACCATGCTGATATCTGGACAGCTTCATTTTAATGTGATGAGGCTGTCACAATTACCAAATATTGCAATAATGATACTTAGGACTGATATTTGATTCATTATTTTCTTTACTCACTCACTTTTTGTTACTCTCAGTATTCTGCGACATGCCCTTGATAAAATAGCAGAGATCAAGTCTTTATTGGAGGAAAGGAGAATAGGTATGTGTGTGTTGAGATTTTTATATGCAAAATATTTGCAACTGTCTTTCTGTAATTTTAAATTAACATGTATTTATTTATTTTTCTCCTTGTGCAGCTGCTAAGATGGCAGGTGTTTACAGCGACGGTGACCCTCCCAGGAAGACGATGAGGCGCGGCGTCCTGATGACGCTTCTGCAGCAGTCGGCCATGACACTCCCACTGTGGATCGGGAAGCCGGGGGAAAGGTAGCTGCTGCTCATCCACTTAAATATCACATGTAGAGAAGCTTAATCTGCAGCCTACTACTGATTCCAGTCAAACGTCTTCATAGCTTCAGAGAGTTTTGTTTGCATGAGATGCTTAAGCTTAAAACAGACAAGGGACAAAAATAGGATGATGGACTTTCAAACCTTTAATTTAACTGAACTTAATCATGTGTGATCAGTAAATCATAGCTCCTTAAATGTTGACAGGACATTCACTGCTATAACCCTGTTATTTAGTAATTGTGTATTTTATATTTTCAAGTCATGGACATTTTATCCATCAAAACCTTTCTAACAGCCAGGAAAGTTCTAGAAAAGTCTGTTTTCCCAGTGTGATGTTGTTCCTAAGATACAGCACAACTGTGTTAGTTGCATTTGAGGAGCTAACTTTTTAAAATTTATTAATATGTTATTCATTTATTTTTTATCCAAATTGTATTTAATGATCACTAATAATCACTTTGGGGTAATTTTTTTTTAATGATTTGTATGTTCTTATCACCCCAGGGCATGATGGGAGGCCCCAGAGTCTGTAGAATGTAGAATAAACCCACGAACTTTTTCAGTTTTTTGCCAGAAAAGCAACAGATTAAACAACAAGAAGATTAAAATGAATAATAACCTGACCTCTCGACTAGACTTAAAACACATGTTTATTATATTTTGGTTTTGTGAAGTATAAGACACTGTATATTGTAGATTTTCAATCCCCTTGGTTCAGGCTACAAACTTACTCATTGTTCACATGTTTATTTAATATGTATTACACTCCCAGCAGGGCAAAGGACATTTTTAAACATGTGGAGATAAGGACAGGGGTGAGGGTGGAGTTTTTACTTTTTTATCCCATACTTACTCTACTGTATCTTTACTTGAAATTATTATTATTTTGATGTCAGTCCTTTATTGAATAAGTATGACTTTATTCTGGTTAAAAACAACATGTAGATGGAATATGAATGAAACATTAATGAAACCTTAAATTATGGATTCAATTAATAAATAAAGAATAATTAACTAAATCTAACTCAGACATTGAGAAAAATGTTAACTTTGTAAAAGGAAATTCAATATTCAATCAAGTGTTGGTACCACACAATCACATGGCTCAGACAAGAGTGTTGTTTTAAAGTGAGGAGACCCAGCTTTTTAAATATTTTCTCTGTGTTAAATGCTGTCAGCCCGCCTCCTCTCTGTGGAGCGACCCCAGCCAGCAGTGACTATGTCGCCAAGCAGGGAGACAAGGTAGCAGCGAGGGTAAAAGCTGTGGATGGAGACGAGCAGTGGATCCTGGCGGAGGTGGTCAGCTACAACCACTCTACCAACAAGTAAGAATACACACAACAAAACTCAATCCCACACATAAGAAATGTCAGGTTTTAGCTGAATGTTTTCTTCTTCTTCTCCTCCAGGTATGAAGTTGACGACATTGATGAAGAAGGAAAAGAGTGAGTTATTTAGGTTTTTTTTTAAGTCTGTGTTAAAGTGAGAGAACAGACAGAAACCTGCTACCTCTGTAGATTTCTGTCAGCACACTGTGTCAAATGAGAGCTTATTCTAAAGCTACTTTTTTGCTGCACATCGGACAATGTCAAAACCCACAAATGTGGTGTAACCCTAAAAACCTGGTAAACACAAAAAAGATAAAACCATGGGTAAAGCCAAAATCCTTTATTTTTATTTTGATGCATTGAGAACACTGCATTTTATATACCGTATTTTCACGACCAAAAGGCGCACCGTACGAAAAGGCGCAGTCTCAGTTATGTGTGCAATTATTGTATTTAACACACAGATAAGGCGCATCTGAAGATAGGGCGCAGGTTTTATATACACGTTTTATATACACGTTTTATATACACGTCCGCCCCTGTGTGTATTCATATACTACGTACGGCCCGCCTGACAACACACACACGTGCATATTAAAAAAATAGATCGGGAGCAGAACTGAGTTTAGCTGTGCTTTTTATTAATATATTAAAATACTATTAATTACAACAACACTATTAATTACAACAACACTAAAACAAGCACATTACCGTAACAGTCACTCAAACCCATCGAAGTCTTCATCCTCTGTGTCGGAATTGAACAGCTGCGCTAAATCACACATGGCAGGTTCACGTTCCTCACTGTCAGAGTCAGAGTCCGTGCCGTGCAGCTCCCTAGAAATGATGCCGGCTTTAGCAAAAGCTCGAACGACAGTGCCAGCAGACACGTTAACCCAAGCAGCTACAATCCAGTCACACACTGTGGCGTAACTCGCCCGGCGCTGCCTTCCAGTCTTTGTGAAACTGTGGTCTCCTTCGGTCATCCACCGCTCCCACGCCGCTCGCAGCCTCACTTTGAACGGCCGGTTCACGCCGATGTCCAGCGGTTGGAGTTCCTTCGTCAGACCTCCCGGAATCACAGCAAGCGTAGCGCTCATCTGCTTCACTTGCTTTTTGACGTCGGCGGTGAGATGGGCACGCATGGAATCACAAACCAGCAGCGATTGTGATGTGTGGAAAAAACCACCCGGTCTCCGTACATACACCTGCCTCAGCCAATCCTTCATCATTTCCTCGTCCATCCAGCCCTTTTCGTTTGCCTTAATAATGACGCCTGCTGGAAACGTCTCTTTAGGCAAAGTCTTTCTCTTAAAAATCACCATCGGCGGCAGCTTCTGTCAGTTAGCATGGCAGCCGAGCACAACGGTAAACGAAGCCTTTTTGTACCCCGTTGTGCGTCTCGCTACCGTGCTGGTTCCCTTCTTTTCCACCGTGAGACTCACCGGGATGTCGAACGTCAGCGGCACCTCGTCCATGTTGGTGATGTGGCTCGGCTGGATGTTTTTGTCGGCGATGTGTCTGCTGCAGAAAGAGCGGAAGTTTGCCAGCTTCTCACAATAATCTGCTGGACGCTGCTGCGCTACCGTTGTCCTGCTCCAGATGGAGAAATGGCACCGCTTCATGAACCGAAAGCACCAAGACGGACCTCCGTGGAACTGTTGAATTTTCATTTCCTCCGCTAACTTGACTGCTCTAAGCCGAATAGTGACCGTCGAAACGCTCCTCCCCGCCCGCTCTTTGCTCGACGATCCATTGCTCCAGTCTTTCCTCCAGCTCTGGCCACTTTGCCTTGTGTCCGCGGAAACTCAGCTGCGTTTTTTTCACCTGTCGCAGCTCGTTCTCCAGCTTCCTCCACTTGCGAACCATCGATTCGTTAATTTTAAATTCTCTGGCGGCGGCTCGATTCCCGTGTTCCTCGGCGTAGCTGATAGCCTTCAGCTTAAACTGAGCTTCGTAAGCGTGTCTCTTGGCCATTTTCAAGGTTGTTAAGACAGCAATGTTCTGCATAAAGCACATACCTGTTCTTTTATACACAAATCACGCCCCATCTACGCCAGATCCACGCCCACAAGCCCCCCTTCTAACGCACCATGTTCTCTATCACGTCCGCAGCATCATGGTTCTCTACTACGTCCGCACACAGATAGGGCGCTCTGGACGATAGGGCGCGCTGCACATTTTGAAAAAAATCGAAGACGTTTTATATGCGCCTTATAGTCGTGAAAATACGGTACTATAAGTCAAAATGTGAGGAAAAATGTGGATTTTTTTAAATTACTTTACAGAAAATGAAGAAAAATGAATATGAGGCTGTTAAAACAAAAAGAAGTCTGTGTTTTCTTCACAAACTGAGAAATCTTCCAGAGGAGGTATTTCTTTGAATCACTAAACTAATTATTAAGCCATTATTATTAACTATTTAGTTGAATAACTATAGTTTCTGATGAACTAACTGGAGTCGACTAACTTCGGGCCCAGTCAATGCTAAATCCTTAGGCCTTTTCAGTTTATACAGTTAATATTTGAGTTTGTAAAGAAAAATCCAATAACGTGTACTTCGTTGAACAGTTTAAAATAACTTGCAATATATCAATTACTAATGTTGATGATGATGATGATATCATAATCAAGGGTCAAATATTTTGATATTATCACATCATGAGGTACTTCTCAGTACCCATTCCTGTTCTCAGTACCCACATCCTGTTTTCTATACTTTTAAAGAAGAAACAATTATTTTTAGCTTAATAGCAACACATGTCTGCATGAAACTTGTGTGGATGCTGGAACTAGTGGCATTGTGACTGATCGGTGTGTCTTTGATCAGGAGACACACTCTGAGCAGACGGAGAATCATCCCACTTCCTCAGTGGAAGGCCAATCCAGAGACGGACCCCGAGGCCCTGTTCAGTAAGGACCAGTTGGTGCTGGCTCTCTACCCTCAGACCACCTGCTTCTACCGGGCTCTGATCCACACCCCTCCACACAGGGTGAGACTTTCAGCTCCACTCAGCTGTAGTGTGAAATCACTGTTGTCTGTCTGCATCTCAGAGCAGTCCCACCAGGATTTCACTTTTTTGTGATTTTGCAATCAAATTGACTGATTTTTATGGTATTTTCTCATAATTTGCATGGAATTTTGCCCCCCTTTTTTACTTACTTGTAAACTCCATCAAAGGTCTGAAAAGGTTTAGGACATAAAAATAAATAGATCATTGATCCTTTGTTCCAAATTTGTACTTCTGCACATATACCTCTGTCCTCTGTGCACTACATTTTAACACACTATGCAGTGTGTTAAAATGTAGTGCAGTATGAGCACTTAATGAGTGCACTCAGATAGAAATTTGATTGTTGATAGTGGGAAACTGAGTATGGATCATAGCAAAGCAGCAAAATCTACAAAACTATGTAGCAGAAGATCACAAAGTTACATCACGGCAAAAGGAGCAATAATGGAGATAGATGAAGCGATCTGCAGAGCTGATGCTAGCAATAAATGTCTTGAAAACACAGTCATTGTAATTCTGAAAAAGACACAACAATAGTATAAAACAGTGCTTGTTTTAATCGGCTGCCAAGTGGCAGTGGTCATTGCACTAATGGTCAGTTGTTGTCTTTGAAAAGTACTAGGAGAAAACAGTAAGTAAAGTAAAGTAATTTAGGACAGTACTACCTTCTAGAATTTTGTGCATTGCACAAGTCAGAGACTGAACTAGAGTAACTGCAAAGAAGTTTACTGAATGTGTGTGTGTGATTTAGGACACAGCAACAATGGGCAAAACAACCTAATTTTGTTTTGTGCAAATACACTGCCACCAGCAGGTATAGAAAGAATATATGAGTTCTTGTGAAAGATGGGTAGTGATTGGGGGTTATTTTGCAAGAATTATGCAACATTATTTAGACATTAGAAAATATGCTGCATTGCAACATTTTTCAGTGCTTCATGCAATCCCAAAATCGTGAAAAATTGCAGGGACTATCAGAGGTCCATCTGGGAGAGATGGGAGGACTCTGTAGTTCTTTAAAGTGTTTATAAAGAGATCCATTGTTAATAAAGCCTTAATGTTCTGTACAAAATGTTGAATACACTTTCTTTCTAAAATATGAAACTATAAATAAATAAGTAATGTTAGATTTGAATTTGTCTAAAATGCCAGAAAAAAATCACCTCATTACTGTAGACACCCTTCTAAACAGATAATCCACTGTCATTTATCTCAATATCAATATGTCCTTAGTAAATAATTTTATTTTTTGGATTGATTATTGTCTGAAACCTACTTTGCTTTTCTGTGTGGTATTTTCAACATTAAAAAATGTCAAAGGTGCAGTGTGTCAGATTTAGCTGATTCTACTGAGAAAGACATGACATTTGACGAATTAATGCACCTGGAGAGTCGGATGTTCATAGACTCAAATTTAAACGTGTGTGTGTGTGTGTGTGTGTGTGTGTGTGTGTGTGTGTGTGTGTGTGTGTGTGTGTGTGTGTGTGTGTGTGTGTGTGTGTGTGTGTGTGTGTGTGTGTGTGTGTGTGTGTGTGTGTGTGTGTGTGTGTGTGTGTGTGTGTGTGTGTGTGTGTGTGTGTGTGTGTGTGTGTGTGTGTGCGCGCCTATGCATTTGCAGCCTCAGGATGACTACTCTGTGTTGTTTGAGGACACGTCGTATGCTGACGGTTATTCTCCACCGCTCAACGTGGCCCAGCGATACGTGGTCGCCTGCAAGGAGAACAAGAAGAAGTGACCTCAGGGTGGTGATGAAGCCTCAATGAGACATACTTTGTCAAATCAGTGACTTAGAGGAGCTGTAGATGAGCGATGATTGTTGTTATTCTGCCTGGAAAAGCCCAGTTTGGGTGTATGTTTTGTATAGGTCATGTGTTAATGAATTGTGTGTGATACAGTAGTGTTCAAAAAAATAGTAGTGTGTTTAAAAACATCTGTAAATAAGAATCCTTATCATTTTTTATGCATTGGGATATAAAGAAAAATACAATTTGTAATTATTAAAAAAATGAATAATAGCCTGTGTGTTTTTCACAGATTTTCACTGTAGAAACTGAAAAATCTTCAGGATTTAGCATCCTGTGAATCACTAAACTAATATTTATTTGGAGAACTACAGTTTCTGAGAACGGCTTCAAATCTGTGTTGCATAGTCAACTAACCGCTGGCATCTATGAACAGATATTTCATCTCTAAAATTCCTCTGCATTTTTGTTTTTTTTCTCAGAAACTGAGAAACAGCATTTTTGACATCACCCCACACTGCTTTATCTTGATCAGTACAGAACGTGTGTCTGTGATAGGAGCTGTGTACATAAAAAACAAAATAAAACAAATAAATGTTTTTCTGATTATTTTTTTTCCACACAAAAAACGTTTAATTAATGTTTTAAAGTTCTGCTAAATCAAAAAAGTATCCATATCATGCTTTTACACTTATAGTTGGAATATTTGGTAGGCACCAGGCAGAAAATGTTACTACGCAGCATATAGACTTCAGCACAATCCACTTTCACACTAGCAAATAAACTAAAATTGCTATGATTGAAATGATTGATGGATTGATTTACTTCAATTCTTTAATTACACCAACTCATAATTACTGCAAAAATGTAACTTAAATTGCTTTTTTTATGCAGGAATCTTCCGTGTACTGTATTAATACTGGTAGATGAGTGTTTTTTATTAAAAGTAATACGATTTCATACAGTCCCCGAAGACTACATCTTCGTCCTGGAAAAATTACGCTGACTGACATTATTTCCCACAGCACTTGAATGCAGCATCGGGAAAGCGAAACAGTAATGGCTGAAGTGGTGAGTGTCTCATCCGCGGCGTTTTTCGATTAAATAAAACTGATTAGCTACGTCAAATATTCGAGCAGCAATGTAGTTCTCATTAACAGTACTACTGGTGAAAAATAAACTGTGAAGGCAAAGAAACGCTTGAACCACCTCTAACGGTAGTAAATCAGCATCTTTGCAGTTGGCTAACGTTTGACAATCAGATTTTCAGAATAGAGGTGAAATCTCAGAAAACAACTAATAAACTCTCGTTTTGTTTTAAAAGCTTTAATTATCCATTGAGTCAAATCTGCATCTGAAAGGTAACTAAATTTAACTGTCAATTGTTAGGTGGGGACTTCTAGAAGTGAACACGGTAAAACTCGAAACTGACACATCAGTAAACAGCGAGAAACTTCTTCAATTGATTAGTTAGTAGAATAAATTATACGTTTTATAAAATCGTATGTTTAAAATGTGCAAATGAGTTATTTACTAAATACGAGCTTATTTGCCAACACACCCAGAACATAAACCTGAACGTTGGATAAAGAAGGTTCATCATTTTTGTGTAATTGAGAGCCAGGGGTTTATGGGTTGTCTTTACATTATAGCTGCAACAAAGACTACTGTGGTAATTAATCTGAAACTATTGATTTTAGTTGTTTTGTTTTAATTAGCATGTGTTTATTGATTCAGAAAATGTAGTAATTTTATGTAGCGTAATAGTTGAAATGAATCATTGCAGCTCTACTTCTAATCACTCCAAATGTCAAAATTTCTGAATTCTGTCAGCAATCAAAAAAAGACATTTTCTATGTTTTTGAGGAATAAAATCATCTGTCCCTGATCCCCTGCCTGTCTCTGATCCTCAGGTATCTGAGACTGAAACACAGGCTGTGAAGCCGCCACCCAAACGCAGACGCATTCTTGACCCTTCAGCTATCGTCCCAGTGCCAGTTTACTCCAACAAGGTAAAGTGTTGCAGCCCATTGGAAAGAATCTTTATAGTCGGGATGAGTGTGATCATGTTAGACATTTTTTTCTTAGGTCAGCAGCAGTCTGCAACTGAAGCCGAAGGCTTCTGTGTTCATGCAGAAGGAAAACACAAGTAACGATGACAGTTTGAAGTTCCAATTTCCGTCCAGAGGATCGACAGCAGCTTCCCTCACTGACCCTGACGAGGATGAAGCTGAGTTTGAGCAAAGTGAAACAGAGCATGCTGCGAGGAGCAAAGAGCCGTGAGTAGTGATGTAGGATGTTGAATTTAATGCTGCATTCAGGTGCTCTGAGTTGAGAGGTTATTCCTCAAAATTTAGTGTGTTCATGAGCTCTCAAGTCAATGGGAACACCATGGATAGAAGGAAAGAAGATGCCCTGTATTTTATTACTCAGACCATCTAAACCAGTGGTTCTCAAATTATCTAGCTTTAAGACTCACAAACATCCCTTAATGACAAGCTGTGACAGAAATCAAAGAAAAATGTCCACATTTCAAACTTTTTCAGTTTTTAACATTCAGTTTTACTTCAGTAACTGTATTGTAAGTTTGAGTCACTCATTCTGGCTGAAAAACCCAAAGTGAATTGCAATCCACCAGTTGAAAATTACTGGTCAAAACCCACGTTGATGCTGTACTATTTTCATATAAGTGATTTTTGTCCCAAAAAACAACAACTTTACCGACTGACAGTTATCAGGATTCAGGTAATCAACATATTACATGTGAGCAAGAATGTGCATTTATATGTTCTGTGTTTATTTCATTAGTATTTAGATTTATTTATTTATTGATTATATAAAGAATAACATACTTCTATACAATTTCTTTCAAAATAAATGAGGAGAAAACAGAATTAAAACAAACAAGATATAAGCATAAGACACAAGACACAGAGTGGACCAAACAACACAACAATAAAATTGAAAAATATATTTTCAATCTTTCTTATTAATCTGCAACAGTATATTGTACTGGGTGTAAAAATATTCTAAAATCATTAACAAACCAAAAAAGCAAGTATTGGTATTTCTCCATTTGCTATACACATAACCATAAGGTTAATACATCTGTTTTACCATCAACAAAACATGTATTTCCTCATAAGACGTCAAAGTCGCCAAATCGAAATCCTCTCCAACTTTCCAAATAGTTTTTTCTACAATGAGCATGTGTTTATGTGAATTTAGTAAAAAATCAATTTTTCCGATGTAGAGAAAGTCACCTGTGTCTCCCACACAGGTGAGCGCAATGTTTGAGTGATTGGATGAGCTTAGAAGAAAATAAACAGTGTATCTTAGAAAAGAAGCTTATCCTGTGTTTGTTCCAGGGAAGCCCTTCAGTGCCCATCTCCTCCTCCACTGGAGAGTCCTGTCCACAAACAGTTGAGGAAGGTCACGCAGAAGATCAGGTGAGTGTGGATGTTCAAAGAGCTTCAGTGGCACGATCCTAATCAAAAAATATTCACAATAATATTGTGTGTGTGTGCGTGCGCGCGTGCGTGTGTGTGCGTGTGTCAGCGAGATTGACAGGACGCTGAAGGCAGTGAACTGCCTCTTCTCTCAGGAGCCTCAGGGCCGGAGATTGAGATGCTGCCAAGACCTACCATGTCAAGGGCAAAATGACGACAGTGTTGTCATCATTGCGTCTAACGATGATGATGACATCATCATAGTAAACCCCCTCGGGGGTTCACCTTACAGCTCCTTAGGCCGGGAGATCCCCCTAAAGATTCGTTGCCGGACAGACATCCACAAGATCCCTGTGATGTCGGTGCGAACAGATGCTTCTACAGATTCTCTTCACGGCTTTGTGTCAAATCTAAACACATAACGGACATGTTTGTGATGTGTTTGTTTCAGTCAGCACCTCTAAGCTACATCGTGAGCCAACTGTCCATCATTCTTCAAGTCCCGCCTCCTCGCCTCCTGTTGTTGAGGGAGGAAGTGGAGCTGCCAGCAGACTCCACTGTCAGCGAGCTTGGCCTCGGCATCGCTGACATTATAGGTGCTGCTCTTTTTATGTACACTTTATATACACTCTACATAACTGTGTGCGTGTCTGTGTGCATGCGTGCACATATACATACACTATAGTTATAATATATACATATAGTTATGTAGTTAGTATAATTGGCATTAGTATACATACATACACACACACACATCAGCCACTTTATTGAATATACCTTGCTAGTACTGGGTTGGACTCTCTTTTGTCTTCGGAACTGCCTTAATCCTTTGTAGCATAGATTCAACAAGGTACTGGACACAGTCCTCAGGGAGTGAGACATGATAGCATTACCAGTTGCTGCAGATTTGGCAGCTGCACATCCACGATGCCAATCTCTTCTTTCACCACATCCCAAAGGTGCTCTACAGGATTGAGTTTTGGTGACTGTGGAGGCCAATTAGGTACAGTTGTTCAAGAAAGCAGCCTGAGATGATTCCATCCCCCACAAAAATACACCACCACCAGCAGCTGCCTAGACCGTTGATACAAGGCAAGATGAATCCTTCTGTTGACGCCAAATTCTGAGCCTACCACCTGAATGTTGCGCCGGAAATCGAGACTCAATCAGACTACACAATGTTTTTCCCAATCTTCTATTGTCAATTTCTTTGATACTGTGTGAATTAGCTAAGCTGACAGGAGTTTTCCTGGGCACGGTCTTCTGCTGCTGTAGCCCATCCGCCTCAAGGTTTGACGTGTTATGCTGTCATAGATGCTGCATAACTCAATTGTAACAAGTGGTTATTTGAGTTACTGTTGCCTTTCTATCAGCTTGAACCAGTCTGGCCGTTCTCCTCTGACATCATTAAGGCATTTTCACCCACAGAATATTTTCTCTTTTTTGGACCATTCTCTGCAAACCCTAGAGATGGTAGTTGTGTGTGAAAATCCCAGTAGATCAGCAGTTTCTGAAATACTCTAGCCCATCTGGCACCACCAGTCATGCCATGTTTGAAGTCACTTAAATATCCCTTTTTTTGGTGTTTTTGATGCTTGGTTTGAACTGCAGCAGATCAGTCTAACCACTATTCTAAAAGCATTAAGTGCTGTCATGTGATTGGCAGATTTAGAAATTTGTGTTAACTAGCAATTGGTGTAATTATTAATAGCGTCTGTGCATTTATGTGTGTGTGTCTATGTATGTATGTATGTATGTATGTATACCTACATGTACTGATGTACCACAACTCACATAATATATACAAACTGAAGACAAAATTGATTTGTCTAGAAATTGTCTGAAAAGTGTCAAATGCTCTAATGCTAACACAGTAGAAGTTAACACCACTGAGCATTTTTACAATCCAATCTCTTCAAAAAAACTATTTACTTTCTGTGTCTTCTTGTGCAGATTGTGTTGTCATGGCAGCGGAGGATAAAAGCAGCAGCATCGATGGCAGCAGCAACATTACTATTCGACTGCAGGGCATAGACAGAGACTCCACACAGGAGTACTCTCTGAATAAAGTTTGTAGATTGTTTGTTTGTCTTACTTCCTCTTCTCTTTAGCTTCAGGAAACTGATTTATCATGTTGTCTTTGTGCTTTAGGGGGCACCACTGGGCTCAATCTTCTCTCAGTATGTGTCCAAGATGCTCAACAACACCCAGAGAAATGTCCACTTTCAGTTTGACGGTGTCAAGGTAAAACCGAGACAGACACCAGCCCAGCTGGACATGGAAGACGGAGACATCATCGAAGTCTGGATTTGAGCCTATAGATACACTCAAGAAAAGAAAAGAAGAGTTTAGTTCCAAAAAAAATACACTTTGTTTGTAAATGCTGAAAATGCAGAGACAACCCTTGAAAATAAAAACAATCATTTTGCTTGAATATTTCTGTATGTATGACTCATTTCTCTGTTCATTCTAATGTTGAATGTGGTACATGTTTCATTTACTTTCTCTAGGAGATTTTACATAGATGAAGTTATACAATACTGTTATAAGCTGAAATCTTGCCTTCACAATCTTACTAAAGTAAAAAATACAGCACTCATCAGAAAAGTGTAGTTAAAGCAGAAGTAGGCTATTTATTTTTGGGGCAATAAGAACATAAAATAATGATAACTTTTATTAAAATTAATGTAATGTGAGATCATCACACTCCTGTAAACAGCACTGAGAAAATCTAGGCTGCATATGAAGCCCTCAAGCAATCAGAGTGCATTTTAAAAGTGGAAGAAGATCCATTTAAAATTCTCCTGATTACAGTAAAATATAGTCCTGCAGAAATTCAATGTTGATTATTCCCATCTTCTTGTATAGGAACTATCACCTTTGAGAACTAGAAAGCCAACATATTGGTCACTTCAAGTTAAATAATTAACTAAATGAATGCAATAACATTACATGCATGTGTAGTGTTGCTGGTGTCAAATTTATGCAAAAAGTTGGAGAGAATCATATAGATCACCTTGAGCTGCTCAGCTACTATGTGGCTGTTTGCTGGTTTCTCTCATCAAACTCAGCAAGTACACAATCCAGCATCTCCCAAACATTGTGGTGGTCGAGTTGTCACCTGCGCATTCATAACTGTAGCACTAGCCAATTCCCATAGAAATTGCGATAGGGGCTGGGCTGTTGGGCTGTCTGTGCTTTGGCCTTATACAAACACTGTAATTCATGAGCATATCCTCAATTGAAGGGAGTGAATGGGAAGAAAGTAGTTTGCGGTAAAAAAAATTATGCCTCATATTATCTTCCCCAATGACTCAGAGAGCATTAAACATTCAGAGAACATTAACAGGTCCCTGCAGTTGGGAAGACCAGCAGAAAATGAATGTATGCCCCATACTTAACTTTAGATTTGCTTCTGAGCTCAATCATTTACAAGCAGGATTCCACTTTTTTTCTTTGCATGTCACACACAAAACATAATGATAGTTTACCCTTTGCCTGATGTCAGAGAGGAAATGAACATCTTGTATTTATTACTGTAAATCCACAGCTTCATGTCCATTAAGTCCTATGACTCTGGAGAATATGCCTATAAAACTGAGAACCTGCTGGGGCAAATCCATCTGTGAGTGAAATTTATTATTAAAAAGCAACACCTAGTTAGTTTAGATCTTCACCATAACAGATTTGTACTGACATGTTTTCTACATGTATTAATAACCATATCTCCCTTCTTTCTCTCAATTTAAGGAAATCAATATTCATAATGAATAACATCAGATTAATTCTGGTGGTCCAACTGCTGATTCTTCTACTTCTCTTCATGCTGTGGTTGAGGAAAAACACAAATTCATTCATTTATTCATTCATTCATTCATTTTCTTTACACATATATTCCTCACTACTACTCCTGTTGGATCCAATCAAACCAAAGTGTACATACAGATAAATTACATTTCTTAATTTTCTAAACAAAATAAGTTCTCAGTTTAAAAGTCATGAATATATACAATCACTGGCCACTTTATTAGGTACACCATGCTAGTAACGGTTTGGACCCCCTTTTGCCTTCAGAACTGCCTCAATTCTTTGTGACATAGATTCAACAAGGTGCTGGAAGCATTCCTCAGAGAGTTTGGTCCATGTTGACACGATGGCATCACATAGTTGGCACAGATTTGTCGGCTGCACATCCATGATGCGAATCTCCCGTTCCACCACATCCCGAAGATGCTTTATTAGATTGAGATCTGGTGACTGTGGAGGCCATTTGAGTACAGTGAACTCATTGTCATGTTCAAGAAACCAGTCTGAGATGATTCCAGCTTTATGACATGGTGCATTATCCTGCTGAAAGTAGCCATCAGAAGTTGGGTACATTGTGGTCATAAAGGGATGAACATGGTCAGCAACAATACTCAGGTAGGCTGTGGCTTTGCAACAATGCTCAATTGGTACCAAGGGGCCCAAAAAGTGCCAAGAAAATATTCCCCACACCATTACACCACCACCACCAGCCTGAACCGTTGATACAAGGCAGGATGGATCCATGCTTTCATGTTGTTGACGCCAAATTCTGACCCTACCATCCGAATGTCGCAGCAGAAATCGAGACTCATCAGACCAGGCAACGTTTTTCCAATCTTCTATTGTCCAATTTCCATGAGCTTGTGCAAATTGTAGCCTCAGTTTCCTGTTCTTAGCTGAAAGGAGTGGCACCCAGCATGTTATTCTGCTGCTGTAGCCCATCTGCCTCAAAATTCGACATACTGTGCGTTCAGAGATGCTCTTCTGCGTACCTTGGTTGTAACGGCTGGTTATTTGAGTCACTGTTGCCTTTCTATCAGCTCGAACCAGTCTGGCCATTCTCCTCTAACCTCTGGCATCAACAAGGCATTTCTGCCCACAGAACTGCCGCTCACTGGATATTTTTTCTTTTTTTCAGACCATTCTCTGTAAACCCTAGAGATGGTTGTGCGTGAAAATCCCAGTAGATCAGCAGTTTCTTAAATACTCAGAACAGGCCTTCTGGCACCAATAACCATGTTACGTTCAATGTCACTCAAATCACCTTTCTTTCCCATACTGATGCTCGGTTTTAACTGCAGGAGATTGTCTTGAACATGTCTACATGCCTAAATGCACTGAGTTGCCGCCATGTGATTTGCTGATTAGAAATTAAGTGTTAACGAGCAGTTGGACAGGTGTACCTAATAAAGTGGCCGGTGAGTGTATGTTTAAATATTTCCTATTGTTGGATTCAAAAAAAGGAAGAGAAGAACTAGGGGTTCCACCACTGAACTGAATAAACCTGCATACTAATGGGGTAAAACAGAAAAAGAAATAGATAAGTGATATAGAGAGAGAAAGGAGAGGGGCTTATTGACTGAAGGCTGCTTCTCCATGTTTAGTTCTGACTCTGGGACACTATCGAAGAGGTCTGGATGGTTCATAAGGGATCCGCAGATCAGAGATATACTTAGGCCCTAGACCATTCATGCTGAAGGAATGTGATCAATTTTATTAGTCAGTGAGGATTCTAGCAGCAGCATTATGAAATAGCAGCAGCTGTCTAATTAACATTTTGTTACATTATTCAAGCCTAATGAAAATAAAAGAATGGACAAACTTTTCTAAGTCTTGCTGACACATAAGGCCTCTAATCCTTAATGTATTCTTCAGATCGTTGTATGCTGATTTTGTGATGGTTTTAATTGTAACTGCTGAAATTCAAGTCTGAGTACATAACTACACCTAGATTTTTACCTTGGTTTGTGGGCATTAACATTGAAGCTGAGTGCTGACTTTTAATTGTTTTTTTCTTGGCTTCAACAGTAACTATCTAAGTTTATCTTGTTTGTATGGCTAATTCCTTCAATATTTTTAGCTTTTTCTTTTAGTGCTGGAATTAAAGCCATCAATGTTATTCTATAACTGGTGACCGTTTTTACTTCTGGCGGTTTTTAACATCAGCTGATGAGTTTCGCCGTTTTGTTATGCCATGTGACTTCTAAATAAGAAGTCATGTGAGCTGTGAAGCGGAAGTTTGGTCAGATCCAACATGGCGGTGAAAAACAAACGTCAGTCTTAAGGAGCTTCGCGTCGTTTTAAAATATTTGTTTTAGGTACTATGACCCTGACAGACTGTTCTTAATACAATAACAACAACAACAACAGCAACAGCTTGTGAGGTGACATGTAATTTAAACATAGTCAATAACTGTGCGGGACAACAGGAAGCAGCGGACAGAAAGACGCGGACTCATCCTGTCAGGTAAACAACACAGACCTGGTGTTTCGGCTCAAACGGCGACCGTTTGACACGCATTGATATTTGTGTGTGTGTGTGTGTGTGTGTGTGTGTGTGTGTGTGTGTGTGTGTGTGTGTGTGTGTGTGTGTGTGTGTGTGTGTGTGTGTGTGTGTGTGTGTCCGCGCGCGTGTGTGTGTGTAAAAGATAGAAATGTGTATAAGAGTCCTCCCTTATCACATGTGTTCATATCTGTACGTCACAAACCAATAAACAGCGTCTATACATCTGAGTGTACACATATATGCATGTTAACACACACACAGACATACGATTTAAATAAATGTGTATATAAAAAACTAAATAAACGTTTGTTGTAAACTTAAACATCTATTGCATAGTGTTACAATATGACAGCAATTACTTTATCGGAAACTATCCTGAGACTATATTGACATTTTTTCTTATACTGTATATTTTTATTATCTATTATATAGTATTTTACTAGTATTTTTGAATAATAAAAAACACATTCAAAACATTTTTGCTAGGTCTAAGTAGTATCTAATGCAATTAGAGGGTTAATGATCTTCCAAAGGTTTCTAACTGTAACAGATTTAACTTTTATGTGCTGAATGATCTTCCAGTTAGTGGCGAGACCTCATGGACTCATGAATCCGTTAGACAGTATATTTTTTATTTGGCTAAATGTTAAAAATTTAGCTGAGTTGTGTAATTAATTAATTTTTTAAAAGATTTTCTTTGAATGGAAACGGAGACAAACTTTCATGAACAAATATGGCACCTGATTAAAATATATTGACATTTTATCCAGTTTTAAGTCCATTTTACCCCTTGGTGTTTTTAATTATATTTAACAGATGATGTATTGTAGTCATCAGGCATCTGGATCTTTATTATCTTAAGTCAGCTTTAGCTCAAGTAGCGATGTCAAACGGCCTCAGAGAATCACAGAAACTGTTTATTACATTTTTCCCCCTTTTATCTTTGAGTCTCTTTGCTTTCATGAGGAGGAGACATCTGCAGATAATCTGGCACCAAGTAAAAATTCTCCTAAACATCAGCATCTTATAGATATGCAAGCTGAGCTAACCAAATACAAATTACTGCCACACGTTGCACACTACAAACCTTCCAACCGCTAAACAGCTTCATAGAGATGCACTGACTTTGTTTTCATTATATATAAAATCTTGCATATATATGCTCCAAATTATTGACAAGTTTACTGTTAAAGAATTAATGATCATATTAGATGATTTGGCAAATCAACAAAGAGAAAAGTCAGATGATAGTTATGAAGAAGTCGTTGATGTTGTTGTGAACTTTGTCTCAAACAGATTTATTGATCAAGTGGGTGATTGATACGGCTGCTGCTGATTTTATTCATCCCTCTTTGTAACATTAGAGGAGGAGAGAACTTCAGTTTGTGTTTTCAGCTTCTGTCAGTTTGAAGCTTTACAACGAACTACTTTCCTAATAACTACTTTTTTATTTATATTGTTTTGCTGAACAGTTTTAAACATTCATTTTTTTTTTGTACTTTGTCACTTATTTTCTATAGCTGCTTATTCCTCATTAGGGTCACAGGGGTCTGCTGGAACCATTCCTACTTCCCAAAACATCATCCTTGGAATGTGGGTCAGATCATCTAACAGTGAGATGGGTCACCTGAGGTCTAAATCTAGATGAGAAGCTGGCCTGGCTGTAGAGGTCGTTCACCTCAGATTCTGCCATCATGAGCTGCATGTCCATAGAAACCTGAGTCACATGACCGGGAGGAGGATGACTTCCTCTTTCCCTTCCTCTTCTGAAGCTTCCTAGACAAATGCAATGATGTGAAGTACTTAACAAAATTCCTCGTGTCATTCTCCTCTGCAGTGTCGAACACTTGGCAGTCGTTTTTTCTTCTTCTTGAAGAAGTCAGGAGGTTGAGTTTTGACTTTTCATTTGCGCGTCTATTTTTGATTTTAACAGGAAACCACAGAAACACAATGTGTCCCTATAGGAGACAGAGTAGGTTCCACACAAGGTCCAGTAATCTCACCTATCAAACATTTAGCAGCTACTTCCAAAAATTCTGCTTGTGTAATGAGAATATCATCAGATAAATTAATTTCATTCAACCAAGAAGAAGAAGAAGGAACACAACAAAATGATCTAAAGAGCATTATTCACTACTCAAAGGATTTAAAAAAAAAAAAAAAAAAAAAAAAAAAATGATGGAAATAAATTTTAGGTCGTTAGTTTAATTAGTTTAATGTGTTGGTTTAAGCAAAGCTCCGCCTTAGGAAACATCATTAAACCTCTGTGTTCAAACATTTACTTCATGTTCTTATCACAGCTGCACACAATATGCTGCTTTTCTTTCACATTAAAGATGACAAAATATATATATTTTTTAGACTAAAAACAGCACTCTGACCTTTTGAAACTTGCAGCTTTTCACTATTTCTCACATTTTATTGATCAAAAAACTGAATTCTGTTTTTAAAAATATCAGTATATGTTTTTAGCATGTTTTTTTTTTGTATAAAGTGCCCTACTGTATTATGTAGTTTATATTTGTAAAATGCAAAAAAAGAGAGTGACAGAAATATTTTAATGTATTTCTGTTTTGTAATACATTGAAGTTGTGGCTGTTTGTTTGTGGCCTGGTGTAGGGAAAGTAATAAAAAAAAAAATGTACAATGCAAAATGGAAAAAAAAATGTTAAATGACACGATTATGAGTTAAGATCATTGCATTTTCTGTTGAGTTCTGTGTTTTATTTAATAATAATATGTCATTCCCCCTACTCAGTGCAGCCATGTCTCTGGGTGAGCCCACGTCAGACTCTGCGCCGTTTGTCTCTGATGACAGCGAGGCAGAGGGCGTGGAGGAGCAGGCCGTCGCAGATCCTCGGGGCCCACCAGAGGAGTGTCCCAGCGGGATTTACAGGGTCCGAGCACTGCTGACCGTCCTCATACTCTGCTACATCAACCTGCTCAACTACATGGACAGATTCACTGTGGCAGGTATAGTTCGCTCATGCAACATCAGGAGCTTCTGAAAATTACATGTCAACATTAAAACTCCAGTGATTAAGAGGTTGAAGTGTCAGTGAAGGCTGTGAATCACAAAGTCTGAGAATATAGACCCTTAAGAGAACAAATGATTTGGAATTTGTTTTAAGAATAAATAATAGGAAGCTAAAAATAAAGTTTAAAAGAAGCATTCATGTACACTTTGTGTTAATGTTGATTTCTTTTTGTTTGAAACAAACTCCATCTGTATCTTGTACCTAAAATGTAAAACTAGTTTTGAGAAGAAAATGTCCAAATTCTCTGGTTGCAGCTTCTCTTCTCTGATTATGTTCTAGTTTCTTTTTCCTTCTATAGTCGTAAACTAATGATCTTTGGGTTGTGGACTGTTGGTCTGGACAAAAAAAAAGACATTTTGAATCTTTGAGAAACACTGATCGACAGTTTACACCGTTTTATGGATCAAAAATGAATCGATCAATAGTTTCAATAATAGAACGATTTTTGAAACTAGTCAGGAAATATCAGATTCATGAATGATGTTATGACAAAACATCAACAATCTTGCTCTTAAATAATTTGTGCTCTGTATTTAATATTTAGTTGTCATTAACATAAATATATTCATCCAAGACAAAAATGAAACTAATAAAATCCTAGTGAACATAGACAAGCTGGACAATGAAGGCTGTCATCTGGTAAATTAAGAGCAGGGAATAGATCTAAAATAAAAATACAGTTTATTGTGTCTGATTCTACATTTGATAACAGATCAATGAAGGAAATAAAAAAACGGCAAATGAAAGCGAGGACTCTGTAAGGATTTGATCTTCAGTTTCAGACTCTGTGGTCCTGTAACTGCTGTTCATGTCTGAGTTCTGTTTGTTTATGTCCTTTTATTGCTTCAGGTGTTCTCCCAGACATTGAGCATTACTTTGGAATCGATGATGGGAAGTCCGGCCTGCTTCAAACAGGTGATAATACCTGACGCTCTGCTAATTGTCTCTAATCTAATCTCTTCTTTGTGGTGATGAATCCTGAATCATCTGGTGTGTTTATGAAGCCCAGCTCTGACCATGTTTGTTTCTTCCCAGTGTTTATCTGCAGCTACATGTTCTTGGCTCCGTTCTTTGGTTACCTGGGTGACAGGTACAACCGGAAGTTCATTATGAGCTTTGGAATTGCATTCTGGTCATTAGTGACGCTCGCCAGCTCCTACACTCCCAAAGAAGTGAGACTTACACAGTGAGTTTGTTGTGCTGCAGCCTGTGAAACACCGAGCAGGGCTTTAATGTGGTGGTCCTACATTCTCGCAGCATTTCTGGGCTCTGCTGCTGACCCGAGGCCTGGTTGGGGTTGGGGAGGCTAGCTACTCCACCATTGCGCCCACCATCATCGCTGACCTGTACATCGGCGGGAAGAGGACCAACATGCTCTCCATTTTTTATTTCGCTATTCCAGTCGGCAGGTAGGGAAAAAGCATCTCTCATTCTGAAAGTTTATTTCACAGTTAGCTGCAGGAGGATAATTTCAGTCCCTCGCTGCTGTTGTTGTTTGTTCGGTAAGTTGAGCTGCAGCAATTAGTCGATTAATCCATAATAAGAGCTGTGATTTATATCTTCTATGAATTATAACATCTTTATAATCTGTAATGTTTTTCTTTGCTGAAAGTTTTTATGGTGCATGATTTTTATAACATGAACATAATTATGTGATATAAACATACATACCATTAAATGATTATATTACAATTATATATACCATTATACTACAATTAATAAAATTATATTACAAAAAAAGTGCTAATATTACAAGAATGAAGTCATTGTAATACACAAATTAAGTTATAATATTGTGAGGGTAAAGTCATTTTAAACATATAAATTAAACTAATATACTACAAATATTTAGTTGAGGCTCTAATATTAACCTCTAGACAGTGTTTGCTGCTGACCCTGTTTAGCCTTTGTTAAAGTGTGCCTTTATTTTGAAGGTTATGTATTGAGAAGCTGATTTTTGTTTAGATTGGGAGGACAGACAAAAAAACAGAAAATAATAAAGTGTGTGTATGTGGATTTTTTCTGTGTTTGTATATTTACTAGAATCCTCACTAGCTTTTTGCTGAGCATCAGCTTTTCTTCCTGTGGTACTAATCTTTACCCTGGTGATGATGCAGCACAATACATTAATTGTGTTTCCTCAGTGGTCTTGGCTACATCGTGGGCTCCCAGGTCTGTAACGTGGCTCAAGACTGGCACTGGGCTTTAAGGGTACGTTTTTTTTCCACTGTTCACTATATTGACTTATCGCCATTCACCATATTGGACAACCTTTATATTCCTGCTCCTCAACGTCCTTTTTCCTCCTCCTACAGGTAACTCCAGGCCTGGGTCTTATTGCAGTGCTGCTGCTGCTGGTCGTGGTCCAGGAGCCTAAACGCGGTGCCATTGAAGCCCGACCCGAGAATCAGCTGCATCAGACCAGCTGGTTGTCTGACCTGCAAGCTCTCAGCAAGAAGTAGGTTTACCAACACTGACAAGCTGCAATCAGGATTGCACACTATTGGTTTAGTCTTCTAATCCTAATTGTGATTTAATGTAATGGTGGATAAATGACTTGGACTTTGCTTTGGAGCCACTTTCAAATACTTTGGGTGGATGAATAGTATAAATGAAAATGCATTATGAGTATCAGATGTTTGTTTATAACATTTATATAGCACACTACAGAATGTGTGTAATGCTTTATAAAATAAGAAACAAAATAATGACAATTTAAACAGTAAAAATATATTATGTAAAATTAGCATTTTAAAAGTGAGTACAATCAATGTAGTGAAGGGAGAAGTTGTTTTTTCTTTCTGAAATGTAGTAAAGAGGAAGTATGAAGTAACAACATAAAATGGAAATACTCACAGTTGATTCTCAAGTGTTTTACCTGCTGTGACTCCCATCTCCTCTGCAGCTGCAGCTTTGTGTTGTCCACCTTTGGCTTTACGGCAGTGGCATTTGTCACTGGTTCTCTGGCTCTCTGGGCTCCGACCTTCCTGTTCCGAGCTGCTGTGTTCAATGGGGAGAAAGCTCCATGTGTAGAGGGTCACTGTGCTTCCTCAGACAGGTAAACATGGGTGACCGGTTTTCCGATTTTCTGCAGCAAACAAAACAACGTTTTTACTGACAGGTTGTAGACAATTGAAAAAAATCGTATCTGCAACAATTTTAATAATCAAAAATTGTCTTAGTCTTTTTTAAAGGAGGAAAAATTAGAAAGTTTTTGAAAATTAAGAATTTGAATTTTACTGTCATATCACAGTAAATAGTTGCAATAATTATTTAGCCATTACACACCAACCATTTTAATAATGGATTTGATTATTTCTAGAAGAAAATGTCCAAATTCTATGTTTCCAGCTTCTCTTCCCTCATTTTTTTCTGGTTTCTTTAGTCTATAATAGTAAACTGATGATCTGTTGGTCTGGACAAAAAAAGACATTTTAGGTTGAATATTCAGCTTTGGGATGTTAAGTCAATTTATTTATCAATACAGTAAATTACTATAAAAAGAGTCATAGTGAACTTTTTGGACAAAGTAATCCTCAGAAAATCTGTTATTTTCACAGTTTTTTGACGCTTCATACACTAAGTTACAGTAATCAGTAGGTAACTGAATTGTGAATTTGATCTTTAATCCTGATGTGTTGAGTTTGGCTCCAGACACAGCTTTGTGTCTCCTGCTGATTCTGCTGTGTTTTCTCCTTTAGTCTGATCTTTGGCATCATCACCTGTGTTACGGGTGTGCTGGGCGTGGCTAGTGGTGTGCAGGTCAGCCGGCAGCTGAGGAAATGGACAGCAAGGGCCGACCCGCTGGTCTGTGCTGCTGGGCTTCTGCTTTCAGCGCCTTTCCTCTACTTAGCCATCGTCTTTGCTCAGGCCAGCACCATCGCCACATACGTGAGTCCTCGTCATCCTCCAGTCACTACCAAGAACATCTGGGCTCGCTGCAGATGTTTTATTTTGGATGTGTTTGGAGGGAATTTAAATATGTCAGCCTTCAAAACCATAAATAATGGGATAATAGAACCCCGACATGCTCTGTTCGTGTTTTTAGGTTTTCATTTTTCTCGGAGAAACTTTCCTGTCCATGAACTGGGCCATTGTGGCTGATATCCTGCTGGTGAGAAAACTCTTAATTCCAATATCACAACATTATCACATGAGAATCAAAGAATAAAAAAAAATTGTGTAATGACGTAATGTTATTTTTTATCAGTTTTGTAATTGTCAAATATGTTTTTCAGTACGTGGTTGTTCCCACACGCCGCTCTACGGCTGAGGCTCTGCAGATTGTCATCTCCCACCTGCTGGGAGACGCAGGAAGTCCCTACCTGATAGGAGTGGTATGTGAACACACACACATACACACACACACAACTCAGATTTGGTGTGTGGGAATATTAACAAGACACAAACTGACCTGTTCTTATAAAGCAACAAAAGGCTTCAGGAAGAACTACATTCAGATGATTTTAGTTCTTAAACCACTAATAAATTTTCTTAGTGACATCACAACTTTACATAGAACCCAGGAGAAGTGTAAGTATGGGACATTTCAGAGAGCTGATACAATAACAAACTTCCTACAGGCTTGCTGAAGAAATCTCCTGTATGGTGGTAAACCTTTATTCTCTATAGACCTATTCTCTATAGAGCACAGTGAACTTCTGTTCCAGTGTCAATCTGAGTCAGAAAGCCAAGTAAATCTGGTGGTAAATGTCTTCCCTAAATACCATCAAATCAATGCAATTACAAGGAAACAAATGTATTTAATATGAACTAAAGAAAGTAGAAGGTTTGCTTTCAGCTAAATGAACAAGAGGGCCCCCCTGTGTTAAGTTCACACTTAGGAGAGGAAGGGGCAAATAAAATTCAGGTACCTGTAGTCTCATTTTTATTAATAAAGGAGAAAGAGACAGCCTGCTTGATCAAATTCCCATCTACAGTGAAGAAAACAAGTATTTGAACAGCTATTTTGCTATTTCTCTCACTTAGAAATCATGGAGGGGTCTGAAATT
Organism: Eupleurogrammus muticus; assembly: GCA_036785175.1. Classification (NCBI taxonomy): domain Eukaryota; kingdom Metazoa; phylum Chordata; class Actinopteri; order Scombriformes; family Trichiuridae; genus Eupleurogrammus; species Eupleurogrammus muticus. The sequence continues at coordinate 24,350,343 of JAYKQN010000011.1, read as the reverse complement.
TTCATCGTAGGTGCATGTCCACTGTGAGAGAGAGATAAACTAAAAAGAAAAATCCAGAAATCACAATGCATGATTTTTTAATGATTTATTTGTGTGATATAGCGGCAAATAAGTATTTGAACACCTGAGAAAATGAATGTTAATATTTGGTACAGTAGCCTTTGTTTGCTATTACAGAGGTCAAACGTTTCCTGTAGTTTTTCACCAGGTTTGCACATACTGCAGGAGGGATCCTGGCCCACTCCTCCACACAGATCTTCTCTAGATCAGTCAGGTTTCTGGGCTGTTGCTGAGAAACACAGAGTTTGAGCTCCCTCTAAGATTTTCGATTGGGTTCAGGTCTGGAGACTGGCTGGGCCATGCTAGAAACTTGATATGCTTCTTACGGAGCCAGTCCTTGGTTTTCCTGCCTGTGTGCTTTGGGTCGTTGTCGTGTTGGAAGACCCAGCCACGACCCATCTTCAATGCTCTGACTGAGGGAAGGAGGTTGTTCCCCAAATTCTCACAATACACGGCCCCAGTCATCCTCTCTTTAATGCAGTGCACTCGTCCTGTCCCATGTGCAGGAAAACACCCCCAAAGCATGATGCTACCACCCCCATGCTTCACAGTAGGGATGGTGTTCTTTGGATTGTACTCTTCATTCTTCTTTCTCCAAACACGCTTAGTGGAATTATGACCAAAAAGTTCTATTTTGGTCTCATCTGACCACAAAACTTTCTCCCATGACTCCTCTGTATCATCCAAATGGTCATATGCAAACTTAAGACGGGCCTTGACATGTGCTGATTTAAGCAGGGGAACCTTTCGTGCCATTCATAATTTCAAATCATGACGTCTTAGTGTATTACCTACAGTAACCTTGGAAACGTTAGTCCCAGTTCTTTTCAGGTCATTGACCAACTCCTGTCGTGTAGTTCCGGGCTGATTCCTCACCTTTCTTAGAATCATTGAGACCCCACGAGCTGATATCTTGCATGGGGCTCCACTCCGATTGAGATTGACCGTCATGTTTAGCTTCTTCCATTTTCTAATGATTGCTCCAACAGTGGACCTTTTTTCACCAAGCTGCTTGGCAATTGCTCCGTAGCCCTTTCCAGCTTTGTGGAGGTGTACAATTTTCTCTCTTGTGTCGTTGCACAGCTCTTTGGTCTTCGCCATGTTACAAGTTAAAGTCTTGCTGATTGTAGGGGGTGGACAGGTGTCTTTATGCAGCTAACGACTTGAAACAGGTGCATCTGATTAAGGATGATACATGGAGTGCAGGTGGACTTCTAATGGGCGGACTAACAGGTCCTTCAGGGTCAGAATTCTAGATGACACACAGGGTCTTATTTAAATACTATTCTTACTTATTAAATACTATACTTAAATTCTCTTTACTTCTCTTACTCTTTTTAGTTTATCTCTCTCACAGTGGACATGCACCTACGATTGAAAATTTCAGACCCCTCAATGATTTCTAAGTGGGAGAAATAGCAAAATAGAAATACTTACAAATACTTGTTTTCTTCACTGTAGGTAAGCTCAAACACATGGACTTAGCAGGAGTTAAAAGGCAGAGGTAACTAAGGGTCAACTCTGCAGGGGTCAGAGGAGACAGACACAAACCTGTATTTTAGAAAATTATTCAATGTCTTTATCAGGCTCCGACATAAAAAAAAAATGTTGTCAGAATGTTGCAAACTGCAAGTAATCAATTCTGACTCTTTGTGTTATGAAGTTTAAATTATTTTGAGACATATATATATATATATATATATATATATATATATAGACTGGGTAAGGAATGTAAAGATGCCACATCTTTTGATGAAAATAACAAATATCAATTTACAGAGGGGACTGCATTCGAAGACACCCCTTAAAGTACAGTGAAAAAATGATGCAGCAGGCCAGTCCATTTTGCAGAAATTTTATTGCAGCAAATCAAAATGGTTTCAGTAGTTTGTACGGCCCCAGGTGCATGTATGCATGCCTAACAACATCAGGACACGCTCCTAATGAGACGAAGAATAGCGTCCTTTTAATTTTTTTGAGCAGTATCTATATAGACATGAGAGGAATCAAGGAATTTTCCTGAATTTCAGGAAACAATTGACTGTTTTCCAAATGTTGAACTAGTCCTTCAAATTCAGCAGTAATATGATTAATTTTTCACAGTGTTGATCCTCCCCCTGTTCCAGGTTTCAGACTCTCTGAGGAAGACGGACTCCTTCCTCTGGCAGTTTCGGTCTCTGCAGCTCTCTCTGCTGCTCTGCTCCTTTGTGTCGGTGGTGGGCGGGGCTTTCTTCCTCGCCACGGCCCTCTTCATTGAAAGAGACCGCTTTAATGCCAAAAACTTTGTCCTGACAGGTGAGACAAACTGTTCTGCGTCTGTTAGTGTGTAAAAAGCCAAATCATTGGATGAACAACAAATTCCTCCTGCTCATACTGACCGCCAGGATCTGATCTGAACACTGTGAACCTGCCCTTTAAAATATGGATAACAAACTGAATTTCAGAGAAGGTTTTCTGTTTGTAAAATATTGTGAACTGACCCTTTTTATAAAGCAACGGAAATGTATAAACTTTTAATTTTTCTCTGTTGACAGACGACGAGCCGATTGTTGTCCCGAAAAGCGGCAGATCCACTCGGGTTCCTGTGTCCAGCGTTCTGATCTAATATCAGAAACCTGAGGAGTATCAGTTGGGTTCTTTGTACCTGTGCTTATTTTTTATTTTTTTTTTTATTTTTGGGACCGCGGACAGTGATAGGTCTATCTTCCTGCAGAAATACTTTACAATCGTCTTTTTTTTTTTTTTTTTTTTTTTTTAAGCCTTTTGGCATTTCTTTTTTACACTTTCCCATTCAGGAGCACCCCGGCGCTACAGGATATTTGTTTTTCAGCTCTAGGCATTTTTTTTGCTACTTGAACATTACTGGAGATTATCTGCAGAGTTTATTGAAAAGAAAGGAGGAACTCTGAGGAAGAGGAGCGACAGAAGCTACTCTGTGGATTTGATTTTATTGATTGTTCGACATTCGACCACCTATAAACAGTCCCATCCTGACCTTAAGTAACCAAAGCATCCTACGAGTTTAGATCTAGGCCATATTTGTGTATCTCTTTGTTTGAACTCCTTTTCACAGTAACACTAACTACTGTAATTAGTTTGGAACCAGAAAATGGAGTAATGATCCAAGTCGTGAAAAACTGGTTTTACCTCTTACTGTTTTATCTGTCTGCTCCTATTTTACAAACATTGCATTTGTTTTAAACCTTTTCCTTTAGCTCCTGCTGGTTCCAGTGTTTTAAAGTATTTTTAAGTAAACTCTCTTGCTGTTTGCAGGTGTCCTGGTTTTTGTGTTAAGTCGGAGAGTTCATGCTACAGAGGGTATTCTGATTCTTTATTAAAGGAGCTTTGTGGAGTTGGGCAGGATGGGTGGAGCAGAAAACTGTTGTTTAAAAAGAGAAAAATGCTATATATGCTACATAAAATGCTGAATTTGTTAATCTGATTTGTTTGTTAAACTGAAATTATTTTAGTCATCTATTAAAGGAAAATTAACTTGTCAAGATGTCTGTGTGTTTGACGAAGGAAATATGTTCTTAACACGCTTATGTAGGACAAGTGCTTATATTCATGAGCACATTATTATTGTATTGTACCATTTGTATACATGGTTATTATATTTGATGATACACCCTCTTTAAACTTCTTTCATTTAAACTTATCAAATTGAAGGAGAAGATGGATGCTTTGGGAAGAGGAACTGTATATTTGACCCATTATGGTAGCTTGTTCTGATACAGACAATCAATAATGGGTCACTAAAACACAAAGGTTACTATTTAATGCAGAGACCAATGAGAATTAATTTGAAAACGGTACAGTGGCACATGTACTGCTTGAACAGTAAAGGAGAAGGCTGAAAATCCCTGTAGCCACGGATCAAACTTTTCATTTCTCTGATGAGGGGCCGGGGTAAATTTGTAACAGAAAAAGTGACGATTTCCTAAATGTAAAAATGTATTGTTTTCCAATAAGCCACCATCAATTCAAGGGTTATTTCCTTTTCTGGATTCTTCACAGAACAAAGGTCAGAAAATAAACAATGCTATTAATGAAATAATTAATAACCAGATAACACTCTCTGGGTTCTTCAGCTTTGAGAGTTTGTCTGCTGGCATTTGGCCTTGCAAACGCAGATTGTATTCTTTAAATACCGCCACCGCCTCTTGACAAATGAGACATACAGCCTTTTCTTTGCATTACACAAAAAAAATTTCGTTCGTCCACTGCAGGTAAATGCCCTGCATTCTGATTTAATTTTTCTCTTACCTAATCTTTTCGCCATAATTTCGCTCTCTCTTTGAGAGGGGCGGGTTTAGGATTTTTTTTTCTGGGGGGTGCCAGATAGACTGCAGAAGGGTGGAATAGAATGTCACGTTGTATGCATGTATAAAATAATTACTAACTAATAGTTAATAATGAATTTTTTTTTTTTCAGCTACAACTCGGTCAACTGCCACCTACAGAAGTTCTCAGATGATACGGCCATCATCGGGTGTGTATCAGATGGGAACGACCAGGAGTACTGGGGGGGTCATCTATGACTTTGTCAGCTGGTGTGAGACCAACCCTCTCCAAATCAATGCCAGCAAGACAAATGAGATGGTTGTGGACTTCAGGAGGAGGTCACCCCCCACCACACCGGTGAGCATCCAGGGAAAAGACATTGAGACAGTGGTCTTACAAATACCTGGGTGTTCTCCTGAACAACAGACTGGACCACAAACATTAATGTCCTGTACAAGAAGGGCCAGAGTTGACCTTACCTGCTGAGGAGACTAAGGACCTTTGGAGTGTGCAGGACCCTGTTGAAGACCTTTTACGACTCCGTCGTAGCATCTGCCATGTTCTATGCAGTGGTCTGCTGGAGGGGCGGATGCACAGACGGGGACAGAAGGAAAATTGACACTGGTGCGGAGGTCTAGCTCTGTACTGGGCTGTCCTCTGGAGTCGGTGGTGGTGGTGGTGGGAGAGAGGAGGATGTTGGCAAAGCTGACATCCATCATGGACAACCCCCATCACCCTCTGCATGGGGTGGTGGGTGCGCTGAGCAGCTCCTTCTGCCAGAGACTCAAACACCCTCGCTGCAAGGAGGAGCGCTTCCGCAGATCATTCATCCCGACAGCAATAAGACTTTATAACTCATTGTAGTCACTTTTCCCCCGCTCGTCACTTTTCTCTACACACACACCCTGCACCTTAAGTATGCATTAGCTATGTATGTGTACATGTGTGTATGCACGTGGATTAGTGATGCACGATATATCGGCCAACCGATATATATCGGCCGATATGTCACGTTTTTTAACTTATCGGTATCGGTCCGATGTCAACAAATTCTGGCCGATGTCAACAATTGGCAGAGTTAAACCGCTACAGTTAGTTGGGTCACTGTCTGCGTGTCTCTTGGCGACGCGCTAAGCTAGCTGGTTCTAGCGGGCTCCTCCGTCACATCGCCCGAAAAGACAAAAAAAAAATGCGCGGAACGTTGCTCCGGGGTGTCGGACCCCGTCCTGCCGCCTTCTCATCGCCGGCCGCCGCCTCCTCCGCCGCGGCCGCTGACGTCGCCGCCTTCGCGGAGCTTTATCGGGTCCGCTCCGCCGTACTTCCTCTGACCACATGACAGAGTTTTACAGTGAGCCTTCCTTTAAATAAAGAGCACTGTTGTGCTTTTCAAATGTACAGTGTTTTTTCTGGTCTGTACTAAATTTGTGACACTATAGAAAACTTTTTTTCTCTACATATATCGATATCGGCAAATATCGATATCGGCAGTGACTGCCGATATGTATATCGGATATCGATATCGGCCGAAATTTTCACATCGGTGCATCCCTAACGTGGATATGTATGTCCATATATTTATATATATGCAAATATGTAAATATGTGTGTATGTATATGTATGTAGGTTTGTACGTGCATGTATGTATGTATATATGCTTTGCTTATGCATACTTTTTTCTTGCTATTTATTAGTATTTTTTCTCCATTCTATGTCCATATTCATACTGTGTATGCAGATCAACATACACTACACTACATAGTGTTGTGTATTTTTGTTTTTTATTTTTTATATTTTTTATCTTCTTTAGCTTTTATCTTCTTTTCTTTTCTTTACTCTGTACGCTGCAGTAACAGACAAATTTCCCCGTTATGGGATCAATAAAGTCATATCTTATCTTGAAATGTTTCACAACTAAGGAACATTTTATTGCAAAAGTCCAACTTTATTATTAAATACAAATACACATACCATATTTTCACAACCATAAAGCACCTAACTATAGGGCGCGGGTTTTATATAAAGATAAATAGATATATACAAAAATAGAGCGGCAGCAAAACTGAGTTTTGTTGCACTTGTTTTAAGTATCGATTACAAAATCACAAAAATAACATTTTTTAATCATCAATAGGCACCGGCATGGTAAAACACACTGATAAAAGCAAGTGTGTTTCTAAAAAATAAGCACAGGTGCACAAATGTGCGTATTGAAAAATAAGGGGGGGGGGGTTATGTCATCAATCAAACCATCAAAGTGCTAATCCTCTGTTTCTGATTCCAACAGCCGCTAAATCTCCATCAAACAGTGCCGCAGTTCCGTGCGGTGGAGCTCCACGAAAATGATTCATGATAATCCGCTGGAAGTTGCAACGCTACTGTAGTCCTGGTCCGGATGGATAAATCACACCCGTTTTATGAAACAAAAGAACCAAGACGGAAATGTTAAATTTACACTTTTTCTGCTAGCTTTACTGCTTTTAATCGAATGGTGGCCATTGAAACAATTCTCCCACTCATTCTTTGCTCGATGATCAACTGATCGAGTCTTTCCTCCAACTCGGGCCACCTGCCTTATGTCCAAGGAAATTCAGCAGCGTCTTTCATTAATCTTAAATTCTCTTGCAGCTGCTCAATTTTCATGTTCCTCCGCATAGCTGATTGCCTTCAGTCTAAATTGTGCTTCATAAGCATGTCTCTTGGCAATTTTCAGGGTTGCATAATGCACACCCCCATTCTTTTATATACAATCCACGAAAATATAAGACTTGTATGTGCGCCTTATAGTCGTGAAAATACGGTATATGAAAATACTACGGCCCACGGGCCGTAATTTGGGGACCACTGGTTTAGGGCCTTATTTATATACCTATATATACCTACAGTACATATATATGAACACCTATATATATTATGGGTGGGACTTTAACATACATTAATATAATAGTCAAAAAAGTCAGACCAGTCAGGCCAGAGATTCTGCACTGTAAAATTTGAATAAACAAAAATTTAAAAGCTTATCATTAGGTGTCCTCTTCTTCCTCCTTCTTCCTCTTTTCTGCTTCCTCTCTTCTTCTATTTCTTCTCTCGCCAGAAGAAAAGAGGCTGAGAGAAGACAGAAAACGAGAGAAGGACTCTTCTTCCTTCTCTCGGTGTGGTTTCCTGTTTGTAGGTGGGAGGATGTTACGACGGTTGCAGCAGCTTCATGCAGCTTTTCAGCACACATGTACACCGTCTGATTGGATTGAGGTGTTTGTGTGAAACTTTATGTATATGTGTGTGTGTGTGTGTGTGTGTGTGTGTAATTTTTTACTCCTCTGAGCTGCAGGCCCTTTGCAGCTTGCAGTTCAGTGGAGTTACATCAACCGACATGGCAACAGTTTTCTCCTGAGTAAGTCGACCTGTGCAAAACCTCATCACACAATCATACTCATCAGCTGCCATCTTGTGCTCAGGGGTTGGTGATAACCAGGAGCTTCTTGCATCTAATATAACCTTCTAATCATTTTCTGTCAAACATCAGATACCAACTCCCCATCTCTTTGGACAAATGTGACCTGAGCTGAGGGTGAGTAATCTTCTCTCTCAGAGGACACTTTGTCGGGGGGGTGGCAGAAGGTCAAAGGATCTGTAGTGGGACATAAAAGCAAAACTGAGCCTGAGCAAACTCCCTGATGCAGGAGGCGATTGGGTGCGGCAATGACAGAGGAGGGGAGGCTGTGACGAAGAAGGAGGGAGCAAAGCACCAAAGTAGGTCACAGATCAGATACAGAGCGAGCCGTCAGCGTAGAGAGACAGGTGAACGTGAGTAGAGAAGTCATCACATATGGCAGATGTTTGGTCAAAGTAGTCGTCTCATGTGGTCCACATCTTGGGGAGTACTTTCACTGATCTTCTATTGTCCTCCTCGCCGCGGCTGCACCACTGTCCCTCCAGTCTGCGTCTGTCCTCAACTGTAGGTGAGTTTCCCATCACTTCATTTTGGTAACATGCGACGGAGTATCAGTTTTGTTCCCAGCATGCACCTGTCACTGCAGGAGGATTTCAAGCTGGAGGGGGTCACAGCGAGACCTGAACCAATCGACAAGACAAACCAGCTTCAGTGTAGCCTGGACAAGCTCTGAGAGGTTTACAAATTCACCATTAGGAGCAAAATGACATGAAATGAGCTTCTTTTACTACAACTGAAGAATCGAAAACTTCCCACACGGTTTAGATTCTTTACTTAAACTACTCAAATTCACTCAAAACACATCTCAATAGGTAATTGAAAACATTTATTGAGTAATATCGTAGTATCTATATTCTATTAAATTGTCACTTTTTTTCTTTTTTACAGTAAAATTGCTAAACACTTGTGAAAGATGTTACATATTTTGATGCAGTACATTTACTATTAATCTACCTAAAGTATCTTAAATTGGCTTTGCATTGATAATCTTAAATATGAAATATTCTCAAATGTAGTTCTATAATATACATAATATACTGTAGTAATATAACACAGTATGTATGAAGGGACTGATACTTGATATTAATAATACTTTTCTGATTTTACATTTTTAGTTTTACTTGTTGTTGAGTGATTCTACTTTTACTCAAGTACACTGTCTGAGCACTTCATCCACCACTCATCAGTTTGTTTTAACATGTTTTTACATGTTTGTCGGTGTATTTGTACATCTGTAAATTGAGGTCAGGCTGGTGCGACGGTGAGTTAAATACAGGAAGAGTTTCACATCAGCAACAGTCACTCAGCAGCTCCAGGAAGCTGCAGGAAACCAATAGAGATGATCTCGATACAGAATAAAACAAATCTTAAGATAATGAAACAGCAGCTGCAGCAAAACTTACTTAAACAACATTTATATGAGAACTTTAGTACTGTACTTAAGTACAGTTTTAGGATTCTTCTACTTTAAAAAGTAATGTAATCTCTTTAATATATTTTCTAAATTCTGCAGCTCAGAATCATTAACTTCATTTCAGTTTTATTTTACTGTCACATTTCCTCTTGTCATTGACCTTATTGTTTTTTTGTAATTTATAAAATCCTTTTGAGGCTTTTTTGGTTGCAGTGAGAAAAATACAAAATGAATGTGAAGATAAAGCAAAGGCTTAAAATGGCCACTATTCCATACTTTATTTATTGTTTTTTTTAATTCTTGTTGATGATGAAATGAAGTGTTTTAAGTATAAATATTAACAATAGAGGAGTGTGAATATCTGGGTGTTTCCATGTTCAGGTCACGTGTTCCAATTATTCTCTGGAGGTTTTAGTGGTGACTTCAGGTTTACAGAGGAAAGAAAATGTATCAGTCAGTCACAGTCAGTCACAGTCAGACAGTCATACCTCATGTCACATGGTTTTGCTTCCTGTGTGATGCACCTCTGCGATCAGGACAATGATTATTATCATGCTCTTGTGATGCCACAGGAAAGAAAAAACACTAGTTATTCGAGAAAAGAGCAGCTTCCGCTTCCAAAAGACAGTTTACAGTTCATCGTTCCATCAAAAGCAGAAAAACACATGTATGAATCTAAATGTCTCAACAGGCTTTGAATGATACCCACATTTTTCATTTTTTTTAGTAGCAAAATTGTCATTCATGTATGTTGTAGAAACAATCGATCCCCAATGATTTTTCTTCTAAGCAAACAAACATCAAGTCAAACATATCAGAATGAAATATAAATAAATGAAATATAATAAATTATTATTACACTATTGTAAGTAATGGAATACAAAGACTTCCTAATGACCCTTAAACTTTAAATAATATAAATTTAAGATATTCCCAGAAATAGAAACATGTTTTAGACAGAATCCAAAATAATCTGAAAATTTCAATTTGGGGATCTGATCTCAAACAACTAGATAGATTTTTAGAATTTTTATTACTTCAATATTTGAACAAAAAAAGGTTATTGGTCATTTGAATATAGAAATTCAGTCTAAAAATGCATTAATGTACTTCAATGAAATAGTCATCTGTTAGAAATTTAATGTTTTTTTTATAACAAGCTAATCAATGAGTAGCTGTGCTTTAAACGTTTTGATCCAGAAGTGGAGCCACTGACGCCTGAACATATGTTCCCATGTTCAGCCTTTTTTGTGAAATCTGCTCTCTGAATGTCCTCCTCTGTCCTCAGATGAACCATGAACTTTTCATGGCTCCCTTTGACAGTGGCGATCACCATCTTCATCTCTATCTTTGTCCTGGCCATTGTCTGCCTCAACTGCAGGAACACAGGGCCACTGGGTGAGTCCATGCTGTTTCCACAGCTGCTCTGTGTGTGTTGTAGGTTTCATCTGTGGGTGATTGATTATTATCAGAAATAACTAATAAATTTATCAAGTCCAACACCGAGAACATATACTAAACTTATCAATTTGGAACTCCTATTATTTAATAACTAAATTTAAAAATGACCTGCAATAAACAATCAGATTTCCGGATTTGAATTATTAATATATTCATTCTAGTACAATGTTAAATAGTGACCGCAGGTCTTATCAAGAGCATTAATTTACATAGACACAAAAAAACACAATCAATCATAAAGAGATGACACTACATGTGTTTGGGTAAGAAAACTACAGAGAAACAGAGAGAGAAGAAGACCACCGGGAGGAGGGAGGCAGAATTTAACACTGATGACATCTTCTAGTTCTGATGAGACCCTTTTTGTGCCTCTGATTCTTCTTTTATCTACTAAGAGGGTATATGTTTGAACTTCAGTCTTTAAGATTACACGAGATTGAATTATCTTTTTCTGCTCCAACTAGTTTCCATCAGGCAGACCAGTCCTTCAGAGATTTACATGCCGTAAGTTATTTACATACAGATGTAACCATGTTTCTACAATGTAATAATTTAGGTTTTACCTTTAATAATGACCAGAGGTGGAAAATATTTTTTTGCCTTATTGTACTAAAATGCATGTCTATGATTGTTACCAGCTCGAACAAATACAGATGTTTTCCTATAAACTTCTCAAATGGTTTAGTTAATCACATGGGTTAGTTCAATAAATGTTCAAATGATCCAATACTTCACCAAAAAGCATAGATTTGAGGAAAAAGTCCAAAAAGTAAAAAAGATCTGAATTTTGATAAAATAAAAAACCTTGAATAAACAGGAATAGCAAACCAACATGTTTCGACTACATGCTCTCTTACATATACTGATAGATTTTTTAATAATTGGTCTTCTGGCTGAAACTACTATTCAAAAATGTTTGGTATATTATATGGTATAAATGTGTTTGATGCTGTTTTTGAATTTTTTTTGCATTTTTGTCTCCCTAAAAACACAATTTATACATTTTTAATTGTTTTAATATTATCAAAAACCCAAACCATTCTTAAAAGAAAACTCTACTCTGAAAAATGTTTCTCCTTATTATATGTATATTTAAATGTGAATCTCTCACTATATGAACATCTTTAAAATAGTTTTTCAGTCTTAAAAAATGAGTACAGCTGATTTTTTGTAAAGAAGAACAAGTCCCCTTTGGTTTACATCAAAATGTTTTCCTTTTTCTCCTTTTCCTGTATGTATTGCTGACCATTTGAGTCATATAGGTGGTGCCCTGTGATCACATGATCACTGTGACCCTTTAAATAGACTTACCTCTATTCAATTACTCTGACCTTGAAAAAGATTATGGAAGTCAAAACGCGTTGGTTCCTTTTTTTGTTTTGACGAGCACCTGATCTCATGTCACCTTTCTATACAATTATATACTCTCCTGACCCAGATTACAGCACTCTCCCTACCTTTTTATTATTTTATTTTCTCATAGGAGAACTTTATTTGTTCTTTTTTCCCGCTAATCATCTCAGGAGCCTCACATTTATATGCTGACCCTGTAGAGGGGCCTGACCCCTAGGTTGAGAACTACTAGACCAAACCAACTAACTAAACATGTCCTATTGAAAAACACTGTCTCGACAACTTCCATCTTAATTCTCAGCAATAACAGATGTTAGCCTTCAGCTAGGCTAGCCATGTTAGCTTCACTCCCATCGCTACAGCTGCACCAGAATCAGCTGTTCGACAGAGAATAGTTTTAGCTTAGCTTTAGCTTTAGTTTAGTTATTGACATTGAGCAACTCATTTTTAAAATCTATTACCACTTTCATATACACACTGTCCACACAGAGAATTTGAAAGAGCACTGTCAAGTTTTTTAAGGATGAGTTCAGAGTGAAACCCCAGAAGGAAATAAGGAGGTCTGCTGCATATATTTTGACTCATTTTCTTTAAAAAAATATTCTTTAATCTTTCTGCTTTTTGAGAAATATTGGAGAAATTTACCTGCTTTGGCCTTGAACAGTTTATTAGTGCTAGGGAAACGTTTTTTTTTTCATGACACTGACATTTAATAAAAGACAAGAGGAGATATCCCTTTTATGTAAGCAATAGGTTTGCAAACTTATCTTTCTTTTTATTTTTTGTAGTAAACTCATCATCGTGTTATTAAATATATAATTTTTACCTGAAAAATAGTAACTAAAGCTAAAATGTAGTCAAGTAGATCAAGTAGCATAAAATGTATTCAAGTACACATGTCTTTAATTTCTTCTTTTTCTTCAAAGTTTTTCTTTAACTCCTCCGTGAAAAAGCACTTATGTTCAGGCATTGTTGCAGCGGACGCACATGTGCTTTTCGCTTGTGAACACTGAACACAAGCGATTCAAGTCTACCAGCTCACACACAAAGCAAAGTGACTGGTTTGAGAAGGGCGTGACAAATTTGAGACCGATACAGAGAAACCTGGAATGGAGTAAAATGGAACGGAGTGGAATTCTATTGGCAATGCAGATTATGTTTGAGACAAGCGCTAAAAATACCGGACAATTTTGGAAATCCCCCCGGACAATTTTTTAGGTCCCAAAAGTAGGACATGCCTGGGGAAAAGACGTCTGGTCACCCTAGCGAATATCAGATAAGTGTTGCCCCACTTGCTCAGGGGAAGCTAAGATGGCTAATATGACTAACCCAGCTACAAGCTAATATCTGACTTCTAACATTGTCAGACTTTAGACAGTCCAATGAATGGTCATCTGTGTTTATCATCAGCCATCCGTCAGCCAACCACAAGAGAGGCTTAAAATCATTCATAAGACCGCTTTCTAAGATGGCAGCAAGGGGCTTGAGAGAGAAAATAAATTTAGTTCTATAAACACAGACAAATATATCATGTCCTAACTTAATAAAACCCAGTACCATTTAAGAACAGGAGTTCTTCTTCCACCTCTGGTGCATCACTACAAACAGCATCTGTGTTTTTCTGATGACATGTCTCTGGTTTCTTTCAGTTCTACTGAATTCAGGGTCGACCGTCCCCGTGAGTCCAACACACTGCATGCTGCTGGCACTTAGTTGTTGAAGCTTGATTTCATTGTGAAGTTGCTCCGTCTGCTGGATATTGACATTGATAATAATTCAGCAGGGCAGATAAGATGATTGTACAAGATGAAGATGAAGTAAATACCAAAGGTGCTTTGCTACAAGCAGAGACTACATGAGCAACTATGGATGTAGATGTTAAGGTTTTAGCTGGTGGAGTGTCCTAGTGTTCCTAGGGACCCCTTCCGCATCCTCAGCAGGTATCTCAGGGTCAAAGGTGTTTCGCCCCTTAACCTGTACACCTCTCCTGAGTGGGGCAGCAAGGGCTGAGTTAGCCTTCACCTGCGGAAGGGGTCCAGCTGTGATTTACTTGACAGCCACAGCCACCTAGAACTGCTTTCGGCTACTGTGGCTATCTCCCTGGTAGCCTTCTGTATTTGTTTGGCATCAAGCCCTATCTTCTGCAGAAAACTGCGAATAGATGTGGCAGGGAAACCGCGAGCCCCAACCTCAATTGGTTAGAGGGTGGCATGCCATCCAGCAAGGGTCGCCTCGTCTACTATGTCCTAATACTTACCCTTCTTTGCCTGATGAGATATGGCTAGCCTGTCTTCCCAGGGAACAGTGAGTTCGGCTAAAATGATGGACTTCGAGCTACTAGAAAGAAGGATCATATCCGGTCGGAGGGTAGTTGCCACCACCTCCTGAGGAAAGACCAACTTCTTCTTGAGATCCACCCGCAGCTCCCAATCTGATGCGCAGTGTAGCATTGATGGTAGGCGGTCAGGTCTTTTTCCCTTTGGGACTTTACTGCCCTCTAGCTGGAAGCTTGTGGGCCTTGGTGGTACTGGTGGCTGTTTGTTGGTGTGGCTTCTCTGTAGTTCGACCCACTTAGCGACCTCGGTGAGGACTTTGTCGTGTCTCCACCTATAGCGCCCGTCTGCCAGAGCTTTTGGGCAGCTGATCAGAATGTAGTTCAGAGTGCAGAGGCTGGCGCCGCACTGACTACAGGATGCCTATTTCTCCTTGCCCCAGATCTTCAGATTACTTGGTGTGGGTAGGAGATCAGCCACAGCGCGCAGCAGGAAGTTCAGCTTGCCTTGGTCAGTGCCCCAGAGCTCCTTCCAAGACAGCAGTCTCTCAAGCGCCCCCTCCCACTGCATCCAGCGCGCCTGGGAGCCCAGCCCTGCTGCTTTGATTCGACGGTCTTCTTCAGCTGCCTCCCGCACCCTTTGCACCACCAAGTCCCTTCTGTCTCGCATGTTGCTTTTCGACCAGCTCTTGACACCATAGTTTCCAAGCCCTCGCCGTCCGCGACACACAGTGCCTGCGATTTCCTGATGTCTCCAGTAGGCTTCCACTTCCTTTACCGCCTCGAGGGGTTTCCACTTCCTGCCGCAGTCAATGGCAGAACTTGCATACCTGACTTTTGCGTCCCTAGAGGCTGAGAGCGTGCATGCTGCCCTTGCCTTGGTGGCCTTGAATTCCTCTATGACAGAGGAGCATGGCAACTGGAGTACTGATGACCTGCTGTAGAGGTTGACTGCGCTGAAAGCTGGAGGAACACCCAGCCATTTACGAATAAACCTGCTACAGACTCTCTCCATTGCTTCAACTCTTGTCATAGGGAAGTCGTAGAGCGGAAATGGCCACTGGAGTCTTGGTATGATGCCATGCTGAAAGCACCACACCTTGAACCTACCTAGCAGCAAACTCCTGTCTATTCTCCTCAGCCACTCCTTTAGTTGGGCTGCGGTGTCTTCGAGGTTTAGCCTGTCCTTCAGAGTGCTGTCATAGCTCTTCCCCAGGCATCGGATTTGCTCCTCCTGAATGGTTGGAATCTCTGACCCCTGGATGCTGAAGGTGTTATTCGACAGATTTCCCTTCAGGATGCACAAGCTTCCGGATTTGCTGGGCTTGAACTGCTTACGGGCCCAGGTGGCCATCTTCTCCGGTGAACTTAGGACCCATCGTGTCCCAAGGATGGATGGGGTCATCACGGTGATGTCGTCCATGAAGGCTCTGCAGGCTGGATGCCTTGTCCCATTCGCTGCCGTCGGCCCTTTACACTGAGACTCTCCTGCTTTCAGTAGCAGGTTCATAGCTGCCACAAACAGGGAGACTAATATGGTGCAGCCAGCCATTAACCCTTTTTCCAGCCTCTGCCACTTGGTGGTAAAATCCTGTGCACCGAACCTCATCTGTAAAGAACCCATATGAGCCATCACCAACTTAATGACCTCTGATGGTACTTGGTAATGATCCAATGCCTTGCAGATAAGCTGGTGTGGAACATTTGGGTAAGCCTTGGCGAGGTCTAGCCAGACCACTGAGAGAGATTTCTTGTTGCTTTTCGCCTCCTTAATTATCTGGCTATTTACCGCTGTGTGCTCCAGGCATCCAGAGTAACCCGGTACTCCTCCTTTCTGGACACTTGCATCGATGTAGCCATTGACCAGTAAGTATGATGTCAACCTTCGGGCGATGATTGCCCAGAAGACCTTCCCCTCAACGTCCAGTAGGGAAATCTCTCTAAACTGGTCAAGGCTTGATGAATTCAGCTCCTTAGGAATGAAGCAGCCCTCTGCAAGCGTCCACAGCCGGGGTTCCTGCTTCTTCTTCCACAGTGTGCGCAGGAGTGTGGCCAGTCTCCTTAGCAGCTGTGGGCAGTTCTTATAAATCTTATAAGATGTCCCTGATGGACCAGGAGCGGATCCCGCTCGAGCCCGTTTCACCACTGACCTCACTTCTTCAAAAGTGAAGTCTGGTATGTTGAAAGGGGTGCTTGGATTGAGCTTTGGGATAGGGAAGGGGCACTCTCCCAATGGTAGGTCCCTGCTGGGGTCGCTATGTGCTGCCTTTACAGCATCCTCCACTTCTTCCTTGGAACATGCCAGTCTCCCACTCTTGGGCTGGCCAAGGAGGTCAGATGTGTAGCGGAACGGATCGTTGAAGAAAGATTTCCTCTGCCGGCGCTTCTCTTTCTGTCTTCTCCGCATTGCCTCTGCCCTTTGCAGCTGGAGTAGGCTTCTCCGCACCTCTGAGCTTAGCTCGCTCAGGGCTTCCTTCTCCTGATGTTCTGCTCCTCGCCACCTCTTCTTGGGTTCTCGGAGGTCTTGGCGCATTTCAGCAATGCGTCGTTGCCTTCTGCTGGGGCCTGATGGCTGTTTCTCAGGCTTTCCTTCCTTAACTCCAAATCTGTCGTAGCATACTTGGTACACTGTCTCCACCAGAGTCTTGATCTTTTTTACAGCATCCCCTCTCAAGGTGTTGTCAAGGATGATGCTGAGGTCTTCCTCCAGTTGTGCCCACCTGTGGTCCGTGGCTGATGGCAAGTTCAACCACAGCTTCTTCGGCAAGCCCTCCATGTTCGGGGCTTCTTGGCTTATCCTTATGCTTGGAGCAGGTTCAGCTAGGGGGTTCTGAGCACTGTGGTGTGCCTCCTGACTCCGGTCCTCCATCGACTGACAAACAGAGCTAACAAACTCTGAGATTAAACTCTGGGCCATGCTAGGTGTTTTGTGCTGCTGCAACTGCTCTTTGCACTTGGATTTACCTTGATGGACAATAATTTTATCTGCACCTCAGCTTGGTAAAGAGCTGCTTAACAATATTTATGAGAAATAATCAAATTCAGTTTCCGATATCTGACAACATGAAAATGTATGGCAGCAATGATGCGATTATATTCACTGTCACAATGACGCCAGTTTGTATTTATTCAGTAGTTAGAGTTGAATGAACAATGATGATGTTGATGATGATAAATGTTTTCTGTTTGGCTGCAGCTCCACCATCTGCTGATGTGAACTCGTCCATTATCCATTCTCCCTCCAACCTGCTGTCACCTTTGTGAGTTCACATAATTTTTTTACAAATCACTTTTCATTGATTTTTCACAAATACATACAAATACAGGGCGACACGGTGGTGCGGTGGGTAGCACTGTTGCCTCACAGCAAGAAGGTCGCAGGTTCAAGACCGCCTTGGGCCTGGGTCTGGGGCCTTTCTGTGTGGAGTTTGCATGTTCTCCCCGTGTCTGCGTGGGTTTTCACCGGGTACTCCGGTTTCCTCCCACAATACAAAAAACATGCTCAGGTTAATTGGTAAACTCTAAATTGCCCATAGGTGTGAGTGTGAGAGTGAATGGTGTGTGAATGGTGTGTGTGCCCCACGATTGGCTGGCGACCATCTGGGGTGTATCCCTGCCTCTCGCCTTAACGCGCTGGGATAGGCTCCAGCAGACCCCCTGCGACCCCGAAAGGGAATAAGCGGGATAGACAATGGATGGATGGATGGACATACAAATACAAAAACATTGTACATCACTGAAAGTCAAATTATCATAAAAAACAAAAGGGGAAAGAAAAGAAGAAAGAGGGAGACAAAAGAAGTGAATAATAATAAGAAGAAGAATAAAAACAATTTAAAAAAATAATGAATAAATACAAACAACAGGTCACCCACTTACTCTTTTACATCCAAATAGGAGCCCCAGATTTTCATATAAACATTCTCTCTATCTATTAGTCTATACCACAGCCTCTCATAAGAGGCAATCTTAGACAACTCAATAAACCATTCAACCACTGATTCAGCTATTGTGTCTTCCAACACAACACAATATTATCCTGCATCCAACTATTACAGCTGCACCAGGAGGACTGGTGGAAAATCAACCCACTACCCTGTGGTACTACACCAAAGAGACACATTAACGGTTGGCATGTAAGAGCAGTGGTCAGCTTGTTGGTAAAGGACAATATCTCAGACCATAGAGGATCTATTATGGGGCAAGAGTATAACATATGTAAAGGAGTGCCACATTCAGTGTTGCATCTCCAGCACACATCTGAGTTTCTATGTCCTAATCATGCAATTTTTGCCCGGGTCCAATAGATCCTATTGATAATTTTATAACACATCAACCGTGTCTGTGTTCCTCTTGAAACTTTGTACTCCTCTTGAAACTTTGTGTTATCATGGGGAATCTTGCCATTAGTTTGTCTAATAGAGGCTTGGATGGGTAGATAGACAATAGACACCCAGGCTGGATCTATGTCAGCAGTGCTGTATACCTTGGACAAGTGTTTAAAAAAAACAGTGATACCAGGCTATATGAGGCAGACCTAGGCCTCCAATTTATAGAGCCACAAAAAGTTTTGTTTGATTTACATCTGGTATTTTACCTGCCCAGAGAAAACCACAAACTGCTTATTGTATTTTGCTAATTTAGTGCATGGAAAGTTTGGTGGTAGCATATTACTTATGTAATTCATTTTAGGGACTATTACCATCTTCAAAATATTAACTTTGCCTACAAGTGATAAGTCTAATTTAGTCCAATTTTGGAGTATAAGCTCTATTTTCTGAATCAGGGGTTTTGCTTCCATAATGTCATTAAGTTCTGGGATGATTTTTATGCCCAAGTATGTCAGGCCTGACGGTTGCCATGCAAACTGCCAATCCTTTCTAATGCTAGGGGGGCAGATCTTGGATAAAGGCATAGGATCAGACCTTAACCAGTTTATTTTGTATCGAGACACGTGAAAAGAAGTTGATCAGGGTGAGAATATGAGGTATTACTGGGCATCTGCACAGTAGAAGAATATCATCTGCATACAAAAGCAGTTTGTGTCCTTTACTCTCAGTTTTAATGCCAACAATATTCCCATTCTGTCTAATAGCAATAGCCAGTGGTTCCAGGGCCTGGGCAAATAACAGGGACATCCCTGTCGTGTCCCTCTGTGAAGCTGAAATGCTGTAGACTGTTTGCCGTTTGTCACAATAGACGCCTTGGGATTGTGAGTCAAGTCAATTTTAATTGTATATCCTTAATGGGCGTTACAGTTTGTACAACAACAGAACATCCCCTGTCTTTTACTGTCATATCATACCAGGAAAAACTCACTAAAAAACCTGTGCATTAATCAAAGAGGTCATGAGATGAGAGGACACAGAGGAAAAAACATTTTGGATTTTAATTTAATTCTTTGTTTTACCTTTTATTAAAATACAACAAAATAAGTCTTTACAGAGCTGCAATTCAGTTGATGATTAACCAAATACAATACACAGGAGCATTTCAAATAATTCAAATATTGTAAAACTAAATTACTCAGAAATTCTACCTCAAATAAAGACCTGAAATAATTAACTTGATGCGTTATTAATCTATAAACTGCACTTTCTGAATTAATAAAAAAAATAATAAAAATATTTTAAACGTATTCATGATATTTAAAATATGTATTCAGCTATTTAAATTATTGTTTTTAAGGAAAAATGGAAAAAGAATGCTGATTTATTTGTTTTCCTTCATGAAACATGATCATAGTGAGTAAATCTCTGAACAATTGAAATATTTCACTTTCGCCTGTTGAAACTTTAATGATTGTTTTCATTATTTTGTGGCATTTTATGGACAAAATGATTATGTTACCTGGTAGACAACATGTGATGAAGGGTCACAGGTTGATGTTTCTAATGAATGACTCCAAGTGACTAATTGGTTATAGAAAAAGATGCAGATTAATCCAATAATAATGAAAACAGGTATGTATCGAAGCCCAGATATAAACACAAATTGTGGTAGAAGTGAAGGTTTTATAGATAAAACTACTGACCTTTTACCGGATGAATGGATAAAAATCATTTTTTTATTGCAGCTCTTTTTATGAAATGTACAAAATAGAAATACTGAAAAAAATGTTATAAAAGAAAGAAAAGAAAACAACAACCAAAAATATAATAAAAATATATTTGAAGAATATAATGTATCGGTTCATGTTAATTACATATTTTCTGCATTTTTTTTCTCATTTCTCTCTCAAACTGTTTTTGTTGCCTTTTTCACATCTAGCCCTTGCCTGGACCATGGATCTCAGCCCAGACACCCGTCCTTCACAGAGACCGGTAACACATTGCACTTATCTAACGCTACACATCTTCATGTATCTGAATCATGCTTCAATCACACTCAAACAATCCTAACTGCTTGTGTTTTTATTCTTTTCCACAGAAAGTAATCCGAGTTATGAGAATGGTGAGATCATATTTTCATTAGTTTGTTGTTTTCTCTGAGATGAAAAATCATCTCAACCGGAGGCTGATAAAAACGATAAATCTACAAGTTATGTTTATTTATACATAATAAATACAAGTGCCAATAACCTATATGATTTTTAGGATAAAATAGGACCAAACCAATACTTTACTGTAATGGTTTACCTACAGTGGATATATAAAAGTGTACACACCTCTGTTAAAATACTTTTTTTGTGATGTGAAAACTGACACAAAGATAAATAATTTTACAACTTTTTTCACCTTTAATGTGACCTACAACACAATTGAAAAACATACTGAAATCTTTCAGGGAGGTAAAGTCAAATTAAACAACTGAGATAATGAGGTTTTACAGGTGTAATTCCCTCTTATTCCTGGAAATGTAGGTTATGTTAAGTTGAAGTCAGCTCACACCTTTCACCATTCAAAGTGCCTCTGAATCAACCCAAATAAAGTTTAGCTGTTCTCATTGGCTTTTCCTAATTTCTGTATTGTATATATAATTTCAGAGGATCTCATTGTTCAAAGATATCAGCCAGGTAAAGGATACAAAGCAAATTCGTAGGATTTAAATATATCATAAGCACATCGGAAAAATAAGGCAAAACATTGACATTATCAAGAACACAATATCCGAAATTGATGATTAAAAAAAAGACAGGTCAGGAAAACTGCAGAGAGGCCAAAAGCAACATTGAATGAGCTGCAGGAATATCTGTCAATTATTCGTTGTGTGGTAGGGTTAGGGTCTTCTTCTTATGTTTGGGCTATGCATTAGCATGGATATAACATCTAAGTCTGGCATCATTTTGCAGAGACATTTGAAATCTCCCAAATGCAAATGTAAATATGTGTTATGGTCCAGTGAAACCAAGGTTGAAGTATTTAGCCCTAATTCCAAAAGCCACAAAAACATTACTTTTCATCACCAAAATAATGTTATAGCTATAAAGTAATGGAACAATTTACAGCTGGGTGTGGGGCAAATGAACAGACCCTTTAATAAAACTTATGCTAACAGATGAAGTAAACACCAAAGGTGCTTTGCTACAAGCAGAGACTGCATGAGCAACTATGGATGTAGATCAGGGGTGGGCAACCCCGGCCCCGGCGGGCCGGCGCGGGCACAGGCCCCCGCCCTAAACAGGCAGCAACACACCCGACTCCACCAACGAAGGTGCGGAGTAGCAGTAATTAGTAAAATCAGGCGCGCTCACCGCCCGGCCGGAACAAGGACCCGCAGCTGCACCGGCCCCCCGGGACCGGAACCGCCCAACCCTGATGTAGATGTTAAGGTTTTAGCTGGTGGAGTGTCATAGTGTTCCTAGGGACCCCTTCCGCATCCTCAGCAGGCATCTCAGGGTCCCAGGTGTTTCGCCCCTTAACCTGTACACCTCTCCTGAGTGGGGCAGCGAGGGCTGAGTTAGCCTTCACCCGCGGAAGGGGTCCAGCTGTGATTTCTTGACAGCCACAGCCACCTGGAACTGCTTTCGGCTACTGTGGCTATCTCCCTGGTAGGCTTCTGTACTTGTTTGGCATTAAGCCCGATCTTCTGCAGGAAACTGCAAATAGATGTGGCGGGGAAACCGCGAGCCCCAACCTCAATTGGGTAGAGGGTGGCATGCCATCCAGCAAGGGTCGCCTCATCTACTATGTCCTGATACTTACCTTTCTTTGCCTGATGAGATATGGCTAACCTGTCTTCCCAGGGAACAGTGAGTTCGGCTAGAATGATGGACTTCGAGCTCCTAGAAAGAAGGATCATATTCGGTCGGAGGGTAGTTGCCACCACCTCCTGAGGAAAGACCAGCTTCTTCTTGAGATCCACCCGCAGCTCCCAATCTGATGCGCAGTGTAGCATTGATGGTAGGCGGTCAGGTCTTTTTCCCTTTGGGACTTTACTGCCCTCTCGCTGGAAGCTTGTGGGCCTTGGTGGTACTGGTGGCTGTTTGTTGGTGTGGCTTCTTTGTAGTTCGACCCACTTAGCGACCTCGGTGAGGACTTTGTCGTGTCTCCATAGCATCTCCTATAGCGCCCGTCTGCCAGAGCTTTTGGGCAGCTGGTCAGAATGTGGTTCAGTGTGCAGAAGCTGGCGCCGCACTGACTACAGGATGCCTCTTTCTCCTTGCCCCAGATCTTCAGATTACTTGGTGTGGGTAGGAGATCAGCCACAGCGCGCAGCAGGAAGTTAAGCTTGCCTTGGTCAGTGCCCCAGAGCTCCTTCCAAGACAATGGTCTCTCGAGCGCCCCCTCCCACTGCATCCAGCGCGCCTGGGAGCCCAGCCCTGCTGCTTTGATTCGACGGTCTTCTTCAGCTGCCTCCCGTACCCTTTGCACCACCAAGTCCCTTCTGTCTCGCGTGTTGCTCTTCGACCAGCTCTTGACACTGTAGTTTCCAAGCCCTAGCCGTCCGCGACACACAGTGCCCACGATTTCCTGATGCCTCCAGTAGGCTTCCGCTTCCTTCACCGCCTCGAGGGGTTTCCACTTCCTGCCGCAGTTAATGGCAGAACTTGCATACCTGACTTTTGCGTCCCTAGAGACTGAGAGCGTGCATGCTGCCCCTGCCTTGGTCGCCTTGAATTCTTCTATGACAGAGGAGCATGGTAACCGGAGTACTGATGACCTGCTGTAGAGGTTGACTGCACTGAAAGCTGGAGGAACACCCAGCCATTTACGAATAAACCTGCTACAGACTCTCTCCATTGCTTCAACTCTTGTCATAGGGAAGTCGTAGAGCAGAAATGGCCACTGGAGTCTTGGTATGATGCCATGCTGGAACCACACCTTGAACCTACCTAGCAGCAAACTCCTGTCTATTCTCCTCAGCTACTCCTTTAGTTGTGCTGCGGTGTCTTCGAGGTTTAGCCTGTCCTTCAGAGTGCTGTCATAGTTTTTCCCCAGGCATCGGATTCGCTCCTCCTGAATGGTTGGAATCTCTGACCCCTGGATGCTGAAGGTGTTATTCGACAGATTTCCCTTCAGGATGCACAAGCTTCTGGATTTGCTGGGCTTGAACTGCATACGGGCCCAGGTGGCCATCTTCTCCAGTGAACTTAGGACCCATCGTGTCCCAAGGATGGATGGGGTCATCACGGTGATGACATATACATATCCACAACAGCAGGCACAAAACCAAAACAAGACAACAACATTATAGATTACATGGCCTTTGGAAACAACAGAAATAACACAGAATGCAGTTGAACCCCACAGATAGCAACTATATCATGTCTACACACATTTACCACTATTTAAAGGGTATACAGCACACTTGTCTACAATGCTCAATATGTTCATTTTCTTTGCTTTGTCATTCTCAATATACAATATGGCTAGTCTATCCTGTCCCGTTGTGCTCCTCAAGTAGTTTTTAATGAGTTTTAACTGAAAAATGAGCACTCAGAGTAGTGACGTGCGCTGAGGTTCATGGTTGGTGAGGCACTGACCCTTTTAGAGTCAGATTTCCAAATATATAAACCCAAAAGGGTAACAGCATTCTTCACTCTCACTCTCTCTCTCTCTCTCTCTCTCTCTCGTAAGGTACGTATTAAAAGTACGTAAAGATATATATATTGAAGACATTAATATATATACTATATATAATACAACATGCCATCACAGCAACTTCCTCATATGTTTGAGCTACTAGCTTTTCAAAACAGCTGTATTTCTCCAACACTCCAAGACATACGTAGCTACAGCAGGGGCTGTCTATCATCACTCACGTCATCAAATCCCAGAAACACCTCCTTCACTTCACAGGCCACTTCACTTGTAGCTACATAGCACAAAATAACAGAGATCTGTGCTTTGTTTGTGACATCTGTTGTCACGTCTACCTCTACAGCAAGAAATGGGGTGGCATTAATCTCACTTTTAATATAATTTCTAATTACATCACTGACTGGTTCTATTAGAATGTTCTGTATTCTATTTGACAAGCCAGAAAACACAGTGGATGTCTCCATATGTCTAACTATCCTTTTCATCTTTCTCAGCATAAGCATGTAATAGTTCTACATAGTTGCCAAGATTAGAGGAGTTTACCATCTCATCGTTACCACGAAATGCCAACTCCTGTTTAGCTAGGAAGCCGGTTGCATTAATGAGGTCTTTCAGGATCTCTTGGTTTTCCTTTACGTTAGTGTTGTGGATGCTAATATTGAGACTCCACTGTTTGTTCAAAGCTAAATCGATCCTTGAGCTTCCAAAAGTTTTTAAAGTAATCTGGCTAAGGTGACCAGATTTGGGTACTTGAAAAAGAGGACACGTTTTTTGTACCATCGCTCTGTTAAAGACACACTACAAATGAAGGGAATTTTTTACAAATGCATTGCATTTACTGATAACTGCAATAAAATGATAACTGCCATAAAATGTTTGGAGAAATCAGGCATAATAAGGTGGGAAACAATGTTTTGGCACATTTAAAGAAGTCCCGGCAGAACACAGCTCTTATTGGTGTTGGCTGTCCAGTGCATATTCTGAACAATTGTGTTCACCATGGTGCACACACACTGGATATTGACATAGAGCAACTCAAAAAAACAGGGGAATTTTTTTTTAACTCCTCCATGAAGGAGCACTTGCATTTAGGCATTGTTGCAGTGGATACACATGTACTTTTCGCTTGTGAACACTGAACATACACGATTCAAGTCTACCCACTCACACACAAAGCAAAGTGACTGGTTTAAGAAGGGCATGACTAATTTAAGAACAATACAGAGAAACCTGGAATGGAGTAAAACAAAACAGAGTGGAATTCTATTAGCAATGTAGATTATGTTTGAGACAGGTGCACAAAATCCCGGGTGATTTTGGAAATCCCCCCACACATTTTCTTAGGTCCCAAAAGTAGGATGTGTTCTGGGAAACCCTGTGTCTTTTCACAGCGGTTTTATTTTGCAATCAGCAAAACTAAATATGTCATTAACAAATGTGTTAATGTTAATGTTTAAGACATTAGCCAGACTGTGGAAAATCTGGGTATATAAACGTATATGCAAACATTATACTGGCGACATGCAGCGATACAGAAACAGGCACGGGCCAATTGCATGCATCAACCCAGCTTGTGATGGATTGCGCGTTCAGAAGTGAGGCTCGGCTCGCTGCCTCACCTCGCGTTTAACCCCGGTAGTTAAAACACGAAAAATGCTATTTCAGCGATTTTGAAATTGTTCAAAATTAGTCATACATAAGGATCAGTGGACAAATATTGATATTCATTTTATTTTATCATTATTATTGTCCCTGAAATATGTTCTAAAACAAAACAGCTGGCCAGGAGGCCGGGGGGAATGTCCTAAGAGTAGTGCTCACTAAACCACTGGGCTTGATGATTGTAACTCCTCATCTCCTGCTTGCCGGTGTGTGTTGTGGTGAATTGCTTTAATTATACTCACAGTTCCATTTTAGCTAGTAAATTTCTGGACTAGTTGCTGGATGATAATGTCAATGCACCCCTTCAAACTGAGTATGATTTCCTCATTTTGTAGCAAGAGTGCAGACATAGCCTCATCAAATTTCATGCTAAACTCTATCAAAACACTGATGATGTTTTGCAGAAGAGTAGATGCTTTCAGAATATCATATAGTATAGTATCATATCGTATAGTAGGGTATAATCCCAGGACCCAGAGTTAGGGTCAACCAAGGTCATTGGAGATCAATCATGAGATTGGGGAGAGTGATGTCATGTGGCAATCTATTCAAGCTCTAGAGCAGTGGTGTCTGCTGGTATTTCAAGGAGGGGAAGGTCACGTTTAGCCTACTTTAGCTTGTTAGCTAGCTGCATTTGATGTGTAAGGCTCACAGCATCATCCGTTGCTTATTGGGGAGAGTAAGAGCAGTAATGTAACTAATCTAGTAACTAAGATCATTTGTACAATCTCCAGATCAACTTGTTTCAGAACAACGGAATAAGCCTTTAAAAATGTTCCATTTGTGTTGGTTTATATTTGTAGATTGCTGATTTGACCATTTCACTGTCAATCAAAATGAGACGTAGACTCAGACATAATTCAGTCATCTCACTCCCCATAGGTACCCAGAGATGCTCAGCATCCGATAGGTGGAACCCAGATTGAGCCAGAATGAAAAAAATTAAAGGTGGTTAGCCCTAGTGCTTTAATGCCTGTCCCAACTAGAACTGGGGCTTTAGTCAAGGTTTAGTCAGGTGTAAAAGAAAACACTAACTGGTACACACTGGTACAAATGAAACCTGAAGGTTAGGTTTCATCTAGATTCTAGAAAGATGAAGATGATGAGAAGCTTCATTGTTCAGCATGACAATGACCAGACACATGTTCAAATCAACAACAAAATGGCTTTGCCAAAATACAATTGAGATTTTGGAATGTGGCAGAAGATTCCAGACCTGAATCCAATCGAACATCAGTGGGGTGATGTGAAGAGGGCTATGACAGCAGATACCTTCACAATGTGTCAGATTTGGGGCAGTTTCACAAAGATGATTGGGCAAATAATATAACATCAAGATGTGCCACACTGATTACTGGCAAAAAAGACTGCAATTAAAATGCTGTAATTAAAACCAAAAATGCTGCAACAAATCATTTGTTCCGGGGGGGATATTTAAGCAACCAATTTATTTAAAATTGAAAAAAAAATCTTTATTAAAGACTTCTGGTCTTATTTTGGTTGTGAATATAATGAAACTATTTATCTTGTGTCATTTGTTTTACATCAAAAAAGCTGGTATTTTGACAGGCATGTGTTTTTATATTCACTGTACATATGATTTTTGTTTAAACTGCAGGCCCTGAGTATATAAACCCTAGCAGTGATGCAGGAGACTACATGTAAGTTTCCTTTTTATGCATTTACAGTTTTCTCCTTCCTCTTGTTTGTTTTTAAGACTAAACTGAGTTGATCTTTTCTTCTTCTCCTCCTAAAGAATTGTGTTGCCTGAAGGTGAAGACTCTCTGACCAATGCAAGCCGAGCTTCCACACCCAGTTCAGGTAGCACAAGAAACACATTCTGAGATGTGTTCTTACGGCAGCTCTAAAATCAGTTTTATTCATGTTTTGTAGCCTTTTTACTTAATAACATGTGGATTAATAAGAAATTCCTGTCAATCAATAGCAAAATAGAAAATATTTACTTTAACATTTCAGTTATCATACTTTCATCAGGTTATCTCGATGATCTAAAAATAAAATATTCTCTATATTAATTATTTTCTATTTTTCTGGTGATTTACAGTGGGTGGCAGTTTTTCTTATTTATCTGTACAGCTTTTTTGCCTCCTCTACACACCTGTCCTTGGACATTTCTACTTTTGACTTCATGAAACACAGAAATTTTTAATGGAAAAGGAAAAGAAAGTGACTCAGTAAACATCTGAGTCTTGTAAGTCGTCTTTTTTCCTTCGCAGATGCTCTACCTGAGTATGAGAATGTTCCCAAAGGAGAGGCGACAGGAGGGTCAGTGACAGGGGAGTCACTGACTGGTGAATCACTGACAGGTCTAAATGTCCTTTAACCCTCTAGACCCCAAACAAATAGCTCTAGCTCAAAATCAGGAAAAAAAAATCATAAAGAAAAAAAAGTACAAAGTACAAAAGAAGTAGCACTAATATGTTCTGTAATCATGTGGAAATGTTTGGAGGAAGATGAATTAGGATTAGGATTCAAATAGTATTCTTATTTAAATATACCTGTGTTTTTTCTACTTTAATTCTGTTACATTTAAATGGCTCAATATTAAGAAAAAAATGTTTATTGATGAATTATAGAAAATTGTGGTTACTAAGTACTGTTGATTTGATTTAACATTTTTTGTGGTTCCCCAGCTTCACAACAATATTCATAAGAATTCATGTATTTTTTTGTCTATATTAACAGCAGTTTTCTTCTCTCCTCAGACACCGGAGATTATCTGAATGTGGAACCGAAGTATGGTAAATTAAATTTCAATTTGTATAGTTGAAGTCAAAACTGAAATCAAATCTAGGCTTTACAAGAAAAATGTTTTTTTTAATGGTTTGAGGTTTTGAGTTTTTAATTACACTATGCTTTTTTCTTACCTCTGACAGGACCCGAAGACTAACAAAAATGGCCTATATAGACATTCATTTGACTTGATTTTGTTATTTCATGTTAAAAGTAACAGTAGCAATCGTTTTTTTTATGCAGATAAAGTTTATACTAATTGTATGAGGTCTTAAAAACCATCAAGTTTGATTTCATAATGTGCAGCAACCTCTGAATAACATAATTAAATGACATGTTTTTCTCCATTAGAAACACCAAGTGACAGTGACAGCGATTATGAGGTGAACTACGTCAACCAACCACCATTAAAATCTCATGAGCTCCCTTGTCCTTAGATTATTTTTGTTCTTGGCCCAGTTCTAGTTCTTACTTTCAGATGATTAATGAGCCCATTGCATGAGGAGATGACCTCTGACCTTCAACTGTGAGCTCACTGCCAACTATATTTCTGTTTTCTAACTTTGGCCTTGTGACTTAAATGCTGAACTGAAAAACAAAAAATGACTCTTACTGCAGGGAACTGTAACTGCTTTTATCAGAAAAATCATTCAAACACTTAGGATTTTCAGTTTTAATGATTGTCTGTTTTCTCTTGCAAAAATCAATGTGATCCAGTTTAAAAAAACTTTTCCAATAAGGCTGAAAATAATGTCAATGTCATAAATGAATCTGTTGATTAATCAATTAGTTGTTCTGTTTTACCAATACGATCTGAAAATAGTGACAAATGGTTTATGATCATGTATGACCAGAGATCATTAGAGAAATCATATATAAAAAGCTGGAATCAGGAAATTTAGGTAAGTTTTCTTCAACAAAGATTCAAAACAATTAGTCAACAGTTAATCAATGGATAGTTTGAAGTTACTAAAACACATTACATTACATAGAAATACTCAGGTTCCTCTAAATTGTATTTGAGTAAAAATACTTAGTTACATTTCACCTCTGTAACCCAGTTAACCAACTAATGGTTGCATTAATTTATGAATTAATAACAATAACATGAAGGACTATATGATAATAATTAATGGCTAAATAAATGTATTTTAACATATTGTTAAATTAGTTAAATCATCTTAAAATCCATAAAATATATCAATTCTAAAAAAAAACTATCAATGTCCAAAATGCTTTATTTCGGAAACAATTGTCTCCTTCAGAAGAGTTTTTAGTTTTTTTTGTTTAACAGAATGAATTGTCAGAACACAACTGATTTTGTGTGTTTTGAGCTTTATTTTGTTTTTTACTGACAACTCCTGAGAATGTCTAAATGCTTGACTGTATTTATGTTGTAACTCTACTGTCTCTGGATCTGTTTTTTGAAATATAAATATGTATTTTAAAGAAAATAAATACATTCAATTAAACCTTTACACACATGAAACAGTAAGTCATTATTAACACAAACAGCTAGCTGCTTTCTTGTGACAACTACAGTATTGCAACTTTTTTCAATTCCTGATTCAACTCTCATCTTTAGTGCAACAGAAGAAAGTGAAGGAAATAAATTACCTGTTGTGTGTCTCATCATTTTACTTTTCTTTCTAGAGAATTTATTTTGCCTAGACCTTATAACGGGGCTTGTATAGATTCTTTGTGGACCGTATAGGACTGGAAATTTGTTGCTGTTAATTGGAAACAGTGAGAAAATAAGTACAATTCTTAAGCTGAAATAGTTTGTGAAGAATGTGTGTAGTAATATTAATTTAAACATACCATTAACAGAGAAGAATAAACTTGTGTGTCATAAATGTTCAGGACATTTCTACTTCTGGACAAAGAAATGAAACCAGTTCAGGGTCTGTTTTTTTCAATAGTTTTATTTGCCTGAAAAAGGAGAAGAGGTTGGACGGGGAGAAAAGAACAATGTTTCCACTGTTTTCAGTCCAAAGGTTTCCGCCAGTGATCATCTTCAGTCCAGTTTCTGTCTATGTGTAGAAAAAAAAAAGTCTGTACTTACATATTTATATCAAGAAAAACCTTTTTCTAAAAGTAGAAGGAATCATTCCTTGGTTCTGTAAAAAAGAGAAATAAGAGCTTAATAATTTGGCGGCAGGAGGTGGGAATGTTAAAAGTTGATCAGGACAGTGGGGTGTTATCACACAGTAAATCTCTCCATGGTCGTTGCTGAATGTAGCCGTGATGTTTCAGTTTGCAGAGTGGTGGAAGGAGAGTTGCTGGGCATGGTGAGCCTGGACCTGAACAGCTGGAAGACAAAACCTAAGTCCTTAGATTACCCATGAGGGGTGGACATCTGTTTGTTTAAAGGGCTCATATTGAGCTTTTTGTGGTTTTCGGTTATTTATGTTATGATGTAGGATGTCAAACATGGTCAAACTTGAACATTTAAAAATGCAACTTTTGAGTCAAAAGTTCATTCTTCAAAACAGCATTCTGTTCTGTTGTGTTGCTTGCTGGGACTGTTGCTAAGGTAGTTTGTAAAGTGTTTAGATGTGTTATCCTCAGTCATATCTCAGATTTTTGAGAAGTTAACATTAACATTAACATTTGGAGTAGAGGAGGGAAAGAAGTGAAATCTGCTGTTATAGTTTGTTTACAGAGGAAGCTTCCTGAAACTGACCGATGAGAACAGAGCAGCTCATTGGGAGGTAGGGCTTAAAGAGACAGCTGAAAGGCTTGTTTCAGGTGAACTGCAGGAAGGCTAGATCAATAACGAGTTTTCCACTGGAATTAATGCAATGATTTCCCAGTAGAACCCCAGGCTATAGATATAAAACTGGATATGTTTTAGATAGATAAATAAACTTTATTGATTAACAAAGGGGAAACAACAATAATTACCACAACAAAACAATAAAAGAAAATAGCTGGGATGCTCTTGTGCATCTTGTGTTTTAGGACCATGTTGGTATTTTCCTCCCAGTTTAGATGTATTTACAAATCGTAACCCAGATATTATTAAGAGTGGATAGTTGCCTCCTCTTCACCATCAATACAAACAGGAGAATCCTCCTTTATTCAGTTTTACTGATATATATGGGCTTAAATAATTAGCTTTACACCATTTAATAAAAGATAAATTAACTAAGAAACATCTAAAACAACTGTTATAGAGATATAAAAACACCTATGTCTTCCATGTCCTACACCTATTACTATAACAGCCTGTTTATGTGCCTGACAAACAACACAGAGCCTCTGTAAACTGGTAGTTTTGCACGTTATGTAATACATTTAAAGGTTATTTTACCTTGGGGGTGTCCAATGTAGAAGTGCTGTGGCGCTGCCTGCTGGGGCAGCTGGCCATGCTGGGGGGTAGAGCTGCTGCCTTGCTGGGGGGGGGCGTAGTGCAGCATGACGGGAGGGCCGTGGCTGGCAGACTGGTGAGGTCCTGACATCCCTGCTGAGATGTGACCCTGCAGAACAGGCAACACTCTCATTAAAGGTCTGTTGAAATTTAAAAACCTTAACCCTTCATTGCATTAAATATTACTTAATGAACATTTTTGGGATGTTTTTGTTACTTAAAATGGCCTATAGATAGATATTAAATAGATATTTACAATAGATATTTATAAATATTTAAGAAAAACGTGTAACCATAGTCTCAGGATAGTTTCAGACTATGTAAGTCAATGAGACTCCAATAGGTTGTTGAACTAGGAATTTTCCATATTTCCATATTGTTGCCAAATAGAAACAAATATATTTAGGCATATTAATGAAAAAAAAATTTGTATTAAATAAAACACAAACAAATGAAGTTTACGCTCACATGTCGCTCACATGTCATATTTTCAACTCCAGCAAAAGGGAATGGCAAGTAGAGTAGTAGTAGAATATCCTGGCCATATGACCCAATTAATTGTATGTCCTTCAAAAATAAAAGCTCCTTTTTCACACCTAACTGTAAAAACATAGATTACAGCAGTAAAATGGAAACACAATAGGAGGATTAGAGGGTTAATACCCCAATAGAGCGATAACCTCTCAGCAGCTCACAGACATTAAAGGGTGCCATTAAAATATCCCTACCATTTTACAGTTAAATATTTTTTTACTACATGTTGACCCTTTAAAGGTTAGTTTTTGTGATGTCACTTATTTGTTTAAAAGAAAAAAAATAATTAAAAAACGTGCTGCGCCTCTTCTACTGTCTTCAGACCCTCAGGAAATACCACTTTACTGTTACTGTGCCCCCCCCCCCGTCACATCGTTGTCCAAAATATATATATTCTGCAGGAAACACTGGAGGCACAAAGAATACACTGATACTTTGTTAGAACTAATAAATATAGATGTTTCCTCGTCTGCTGACCTGTGTGAGCTGGCTGATTGAGGGGAAGCTGTGGGGCAGCTGGTTGGGGGAGAGGCTATAGCCCTGCATACTGTAGGAGGCCTGTGGGGATCTGTGGCCTGGTGGCAAGTTGGAAGGCGTTGGAGCTGACAGACCTGCAGGGTGGAAGATGGACTGTGGCTGAGGACCCTGACCCGACTGACAGGCAGAACAGAGCGGTTACAACCATCATCATATAATGTTACAGGAAGAGATGAAATAAACGTAAGTCAACTTCACTTAAGAGTCAACCTATGAAAATGAATCTGTCACTAGACTTTGGAAATTTCTATGTTTTGAAAGGCCAAATTCAGGTTTGGGAACATCCAGAGAAACTAAGAAAATTGTCTTTTTCTTAATTAAACAATGAAATACAATTTGGACATTCAGAGGCAAAAAAAAAAAAAAAAAAATTAAAAATTCAATAAGTTGACATTCAGAATCTAGTTACAGATTTGTGTCACCTGATTGTGTCCTGGACCGGGGGCCGTGTGCTGGGGGGGCTGCTGATTCCCTGTGGGAGTGCTGGAGGGCTGAGGATGATGGAGGGAGCCCGAGTGGTGAGAAAAGGACTGAGCTGGGTAACAGAGAGAAGAAAGAAAACGGACGAATTACTATCAATGTTTCCTTTACAGCACACCAATTTTCAGCTTTTCTGGCTTAATATTAATTATAATATTATTAATACATATTAATATGAATAATTATTAATATTGATATTCATGATTTTCTGGTCTAATAGTAATGAGATATCTTATTATTCATTTCTGTCCAATATCTTATAACAACGCTAAAAAGCTGTTTGTAGTGCTCAAATATCAAATATATTTCTGATTGTAGTACTCAAATATCAATGTAAAAACCAGAGTTGATAAATGCAGTGGAACAAGTGTAAACGTGTATACTGTGTGTAAAAGTCACAAACATATTCCCAGTATACCTACTTATCAGCTTAATGCAAGAAGCAAAAGATGGAATGCAACATTCATAAAAATCAAATGCAACTCAAAAAATACAAGTATTAACAGATATGCCAATGAAGCTCACACACAGAATACTTAGATCTTAATGACATTAGCACTAATAATAATATTAACCATAAATATGGGGGTAAATAAAGTTTAGTTCTGAATATGATACATAGATGTATCATATTTGTGTTTTATATATATATATATATACAGAGGAATATATATATATACATACACACACATTTTTTTAATCAAAATATAACATCAAGTCAAATCAAAAAGTGTTCAATGATCAATTTTAAATATTTAATCCATTTAGAATATAAAACTAATTGATTGATTTAATGTTACCTATCTGGTAGAAAGTTTTAGCAAGCTTTTAGGGTTACACCACATGGCAGCTTTGGCATTGTTTGTTTTTGTTTTAAATCCTAATGTTTGCACAATATTAATTGGTGATATTCACAAAGGTGATGTTCTCTATTTAGTCTTTGAGTTGAAACCATGGTCATGTGATTGGCTGAATACTGCTCATGTGACTGCTGTTAGTCGGTTGGGTGGTGTTGGGACCTGTCCATTTTCCTGCAGGGGCTTTTTAGGGACCTGGCTGCTTACCATACATTGCCTGCTGAGGCCCTGGCAGACCCTCGGCCTGGCAGGGGTACTGGGGGCCCAAGGGCTGGGGAGGAGGGCCAGGAGTCAGCATCCTTGCTCCTCCATGCAGTATTGAGTACACGGTCTGAAAACAAACACACACACACAATATCAAGATTGTATCTACTAATCAGCACTGAACAGTTTATTTAAAGTCTTATCTAACCTAAACAACAATCAATTATTAGATATTAGTTCAGATATTTATAATAATGAGAACACATATATCATTTATACTTTCTGTGTCTATGTCTATTTACATAAATCTATAAATCAAAAATGAGAATTAAACTTATTTTATTGAGTGATTGTGCTTGCAGTAATGATAATTGAATAAATGGGGTTTTCCCACACACTAACACATTAGACCATTTATCTGCTACTTTATTCCTCATGTTACCCCAGGCTACTGTGGCCATAGCCAACACCAAAACAACCATTTTAAACTCTCAAGAGTTCACAAATGCTTTGTTTTCTTTTTCAAAATCAAATCACTTGCTATACATTCGTTACGTGTCTCCAAGATGCATTCAGAGACCCTCAGGAAATCCCAGTACTATCATCTAACAGAACATATGCATTAAACATTATGCAAAGATGTAAATATGTGTGTATGTGTATGTATGTAGGTATGTAGGTGCATGTATGTATATATGCTTTGCTTATGCATACTTTTTTTCTTTTTCCTATTTATTTGTGTTTTTTTTCTCCATTCTATGTCCATAATGCAGATCAAGAAATTCTATGAATTTTGTACATAGTGTTGTGTATTTTTATTTTTTATAGCTTTTATCTTCTTTAGCTTTTATTTTCTTTTCTTTTCTTTACTCTGTACGCTGCAGACAAATTTCCCCGTTGTGAGATCAATAAAGTCTTATCGTATCTTATCTCTTATCTTATAATTGGAGCCTAAAGGGTTATTTATACACACATATACATGTTTATGTATGAATATATGAAAAGTGCATTTGCAAAAGCAGCTAACTCGATTTCTAAGAAATCTTTAAAAAATTAGATTTTATTACTCTTGGTTATTTTTTACTCTTGGTGACATGATCAAATCAAAGTTTTGAGTCTTTGACGAAAGAAATGTGACATAACAGAATAGATGTATCTCAAAAAAATGAAAGTATAGAAAATTACAAACCTCCGCTCATTCTTTTACAAAAGTTTGTGTGTACAAATGAACTCTTCATATATAAATTAAGTCTGGTCAGGTCTTTCTTGTCCCTGTAAAGATGTTGAACATTGGTGAAAAGTTTCTTCTTTGCCTGGTGGAGCCACTAAACAGGAAGTGAGACAGAAACGCAGCTGCTGCTGTACCTGGCCGTGGCAGTGTGGCGGCATGGCCTGGATGACCTGTCCGTACTGCAGGTAGGACTGCGGATACGGTGACGCCACTAGAGGGGGGCCTGCTGCTGAGGCTGCAGCCGAGATCATGGTGGAGGCTGGAGAGGTGTGGTGGTCCTGACGGAATCCTACCACTGGGCCTGGAACAGCACAACAGACCAGATTCAGTTAACCTCAATGACATCACATGATCTGGGGGAAATATTAGATTTTCTGTCTAAATATAAATGAAAATAAACCTAACAAACACTAATAATAATTATAAATCAATCTAGTTTTTATTTAAATATAAAAAAACATTTTTTGCTGTCTCTCTCCAAAACAACCAGTAAAAACACAAAATAAAAAACTTTGTCTTCTGTAAATAATAATTTGTGTTCTTTGGACACTGTTCAGAGATGCGCCTAAAATCCTTCATCTAGTTAAAAGTTTTCATTCATGATTTCATTCACTGCAATATATTTTTTTCTTGTATTGTTCCTTGAACCAGACTAATTTAA
Source organism: Eupleurogrammus muticus (assembly GCA_036785175.1). NCBI lineage: Eukaryota > Metazoa > Chordata > Actinopteri > Scombriformes > Trichiuridae > Eupleurogrammus > Eupleurogrammus muticus. The sequence goes on along the minus strand of JAYKQN010000011.1, from coordinate 24,313,775 downwards.
TTGTAGTCTGGTTCAAGTCTTGTGTTCTAACAGAGGAATATGCTGGTTGACCTGTGTCTGCCTTTTGTACTGTTTCTTACTGAATAATTTTCAAGGAAACTGAAATTGAATTCACAAAATTAAATTCACAATCCAATAAACAAACTTAGAAAGGGAAGTTTTTCACATCTGAGAAGTTTGAATCAGGGAATTCAGGCCTAATTCTTAAAAAAATTACTCCAAACCATAAATCGAAAAATAATTTGACAAAAGTTAAAAGTTACCATTAAACTTTTGCTAGATGAATTGCTTGTTTGCCTTTTTATGCAGGACTACAGGATGCTCAAAGTCAACTTTTCTTTCTGGGGGAGGGTGGTTGTGTGTGTGTGTGTGTGTGTGTGTGTGTGTACCGACCCTTGGTCCTGGGGTACTTCCCCTGGTTGACAGCAGACATGGTATACTGATAGAGCTGCGGGGCTTGAATGGAGTGTCCCTGGATGGGGATGGGGGAGACGTAGGACAGGTAGTGTCCAGGGGGGCTGCTGTAGATCTCAGTGCCCCCTGGCTGTCCCTGGGGAGGCAGGATGAGGACGGGGCTGTGCTGGGTAAGTCGAGGGGGGGTTGGGGTTGGTGCCGGTTTCTGTCAAAACACAGAGAGAAAAAACAGATCCTCTATAGTCAGTTTGATCCTGAGCTGCAACTCCTTATACTTATAAACAAATAAATGCAACAGTATAATATTTCGATCAATGTTTCCCAAAGTTGAAGGGTCACCTTAAAATGGCTTTTTTTGTCCAGACCAACAGTCCACAATATTAAGAGAAGAGAAGCTGGAAAGAGAGAATTTGGACATTTTCTTCTTGGCTCAACTGGATTATCAAAATAGTTGGTGATTAAAGGATAAGAACATTTTCTTTTCAATTGGGCCCTTAATTCTACATCACAACGTTATGTTTGACTCATCTAAAGTGTTATTTTTGAATTTGGTGATCTGACGAAGATTTTGTGTTTAATATCATAGCAGAAAACGGCTTCCTATGGGCAAAGTGATGAAGACGAAAATATACGTTGTTTTGATCATGGTACAGTAGCACTAATAACTTGTAGGTGTGTTTTGGGTTTCAAAACTTCCGGGTTGTTCAGTTTTTAGTTTTCTTTATTAATTTTAGTAAATGTGGGCTGTGCATGACATCACCGGCATGTGCCGGACTATTTATTGACAGCCCGCAGACCAGCCTTCCATTGATTGTGCTAGTTGTTAGCTGGCACAACACCTGCAGATAAAGACACAGAAGAAGACAGCTAGAATTACAAATTAGAATTTCAACTCTATGGGTCGAGTGTTATTATTATCAATACTTTATTTATGCAGTCAGGAGCCCAAATGAACATTTAAACCTTCCTTGGTGTAATCAATAATTCAGATCACTTCAGATCCATTAAGTGTTACTTTAACACTGGAAACACAGTGACTGATGGACATAAACCACACAGTCTGTGAATATATATATATATATATATTAATATATATATATATATATATATGTATGTATGTATATATAACACATCTGAAAGAATTATCACTGTAAACAGGAGTAAACAGGAACAATAATCACAGAAGAAAACTGTTGTTTCAGCAAACTAACCTGCACCGTATTTCCTTTTATGGGAAGAAATTCTTTTGCGTTTGGATTCAATGTTGAGTTTCTGACTTGCCTATAATGAAGAAAACAACAGAGAAGATTATACAGCAGAGGGGTGACAAGTGGCACAGCGTGTAGAGCAGTCACCCCATGTGGAGTGGCTACAGTCCTCACTTCAGTGTTCCAATCCCACATCAGGCAGCCCCCTTCTGTCTTTCTTCACAAATACTATCAATAAAGGCATAAAAAGCCTTTATTTGCCTGCCACAAACACAGGAATTTCTAAAAAAATTATGTCACTTACGCTGCAGCTGCAGAAGGAGAAGCAGAAGCAGCCTCTGCATGCTCACTGCTGTCGGGACACGGGTCCTCTCTGCCGCTGGGCGCCCCCTGCAGCTGCATCCTGGCCACCGACCCCTCTGGGCCTGAGGACTCTGGGGCAGTGGCACTAGGGGGAGACACATCGGTGGTCGGTGGCACCTCTTGCACAGAGGAGGCAACGGGTTTGGGAGGGGCGGGAGGGCAGAAGGAGGACGTGGAGGAATCCGTAGGTGGCGGCGGATTGGCAGAGGACAGGCTAGCTGAAGGAAAAGAGCTGGGTTGCAGCTGAGAGATAGAGGAAGAAAACAGCTCAGAATGAAAAATAAGTGAATTTAGTCTGTGAATATCAACATGAGGTCTGTGATTTAAAGCAGGTTCCTACACATTTTCCAATTCAGACCTTATTCATGTCTGAATTATAAATATTTGAGCTTTCTGTCTTTACATACTAAATAAATACACTTCTAATTATATATTTAGGGTTTTTTTTTTATTTTAAAAAAGTGCATAATGAAAATGTGGTTTAAAACTGGATTAAAAAAGTAAATCCACTTAGCAAACAAAACACTGACACCTGCAGATAGTAACAGAAAACCTTATTTAGAATAAATAAAATATTATGAAATTCTCTGTTTGAAAATCACTGGAAACAACAAATTTAACATTTTTAGACACTCAGAAAATGTACATATTGGTCCTTTAAGCATCACTAAAGAGCATCAATAAGTTCTTCCTTTTTTAATTATTTGTTGAAGATGGAAATGCTGGAAAGGAGTTTCGAGTTGTGTATACTGTTACCTTGTTTCACTTTTGTGTGTGTGTGTGTGTGGGTTTTTTTAAAGAGCAGGTTCACAGTGTTTTCAGTGTGTGTTAAATCAACATTCAGCAGCTTATATTTAGCATAATCAGATCTTCTAAAGCTCATTAACACAAATGTCAACACGTTACATATTGACCTGTTCCTGTGTTTAACACACACTTGAAAGTCTCTGTCCTTTGTGAGGGACAATGGAGCTGATTAAAAGTGAGGAGAGCGACCAGGCTGCACAAAGATTACCTCCGATTCATGGCAGCAGTCTTACCCTAAACTCTTTGCCAAACTTGCGCAGCTCCTCCAGCTGTGACCTCTGCTGCACCGAGGGAGCTAAAGAACAGATACAGAGTCTGAGGATAAAAGCAGGAAAACTAAACGGGGAAACATTTCCAGGAGAAGCACTTGTCTGCTACCTTCACTGCTCTTTCCTTCCTGAAGACTGGACACACTCTCTGCTGGCTCTTTAGCTGCCGTGTTCAGGATTTCATTTACTGTGGACAACAAGAGAAAGTTATTTCTTAATTTACTGCAGATTAATAGCAAAGCAGATAAAGGCTTTTATTGTGAAGGAGTTATTTATCCCACCATCAACAAGGAGAAGTGGGGTGGGGCCCAAGGTTTTGGTGGTGGTTGCCACAGTGACAGTGGTGGGACAGGAATCCAGGTAGGCAGGGCTGGCGAGAGGGAGGTCCTGGGAAGGGGTATCTGATTTTAGAGACAAAGGTGATAAAAATCAGTTAGGAGTTTAGGAGTGGTTTTGTTTGCTGTGGTTTAGATGCTGATAATATGTTGTAGTTCTGTCAGAAAAACCTGAGATAAACAAGTCAGAAATCAGATCTGAAATAATCTGAAGGAAAGTTTGTGATATTTTTTCTACCTGCTTCCACCTTCTACCGAGTTGTGATGAGCTGAAGTGGTTTCTAAGGGTGTTTCTAAGGTGGTTGCTATGGTTGCTGTTAAGGTGGTTACTGAGGTTGTTGATGAGCTGGGGGTGGCTGTAGCTCAGAGGTTGAACAGTCGTCATTTGGAGGACAACTGATGTTGACTGCCATCAATGGGTGAATGAACACTTTTAGTTTAAAGCGCTTTGAGAAGTTGAAAAGACTAGAAAACACTATACAAATGGAGTACATTTACCATTAAGTTAATTTCTAAGGTTGTTGCTAAAGAGGGTGCTGATGTGTTTACTAAGATGGTTACTGAGGTTGGTTGCTAAGGTGGCAACTGAGGTGGTTTCTAATGTTTTTTGTGTCAGAAATCAAAGGCAGCTTTCTGTGCTATAAAGAAGTTTTCACACTGACTTCAATAAACATGTATCTACTCATTAATGATTGCAAACGCTCTTCCTCTTCATGTCTGAACTGACCTGCAGGAAACGACTGGGAATTGGGGATCCGCAGGGTTCTGCTGCCCTGATGTCTCTGGGATTTTTGGGAAATTCTGGATACAACTGAGAGAAAGAGAACTGTCTTCAAACTAAAACCAACAACACAACAACCAACACAATCGCCCTAACGATGATTCAATTCTACAAAGAATCAAAGGTTTCATCTGTTTCAAAAGATCTGAGTTCTAGAACTACTGTCTATATATTTTAGCCTGTATACAGAAACCGAGCTTTAAAAGCTGTCAGAACTTATGTGAAGTTGTGGGGGGAGATATTAAATTATATTCAGGTGGATTTTTGATTCTTAGAACCACAAATATGTTGTTAGTGACATCACAGCTCCACATAAACCAAGATAAAGTGTAACCCTGAGATCTTTTTATTCGTGACTGTTTATTAATTTGCACTGTCCCTGATGAATGAACTAATCACTGATTAGAAATGATAAACTCTAAATAAAGGCTGTTACCTCCATTGACAGTTGAGCGGATCTCAGCCAGCGTCTGTGGGTGTGACAATGAGTGTATCAGCATGTGATTGGTGCAGGGGGGGCTGCCGGCTGCTGGTGAGCTGCCCTGTGATTGGTGGGGGGAGTAGGAGGTTCTGATGGACATCGGGCTGCTCCTGTCAGAGGGAGACGGCTTTGGAGAGGGGGGCGGGTGTCTGGAGGAGGGTGGAGCTGCAGGTCGCCCCAAGGGCCCTACCCCCCCCCTGCTAACAGGTAGGCCAATCTCCCGAGCTCGCTGAGGAAGGGGAACGTATTTACCTTCCCTGGAAAACAACATCCAAGAAAAGAGACGGTGAGAGGGAATCCTGGCAGCTAATGGGATGAAGAACACACACACACACACACACTTTGACCAATTTATGTCTCATAAAACAGGTCAGGATGGTTCTATCCTCAGTTTACTGTTTACTGAGTTTTAACAGTTGTTTGGATTAGTTGTTTGTTTGGATTAGTTGTTTGGTTCATTAATTGGTGTAAAATGTTTTGTCTTTTACTCCTTTTTCTATTAGTTCTCTGGTATTTTCTAATTATTCTTCCCTGCACAGAGAGAAATAAATGAAGCCTCCAGCGTAAAGTGGCTCAGGTTTGATACAGTAATTGTTACCTGCTAGAGAATCCTGGACTGATTCTGTCGTCTCTCTCTCTCACCGCAGAGCTGAATCTGTCCTCTTCACTCCTGCCTTCGTCGTTCTCTAATGAAACTTGCTGGCGGTACTGGAAGCTGCCCTCAATCTCGCTGGCTAATCGAGCTGCTCGCACCTCTCGCTGCCGAAACATCTCAGAGTTTCCCTTTTCTAGAGGCATGCTGGGAAACAGAAGGACACCAAGCACAGCAGGTTAACAGGAAGCACGTGCACAAATTGCACTAGGTATTATCTTTCTTACATTTATTGTGCACTAGGAGGTAGATAGTCGATCTATCTATCTATCTATCTATCTATCTATCTATCTATCTATCTATCTATCTATCTATCCATCTATCCATCTATCCATCTATCCATCCATCTATCTATCTTTATTCTTCCGTCAAAAGTTTGACTCGCTTCTCCTCCTAGGGGAAAGGGCAAACCCCCACAATAGTTATATCAAAACGACCGGCTCGATCGGGAATTGTGTGGTATGCCTTTTGGCAGCGATATTTGTGATATTTTAAAGTGCATCTGAAATCCTGAAATCAGCTTATCAGCATGATTAGGGTGTCTTTAAGTTACTTGGCTTCATGCGGTCCTCTGCCAACATTTTAGACACAGTAACAGACCGGTCTTTCAGTGTGAAGCCAAGTGCTACATACGCTTCGTCATATTTCCTTGTCTCAACTTTAGGAGACTTTCGTTTGTCTCTTTATCTCCGTGTCTCTCCGCCTGTGTTCTCATCCTTGTTAAATACTCTTTCATGGTATTACTTAAGGGTCTGCCACACTTCCTGTCTCCACTTCATACTTTGTGCTGTATTCTCCCTGCACAGACTCTGCCAATGAGAGCGCCACTGCCCCCTAATGTAGTGGAGGTGCACTTGCATTTTATTCTAGGACAGTAAAAAATCTAAATAAAAACTCATGTTCCCCGAGGTCAAACACGCTCCCCCTTGATGGGGCCTCATCCCCCCCGGGGGGCGCACCCCACTATTTGAGAACCACTGCTCTACATGAACCTGGGGTGTGATAATAGAAAAAAACATGATCAATAGTCTCTGAGCAATGATTGAACTTGTAGTTTAATGTTCAAAAAGCATACAAACAGCAGCGACCTATTAGCAAGTGGTTAAGGTGTGGACCATATAGGTAAACATGAGCAGTAGATCCCCAGTGTACAGGGGGCAGAGCTTATTTACTCACGTGTACATGGAGAGGCTGGAATCGTAAGTGGACTTGACACCATATGCCTCCTCATTGAACTTGAACATCTCGGTGGCATCCCAGCCGTTAGACTGAAAACAGAAAACATACAATTGAACAGTGGAAGACTAATTCTAACAGCTTCATTATCTCTAATAACCGCAAACAATGAATAAACAATGCTGTCGCACAGCAGAAATCACCATATCACTGTGTATATTAATATATTAACATCACTGAACAGTATATATATTCAAATACTACAGTACAGTAATATTTGGATGTGCAATGATTAGTCAATTAGTTGCCAAATATTACAATAATCTCCCATCTTTTTGATAATAAATCAATCATTGATCATCATTTTACACCATTTCACGAACCAAACATTTTTATTAAGCAATAGATTAATCAACAGAATAGAGCCAGTGAAGCAAGAAGTTGTGCACAATAGAGCCAATCCTAATCCTAAACACAAATGAGCTTTTAAAACAGTTCAGTTTGATTTACACCAGAGCTGTGTGAAGAATTTAAGATGACAAGTTTCCTTTCCTGTGCTCAGAAACTCCTATTTGCTCTGGCGTGGCCAGTTTCTTTATAACCTTTATGGCTGAGATCTCAGATTTTTACTGTACAATGAGTTTGCCACATGCTGACATCACAAACCTGATTGTTGTCTGCAAGTCTAAATAAAATGTGTAAATGAGGACATAAATTAAAGGGATTTAAGTAAAAACCAGGAGCAGATTAAACGTGAAGATCCAGAACTGTCTACACACAGTTGCATTTGTCCTGTGAAAACTCCCAACTTATTCATTTAAATTTAAGTCTTCAGACTGAAACAAAATTAATTAAAGAATAAATTCTAAACAATAACTAAATAGTCTTATCTCAAATAAATAAATAAATAAATAAAACTACAGTTATAACTATGGCTGACAACTATTTGATTATTTTGATGAATCAATTGATTATTGAACTACTTAACACTGGCTGATACATGACGGGTGTGAGTTTATTTTTCAGTCTTCTCTTCAGTAGTCAATGATGCTGTAACCATTCAATTATCAGTCAAACATTAAAGTATGAGTATAAAATATAATGTAGAAGCTAAGCCAGCTAACGACTTTGCTTGTGGTTGTTGAGGTTCCGCGGAGCGACATAGGCAAGGTGGGGGGCTTTTGCTGTGGAGGCGGCCGCCTCAACTATAAAGGGTGACGGGAAAGCCTGAGTTCATCACACCTGAATACAACACTTGTTCTCAATCAAGAAATCACATTAATAGGACCCGCCTGACAAAATGAAGTGGACCAGATAATCTTCAAAAGCTGGAAATTTTGCTGAGATCTAAAAAAAAAGTCAGGGACGAATGAGAAAGAAAGTATTTGAGGTCTATCAGTCTGAAAAAGATTATAAAGTTGTATTTAAAGCTTTGGGATTCCAGTGAACCAAAGTGAGACCCATTAACCACCAATAGTGAAAACATAGAACAGTGGTGAACCTTACCAACAAAAAAATTTGCAGCAGCAACTCATCCAAGACTCCACAACATCCAAAGAACTGCAGGCCTCATTTGCCTCAGTTAAGTTCAGTGTTTATGACTCCACCATAAGATACTGGCCAAAACCACTGCTGAGCAAAAAAAAAGAACAGACAAGTCCACCTCTGTATGGCTAAAGAAAAACCAAATCAAGACTTTAGAGCAGCCAAAGTACAGATTTGAATCCTATTGTGATGCTGTGGCATGACCCTAAAAAATTGAGTCATGCTCCAAAACCCTCCAAAGTGTCTGAATTACAATAATTCTGCAAAGATGCGTGAGCAAAACTTTCGCCACAGTGCTGTAAGAAACTTATTGACTCAATTTATTACAAAAGCTTAAGGTCAGTTGTTGCTGCTAAGGGCCCAACCAGTTATTCGATTCAGAGAGCAGTCACTTTTCACAAAGGGCCATGTAGGTTTGGATTATTTTTTCCCTTTATAATTAAAACTTTCCTTTAAAAACTGCATATTGTTTCACTTGGGTTGTCTTTGACTAATATTTAAATTTGTTTGATGATTTGAAACATTTATGTAACAAACAAGAAAACTGAAAGCAGGAAGGGGGCATACACTTTTTCCCATTGCTGTATATAAATAAAGTTGTGAATCTTTGTGCGTCCTTACAGTATCTGTCTCCAGCTCAAAGTTTTCACCGTTTCCGCCTCCGTCCCACCTCTGTAGAACCTTCTCCCTGTGCTCCCCATTCAGCCGCGAGGAGCTGATAGCCATGTCAGTGAAGGAGTCTGTGACAAAAACAACAAAAGTGGACGGGTTACTAAGTAATCCTGACACTAACACCACTGACTGAAGTCTTCCTGAAGTCTCCGGCCTGGTCTAGTCTCTGTGCTGTCTGCTCACCTCTGACAGCAAAGCTGAGGTCCACATTGCGGCAGGTCATGGTGACCAGGTCAGAGGGGCTGAAGATTATGGTGTCAGTGATGTCTTCAAACTTAGGAGAAGATGACAGTCGGCTTCTTCCTCCTCCTCCTTCATCACCTCCTCCACCCTCATCTCCATCAGTGCATTTATGAACAGCGTCTATAGCCAGTTCACACTGGACACAGCCACATATAATGCTGTTGTTGCTCAGCAAAATGTATACAAAAAAAAGCTTAATTTCTTTTTTCATTTTTGATCTGTTGTTTTTTTTGTTGGTAAATGATGTAATAGTTAATAACTAATTGATTAATGGACTAACCGCTGCACCTCTATCTCAGTTTGGATTTGTGCACTGTAAATTCAAAATTCCAATGAATATAGAATTATTCATCAACTAATCGATTCATTCTAAGATGACGTCATCAAATATCTATTATTTTATGTTATTTCTTAAAAATAAAACATATCCCTGTCTTCAGTCTCTGGGTGAGTGATATCTGACCCATGGCTAAAACAGGAAGACAAGTCATCTTGGAAAGTTGTAAAGAATGGAAAGATTAACAGAAGAATCAATAATGAAAATATTTGTTGGTTTTCAGCCTCTGCAACTCAAAGATGTTTTTATTCACTTTACAGTCAGAAGACATTTAAGTAGCTGGAGTTAAAGAAATTGATCATTTTGTGATTACAAAAACTCATTCAATCATTGAAATAAATCAGACAGAGTAACCATTTTTGTCACTTTAAAGTATAAATGTGAATTATTCCAATGTTTCTTCAGCTGCTCAAATACTGATTTTTTTTTTACCTGTGAGCTGAGAGTCTTGAAGATTCCTTCATACACGGTTCCATTCTTTACTCTTATTTCACAGGTTGAACCCTGGAACCAGCAGAGAGAGGAAAAAAAATCTTCAGACTTTTCCTTCCTTCTACAACCTGCCAAAAAAAAGCAACAATCAAGCTTTATTATTACCTATTATAGCTGGAGTTTTACTCACCACAACTGCTGTGAGGAAATGAAGTATCCGAGCATTGTTGTAGATACCTTCAAATATCTGTAAGGAAAAACTAAATCTTTGAAATATTGTGCTCTTACATTGTTTAGTGTTATTTGTGATTTCTATATATGTGTGTGTGTGTGTAGAGAGAGAGAGAGAGAGAGAGAGAGAGAGAGAGAGAGAGAGAGGTAGAGATTGAATGAATTGTTCATAACACACTCATAACATAATTTAAATTGATCAGTTCAAGCTATCATGGGCATAAGTCATATTTAATTTCACAGGAGGAAAGCAAGACATGATTTTAATTTGAGAAGAAATATATTTTTTTGTGTATCATATTTCTTTTGACCTAAATATGATGTTAAAAAGGTTCAAATGCATTTTGAAAGGGGGGGTTATTTACTGATAACAAGTTGTTACTACTTACCAAACTGATGTTACTAAGCTAATATTCAGTTATTACTCTTACTAAGACAGTGGTTCTCAAATAGTGGGGCGCACCCCCCGAGGCTCCGTCAAGGTGGGCGTTTGACGGGGAACATTTATTTGGGTTTTTTTATTTGATTTTGTTTACGTCCTAGAAAAAGGTGCAATTGCAACTCCACTACATTAGGGGCGCTCTCATTGTCAGAGTGTATGCAGGGAGCATTCACTCGGTTGTAAGAAGTGTAGACACGAAGTGTAGCAGACCCTCAAGTGACGCCATGAAAAAATATTTACCAGGGATGAGAAGACAGGCGGAGAGACACGGAGATTAAGAGACAAACGAAAGTCTCCCGAAAGCTAAGACGAGGAAATATGACGAAGCGTATGTAGCGCTTGGTTAACTGTGAAAGTCCGGTGTGTTACGGTGTCTAACATGTTGGCAGCAGACAGCATGAAAACAAATAAATTTAAGACATTACACCTCAATCACGCTAATAAGACGATTTTATGTAGTTTTATTTTTCAGTATCATATGGTTTGCCATAGTCGGTCAAATTTGTATAGTTTAATTAAGGATTTCATTTTATTTTTGAATTTCAGATGCATTTTAAATAGTTTCTGTTACAGTTAATAAATCTATTCTTTGTTGTAAATTGGTCTATATTCCTTTCTTTTTTAATCTCTTATACGTTAATAAGGATACAGTGTTATGCAGAGGTACTTAGAACAATTGTATAGACAATTGATACTATTTACAGTCGCGTGGGGGGGCGCGTGTTGTTCTCTTCTTCCATGGGGGGGCGTGACAGAAAAAAATGTAGTCGCACTGTAGATTAAGATTATAAATTAAGATTAAGATTATAAATTATTACTACCAACTAAGCTGATAAGTTATTATTACTAACTAAGATAATAAGTTATTACTACATATTGGCCAATACGATGTTACTATTTACGAAACTGATAACAAGTTGTTACTATTTACTGACTTGATAAATTACTACTTACTACTATCACTACTTAATAAACTGATTAACTATTGCTACCTTCTAAACTCATAACGAGATATTACTATTTACTAAGATGATAAGTTATTACTACTTACTAAACTGCTGACAGTAGATGATGGGGTCTGTGACGGTGGCTTCATTGGGCTTTTGGTCCTGCGAAGAGGATAAAACATAAATGACAATACAAGGATAAATACTCTGCCGCACAGATGTTAGCTGGGAGCTAACGCAGCTAGCTTAGCGTCATTTTAGCAACAGGCTTAAACAAACCGAGCCGAGCAGAAACGAATGTCTGGGAAAAGCGAGAGACAAAGAAGTGTACTTTTTACTCATTTATATCACTGAGAGTCTGCGGGTCCAGCGGAAGAGAGTCTCGGTGTGACAGGCCGAGCTGCAAATACCGCTGAAGAATAACAATAACAACAAAACACAGCGGTGGGAGCGCGTCATTCCTACTGCGCCAGGGACCGCGGTAGCGTCAGATGGGTGGGGTTAGGATCAGCTACTGTAAAAAAAGTACAGTTAAAATAAAATACTACAAGATGAGTATTAGAATTAAAAGTTCTATTGTATTGTAGTAACCGTACTTCAATATCTTTCATCTCTAATCAGTAAATGTTTTCATCGGTGTGAATATTGTAGTTCAGCATAATCCGGGCGGATCCAATACATCCAACGAGCGCACAAAATATAAACTCCGCCCTCTTATCTACAGTACACTGATTACACAAGCATCCTGCCAATCACTACTGACCTTTCTCCTCATTGGTTCTTACTCCGTCAGTCAGAACCAAGCGTTTGGACCCATGAAGGTTATTGAACATTAGGTCATAATAAAAGTTGCAGAGCTGAGGCGTTTATGAGTTGAAGCATATTTGAGGAATTTAATATAATTCTTTAATAATTTCCACTCCATGATTATTTTTTAAGGCTAAAAATGTAGTTAAAAAATAATAATGTATTATAAAATATATCTTTTATAATTGAGCCTTGAACATAAAACTATTCATTTCATTTGTGGTAGAAAATCTAAAAAGACATTTTGACCTTTTGAAGAATAGTTTTGACTGACTAATTCATGTCGGATGTCTTTTTGAATCGTAATTTTTACTTTATTAATATTTGATGTTTTTTTATTATATTATTGTGTATAGTTTAACCTGTTGAACCAGAGTTTTTGTTCATGAATAATTTTTGTTTGTTTATGAATGATTAACCCCTGTTCTTATGCTGAATAGCAGGCAACAATATGCACTACTGCAGACACCAAAACATTAACAACTAACTCAACAACATCATTAAGGAAAAGAATCAACCCTAAGAAATATCATGTCTCAACCAAAAACGTTTTTTTAAGGCAGAGGTTGGATTTTTTTTTTTTGCTTTATTTAAGTTGAATTAACTCTGACAAAGAACATTTTAAATCAATTCTGACACAGGTATTTGTTGTTTTTAAAACCCCAAATCTTCTATAAAAAACCCCGTAGTTAAAGTCCATACATCTCTGTACCTAATATAAGTGACCATAGAAATAAAGACACAACAAACTATATGTTTCACTATATTTATATTATATCATTATCATTAAATTCAATGTAGTACCTGAAACTAACCACACAGGGCAGACAGACGATGCTGCTGCCCTCAATACACGGTCCCAGCAAAGAGAGAAAAGAGACAGAGAAAGGCACAAAGAGTTTAGAAACTGAGAAAAGGACGACACAAAACATGATGACTAGGGAAAGGGGATGGGTGCATACAGACAAACACAAGAGCAAAGAAGAGAACCGGTAGAAACGACTGGGAAGGTTATGTGGTCTGTAATAAAACAGGCAAGCTCTAAACTGAATGATGAATGAAGACCAGCGACACAAATGCAGGCAAAGGTTGATGACCAGACAACAGACACAGAAAGGCACAAGTAGAAAAAGCAGGTTTCTCATCGACATGTTCTGCTAATTGTATATATTTTTTTTACGATGGATGAAAAATAATGAGGCTGAGGAGGAGAAGACAGCAAAAAAAAGAATGCAGGAGAGCCATGACAAGGCGTTATAGCAAATCTTAGTATTTTCAGTTTTCTCTTTCTTTTTATCCCAAAACTAAAAAGGCACAGACATTTCAACTGAATTACAAAGATGGAGTTGGAACAAGTGTTACATACATGGAGTAAAGCATACAAAATTACAAACTGTTCTTAAAAACTAAATAAAATTAATACTATTATTCTGTCATCATCATTATTATTATTATTATTATTATTTCCATCATTATTATTGTTATTGGTATCATCAATCATTTCTCTCCCAGTTCAGCTTTTTGTGTCAGAGAGAGAGAGAGAGAGAGAGAGAGAGAGAGAGAGAGAGAGAGAGAGACATAGACAGAGACAAGAGAGGACAGACACAGAAAGACAAGGGAAAAAATGAAAGATGAGAGAGGTCGAAAAGGGATAGAGAAAGACAAATAGAGAGAAAGAGAGACTGAGAGACAGACAGAAAGACAAGAGACAGAAAGAGACAGAGACACAGAGACATTCTGTCCTCTGAGTGATGCTGCTGAGTGTGACTGAGGTAAAAGTTTCCTGTTCTGCTCTTCGTCCCAACACACAAAATCCTTCACTGTGTCTCAACACTGTCAAACCAAACTCCATTCAGAACTGTCAGTTTACTGTTGCCATAGTTTCAGGCCAACGTTTACATGCAAACAGTGTTCAACACAGATCAAAATATACAAAACAACTCTTTAAAACAATTCATTTTGAGTCTGCCACAGCCACTTTTTACTAAAACACACAGCACATGGCAGAGGTGACAGATGGATGTTTTAGTGTATTCATATTACGTTAGATAATTTGACACTTTTTTTTCCTAAACCTGCAAAAAGGCATCAATTATAAAGGGTTTTTAAGTCATAACAAGTTCATTAATAGATAATAAAGTGTTTACTGTTTTTATATAACTAATTAAAATGTGAAGAACCATTTAATATTATGATTTCTGACAAGTGTATCTCAAATAAGTAGAATATCATAAAAATTCAGCAATTTCTATCGGGAAGACAAAATCTCTAAATTACAAGAAATTAAAGGTTTGAAATATTTCCCTCTGTATTGAATCTATATAATGACACACATACAAATATTGAACTTTTTCAAGCTATTCTAATTATTTGAGATGCAGCTGTAGAAGTTACTGACATAGTAAAAAATGAGACAGCAGCAGCCTGAGGTTTAAACTACCTAAATCCACATCATGTCATTAGTGTTATTACTGTTATACATTCAACTACTTATTGTGTTTATAATTAAAATTCACATTACGCATTTCGGTATTTGAGGTCTTCCAATCACACAAGTGTTTTTACAGTACTACGCATACATGTCTCAAATCTGATTACTTATTTACCTAGTTTGCAAACAGTTTTGAATGGTTTGTTTTGAATGGAGGTTGCTATGACGATGTGCCGGCGGCAGTGGGACCATGACACTTCAAGTCTGTTTGCCACAGTAAAAGTGTCTGTAGGTTAGCATGTGCTATGTTGGCAGGACCACTGTGAGGTATTCCGAGGCTGCTGGCGTCGCAGGGCTTCGCCCCCCGACAAGGAGGGGGCGAAGCCTGCTGCAAGGCTCTCAGGCACAGACAAAGCTTATCTGGCTATGAGAATTAAAGAAGTGTACCGCTATGTTAGTGTTGTGAAGCTGCTCTCAGCCTATGCTCAGTCCCCTCTCTCTCTCTCTCTTTAGTGTTAGTACTTTTACTACTCCTCCTCTTCACCTCGCTAACAAAATAAAAATACTGGTTATGAATGCTATGATGTACACGGCCCCACACACACACACACACACTTACACACACACACACACACAGACACACACACACACACACACACACACACACACACACACAAACACACCTCCCGCTGCAGTCCCTTCATCAGAAGAAGGAGTACTGGTTGTCAATGGCTCTAAGGGCCCTCACTCCCTCTCGCTCTTCTCCCTCCACAGCTTCTAGCTGGCGGAGAGGAGTGTCCCTGTCCCTCTCCTCCCAGTCCTCTGCTCCTCCTCCACTACCATCTCCGTTGCCGCCACTTGCTGCTGCTGCTCCTCCTGCTCCTCCGCTGCCTCCTGCTGCTGTCGTCATTGTCGTTACCATCGTCCCCACAGTCGCTGCTCCTTCTCCTGCTCCTCCCACTCCTCCTGCTGCTGCTCCTCCTCCTAGCTCAATCTCATTTCCTCTCTCCTGAGGTGGCGTCGGGGGTGGCGGGCGGCCCAGCGGCAGAGGAGGAGGCTGAGGAGGGCTACGGGGTCTGCTGGTCAAGTCTGCATGGAGAAGAGAGAAAAGATAAGGAATGAAAAGGTAGAGAGATGAGAGAAAGGCATAAATAAATGAAGGAGGAGGAAAGAAATTAGGGAAAAAGTGAAGAGTGAAGTGACAGCAAAGTCAGAGAACAGAAGGTGTGAGGCAGAGGAGAAAAAGAGAAATGACAGTGAGTGGACAGTTATGGGGGGAGGAGTCTGCGGTCATGGAGTCCATGGAGTCATGGAGGCAGTCCAACGCAGAGAACACGCACACACACGCACACATATATACATACACACACATACACACACACACACACACACACACGCACACCTCTAACAGCGTCAGAAGATACAGATTCTCAACATGAATCTGATTTATTTTGTGCTTTTACAGGTTTTAATCAGTGTCTGTTGGTTATAGAAGAAAACATCAACTCCCATGATCCAACAATGAGTTAAAACTTGCTCAATGCTACAATTTGTACTTTTTCCAATTAAAATGTGCATTAAAATGTCTACAAATGACTTAACTGTGTTAAATGATGTGTAGAGTTGTGTTTCATTCGATTGTCGAAATGTTTTCAATGATGATTAATTTCAGTTCATTTAAGTGAAATACAGATCCATGATATCAGTGTGTGCTCATCATGAATATAGTTTTTATCTGGTTTAAGGTGACTTTTTGACTTTTTTGATAAGGTGATATAACAATAAAAAATGAGCCTAGTCATCACTTTTTTAAATTTCAAATTTGATTTTGGTTTTGTTTTACTCTGAATGCCTGAAGTGTGTTAAACGTGTTTTTATTGCTAATACAAAAAATACTTTTTGTTAATACAAAAAATACAAGTGCATCTTTAATAATTAGAACAAGATGAAAAGTTTGAGATTTCCATTATCTTTAAGCCATAGTTAAAATTACAAGAATTAAAGGCTTGAAAAATTTCACTCTCTGTAATAATATTATATGAGTTTCACTTTCTGAAATAAATAACAAAACTTTTTCATGATATTCTAATTATTGAGATGCAGTTTTATTTCTTCAATCTTGGTCTTTGTAGATTGTTAAATAAATCAAAACTTAAAAATAAATTAAAGTTTAAATCAAACATTATACATTATTTTGAATAAAAATGGAAATTATGTTTTCATTAATTTTGTATTTTCTCCTTTACAATCGTTCTCCAAGCATCTTCATTCAATCTTATTCAGAATCACTATCACTATTCATCTTGTCTTTGCTCTTTAACTTGTGAATCACTGCTAACATCAAACTGATTCAGATATTAAAACTTGCTTAACACACGCGCAAGCACACACTCAGCCGAATCCGGTCTCACTTACACACAGTCAGAGATGGGGGTTGATGGAGAGTCAGGATGGCGCGTAGTGATGACATCACAGACTGTAGGCCGACTGCCTGCCCTGTCCCGGCCTGCAAGGGATGAGCCAACGGATACAACAAACAACAACACAACAACAACAACAGTGAGGTCAGAACAGTGATGGGGCAGAAACATAGCGGCAGATGGAGGCTGGAGAGGAGAGTCTCACTACTACTCTGCTGTTCTCCTACTGGATAAAATATATTTCTGTTTAAAAGTTTCACTATAAATATATCTAAAACATATTTGAGCTTTTAAATAATAAAGTTACTGGTTTCCAATATCTGACTGGAGATTGCGATAGAGAAGGAATATCTGAGAGATGACACATTTTAGATAGTAGAGATCATGTATGTAAAGACAGAAATGTGTGTATGCTGCAAAATTTAAACCTTAAGTGAAAATGTCTTAGGTTTGGTAATCACTCGAGTAGTCGCCAATTGCTAACTATTAACTACTAGTAATTCTGAAGAAGAAAACGTCCAAATTCTCTGGTTTTAGTGTCAGAAATCTGACTATTTTCTGGTTTCTTTAGTCTTCTATAATAGTAAACCGATGATCCTCAGGTTGTGGACAACTTGTCTGGACAAAAGAAAGGCATTTTAGGTTGAATTTTTAGCTTTGTGAAACACTAATTGACATTTTACACAATTTTATGAACCAAACAACTAATCCTTTCAATAATTATTTTGTTTAATCAACGACCAATAGTAGTTAGGTGCAGCCCTACTTTGAAATAGGTTTGAAAATATTTATCTTATTACATTGTCAGATAAATTTGACTATTGTAAGAAAAAGAATTAATTATTTGACTTTTATCATATTTTGTGTATTTTAAACTTTTTAAGTAAATTGTGTTTGTTTAAAACAATGTTAAATTGATGAAAATTAGGAAAAAATTAAGTGAAATTATGTGTCAATAGAATCAAATAATTCAACTCAATATTGAGTATATACTAATAGTATCAAAGCAAAATAATTTAACTTCACACTTCACAATAGATTGGACTTTTGGGGTGATGCTTGTACATCACAGAGATCTTATATGTGAAGACAGACACATGTGTAGTGTGAAAATGTAACAGTTTTTGAATTAGCGAAAAGAATATGGAAATAAAAAAATAATATTTGTAGTTCTGCTGCATCAAAGTCTTAATTTTCATCCTTTTACATTTTTTTTTACTAAATAATGTTAACTCTGTTAACTACTCCTTCAACTACCATTAACGTTATATAAAAGTAAATGTGGCTGCACAATAGAGTGCATTTGTATAGCACTTTTCTAGTCATTTCAATCACTCAAAGCACTTTACACTACAACTGTTCATTCTTTCACATGCATTCACACACTGGCAGTGGCTTACATACAAGGCGCTGCCCACACATCATGCCCAGGGACACATTGACATGGAGCCAGGAATTGAACCACCAATTCTCTGAGCGATGGATGACTGCTCTACCTCTGAGCCACAACTGCAATCTGATTGAGCTGATTTTGTTAAGACATTGGCAATATAAGATAAGATAAGATAAGATAAGATAAGATAAGATAAGATAAGATAAGATAAAACTTTATTGATCCCACAACGGGGAAATTTGTCTGTTACTGCAGCGTTACAGATAAAGAGAAGAAAATAAAGCTGAAGAAGATAAAAAAACTATGAAAAAATAAAAATAAAAAACACACAACACTATGTACAAATTCGCAGAATTTGTTGATCCGCATACACAGTATGCATTATGGACATAGAATGAAGAGAAAATGCTAATAATAATATATAAAATAATATCCAAATTGTAATATTTTGATGGGTCTTTATCAATTTGATTTGATTGAAATCACATTTTAGTCTGAATAAGTTTTCATCTTACTGTTCTCAGAGTTTAACTGAAGCCCTTTTTTTTTTTTAAATCAGCTATGCTGAGAATGTAACTGATGTAACATTACAAACATAGAGCTTAAAGTTTGGTAGTAGAGTGCAGCAAAACAATATTTTTTTATGTTAAATTATGATTATAATACTTATAAAAGAAAGAGGTGAGTTTCAGTGAGGCCATGGAAAATTACTTTTGAATGGCTTTGGGGAGGTTTTAGACCACCATTCGGCGGCTCAGGAGGGGAAGCAGTGCACTGTCAACACTGTGTTCAGTAGGGACAGGGTGCTGCTGACCTCCACTCAGGCCATTCTAGATCGGTGGGGGGGGGGGGGGGGGGGGTACTTTAAAGACCTACTCTATCCCACTAGCACGTTTTCAATTGATGAAGGAGAATTTGGGGAACCAGTAGATGGCTCGCTTATCTCTAAGGCTAAGATCATGGAGGTAGTCAAAAAGCTCCTTGGTGGAAAGGTCCCAGGGGTTAGATGAGAACAACCTGGATGGCTCTGGATGTTGTGGGGCTGTCTTGGATGACACGAGTCTACAACAACGCATGATCATTGGGGTCAGTGATTTTGGACTGGCAGACCGGGGTGATGGTTCACCTCTTCAAAACAGGGATCAGAGGGTGTACTCAAATTACAGGGGAATCACACTCCTTAGTCTCCCTGGGAAGGTCCTTTCAGGGGTCCTGATGAAAAGAGTCCAGGAATAGTTGAACCTTGGATTCAGGAGGAGCTATGTGGTTTTTGTCCTGGTCGCGGAACAGTGGATCAGCTCTATACCCTTAGCATGGTCCTGAAAGGTACATGGAAGTTCGCCCAGACAAGTCTACATATGCTTTGTGGACTTGTAGAAGATGTTCGACCATATCCTTCAGAATTCTGTGCTCTGGGAGTATGGGGTACAGACCCACTGGCACAGGCCATCTGGTCCCTAACCGCCTGGTGCCAGAGGTTGGTCCGCAATGCCTGTAATAAAACAGATATGTTTCCAGTGGGCGTTGGACTCGGCCAGGGCTGCCATTTGTCACATATTCTATTCATAACCTTTATTTATAAAATTTCTAGGCAGAACCAGGGCATTGAGGGGTTGCGGAGTGTGAAGCGGTTGGGATGAATATCCGTACCTTTAAATCTGAGGCCATGGTTCTCGACCTGAAAAGGGTGGAGTGCAGCCGCCAGGTCAGAGATACGATCCGGTCCCAAGTGGAGGAGTTTAAATATCTTAGGGTCTTGTTGACGAGTGAGGGAAAGTTCGAGTAGGTGATTGACAGGTAGACTGTTGCAGCTTCTGCAGTGGTGCAGACTCTGCACTGATCCGTCATTGTGAAGAAGGTTACCAATCAATTTAACAGTCATGTTCCTACCCTCACCTATGGGCACGAACTCTGAGTAATGATTAAAAGGACAAGATTGCGAATACAAGCAGTCGAAACGAGTTTCCATCCTTGGGTGTCTGGTCTCTCCTTTAGAAATAGTGAGAAGTGAGAAGCTTGGTCATCCGCAAGCAGCTCAAAGTAGAACCACTGCTCCTCTGCATCGAGAGGAGCCAGATGAGGTGGCTCGGGCATCTAGTAAGGATTCTTCCCTGGTGAGGTATTTCAGTCATGTCCCTCTGGAGAACACCCAGGAAATACTGGCGAGATTATTTCTCTCAGAATGTTCGGGAACGCCTTGGAGTTGCCCTTGAAGAACTGGACAAAGTGGCAGGGAAGAGGAAAGAATGGGCTCCCCTGCTCAAGCTGCTGCCCCCGAACCCAAACCCAGATAAGCGGAAGAAGATGAAACATCCATCCATCCATCCATTGTCTATCCCGCTTATTCCCTTTCGGGGTCGCAGGGGTCTGCTGGAGCCTATCCCAGCGCGTTAAGGCGAGAGGCAGGGATACACCCCAGATGGTCGCCAGCCAATCGTGGGGCACACACACCATTCACACACCATTCACTCTCACACTCACACCTATGGGCAATTTAGAGTTTACCAATTAACCTGAGCATGTTTTTTGTATTGTGGGAGGAAACCGGAGTACCCGGGGAAAACCCACGCAGACACGGGGAGAACATGCAAACTCCACACAGAAAGGCCCCAGACCCAGGCCCAAGGCGGGTCTTGAACCTGCGACCTTCTTGCTGTGAGGCAACAGTGCTACCCACCGCACCACCGTGTCGCCCGAAGATGAAACAAAATAAATAAATTTTAATTTAGTTGTTGTAAATTACATAAAATTCTATTTATATAACGTTACAAGTACTTGTTCTAGTCGCAACAACAAAACAACAATATAAATGTATGGTTGTATTGCACATCACAGGTTCAAATCCCTGGGCTGGGACCTTTCTGTGTGGAGTTTGCATGTGTTTCCCTGTGCCAGCATGGGTTTTGTCTTGGTTCTCCAGCACTCTAAATTGCTCATGGGTATGATTTTATGAGTGAATGGTGTGTGTGTGTCCCATTAAAGGCCAGCAACCTGTCAAGGGTGTATCCCTGCCTGTAATGTGTTGGGGTTGGCTCCAGCAGACCCCCATGACCCTAGTGAGGAATAAGTGGATATAGGAAATGACTCATGATCTGTTTATACTGCAGCAAACTCTTCTGTGTGTCTACAGTTGCTGACAAGCACATTATTTAACTTTATCTGCTGACGGCTACATTCTAGTTTTGAAAAATGCATATTTCTTGTTTACTACTTAAATAAAGTGACTTTCTATACAGCAATAAAACATGTTTCTGCTTCCTTTCTAAGTCACCATGCACCTGGAGTGTCAGGCTTGCTCGTACCTGGCTGGCGAACAGCGGTGACTCCCACGAAGCTGATGAGAGTGACGTCGGAAGCTCCGCCAGACTCTAACGGGATTGGATGCACCCGGAAATGCTCCAACATGTCAAAGATAGACTGGAACCATAGGTGCTGTACCCGGCACTGACCGTCCTCATTCAGGGACAGGCGGAGGTGCTGACAGGAAGAAAACAACGTCACGACAGGATCAACAAGTAAAGGTCAAGTTGTCAAGAAGCTCCTTTGACCTGGCACATAAGTAACTTCCAAAATTTGTCCATTATTCTTATGTTTAACACTGTTTTTTTAAGAACTGGAAACACTGATGTAAGTGTTTTTCTCTTTATCAGTCTGTAACATTACTTGTAAAATATTCCATCAAAATCACCAGTGAAGTTTCAGTGGTGATGTCTTAGAATTTAAAAAAAATTCATTTTTTGTGTGTTTATGAATTACAGGTACAACAATACAACCTGGAAATTACCCTAAAACAAAATGAAACAAAAGTAAATAAATTAAAATAGAGGACAAAATAAATCAATACTAATCAACAATTATTTATTTTTACTGTGTTAATAAAGTAAATATTTTAGTTTGTGAGCAGAAAAAGAATCAAGGCCTAAATCAAAATCAAACTGCACAGCCTCAATTGGCGCCAGTTAAAAAATGTCATGTCCCTAGGGTGGACTTAGCACCCCTACTGGACTTTCACAGGAACTGCACTGTTTTTTTCTGTCTCGTCAGTCAATCAGTTCATTGTCTTCACCTGTTTAGTTCTGGTTACTACTTAAGCCCCACCACTTCATCTGTTCGTCCTCGAATTCTCTCCTGTTGCAGATATCCTGTTGCAGATATCCTGTTGCAGATATCCTGTTGCAGATATCCTGTTGCAGATATCCTGTTGCAGATGTACCTGAGATTGAGCTGTGGATTTTCTGTGTTTTTCTTTGCTGTTTGCTTTTGACCATTTTGGATTCTTGTTGGTACCTTTTGTTTTTAAGATCAACCAACCAATCTACCATTGTTTGTATTTTTGAGAGTAATAAAAGAACTGTTTGGAGCCAAGAAAAAGATCTGCATTTGAGTCCAAGTTTGTGAGATCCTAACAAAAAACACACACAATGCTCCAGAAAAGACTGGAAAATATATATAAATATGTAAACCTTAAGCATACACCTTGATGCTTTTTGTCTTGTCTTGCCTAAAAAACCTTTTTACTATATATCGAGACTCACCTTGGCCTTGCCCTGGAAGTTAAAGGTGAGGACGTACTCTCCGCGCCGTGTCTCGCTCTGGCGAACTAGGAAGACGCCGTGACTCGCAGGGCCTCCAGCCAGCACCAGTTGAGCAGCTTTGAGGCGCGACAAGGTGCCATGAAACCACTGACACTCACTGAGCGGGTGTTCCACCGCCTCTGCAGAGGTCACCTCCGAGAACAGGAAGGATCCTGGGAAAGATGATGGGGGGTGCATATGAAGCTTTAAAAGTGGAAATGATGTTATGTGTGTGTGTCTTTAAATTTTGCCAGTGTGAGGATCAAAAGAACCTGTTGCTCAGTACAAAGATCATACTTCAATAAATAATTTCAATAATATTTCTTTTTAAAAATATGATGGTGTTCACCTGTGGCGTCTGGCGTCTCAGCAAACGGAGTGCCCAGACTAGCCCCACCAATAATTCTTCCATCTGGTTCGTCAAGTGGGGCCCGAGGTGGCAGCTCAGGTGGGAGTGGATCCATCAGCGGCGAGGAGCCTCCTATACCTCCATAACATACTGTGGGAAACACAAAAAGAGAGTGAAAGGTCTAAACAGCTATTTACAGCAAAATGTTTGCTGAGATTTTTTGAGACTGATCCAGAGTAAGAGACCTTGAGAAATATTATAGATTGTTTTTAAAGCAGGAGAGAAAGAGACTGGAAATAACATGAAAGCACACCACAAAATAACTGGGAATTCACCAATGAAATAAATTACTGATACTCTGTTTATTCTACTGTATTGTACTCTACTATACTTTATTCTATTGCAAGGTACCCCAATATACTGTGCTCTATTGTCATGTACTAAAATATACTGTACACCACTGGACCATATCGTAATATATTGCACTCCACTGCCATGTATCATAAAATGCTATACTCTACTGTCATGTAATCTACTGTAATGTACCCTGTCATTTACTCTATTGTCATGAAGCATAATGCACTGTACTCTTCTCTCATAAAGCTTAATATTCTGTACTCTACTCTCATGTACTGTAATGTACTAT
Source organism: Eupleurogrammus muticus (assembly GCA_036785175.1). Taxonomy (NCBI): domain Eukaryota; kingdom Metazoa; phylum Chordata; class Actinopteri; order Scombriformes; family Trichiuridae; genus Eupleurogrammus; species Eupleurogrammus muticus. The sequence continues at coordinate 24,289,820 of JAYKQN010000011.1, read as the reverse complement.
AATCTATGTTCCCGAACTATAATATACTCTACACTCTAATCTATAAAGCAAGGAGCATTTGTGTGTCTGTGGCTTGCATACTTCAAATTGTTGGAGACTTGCACATGGTACTATGGTGTATATCCTTCTTTTTGCAATTGTTTTAGAGGGATATTCAAAATATTAGTATCATTACATGCTAAACTCTGTTAAATGCACCTAAATAGTTTAGGGGTAGTGCAGCAGCAGACCCAGGTTTGAGCCACAGCCACAAAAAATCCTTTACAAAAAAAGAGTTCAAATCCTGCTGCTGCTTGTATCCTGCTACAGTTTAAAGCTCTGTATCACAACTCTTAATTTTGTTTCACAGTGATAATTCATCTGTCTTACTTCAAGACACAGTCATAGACCCTCAGGAAATTCCTAACCTAAAAGAAAAGATTCTGGGTCTAAACTCATTGATTTAGAAACACGTAACAGTACCATGCACAGGTTGTTAGACTATAAAGGAAAATGTTCAAAGTAAGACAATTTGATAAAAACTGATATGTAGATTGACATCCAACCTTTCAACATAAATTATAGCTTTTTGCTATCAGTAACTGTATTTGCATTCCTCTCTTTATCTCAATGTATGCAGTAGTACTTGGCACGCAGTAGTACTTGGCGCCGCGCGAGTGGTAGCCTCTTACAGCAGCTCTCGCTCACCTGAGTTTTCTTTTCTTTTTCATACTTTTTAAACTTAATTTTTCTTACTTTTTTCTCGAGCCACCGATCAAAGAATAGTTTTTCTCACTCACTGTGGCCGTTCTGCTGTTTTTTACACTTTTCGTGTCCAGGGACCCTGTGAGCAGCCATGTCTCTATTGTTTACAGTAGGGATCAGCTGTTGGCGCTCCGTAGCTCCGTAGTGTTGCCCGAGGAAAGACCCGATGTCCCCCGTGAGATGAGGAGAAGGAGACGGGAACACCGTGCTGGGACTGAGCGCCGTGCCAGGAGGAGGAGATACCGACCCGTCCTCCCGTCCATTATTATGGGGAATGTACGATCTCTCCCCAATAAGATGGATGAGCTGGCAGCGCTAACCCGGCACCAGAGGGAATACCGAGAGAGCAGCATCATGGTGTTTACTTAGACATGGCTGAACACGCTGACTCCGGACACGGCGGCTACACTGGACGGCTTTAATCTGGTGCGCGCGGACAGAGGAAAGGACAGCGGTAAGAAGAAGGGAGGAGGACTGGCTGTGTATGTAAACGACAAATGGTGTACCTCCGGGCACATCATTGTCAAGGAGCAGCTCTGTAGTAAGGACATTGAACTGAAAGCTGTTAGCATGAGGCCGTATAATCTGCCACGGGAATTCAAGCAAGTTATAGCGATAGCTGCGTATGTCCCCCCCTCGGCTAACGCAGACGCAGCTCGTGATGTCCTACACACTGTCACCAGCAGGCTGTAAACACAGCACCCCCAGGCCCTCCTCCTCATCTCTGGAGACTTTAACAATGCTTCTCCATCCTCTGCTCTGCCCACTTTCTCCCAGTACGTCACGTGTTGCACCAGAGACAATAAAACACTGGACTTATGTTATGCCAACACCAAGGAGGCCTACACCTCATCACCCCTCCCCCCCCTGGGAAGATCTGATCACAACCTGGTGCATCTCCTGCCTGTGTACAACCTCCTGGTACACAGGCAACCAGCTGTCTCCCACACAGTGAAGAGATGGTCTGATGAAACTGAAAAGGCTCTGAAGGACTGTTTGGACACGACCGTGTGGGAGGAACTGTGTGATCCCCATGGGGAGGATATTGGCAGCCTCACAGACTGCATAACAGATTACATCAACTTCTGTGTGGAAAATACTGTACCCACCAAGACCGTACGGTGTTTTTCCAACAATAAGCCATGGATTAATGCCGACATAAAGGCTCTCCTAAAGGAGAAGAGGAGGGCCTTTAGGTCAGGTAACAAGGAGGAGCTGAAGACTGTGCAGATAGAGCTATGGCGGAAGATTAGAGAGGGGAAGAACATTTACAGGAGGAAGATGGAGGATCAGCTGCAGAGGAATAACATCAGTGGAGTCTGGAGAGGCCTGAAAACCATCTCGGGCTACAAAGAACCAAACTCCCAGACGGCAGGGGATCAACAGTGGGCAAATGACCTAAACCTATTTTTCAACAGGTTTGACCAGTCATCTGCCCCTCCCCCGGCCCAGCCTGCCCTGCTGCAGCCCCCCCTGACTTTACCTCCTGGACAATGCCCTCCCCACTCCCCCGCTTCCACCTCCGCCTCTCAGCCCTGTCTGAGCTCACACCTATCAACGACACTCCACACCTTCAACCCAACCCCCTCCCCAACACACTCGGGCACACAGCCCCCCCTCTCCAGCCTGTTCCTCACAGCACTACAGGTGAGGAACAAGCTCAGGAGGATGAAGGCGAGGAAGGCTGCAGGTCCAGATGGCATCAGTTCCAGGCTCCTGAAGTCCTGTGCAGACGAGCTGGGTGGGATTGTACGGCATATCTACAACATGAGCCTGAAGCTGGGGAAGGTGCCACAACTGTGGAAAACATCCTGCGTGGTACCCATCCCCAAGATGCCACAACCCAAGGACCTCAGGGACTACAGGCCGGTGGCACTAACGCCCCACCTGATGAAGACACTGGAGCGCCTGGTCCTTGACCATCTCCGTCCCCTGGTGAGCCCACTGATGGACCCCCTCCAGTTTGCCTACCAGCCTGACATCGGGGTGGACGATGCTATCATCTTTCTCCTCCACCGTGCTCTTTCCCACCTGGAGAAGCCTGGAGGCACCGTGAGAATCATGTTCCTTGATTTCTCCAGTGCCTTCAATACAATACAACCAGCACTCCTGGGGAACAAGCTGGAGAACACTGGGGTGGACCGTCACCCCACATCCTGGATTCTGGACTACCTCACCAACCGTCCACAGTATGTGAGGAAACGGGACTGTGTATCCAACACAGTCGTCTGCAGTACGGGGGCCCCAGAGGGAACGGTCCTGGCTCCGTTCCTCTTCACCCTCTACACTGCAGACTTCGCCTACAAGTCACCAACCTGCCACCTGCAGAAGTTCTCCGAAGACTCAGACAGAGACACACTCTACAGAGAACTTATGCAGGATTTTGTCAACTGATGCCAGCGGAACCATCTCCAGATCAACAAGGGGAAAACCAAGGAACTGGTGGTGGACTTCCGCAGGCGGGCATGCAATCCCCCGGCACCAGTGAATATCCAGGGAATGGACATTGAGATGGTGACATCCTACAAGTACCTGGGTGTTCACCTGAACAAAAAACTGGACTTGACTGACAACACAATTGCTCTATACAAGAGGGGCCAGAGCAGGCTCTACCTGCTCAGGCGGTTGAGGTCTTTTGGAGTGCAGGGGACACTCCTTAAGACATTCTATGACTCAGTTGTGGCATCAGTCATACTATATGGGGTGGTCTGCTGGGGAAGCAGCATAACAGCTGCAGACAGGAAGAGACTGAATAATAACATTAAGAAGGCCAGCTCTGTGCTGGGGTGCTCCCTTGACCCGGTGGAGGTGGTGGGAGAGAGAAGGATGATAAGGAAGATATCACCAATGATGGAAAACCACCTCCACCCCATGCAGGACACACTGTCTGGACTGACGCGCTCCCTCACCATCCAAAGTGAAGTGAAGTCCTTCCTTCCTGCAGCTGTCAGACTGTACAACAAGTACAGCTCTCAGTAACCCCCCCCCCCTAACAGTAACCCCCCCACACATAACATTGTGTATATAACCAAACAGTGCAATACATTTATATTTATACTGTATATATCTATCCCAGTCACACACAGTCGGCTCACTGTTGTGTTAATTTAAATGTTTTTTTTATTTTATTTTTTTTCTTTCATTGTTTTTAATAATTTTTTTTTTTAACTTCTTTCAATTCTGCTGTAGCACTGTGAATTTCCCCACTGTGGGACAATAAAGGAGCTATCTAATCTAATCTAATCTAATCTAATCTAATGCCCATGTCTTACTCAATGTACAATTTGTCTATTAAGACTTTTTAACAGTCCAACACACCCTCATTTGGCCTCAGTCTGAAAAAGCTATTTAACCTTCCACTTTTTTATAGGAATACATACTACACTAGTATTCCACACTAATAATAGATAGATATAAATAATGATAATTGAAATAATAAACTCTATTGTCAGGTACTCTATGCGACATTTACTCTATTTTCCTGAACTCTACTGTCCAGTACCATAATACACTGTATTCTATAGTCATGTACTCTACATGATTCCAGACCACCAGACTCTATTGTCATTTATTCTACAGTGTAGTCCTGTGAAAATAAAAGCATCACGTACCTTGTGAAAGACGGTCAACAATCTCAGGTGTCCCACTGATGTCTAATGGCCCCACACTCACACCCTCAGCCTCTTCCTGTTCACTGTGGGAGAGATGGTGTTGTATCAACCATCAAACACAAATATAGTTGCTCGGTTCCCGTCTGAGCTGCTGCACGTAGATCCTCATGTGCTTGTACCATGCTGCCAAATGTTACCTGAGACAGATGCCGTTTCTGATGTCGCTTAGCCAGGCTCTCATCTGAACAGCGTCACGTGTTTCAATCACATACTGTGCTGACCCTTCCACCTGAGAGTGGAGAAGAAAACATCACACAGAAACTTTAAATTAGCTCATTCCACACAAACATTTTATCATAGTCTAAATTATTATGTCTTTATAATGTCTGTCTAAAGCTGAGTTAGTGCTGCAACTAACAATTATCAAAATCAACAAAACTAGAAAATGGAAATTATAATAGGTATAATAGGTAGTAAATCACTGCAGGATATTCAGAGTGAACCACTCCTAACTATTCATTATTAAATTAAAGGTGAGCCAGTGATTGATTACCTGCAGCAGGAAGGTGTTTTCCTTGTCGGGGACTTCGAGTGCTGTGGTGCTCCTTATGTCTCTGACAGAGCAGCAAGGGACAGTCAGCCGGGGCTTTGACGACTGAGATACACAAAGAAAATCAGTAACTCACATTTATACATAATAATTAAAAAATAACAAAAATTGTGAAATGTATGATGAGAATAATAATAATACAAATTAGGGCTGCGACTAGCAACTATTTAGTCAATCAATTTTTACTTCTTTGATTGACAAAATGGTGTAAAAAATCTAGCAAAGTCAAAAATATTGATTAAAATCCCAAAACTAAGATTCAATCCAACATATCATATAGCTCAAATCCATTATTCAAAATAGTTGGAATTCAATGTAACAGTTGGCAACAAATTAATTAATCAACCAATCGTAGCAGCCATAATACAAATAATAATATTAATGAAAATCATACCCATTTAAATTATTTTACATATTCATAATCAAATCAATTTAGATGTATATTTAACTGTTATTTCTACTGAAATATTGTATAATATATAAACAGTATATCTATTTAGAATCTTTAACATAAAGTGTTAATATTGTGTTTATTAAACTAAAAATTATTTTTTGTAAACAAACCTGCAGCCACTGCCTACTCACTCTGAAGTAGGGAAACACTTACTTTTGGTGGAATAAAGAATTCCAGGTAGTACTCCCCTCCCTGCTCACCCCCTTCTCTGTCCCTCTCTCTGAGGACCAGGCGACATTTATGCCAGCGGCCTCCTCTCCAGGGCATGTTCCCACCGCTGGCTAGTGTTTGAACTGTACCTGCCTGGGTGGCAGACGAAGCTGAGGCAGCATTGTTGTTGTCTGTACCATGGTGCAACAGCCCAAACGGGAAGCCAGAGAAGCTGTGGCTGCTGCCTAGCTCGTCACTAGATGAGCTGACGCTGACCCCACCCTCCCGTACCAGCCGGCCCACCTTCCTCGGTGGCCCCATGGCAGTGGCTGTTGCGCTAGTTGGAGGCAGAGTAGAGGAGGCGGAGTGAGATCCGGCGGTGACCGGGGTGAGGATGGGCGGAGGTGATCGAGACAGTCTGAGTTTCTCCAGGCGATGGCTCCACTTTTCCTTCTCACCACCTTCACCATTGCTCCGCCGCCAATCTCGAGCAGCCTCTGACAGAGACAAAGAGGTCGCACTGCTGGAAGAGGAGGGGGGCAGTGAGGAGGAGGAGGAATGGGGAAGGGAGAGGGGCATGGACAGAGAGACGGGCATGGAGGAGGTGGGTGTAGGAGGCTGAGTACCAGAGTTCCTCTTGGAGGTAGTGGTGTCCTGCACACCCATTGTGTAGCTGTAGCTGGAGGGCAGCTGGCTCTGTGCCGAGTCACTGGAGGAGCTTCGCCAGTGCAGGATCCCTCTGACACTCCCGCGAACACTTCGCCCGACACTACGCAGCGAGAAGCGCTTCTTCAGTTTGTTTTTGGAGGAGCTGGGTGTGCTGTTTCCTTTGGAGCCAAGTGGAGGAGTGAATGAGGAAGGCAGGATCTGAGGAGTGTGCGAGGGGTCTGTGCCATCCACTTTTGTGGTAGACTCAGCGTCCCGCTCGTCGGGCTCTGCGTCCTCCCCCATGGATGCTGCCCCAAGCCAGCTGTCCTCCTCTTCCTCCACTGGTGCCTCCCCATTCCCAGGGTTCATGACCATCATCACAGCACCCCGCTCCTCTCGCCGGCCGTTGTTCCCCCCTACTGAGGAGCAACATGATGACGACGAAGATGGAGGCAGGACCTGGCTGTGGGCGTAAGAATCTTGAAACCGGTCCCCACCTCGGCTATCCAGCATGAGTTGCATTGGTGCCGGCTTGGATAGTCCTCGTGTCATGTTCCCCAGGGTACATGGGAGGACCACCCCCATGGACGCCATCAGCGGGGAGACGGCTTCCTCTTCCAGGGAAGTGGCATCTGACTGGGGAGCCCAGCTCACCATCTCCTCCTTACCAGGAGCGCAACTCAGCGGGAGCGCCCCTTCCACCTCGCTCTGGAAGTGACGAACAAAGCGGTCGGTGAAACGGTGGCAGAAGACAGCCGCTGAACCCGGAGAGTAGTGCGGGTTCTCCATGAGGAAAGCTCGGAAGTGGCGCGCAAAGTCACCTGCCGCAACACGCGCGTGGAGCTCACAGAATTCGGTCCAGCTCAGGCAGGGTGAGGGGGAAGGCGTGGGGGTGTCAGAGAGGGAGGAGGGGTGAGCCTGGGGAGGAGGGCTCACCAGAGGTGGGAGAGGGGGGGGGTCGGGGGGAGAGCGGAAGCAGAGAGGGAGACGGCGGGGAGGGTGATGGAGAGGGCGACGGAGGTAAAGGGGAGGAGTTTGTTGCCCGCGGGCTGGGGGGCGTTAACAGAGAGCCGTTCATGCTCCTGAATTGGCTCGATGGTCAATCAAATCACCTCAAACATGGGAGAGGAAGCTGAAGTGAGTTGGGCAAACGCAGCACATTGGTCTGAACGCTGACAAATGAGTGTGAACTTTAGCGTTGTGCTCAGCCCCATCCGGCGATTAACAAGTCCGGAGCATGACTATCTCCAAAGCAAAGCTTCCCGCTACATTATTTTGTGAAATAACACACTGTATCTTTTCAACAAATAACTACAGGTTACAGATAAAAGGAAAAGTAGAGAAGGTTGGATGTGTTAGATTCTTCCCAATGTCTGCTCCTTCTTCACCGTCTGTCAAACATCCAGAGAAGCGCAGCCACATCCTGGAAAACGCAAAATGGTGAGATCTCTTATAATACAAATAGTTGAGCTGCAACATTGATTCAATTAATCAATTAGAAAGAAAAACAATTACTACTACTACTTTAATAATCAATCCATAGGTGTGAGAGTCACTGATCCAGTTTCTTAAATGTGAATATTGTTTGGTTTCTTTAGTCAGTTACTATGACAGTTATTGAAAATCTCTGGGACATTCAGGACATCATCTTAAACTTTAAGAAACACTGATGAACATTTTCCACCATTTTCTGGACCAAACAACTGATTGATTAATTGATCAAATGATCAACAAATGAATCAATTATGAAATTAATCAACAATAAGACTTACTGGGTAGTTTTTTGGAAGTAAAAATATCTCCTTTTTGACACAATCAATAAAATTATAATATTGTTGAAAGTAGAATTTATGGCAGAGTTATATAATTTAAATTTTTTTTTATATGTGTACATATTAATAGAGGCCTGTGATAGTGGAGGCAACCACCTCTACAACAAACCTATGTGCCTCCAAAAAAGAAATAAAACCCCACATGCCCACATGCATAGTTTTGTAATGTCTTTTAAAAACCACATACTAAGTAGGACAATTCTACTTTATTCCTACCAATACTTTGTAAGAAAAGTAAGAAATGCTAATGTCTTTCCTTCTTTCAGAGGAGAACCACTCTCTACATGCTAGCTGTAATCTTATTTGTAGTGTAGTGTTTTAATTGAGTTGTTATTACGAATGTATAATGGTAAACAATTGGTTTTAAGTCATTAATTAATAATTAATTCCATGCAATAAGTGATTTTACAAGTGACCTGACTGTTCTGCCCGAATATTAAAGTATTTATTTCTGAGTCTGTCTGAACTGAACTATAAACCTCTATAACAGTGTTACCCAACCTTTTCTGGCTTTTCTCCTCACAAAACTTCATAAGAAAAGTGAGAAATGCTACTGTCTTCCCATCTTTCAGAGAAGAAGCACTCTTCATGCTAACTATAGTGTTTTTGTAGTGGAGTGTTTTAATTGAGTTGTTACACCATGAGTACCCCCTCACACATATGCATTGATGAGTCTCCAAAAGTAGAGCATGACACAGTGGTTATTATTGAACATAAAAAACATAGGCTTTCTCTCGCTTTTGGGTTTTAACCTAAACTTAATTCAACATAAACATAAAGAATGTATCTTGGAACATAAATAAGCTCAACATGACACATTGCTGAAAATATTCATCCTCTTGGAAATTGTATTAATTAATTAGCCTATTAATAAACTCCACAGCAGACATTATGTTGTCCACATATTACAAGTTAGCTGAGTTATTGGGACTACACTTTTGTGTGACACCTTGAAAAAAAAAACTCCCACGTGCCGTGTACCCCCTGCAGTACCTTTGCATACCCCTCCCTGGTTGGGAAACACCGGTCTATAATATAGGTGTTTATGAATCACATTTCCATGGATATTACAAAACTTACTAGGTTTATTTATATTTTAAAACCTCTCTCTTCCTGAAAATATATATATTCAAATTTCATGATCTTCTGGATTTTTCATCACGAGAACTGAGATTAATTCAATTTGTCTGATATTTTAAAACCTCTCTCTTCCTGAAAATATATATATTCAAATTTCATGATCTTCTGGATTTTTCATCACGAGAACTGAGATTAATTCAATTTGTCTGATATTCAGCCAGTTAAAAGTAAAAGAGGTATTAAACCTAGATTTGAACATCTCAACAGAGCCCGGATACATCTTGGAGCAAAAGAAAGAGCTCTGAAAATAGAAAAGATGGCAGCACTTGTTAACTTTTCCTACAAACTTTGTTCTTTCAGGCCAAAAACAGAATAACCAGAGGCACTCAGAGATTAAAGAGTATATAGAAGCCTTCAATACTACATGCCTAAAACAATTTAAAGCACATCGGCCTATGCATTGCGGCAATATTGGCCTTCATCAGGGCATTTGTCATTTTGGCATTAGCTATGGATTAGCGTAAGTAATAAAGTAGGAGCTAAACCAGGAAACTTGACTTAACTTTCATTACAATGACTGCATGATCGGCGCAGGAAGACACAAGGGATTTAAATGATAATGAAAATGGTGGGATGTAATCATCGTTGTGATCCAGAGATGTAACAAGAATAAAAGCATTGCAGCAGGATAGTGTTGTGATATGCAGGTGTATTGGATTTTAACTTTTTTTGTAAAATATATTTTGTTGCACAGAAGGACATTCTCCAGCAAGGATGTGAACAGGGGTCTACAGCATTTCTTGTAAGCACATTATCCCCTACACCACACCTATGGAACTTCGAGCTTTAATGATAATATTAAAATAACTATGTTTTGACCCTCCATCTGAAAAATAGAAATATTCATCCAAAAAAATTCACAATAAAGGATACTGCCCATCGTGCCATGTGCAAAATATATCCAAAAATTGTTCCACCAAAGAGTCAGAGAGATATGCGTGGCACAGATACATTGATGACTGACAGAAGCTCCTTGCTTTATAGATAGATGAGAGCAAGCCTAAACATTCTGACATTTATTCTTGATATGCAATGAGAGAAAGAGAAATAAAAACTAGTTCTAAAATGCTTGGGCAGAATCTCCAATGAAAACATTTACTTTATACTTCTACTCTTACTTATGCTTTACTTCAGAGGGAGTGATTGTTCTTTTGACTCTAAATGAATATCTATATTGTTGTTGTAGTTACTAGTTACAGACTAAAATTATACAAACAAAACATATGATTAATTTGTTTTTATCATCTTGGTAATAATACCCATATAACCACATCTATAATGGTATAATAATACTTATTCTGCTGTATTTCTGTACTGATATTCATTCCAGGTCTTTTAGTTGAAAATTTGTATTTTCATATTTTTACTTTTAAGGATGTGAAAACTTCTAACTTCCACCACATTATTGTAATTCTTCCCCTGAGAGGAAACCTGCTTTATTACACATCTGGATTCAAACAGTGGTGGACAACATCCAGTGGTTCCCAGCTGACTACAAACTGCTGTTTATAGGATATGAAAGACTGAAAGGTTCAAACTATTGGTTCTAACTGTGTATGTTATTTTAAACCTCCCTATATTATTAATTGGGTATATTCTGCAACAGAAGGAACTACAGAGTCAAAAAGTAATAATGTTTTAATACAGTACTTTAGTATATTTTTGTGGGTATCTGACTTAAGTTGTGTACTTGAGTTTTTTTCGGTTCTATCAACTTTAAATCTTACTCCACTACATTTGTGCATTGTGTTACTACAAATTAGGACTTGATGGAAACAGACCGCAATTGACCAAAAATGAGCAGAACATGTGACATCACAAATAGTTTGGAGGCCAAATATGGTTTCATCTTTAAATATGTGTCATATTTTTAAAGATTGCTATATTATCCACTGAGTTATATCTGCATCTGAAAGTAACTAAAGTTTCAGGAAAATGTGTATGTGTAGTATAAAGTATGTAGCACATTTAATGTGATGCTACTTACAAGTACTGAAGAAAATAAGTACAAGTACCTCTAAACTGTATTTGGTTACTTTCCACCACTGAGATTTGGAGGATGAAACGTCCAGATGTGAAGGGAAGAGATGGTTATTAACCAGATGTTTCTCTGCTTGACATCATTCTGTTACTGGTAAAGTCATAAATAATCTAATTGTGGCATGTGACAAGCTAATATGGAGTCGATCTCTGCATGTCATACAAATAAACTCAGAACAAGAAGTGGCCTAAATTATTAATGACAAGTAACTACAAGTAAAATACAGAGAAACGCAAAGACAGATGAAAATATCACCTGCTTGCTTGATAACATTAACACGCCTGCAATGTGTGATTTGCGCATTCAGCGTTCTTTAAAGACGTGTAACGTTAGCTCGTTAACAATAGCAACTAATGTTTATAACTGTGTTATCTCACACTTATTAACACCTTAAAGTTGTAGATGCCACCCACATATATCTCACGTGGTGCTGGCTGTTGTAACCTGTGGTTGAAATGACCAAATATTGAATCATCAGGAAAAGATTCTTTGCGAGCTAGGCTAACCATTAGCCAACTGGCTAGCTATTAATAAACCAGCTCGCTCGCTATCAATATTGCTTCAGTTCAAGTCGCGGTTTTTTCTACCTGCACGAGACAGTTCGGTGTTCTCATCCGTATGTCTGTGGGCGGAACAGGTCAGCAATTCAGTGCTCATCCAGCTTAAAAGCGAGACGATCATGTTCGTAAAGGTTGTTGTTGCTAAATATGAACATTGCTATGCCTCGCCTGGACCGTTCTACTCGCACTCTTCCCCGGTCCTCGCGATAGCTAGCGGCTCGGCGAGAGTAGCGCTCGCTTCTTGACAGTTGCTGATAAACTGCGCTGGATGTCAACGTAAAGACAGCTCCTAATGCCCTCCAACAAACACACAAACAATTACATGAACAAACAAACAGGCCTAATGCAGCCTTGGTCCATCACCAGGGGTAGAAGAAAACCTAAATCAAGTAATAAAGTACAATTTTGAGGTAGCTGTTTATTCTTGATGCTACTTCATACCTCACCCAACTAACATACAGTGTTGTATAAATCTACACTTAGTAAAAATACAGATATGTCGTTTACTTAGTAGAAGTTGGAAGTTTCCTATTAGAGTATTACTTGCACTATATGCATGATAACTTACAAGGACTGCTCTACCTCTGAGCTACAGCCACCCCATACATGACAGGAACATGGGAAAAGGGGGTCGATGTTAAAAATACTGAACTATCCCTATCACTATCTATATATATCTATATATATATTATACATATTATATATCAGCCTATCATAGAGCACACACATCATTCACACAGAAAAGTCATAGCTCAAGGACTTGAATCTGTGACCTTGCTGTGAGGCACAGTGCTACCCACTGCACCACCCAGCAAAACAACACATAGCTCAAAACTGTACTTGTACTGTACTGTTACATTTCACTACTGCTAGACTTTGTCTTCAGTTTTCATAAGTATTTTCCTGGTATTAAATATACTTATATAATGAAAGTATACAAAGCTGTAACTAAATGCTAAAACAAAAAAAAGCAAACCATAAGAACTTAGAAAATGATGAGATTTGTGCATCACTGGCTTCAAGGTTTCCACTCCACTGCACACTAATTATTGATCCACAACTCGATTCCCAACTGCGATGTCACAAGTCATATGTGGTTCCCACCAAACCTCAGTTTTATAAAATGCTCAAAACTGTACTTTAGTACATGAACTTTGTCATTTCCCTCCACTGCTCAACTTTATCATCAGAAACATTAGAAACATTTTGAAGGTTGACCAATCAGTAATGTTACATGATGTTTTAAAAATGAAAAAAGTTAAGCAGTTTAAATTAATTAGATTTATATTTTTATTGCAACATCTAGGGAAGTATATTTACAATCATAGTATCTTAACAAAATCAAATATGGACAAAAATATATTGTGTATTTAAATTTAAAAGGATTGTATTGTTTCAAAATGCAGATATTAAATTGATATCTAGATTGAATTCATGTAGAAATTGATCCTAAAGCAAACAGTTGCAATTGTATTTTACACCATTACAGCCATAGAGTTCATATTAAGGCCACTTTAGTCCACCTCCTCAATGGTGGGCCCCTGGCCTCCTCGTGCCTGCTCTCCACAGCTGCCTGTAGGACTTTCTGCTCCCTTTTACAACTTGTTGATGATGGGGTTCTACGCCTGTTCCAGCTCTTTCTACTTGTGCTGATATTCCTCTTTATCAGCCAACTGGTTCTTCTCCAGCCTGCTCTTCATGTTGAAGGCATAGGACTCCAGTGAGTTCTTGGCAGCTATTTTCTCTCACTGCAGCTCGTCCTCAGCCTTCCTGGACAAGGACCCTGGGCTGGTTGTCAGAGGGTTAGGGTTAGTGGTGAAGGTCTGGGTCTGCTTGGTGTGGATGGTGGTGTTACGTTTGATCAGAGACGTCATGACTCCTCCTGCTGTCTCTATGCCCATGGACAGAGGCGCCACATCCAGCAGCAGCAGGTCTTGTACGTTACCCAATGTGTCACCTGAGAGAATGGAAGCCTGGACAGCGGCACCATAAGCCACTGCTTTATCTGGGTTCATACTTTTGTTCAGCTCTTTTTTATTGAAGAAATCCTGCAGAAGTTTCTGGAACTAAGGGATCTGGGTGGAGTCTCCAACTAAGATGATGTCATGGATCTGCTTTTCCATTTTTGCATTTGTCTCCACTGGCTCCAATGTTCCTCTGTACAGGTCAGAGCACAGTTCCTCGACGCGAGCTCTGGTGAAGGAGGTGTAAAAGTCTGTGCCCTCAAACAGGAAGTCAATCTCGATGCTGGCCTGAGAGCTGGAGGACAGGGTCCTCTTGGCCTTCTCACAAGCATTAGATACTTTTTCGCTGAGGTAGGCTTCAGGCTGCATCCCCGATCAGCCTCTCTGTGTCAGTGAAGGCTACATAGCTGGGGGTGGTCCTGCTGCCCTGGTCGTTGGCAACGATTTCTACTTTCCCATGCTGGAAAACCCCCACACAGGAGCAGGTGATGCCCAAGTCAATGCCGATAGTAAGCCTTTAGCTGCAGACATCTTGTTATTTTAATTTTTGTCCTAAAGATGCATACAGACAAACAATTAGAAAGGAAAGTTAGAAAAGTAGCCAACAAATATCAATGTGAATTTAAGAAGTGTTAATAGTTGATTATTGATTAGTTGTTTGGTTCAAAAAAAGTTGTAAATAGCAATCAATATTTACCAAAGCTGAAGATTAATTTTAAGAGGTCTTATTTTTGTCCAGACCAGACCAGTCCACAACCCCAACCAAGATCATAAACCATAAAATAATTAGATTTGACGAGTCAGGGATTAAAAATAAATTATCACAGCTTCTTTTTTTTTTTTTTTTTTTACATTTTACAGTGAAAGCAGAACTACAAAAAATAAAAGATTAGTGATTAGTATAAATACTTACTATACACAATAATAGAATTAGTTTCACAGAACTTTAAATTAATTTGATGAGCAATTAATTGTCTCATTAACATTATTTTGATTTGGTTATTATTTTTTGCAGCTTCAGGCAGAAAATACAATAGAACATTTTGACTGTTTCTTATGGCAAAAATCTATTCACATAGGCTACTGGAAAGATTTCAATAAACTAATTCTATAAACGCAGCGTAAACATCAAATATTAATGTCGTAAAAGTCCTTTTGCCATCAAAAATATAATACAATACAATATGTAGTAATCGCAAATTAAAGCTTACTCGTCTTATGGGTGAAGGCGACATCTTGTTCTAACTTTCAGACACTTTGATACGTTTTTCTTTATTTGTTGACATTTGGTTATCAAACTTTTCAGAAGGTTCCTACATATATATACTTTGATTTATTGATTGACGTTTGTATTAATTTCTAATCTTTAGGCGCTTCATTGATTACTCTTAATCATTTCTTAAATATGGATAAAAGTAAAAATAGTATGTTTGTACTAAAAAATAGTAAGTTAGCTCTATGATTTGGGAAATTTGTGGATGTATGGTTTACTAAAGTACACATGTAATGTAGTTCATGCGACAGGTGATCAATACAGTAAAGCATTTAAAAACAATAAAACATCTATCACACTACATTAATGTTTTTTTTATTATTGTTAGCATTATTGCAATGTATTCTGCTTTCTTTTTTTAGGCTTCACTTTGTGATTTTAAATATATATTTAAAAAAAATCTATTTGTTTATCCATCCATCCATCCATTTTCTTCCGCTTATCCGGGGCCGGGTCGCGGGGGCAGCAGTCTAAGCAGGGACTCCCAGACTTCCCTCACCCCGGACACGTCCTCCAGCTCCTCCGGTGGGACCCCAAGGCGTTCCCAGGCCAGCCGAGAGACATAGTCCCTCCAGCGTGTCCTGGGTCTTCCCCGGGGCCTCCTCCCGGTGGGACATGCCCAGAACACCTCCCTAGGGAGGCGTCCAGGAGGCATCCTGAGCAGATGCCCGAGCCACCTCAGCTGGTTCCTCTCAACGTGTAGGAGCAGCGGCTCTACTCCGAGCTCCTCCCGTGTGACCGAGCTCCTCACCCTATCCCTAAGGGTGCGCCCGGCCACTCTGCGGAGGAAGCCCATTTCAGCCACTTGTATACGCGATCTTGTCCTTTCGGTCATTACCCAAAGCTCATGACCATAGGTGAGGGTAGGAACGTAGATTGACCGGTAAATCGAGAGCTTCGCCTTCCGGCTCAGCTCCTTCTTCACCACAACGGACCGATACAGCGACCGCATCACTGCAGACGCTGCACCGATCCGCCTGTCAATCTCACGCTCCATCCTTCCCTCACTCGTGAACAAGACCCCGAGATACTTGAACTCCTCCACTTGGGGCAGAGACTCACCACCCACCCGGAGAGAGCAAACCACCTTTTTCCGGTCGAGAACCATGGCCTCGGATTTGGAGGAGCTGATTCTCATCCCAGCCGCTTCACACTCGGCTGCAAACCGCCCCAGTGCCTGCTGCAGGTCCTGGCTCGAAGAAGCCATCAGGACAACATCATCTGCAAACAGCAGAGATGAAATCCTGTGGTTCCCAAACCAGGCCCCCTCCGGCCCCTGGCTGCACCTAGAAATTCTGTCCATAAATATAATGAACAGAACCGGTGACAAAGGGCAGCCCTGGCGGAGTCCAACATGCACTGGGAACAGGTCTGACTTACTGCCGGCAATGCGAACACAGCTCCTGCTCCGGTCATACAGGGACCGGACAGCCCTTAGCAAAGAGCCCCGGACCCCATACTCCCAGAGCACCCCCCAAAGGACACCACGAGGGACACGGTCGAATGCCTTCTCCAGATCCACAAAACACATGTGGACTGGTTGGGCATACTCCCATGAGCCCTCGAGGACCCGATGGAGAGTATAGAGCTGGTCCAGTGTTCCACGACCAGGACGAAAACCACACTGCTCCTCCTGAATCCGAGGTTCGACTATCGGTCGGATTCTCCTCTCCAGCACCCTGGAATAGACCTTACCGGGAAGGCTGAGGAGTGTGATTCCCCTGTAATTGGAACACACCCTCCGGTCCCCCTTCTTATACAGAGGGACCACCACCCCGGTCTGCCATTCCACAGGTACTGTCCCCGACCGCCACGCGATGTTGCAGAGACGTGTCAGCCAAGACAGTCCCACAACATCCAGAGACTTGAGGTACTCAGGACGGATCTCATCCACCCCCGGAGCCTTGCCACCGAGGAGCTTGCCAACCACCTCAGTGACTTCAGCCAGGGTGATGGACGAGTCCGCCCCTGGGTCCCCAGTTTCTGCTTCCTCCTCGGAAGACGTGACAGTGGGATTGAGGAGATCCTCAAAGTACTCCTTCCACCGCCCGACAACATCCCCAGTCGAGGTCAGCAGCTCTCCACCCGCACTGTAAACAGTGTTGGTGAAGCACTGCTTTCCCCTCCTGAGGCGTCGGACGGTTTGCCAGAATCTCTTTGAGGCCGTCCGATAGTCCTCCTCCATGGCCTCCCCGAACTCCTCCCAACCCCGAGTTTTTGCCTCTGTGACTGCCCGAGCCGCGGCACGCTTGGCCTGCCGGTACTCATCAGCTGCCTCAGGAGTCCCACGAGCCAACAAGGCTCGATAGGACTCCTTCTTCAGCTTGACGGCATCCCTTACTTCCGGTGTCCACCACCGGGTTCGGGGATTGCCGCCGCGACAAGCACCACAGACCTTACGACCACAGCTACGAGCAGCCGCATCAACAATAGAGGCGGAGAACATGGCCCACTCGGAGTCCATGTCTCCCACCTCCCCCGGGATCAGGGAGAAGCTCTCCCGGAGGTGGGAGTTGAAGACCCCCCTGACAGAGGGCTCCACCAGACGTTCCCAGCAGACCCTCACAATACGCTTGGGCCTGCCAGGTCTGTCCGGCTTCCTCCTCCGCCAGCGGATCCAACTCACCACCAGGTGGTGATCAGTTGACAGCTCAGCCCCTCTCTTCACCCGAGTGTCCAAGACACGCGGTCGGAGGTCAGATGACACGACGACAAAGTCGATCATCGACCTCCGACCTAGAGTGTCCTGGTGCCATGTGCACCGATGGACACCCTTGTGCTCGAACATGGTGTTCGTTATGGACAAGCTGTGACTAGCACAGAAGTCCAATAACAAAACACCGCTCGGGTTCAGATCGGGGAGGCCGTTCCTCCCAATCACGCCCCTCCAAGTGTCACTGTCGTTACCCACATGGGCGTTGAAGTCCCCCAGGAGAACAACGGAGTCCCCGGTTGGTGCACTGTCTAGTACCCCTCCCAGGGACTCCAAGAAGGCCGGGTACTCTGCACTGCTGTTTGGCCCGTAGGCCGACACAACAGTGAGAGACCTGTCCCCGACCCGAAGGCGCAGGGACGCGACCCCCTCGTTCACCGGAGTGAACCCCAACACGCAGCGGCTGAGCTGTGGGGCAATGAGCAAGCCCACACCAGCTCGCCGCCGCTCCCCGCGGGCAACGCCAGAGAAATGGAGAGTCCAACCCCTCTCAAGAAGATGGGTTCCAGAGCCCAAGCTGTGCGTGGAGGTGAGGCCGACTATATCTAGCCGGTAACACTCCACCTCCCGCACAAGCTCAGGCTCCTTCCCCCCCAGCGAGGTGACATTCCATGTCCCCAGAGCTAGTCTCCATGTCCGGAGATCCGGTCGTCGAGGTCCCCGCCTTCGACTGCTACCCGGATCTCTCCGCACCCGCCCCCCATGGCTCCTCCTGCAGGTGGTGGGTCCACGGGAGGACGGCCCCACGTCGTTTCTTCGGGCTGGGCCCGACCGGGCCCCGTGGGGAAAGGCCCGGCCACCAGGCGCTCGCTGCCGAGCACCCACCCCAGGCCTGGCTCCAGGGTGGGGCCCCGGTAACGCCAGTCCGGGCGACGTAACTGGCCTTGTTCTTTTCTTCTTCATGTGAGGCTTCTGAACCGCTCTTAGTCAGACCCGTCTCCCAGGACCTGTTTGCCATGGGTGACCCTACCAGGGGCATGAAGCCCCCAACAACATAGCTCCCAGGATCATTCGGGTGCTCAAACCCCTCCACCACGTTAAGGTGGCGGTTCGGGGAGGGGCTATTTGTTTATATTTATTATTTTTTTTTAAAAAATAAAAAAATAAAAAAATATTTATTATTTTTTAATGGAACGTATTATGTTTTAATGCTGTTATCGTTTTATAATGGTTTTGTATGAATAAATGTTTTATTTTAATATTAAATTTGAATTATTTTCATCATGCGTTATGTTTTCGATAATTTTTAAACTTTTCTTTTTCATGACGCGCATTACGTCACATATACAATCACAACATCTGCTGGCAGCGCTTCAGATAGCTCGACAGTTAGCCACCTAGCTCACATAAAAACCCGCAGCGGAACGCGCACAGCGACATATAAACCTCACCTGTCCGCAGGTTAGTGGATCAACGGTGAAATATGAAGCTAAACGTCAGGTTTTTTGTCGTAGTTAGTTAACGTTGCTCTGCTCGATGGAATAATGATAAATAGGCGGTTTGTTAGCTTCGCAACAGCTGATATGACTGAGAATTAAAGAATATTCAGAATGGTAAGTAAAAGGTACTAATACGTCTCAGATAAAAAAGCTTGCGTTAGCTGCTTATTAGCAATTTTTCATAGAGCATGAAAATGAAATGTTCTTTCACAGGCGGAAAGTACATGTATTAAAGTACAATTTGAAGTACTTATCTGAAGTTCTGTTATTTGCATTATTTTGAGTAAAAATAGTAATACATAGAAAACAAATATTCCATTACAAGCAAAGGACATAAAACATTACATACATAAACATTTGCAAGTATAACAAAATATACATAAAGTATTGCAAGTAGAAGTGGTCAATGTGTTTGTTTATTGTTACATATATTTTATATACATATATACAGTCGCTGAAAATGTTTCCCCACTTTGAATCAAGAAAATCAGAGTTAATTTGTGACACTGAGATAAATCAATTACAAACACAAACAATACACATAACATGTTATCTGTTTTGCATGTTAAATATTGATCTGTGATATGAAATAAATCAGTAGTATATAGAGAAAATATTTTATATTATAGAAATACTCAAATAAAGTCTAGAAGTCTGGAATTGGGTAAATACACTTATCCTCCTTTACATTTATCTGCAACTTTAGTTCCTTACAGATGCAGATTTGACTCATTGATTACATAACAAGGTTCTTCCAGTACAGAGGTTTCAACCTTTTAGTCTTTTACGTCTTACGTCTTGGGGCGGCCGGAGCTCAGAGGTAGAGCTACGGTCAATCTTCGCCCACCGGTCGAAAGATTGGCGGTCAATTCCTGGCTCCTCCGAGTTGCATATCGTTGTGTTCTTGGGCAAGGCACTTAACCCTGATTTGCCTCCGATGGTATGTGCCTGAGTGCGTAGTTTCCTGATGTGCGGGTGGCTCTGTATATCGCCACCGCCATTAGTATGGGTGAATGGACGTTTGTAGTGTAAAGCCCTTTGAGTGGTCAAAAAGAAAAAAACGCGATATAAATGCAGGCCATTTACCATTTGCAAACAGCAGAGTGTAGTTTTTAAGTATTAATTTATAATCTGCAATTCTAGGTTTGCAAGTAAGATTATTTTCATTATCATTAAATATATTTTCTGGATTTATTGTTAGTTGTTTTGTCCATAGAAGAAAGAAGAAACATGTCAAACTGTGTTTTGTGAAGACCAAGATCATGTTTTAAGACCTCTTGTTTTGTCCACAACCCATTGATTTTCTCAAGAAACCAAGAAAGTATTCAGATTTAAGAAACCGAGGTCAAAATTTTGAAAAAAAAAATCAGAATAGTTAGCTTTTTCAGTTTAAAAACTGAAAAAGCTACGAGCCCAGTACAAGGCGGCGAAGATGCACAACAACCGCAGTGGCGTACAGCCAAAAAAATTTCCTTATTTTGACCTGATGGATGGTGTGTTGGGGCATCTTCCCTGCCAAGGGACGAGTCGTAACACCATGACCATTATTCAGGAAGAGCCGGACACAAATGTTAGCCCACAGGAGCAAGATGAGTCTGGTAAGTTTTTGTATTATCGACATGATGTGTGTTTTTTTTGTGGCCTTGTGCAAATTGCTAAACTTACTACACGTTTGCATTGTACATCATATTAGGACGACATAAGGCACTTTGTCCGCCTCCAATACGCAAGAAGCATTGCTAGTCAAAAATCCGTGCCGTTGCTGTAGCCTGCATGTCGACGTTTGTTTATTGTTGCTTGGTTACTTATGCAGTGTAACTTATTTTATCTTTTCTCTTTGGTGTTAGATGGTTCCCTTACACCAACGGAACCTAACCCCTCTTGCTCCGCCTATCCTGCTTGAAAATGGGCTGGATCAGTGACGTTTTTCCGAGCGAGGGCGTAACCTGGAGATACTAGTAGCCTGTAATGTGCAAACAACAGCTCACAGGGCATGGGGCCGGTGGCCTGAGGCTATCCGCACCGAGTGGCCCCCCTTACGGCCCAGGCCGGCCGGGCTGTGCAATGGGAAAGTGGCTAGTGAGGCCCTGAGAGACTGTTTTGAATGTACAGACTGGCAAGAACTCTGCAGGCCACATGGTGAGGACATTGACGGCCTCACCCACTGCATCACAGACTACATAAACTTCTGTGTGGAGAACACTGTGCCCACCAAGAAGGTATGGTGTTTCTCCAACAACAAACCATGGGTGTCTCCAGAGTTGAAGGCCCTGCTAAATGAAAAGAAGAGGGCGTTCTGGTCGGGGGACAAAGTGGAACTGAGGAGAGTGCAGAAGGAACTAAAACATAAAATCCGGAGTGGCAAGGAGAGTTTCAGGAGGAAGATGGAGGAGCCGCTCCAAGTAAACAATGTCCGAGAGGTCTGAAGAAGCATGAACAAGATCTCTGGTCACCTCAAGGACAATGGAGGAGTAACAGTATCCACCGACCGGGGGTGGGCTAATGAATTGAATCTGTTTTTTAATAGATTCAATTCAATAGACAACCTCCCCCACCCCTCAGCTTCCACCAACCCCCCTCCATGTGCTGCCCCCCCCCCTCCTCTTCTGGCGCTGTGCTGTCGCCACATGCACTCCCCTCGTACCATCCCACCACACCCCCATTACACCTACCAACAACAAAGCCAGCCCCACCCCCCACCCCGGACCAGCCACAGATCTGTCTCACAGCTGATCAGGTGAGAAGTCAGCTAAAGAAGACAAAGGTCAGGAAGGCAGCAGGTCCAGACGGAATCAGCTCCAGATTGCTCAGGGACTGTGCAGACCAGCTTTGTCAGGTGGTCCTGCACATCTTCAACCTGAGTCTGAACCTGGAAAGGGTTCCTGAACTGTGGAAGACTTCCTGCGAGGTTCCAGTGCCAAAGATCGCACGGCCCAGGGAGCCCAACCACTACAGACCTGTAGCCCTGACTTCTCACCTGATGAAGACCTTGGAGAGGCTCATCCTGCACCACCTTCGCCCACTGGTGAGCTCAGCACTGGACCCTCTGCAGTTCGCCTACCGGCCCGGCATCAGTGTGGATGACGCCGTCATTTATCTGCTGCACCGATCTCTCTCCCACCTGGAACAAGCGGCGAGCACGGTGAGGAACATGTTTTTTGACTTCTCCAGTGCTTTTAACACCATCCAGCCTGCACTGCTGAAAGGGAAGCTGGAGGGAGCCGCTACCACCTACCATCGACTACGTGGTGGTAGGTGGTAGTATGCAGCACGGGGGCGCCACAGGGTACAGTGCTCTCACCTTTTCTGTTTAGTCTGTACACCTCAGACTTCACCTACAACTCGGACAACTGCGACCTACAGAAGTTCTCAGAACGGCCATCATTGGGTGTGTATCAGATGGGAACAACCAGGAGTACAGGGGGGTCATCAATGACTTTGTCAGCTGGTGTGAGACCAACGCTCTCCAAATCAACGCCAGCAAGACAAAGGAGATGGTTGTGGACTTCAGGAGGAAGTCACCCCCCACCACACCGGTGAGCATCCAGGGAAAAGACATTGAGACAGTGGTCTTACAAATACCTGGGTGTTCACCTGAACAACAAACTGGACTGGACCACAAACATTAATGTCCTGTACAAGAAGGGCCAGAGTCGACTTCACCTGCTGAGGAGACTAAGGTCCTTTGGCGTGTGCAGGACCCTGTTAAAGACCTTCTACGACTCCGTCGCAGCATCTGCCCTTTTCTACGCAGTGGTCTGCTGGGGGGGCGGATGCACAGACGGGGACAGAAGGAAAATTGACAAACTGGTGCGGAGGTCTAGCTCTGTACTGGGATGTCCTCTGGAGTCCGTGGTGGTGGTGGGAGAGAGGAGGATGTTGGCAAAGCTGACATCCATCATGGACAACCCCCATCACCCTCTGCATGGGGTGGTGGGTGCACTGAGCAGCTCCTTCAGCCAGAGACTCAAACACCCTCGCTGCAAGAAGGAGCGCTTCCGCAGATCATTCATCCCAACAGCAATAAGACTTTATAACTCACTCCCCCACTGGTCACTTTTCGCTACACACACACACACCCTGCACCTTAAGTGTGCATTGGCTATGTATGTGTACATGTGGGTATGTGCGTGGATATGTATGTCCAAATATATATATATATATATATATATATGTATGTCCAAATATATATATATATATATATATATATATATATATATATATATATATATATATATATATATATATTCCGTCGGGGCGGAATGAGCATCCAGTGTGGGTCCTTGGGCAAGACCCTTCACGCTACTGCCCACCTCATACAATGATGAGAGACAATGAAATACATGAGACACCAGCTCAGACGTCGCCCGGGTCAACAAGGTCTGCGTCAGGTGCTGGGGAACCAGAGCCCCTTGATGAGAAATGGGCTACTGGAACAAGGCGGAAATGGCTGAGATGCGAGAACAAGGCTCTGTTGGAATGCTACTACTCAAGTTACCCTAGCCAGAGGGGTTACATGCAAAGACTGTGGGATGAATGGTCACTTCGAAACCCACAGTCGAGGTTAACGGCGAAACAACTAGTAGCTCAGTGTTCCAACATCCACAAACGGCAACTGCTATCACAACTTGAGATTGACGAGATACAACACAAATGCTACGGCAAGGGGGAGCCAGGACGCCAGGTCAGAGGGGAGTTAACACTAACTCCCCAATCAGAGACTGGGAACACAACCCCTACAAGGGCGATCACGCTGAATGAGGCAGCGACTGACCTGATAGATAGAATCATGACGAGGATGAACACAAGGCAACCCCGATGCCACTTACGTGTGTGAAGTGAAGTACCATCTGCATTTACATCTTGGAAGATGTAAATTGAGAGCGATCCCTACCACAACAATCACTGAAACCAATGAGCTGATATACACTTCAGCAGCAGTGATCCTAGAGATGCTTGGCTATAAGAGCAACCATGGGAGCCATGAGAAACAATACCCACCATGGAAACGAAGGTAAGAGGCTAAAATCAAGGCAACACGGAGTGGAGTGAGCCAACTGACAGAGGCCCAGAGAGGTGCAATGAAAAGACCAGTGCCCAAGAGGTACAGACAGATGCCCATACCTGAAGCACTCGAAACTGCCAAACAAAGGCTCCAAGCCTTGGCCAGCCACCTAAAGAGGTACGAGAATGAAGCCAGACGAGGTATGAGAATGAAGCCAGACGAATAAACCGGCTCTTCGCAACTCAACCTGCGAAAGTGTACTCTCAATGGCAGGGTGATAACAGCAGAGCAGACCCACCAAGGCTGGAAACTGAGAGGTACTGGAAAAGTATATGGGAGCGGGAGGCATCACACAACAGCGATGCACAGTGGCTGATGGCACTGAGAAAAGACCACAGCAACCTCCCTGAACAGAATCCAGTTACCATCACAGTGGCAGATATCCAAGAAAGAGTCTCAGGTATGAAAAACTGGACAGCACCGGGCCCTGACAGGATTCACGCATACTGGCTTAAGAAACTCACTGCACTCCATGAGCGCCTAGCAGCACAAATGAACCAGCTGCTAAGGGATGGGACTCACCCTGAATGGCTAACCGAAGGGCGAACCTGTGCACAGCCTGGATTGATTACCAGAAAGCCTATGACTCAATGCCACACACATGGATCACTGAATGCTTGGAGCTGTACAATGTCAACAGAACTCTAAGGGCCTTCATTGCAAACTCGATGAGGTTGTGGAAGACCACCCTTGAAGCCAATGGGAAGCCATCAAGTCAACATCAAATGTGGCATATACCAAGGAGACACTCTGTCCCCACTGCTGTTCTGCATAGGTCTGAACACCCTCAGCCAAATAATCAACAAGGCTATGGATACCGACTCAGAAATGGGGCAACCATAAGTCACCTCCTCTACATGGATGACATCAAGCTGTACGCTAAGAGCGAGCGAGACATCGACTCACTGATCCACACCACCAGGATCTACAGCACAGACATTGGGATGTCATTCGGGCTGGAGAAGTGTAGTAGGATGGTGACAAAGAGAGGGAAGGTATTCCACACAGAAGGGGTCTCACTCCCAGAAGGAACAATAGCAGACATTGGGGACAGTTACAAGTACCTGGGGATACCACAGGCAAATGGCAACCTTGAAGCGGTAACAAGTAAAGCGGCAACAGCCAAATACCTCCAAAGAGTAAGGCAAGTCCTAAGGAGCCAGCTCAATGGTAAGAACAAGACCCTGGCAATAAACAGCTACGCCCTGCCAGTGATCAGATATCCTGCAGGAATAATAAGGTGGCCAAAGGAAGAGATACAGACCACAGACGTTAAGACACAAAAGCTCCTCACCATGCATGGAGGGTTCCACCCCAAATCCAGCACCCTGAGACTGTACGCTAGCCGTAAGGAAGGAGGCCGAGGATTAGTCAGCGTGAGAGCCACTATCCAGGACGAAACGTCCAAGATCCACAAGTACATCAAGGATAAGGCCCCAACAGATGATGTGCTCAGTGAATGTCTCAGACAATGGAGAACAGAGGATGAGGTGCTGGAGGAGGGACCATCATGGGAGGACAAGCCCCTACACGGGATGTACCACCGGAACATAACTGAAGTGGCTGATCTCAAGAAATCCTACCAGTGGCACGAAAGGACTGGACTGAAGGACAGCACAGAGGCACTCATCCTGGCTGCAGAGGAACAAGCCCTGAGCACCAGAGCAATAGAGGCCCAGATCTACCACACCAGACAAGACCCAAGGTGTAGATTGTGCAAGGAGGCCCCTGAGACAATCCAGCACATAACTGCAGGGTGCAAGATGCTGGCAGGTAAAGCATACATGGAACGCCATAACCAAGTGGCTGGAATAGTGTACAGGAACATCTGTGCGGAGTATGGGCTGGCAACCCCAAGGTCAAAGTGGGAAACACCTCCAAAGGTGGTGGAGAATGACCGAGCTAAGATCCTGTGGGACTTCCAGATCCAGACTGATAAAATGGTAATGGCAAACCAACCAGACATTGTGGTGGTGGATAAAGAGCAGAGGAAAGCCGTGGTGGTGGATGTGGCAATACCAAGTGATGGCAACATCAGGAAAAAGGAGCACGAGAAACTGGAAAAATATCAAGGGCTCAGAGAAGAGCTGGAGAAGGCTTGGAAGGTGAAGGCGACAGTGGTGCCCGTGGTGATCGGAGCACTCGGGGCAGTGACCCCCAAACTGGAGGAGTGGCTACAACAGATCCCTGGAAAAACATCAGACATCTCAGTCCAGAAAAGCGCAGTCCTTGGAACAGCAAGGATACTGCGCAGAACCCTCAAGCTCCCTGGCCTCTGGTAGAGGACCCGAGCTTGGAAAGTGGATGGGACCACCCGTGGAAGGGTGAGAAGGGAATTTTTTATATATATATATATATATATATATATATATATGCAAATATGTGTATGTATGTAGGTATGTACGTGCATGTATGTATGTATATATGCTTTGCTTATGCATACTTTTTTCTTACTATTTATTAGTATTTTTTCTCCATTCTATGTTCATAATGCAAACTGTGTATGCGGATCAACAAATTCTACGAATTTGTACATAGTGTTGTGTATTTTTATTTTTTTATAGTTTTTATCTTCTTTAGCTTTTATTTTCTTTTCTTTATTCTGTATGCTGCAGTAACAGACAAATTTCCCCGTTGTGGGATCAATAAAGTCTTATCTTATCTTATTAAGAATACACATGTTTGGCCACATGGGGGCAGAGGATATCAACAGGTGAGACTGATGAAGTGGATTAGAGGTCCTTTCAGGGTTTCCTGCAGTGCTTTAAAGGCTAGGTGACCTGCCTCTGTAACAAATATCCCCCGTTTTGACTACATCCATCTGAACATAAGTTCAAGGCAAGGCAAGGCAAGGCAAGGCAAGTTTATTTGTAGAGCACAATTCATACACAGGGCAATTCAAAGTGCTTTACAGTTACACAAAATCACAAAAGGAGAGCAACACATACATAAAATCACAAAAGGAAAATCATAAAACATAGAATTCATCAATAATTTAAAAAAGAGTGAAGAGTGTAGATAAGATACTTTCAGTTTTCATATGCACGGTTAAACAGAACTGTTTTCAGCCTGGTCTTAAACATTGTCAGAGTTGAGGCCTGTCTCACATTCTCTGGAAGACTGTTCCAGATTTTAGCTGCAGAAAACTGGAATGTAGCTTCACCATGTTTAGTCCTGACTCTGGGCATTTGCAGGAGACCAGTCCCTGAGGTTCTCAGGGTCCTAGATGGCTCGTATGGCTCTAACATGTCATAGATGTATTTTGGTGCTAGACCATGAAGAGACTTGTACACAAGTAAAGCTGTTTTGAAGTCTATTCTCTGAATGACAGGAAGCCAGTGCAGAGACATGAGCACTGGACTAATATGCTCATATTTTCTGGTTCTAGTCAAGACTCGAGCTGCAGCGTTCTGAATGTTCTGTAGTTGTTTAACAGCTCGTTTAGAGAGACCAGTGAGCAGGCCATTGCAGTAGTCTAACCTGCTGGAGACAAATGCATGGATCAGTCTCTCCAAGTCTGGTTTAGACACTATATTTTTGATTTTGGCAATGTTTTTTAGATGGTAAAAGGCTGTTGATATTGTTGACTTTATGTGGCTGTGAAAGTTCAGGTCTGAGTCCATTAGCACCCCTAGATTTCTAACCTGTGTTTCTGGTTTTAGAGAACGAGACTGAAGGTGACTGATTACACGTTCTCTTTGCTTCAGTGGCCCAAAGACGATTATTTCAGTTTTTTCTGAGTTTAGCTGGAGAAAGTTGTTTTGCATCCACACAGTGATTTGTTCAATACAGCAACAGAGTGAATCCACAGGCCCATGTTCACCTGCTGTCAGAGACACATAGATCTGAGTGTCGTCTGCATAGTTGTGGTAAGACACATTGTTGCTGCGTATTAGTTGGCCTAACAGAAGCATGTACAAATTGAACAGGAGGGGCCCCAGGATCGAGCCCCACCACAGGTCGCAGACATTTTGTCTGAAATGCAATTTCCAAATTCAACAAAGTAAGTTCTGTCCTCAAGATACGACTTAAACCAGTTTAGAGCAGGACCAGAGATTCCCAGCCAGTTCTCCAGCCTAAAAGAATATCATGGTCCACAGTGTCAAAGGCAGCTCTCAGGTCCAGCAGAACTAAGACTGAGACTCTGCCTGCATCTGTGTTCAGGCGGATGTCATTTATCACCTTGATCAGAGCTGTCTCAGTGCTATGGTGAGGTCGAAAACCAGACTGGAAAGTATCAAAAGCGTTGTGAGATAGGAGAAAGTCACTTAGCTGCCGATAAACAACTTTTTCGAGGACTTTACCTAAGAATGGCAGGTTTGATATGGGTCGGTAGTTGTTTAAAACTGTGGCATCAAGACTGTTCTTTTTTAGGAGAGGCTTAATAACCGCGGTTTTCAGGGCTTTTGGAAATGTTTCTGTCTCCAATGAGATGTTAACTAGATTAGTAACTTCTACTAATAAGCTGTTCAACACAGACTTTAGAAATCCAGTGGGTAACTCATCAAGGCAGCATGTGGATGAACTCAGACCTGAGATGATCTCTTTGACTGTTCTGTCAGTAACAGGAGTGAAATGTGTCAGCTCGAGGTGTTTAGGTGGATGAAGGGTTATTATCTGTGTGGTGGAAATGATTGCATTTTTAATACTCTGAACTTTATCACTAAAGAATTTCGCAAACTCATTGCACTTTGATGTAGAAATTAGTTCTAGGGGCAGTGAAACTGGAGGGTTTGTTAATCTGTTTACTGTAGCAAACAGAACTCAAGCGTTACCATTGCAGTTGGTGATGATTTCAGAGAAATATCTCTCCCTTGATTTTTTCAAAGTCTGGTTAAACATGCATAACTTCTTTTTATAGATCTCTAGATCAACCTGGAGTTTTGATTTGCGCCATTTCCGTTCGGCTCCCCGGCACTCTCTCTTTTGTGCCCTGACTGAGTCATCATTTCTCCATGGTGCCTTTTGCCTGTTTTTAACCTCTCTAACCTTGAAAGGGGCAACGGTGTCCAAGACATTTAAAACACTCGATGTATAGGAGTTCCACAGATCATCAACATTAGAACCAGTGGTATTTTCAAAAGCAATCATTTCCATAAACTGTGCCCTTGTTTTGTCATTTATGAGTCTTCTTCGAACTTTTTTTGGCCCAGCTGCCGGCTTTGGTGTAACAGACAGGTCAAAGAACAAACAAAAATGATCAGATAATGCGACATCCATGACATTAACATTTGAAGCAGTAACCCCCTTAGTAATGAGCACATCCAGTGTGTGCCCTCTGTTGTGAGACAACTAACTAAAAAAGGCTATCATCATTAGTTAGATTTCCTCACCTAAAGTGTGTGTGTGTGTGTGTGTGTGTGTGTGTCTGTGTGATCCACAGAGAACTGGATGATTGCCGACAGAAACGAGGACAAGTCTGACGACATAAGAATTCAGCACAATCTCAATGAAATCCACACAAAACATGTTGGTTTGAGGTGTTAATTAGACTGTCAGCAGGTCAACATGACATGAAAACAAGATTGTATTTATTATAGTTTTATCCTTTATGAAATAAAATAAATAAAACTATGCAGGGACTCACTAGTTTGCCACTGCCATTTATATTAAGAGTTTTCTACATTTTGTCATCTTTCAGATTTTTGTGTTTGATGCATTTAACATATATGTTTATAGAAGAATAAATGTTACAATAAAAATCAAAATGAGCATTAGCAGAGATTCTTCTAACAATGATTAATGATCACACCTGACATTCAGCATTTATAATGAATATCTACATTTAGAAATACTTTAACACTGTAAGGTAGCATCCCTCCTCCTCTTAAGTTATGTGTGTTGATTATTAGCATTATCAGTTTATGCACCACATTTCAAGCTACCTGTTTGATAATGTTAATATTCAATATTTATATATATTCTGTGTCTATCAGTAACCTTCAATCCCATGTTGCTGTCTTTTTTTTAGTATTTGTCATTTAAAACTGTTGTTCCCCACAGGATAAGTTCCTTTCAGACATGGAGGAGCTGTTTTCTCAAGTAGATGAAAAAAGGAAGATCAGTCTTTTAGACTGTTCAAACAAACTCTAAACTCTTCATTTTTCATCTTCATTTTATTTTGATTTTACATTTACAGCAGACATTTATGAACAAAAACAAACAAAAGGACAGTTTTGGCAACAAGCAGAGTAAATAAATGAGAGGGTGAGCAAACAAAATTCACAGTTAGTAAACTATATAGATGTCAACAGTAAAGGCTATCTAGAAATCCTCAGTCATATGTGCTGTTCAACCTCATAGTCTTATTCCAGTTTTCCTAACCATACCTGTGTCTTTGGATCTTTACCAAAATTTTCTTTCAGAAACTCCATGAAGCTAGCCCAGATATTTTCAAAAGGTCATCATGTGTTGCCTTTAATGAAGAAAAGCCATTTTGTAAAAGTAACGCATGCTGAAAGAGCCTTATTATGCTGGTGACTAAACTCTGCTTTAGTCAACAGTATAGACAGAACAGAGAGAAATATTGTCAAAAACTGTTCTCATGTCCAGTAAATGGACTGCATTTGTAAAGTGCTTTCTAGTCATTTAGACCACTTTAATGCACTAACCAGCACAGAAGCTAACCCTTCACATACAATCACACAACAAATGGTACAGCCATGGTACGGGGCTAGCTGGAAATCGACCATTGATCTTCCACCTGGTGGACGACTGTTTTACTGCTGAGCCACAGCCACCCCTAGTAGGCTACAGATTAACTATTGACGTTGCTGACCCTGTGTCAAAAACAAATGATTCTCTGTTCTTGTTTGAACAGCAGAGGGCTTGGATTAAATCAGATTGTGTTCGACAGAAGCGTGAGATCCCAGACTTCCTGTGTGGAAAGATCAGCTCGAGCTGATGAGAGAACCAAGCATTACTCCCAGTGGCGTCACATACGACAGGAAAGACATCGAAGAGCATCTGCAGGTAAAATAAAAACCTCCCCAGTTGTACACTAGACAGTCTTAATTGTTTCTCAGTTTAATTTGTCTGGTAAACCAATGGAAGTAATATTCAATGTGTGGATATTTTATCTGACAGCTACTAATGAGAAAAAAATATGCAAACTGTCAAACGAGCAAAATATTTAAGTTTCTGTACTCAGCTGTTTATCAGGTCATGTTTACAGGGAGGAAGTTGAGACAAATTTAGTCATTTTTTATAGGCTACAAGAACAGATAATTAAACACATAAAAGTAGTAAATATACAACACAAACAAGCATCAAAGAATTAGATGTAGCCCACTGACCCAGGATCAGCTCATCCCCAACCTGGCCATGAAGGAAGTCATTGATGCTTTTGTTTTGGAGAACGGATGGGTAGACGACTACTAAACCAGCAGTAGGGAATGGAAAGGTTGAGACAGACCTGCATTTTCACATGTCACATGTCCTTTCGTTCCCTTCACACTGTGTGATGTCATTCTCTCCCTGTTAAAAGTTCACAATCATGAGAGAAGTGTGAGGACTTTGGTTGCTGTAAGGTGCCACGTAATCGGAGCTTTGGTGATTAAAAAAAATTGTCTGAGATCAAATTCTGACAGAATTAAGGACTAAAGTGTCACAATGTGACTTCTGCTGCTATGACACATGACCACAAACCAACCAATCAGTATCAGAATATCAGGTGAAATGATGCAGAAGCCACTGGTCGGTGTGAAAAATGCACAAAAACCAAAATGATGACGATAAAACAAAACACTTATTCAGCGCTCTAGATGGTTGATAAGGTAATGTTATGTCATGGGTGTTTTTCGGGAGCTTGGCTTGGCATATAGAACCTCATAGATTAGAAATGGATGTCACTTAAATTTATATGCCACGGTAGGTGAGCAAGTACTTTTAGCAACATAGTATATCTAAGGGCTGTGAGCCAACACCGTCTGGCTACTGTTTTTCTTTTCTTTCTACAAACACTGAGTCAATCATTGCACTCAAGTCATTCAGCTCTCAGTCTCTGTTTGCTACTGACATTTAGGAAACTGTTGCTCCATTTAGAAGATTTGAAGACTTGTATTAGCTTTGGTGTCGTTTGGCCGTTGATTGACAACCGTGACACTACACTGACGCATGTCCTTTAGGCATAGTTATACAGATAGTTCTTTGATTCAGTCTAAAGACGCTGTTAGAACTGCTGCTGCCTCCACACTGTTAATTTAAAAACAACAACTTAGTTTGTCAAAGGAGTTACTTGTAAGCAACTGGACTTCTTCTTGTAGCTTGAGGACGTTTCACTGCCTATCCAGGCAACGTCTTCAGTTCTGGCTTGATGCTGGAAACCAGGAGCTTATATCTCTGGATCACTGGTTGAAACTGTAAACAACACTCTCATAACGATGATCGCATAAGTCACACTTCAAGATATGAAGTGGAGGGAGAGTTGTTGTGGTTACATGATCCAGAGAATGAGTCCTGCTCTGATGGTGAAGAGCAGTTAAACTTCCTTGGATGAGATCTCAAAGCAGGATGGCATGTAGCAGATAGATTATGACAAAACCCACCTCCTCTGTTCAAAGTTCTGCACTCCTGGTTTCCAGCATCAAGACAGAACTGAAGAAGCTGCCTGGATAGGCAGTGAAACGTCTTCAAGCTACAAGAAGAAGTCCAGTTGCTTACAAGTAACTCCTTTCACACTACAATGACCTGGATGAATGAGAATCTACACAGACAACTTTGTTTCTGTTTTTCAGTCTTTTCAGGGAAACTGCTTCTCAAGTCAGTTCAGCAGATGTGGTAGTGGTTGGTGTCTTCATCCTGGATTTAGGTTGATTTGTCAGACAATGCTGCACTTTTTAAGAAATAAACCTAATAAGTTCATAGAATAATGAACACAAAATCATTTATTAGTATCGTACCTAACATAAAGCATACAGGATACAAGAATAAAAGTCAAGGCAGAAGAAACATTTTAGTTGAAAAACTAAAACAATAGAAAGTGAAAAAGGTCAATTTATTATGTCTTTTGTAGACAAATGGATAGTTGCATTTTTTTGCCTAAAAATAACTAAAATAATTATTCAAATATCAGAAAGGAACACATCAATTAATTCTTTACTTGAATCTGTTTTTAATTTTCCATATGATTGTACATAACTGAACAGTACTGATAATTTTCCATCAGTATGAACTGATCAGTATTGGTGAAATACATCTTAATTTATTTTAGTTATGAGCTTTTTTAGTTTTTAAATTCTAGCTCCAAATCAATAAAACCTGATTGTCTGTGTATTTCTCAAAGGTCTTTACAGATGTTATTTTTTGGTTGAAGTAGCAGCATTGAGTTTTCTAGATTTAAGTTTTATTAGTCTCTTCTCATTTCCTGAGTTGAAAAGGAAAACATCAACTACATTTAGATTAAAAAAAATAATCTGGTACAAATAGATCTATAACAGCCATTCATCAGTCATTATAGTAATATGTTTTATTTCTAGGTGCCTTTCAAGCAGTAAAATCTGTACACAGAACCACAAACATGGTATTATTAGCAAAAAGCTTAATAACATCTTGCTGTTTTTAAACCTACTGCCGCAGATGTTTTGTTTTATATCTCTTAATGATTATGTGATGACAGAACTCTTATCCTCCGGTATAATGTATGTTAATCTGCAAATGATCTAATGCATATAAAGTCAATATCATTAAGTAGCATATAATTCAAACAAATTTGACCTGATCAGGATGTTCAGCCAAGGAAGGTGGAGATAAAAACACTGGTATCCAGGTTGAGAGTGGCGTGCCACCAGCGGTCAGGGAAATACAGCACCTGTTAAAAATATACAGACTATTACGAAAAAAATCCAGAGTGCTAGAAAACAATGTGCAATCGTTAGGAACGTCTATATTATTGGGAAACATCATCTAGAAAAAAACGTCCAGACTATATGATGGGGAGGAAGAATACAGACGAAAGAATACAAAAAAGAATGTGATTTATTTTATTTAGAAGAAAAAGAAGGAAAAAAAGGAAAATGAAAGAAGGAGAAGAAGAATACACATACAAAGAAGAATAGAAGTAGAAGAGGTTACCTCTCCGGGTCGGATGGTGCACTCCAGCGGAGCCTCGTCCTCGGGCAGGTTAGGGTATGTCTCTGTCACCCACGTCAGTGTTGTGTGGTTCGGGTGGAAATGAGGCTCTTTATCGGGAGGGTAGAGGAACCAGCGCTTTGGGAGGAAAATGTAATTATTCACGGTTCACGCTGAGCTGGAACCCTAAGGACTTGTGTTTTTTTACCTTCCTGCCGTAAATGACCTCAGAGAAACCGGGACCATGCCAGTGGAAGGGAACTCCTGTTCCAGGACCTGGAGAGGAAGGAGCAGATCTGAGTTCAGCCCAGAAAAAATACCTGATCCCATGCAATACACACATATATATATATATATATATATATATATATTCCATTCCTTTGTTTTAATTTGTTTATTTTGCATCCATTTATTTTTTTGTTGTCTTAAATCTATTTGATTTTGCTTCAATTTTGATTTTACTTACTTTTTAAAATTAATATTGGTTTACTATTTGTCATTTTTTTCTATTTTAATTTAATATATTTTACTATTATTATTTGATTATCTTTTAAATTTACACTGTATCTATTTCATTGTCTCATGTTTTAAATATTACGATTCAATTCACCCATTTTTTCAAATATATACATTTATCTTCAAAAGTATTCTTTGAATTTATATAGCTTTTAATTTGTATTATTTTTTAAAATATTTTATTTTAATTTTATCTATTGTGTTAAATATTCATATTGCATTTATGTATTGTCATATCTAGTTGACTTAATTACATTAATTTACTAATATTCCTGTTTTAATGCTTTGCTGCTTTTTTCTTGTCTATTAAAATGCATTCATCTATTTTATATTCTATTGTATGATATATGATTAAATAATTCAATATTTATTGTATTCTTTTGTTAACTATAACTAATTAAAGTTGTATTATTATTTATTATAGAGTTAGTGCTCAGCAGTTAAATCATTAGTATCTGGATCTAAAAGAATTTAGCTTATTTATTTACATACATTTTAATTTTCCCTGATGTCTTCTTCTGTGGTGGGTTAAACTCATCCTGGTGATTCAGAAGCTTGTGGAACATGTTCTTAATAAGGTAAGTAAGGTAAGTACTGACAGCTTAAATTTCTGTCATAAACATTGTATTCACCTATTTTTTTTATTATTGTATGTTTTACATATATTCCAATTATATTTGTTCCATATATTATTTACTTTTTACTTTTATTTTACTTAAATCATTTATATTTTCTCATGTGCATCAGTCTCAATTTGTTGAATGTATCAGATCTGATCATCTTCATCATCATCATGTGTGAAAGTTACTGCAGCTTTGTCTGTTTTGTGTTTTGCAAACACCTGCGATGCCAAAGCTGTAGGCGCCGCTGGTGTGAGGCAACAGGTATGGTGGTGCCTCGTAGTGCTCAAACAGACTCTTCCACTCAGTGAAGTTGTTGTCTCCAAAAAAGTACAGCGTGTCTGTTGACAAAGTGAACAACAATTGGTTACTGTCAACAAAAGACAGGAAATGAGGCAGCATCTTAAAGGACCAGTTTACTGATTTTATTAGAAGTGGTTATTCAGAAAATCTGAAGGAACCTGTGATCTATCTTTGTTATAAAACCTGCCATGTAAAAGACACTGACAAAACTGCCATGTGGTGCAACCCAAAAAACATGGTACCAGATAGTTTAACTCTCGGTCAAAAAAAGTAAAAATTAAGAACACATGCTATCAGCTATATTTATATTCTAGGCGGATGAAATATCTAAAATCAATTCATCATTTTTTATCATTTTTCAATTACAGATTTTGACATTTTCACATGAACTTTTGACATGAACACAAAATACAGGTCCTCAAGAAATTAGCATATTGTGATAAAGTTCATCCTTTTCATAATGTAATGATAAAAATTAAACTTTAATATATTTTAGATTCATTACATACCAACTGAAAATTTTCAGGTCTTTTATTGTTTTGATACTGATGATTTTGGCATACAGCTCATGAAAACTCAAAATTCCTATCTCAAAAAATGATCATATCATGAAAAGGTGCTCTAAACGAGCTATGCACCTAATCATCTGAATCAACGAGTTAACTCTAAACAACTGCAAAAGATTCCTGAGGCTTTTAAAAACTCCCAGCCTGGTTCATTACTCAAAACCGCAATCCTGGGTAAGATTGACGACCTGCCTGCTGTCCAGAAGGCCATCATTGACACCCTTAAGAAAGAGGGTAAGACACAAAAAGAAATTTTTGAGGAAAAAGTGGTGGCAGAAACGCTGCACAATGAGAAGAGGTGACCGGACCTAGAGGAAGATTGTGGAGAAAGGCCAAATCCAGGCTTTGGGGGACCTGCGGAAGCAGTGGATTCAGTCTTTAGTAGAAGCATCCAGAGCCACCGTGCACAGGTGTGTGCGGAAATGGGCTAGAGGGGTCGCATTCCCCTGGTCAAGCCACTTTTGAACCAGAAACAGCAGCTGAAGCGCCTGACCTGGGATACAGAGAAGCAGCACTGGACTGTTGCTCAGTGGTCCAAAGTACTATATTTGGATGAAAAAAAAACTTTGATTCGGAAATAAAGGTGCCAGAGTCTGCAGGAAGACTGGGGAGAAGGAAATGCCAAAATGCCTGAAGGCTAGTGTCAAGTATCCAGAGTCAGTGATGGTCTGAGGTGCCATGTCAGCTGCTGGTGTGGGACCACTGTGTTTTATCAAGGGCAGGGTCGATGCAGCTAGCTATCAGGAAATTTGGAGCACTTCATGCTTCCTTCTGCTGAAAAGCTTTATGGAGATAAGGATGTCATTTTTCAGCACAACCTGGCACCTGCTCACAGTGCCAAATCTACTCGTAAATGGTTTACTGACCATAGTATTACTGTGTTCAATTGGCCCGCCAACTCTCCTAACCTGAATCCCATAGAAAATCTGTAGGATATTGTGAAGAGAAAGTTGAGAGTCGCCAGACCCAAGACTGTGGATGAGCTTAAGGCCACTATTGAAACCTGGGCCTCCATAACACCTCAGCAGTGCCACAGACTGATTGCCTCCATACCACGCCGCATTGAAGCAGTCATTTCTGCAAAAGGATTCCCAACCCAAGTATTGAGTGCATATAACTGAACATAATTGTTTGAAGGTTGACTTTTTTGTATTAAAAACACTTTTCTTTTATTGGATGGATGAAATATGCTAATTTTTTGAAATTTTTGTTTATCAGTTCATTACAGGAAATTATTAACTTTATCACAATACGCACATTTTTTGAGAAGGACCTGTATACACTTTGAAAGACCTGATGAATGCTTCTTAAAACTGTATTATATACAGATTTTTGACTTACTCATCTTGCCAAACATAATTCACTGACTCATAAAGAAAAGTTTTTTACTGACCACTGCCAAGTGCCTCCACAGACTGAGGCCTCAGCAACATCTTCACATACTCCTGGAAAGAAACGTCCACTGGACAAACAGTACAAACGAATAATTAAAAACGAATCCAGCAGAAAATGTTCCTGCAGATCAAGACAGTAGAGCTTCTTTCGTACCTTTCCTGTATGAAAACGTGTTGGCTGTGCTCAGCCGAACTTTATAGCCGCCATATCTTTCCAGTAAACTCCACTTCGAGCACAGTGACCGGAATTTCTAAACAAGCAAGTTCTTTTTAAATCATCGACAGTAGAGACTGAACAGACGGACAACCCCAATTACTTACTGCAGTATAAGGACCAATACAGCAAGGTAACGATACTTCATTATGTAAAAGTCAACTACTACAGTAAAAGTACTATGAGTGAAGTATTACAGTATTGTAATAAAGTGCCATAGTATCATGAGTGAAGTAGTAGTTTATTAGCAGTATAAGGCAGCAGCAGAAACTCACTGTGTTGTCAATCAATCCTCTGAGGATCAGCGGGCTGCTGAAAGCATATCTACAAAAAAACAGTTGTTAACATACATGTGGCATTGAGTAACATGTTTAAGAAAAAACATGCAAGATTGTTGTGATAAGTCAGGACATGAACCCTCCACTACAGCTGCCAGGCGATGCTATGGATGTTGCTATGAACGTAGACCGGCTCAACCCTAAAACTGAATGGAATACTTTTTTTTTTTTTTTTTTTTTAAGGGATAATGGTGTGGTCTAATCCTAAAAACTTGGTACTAGGTATTTTAACTCTCTTAAAAAGTAAAAAAATAAATAAAAAAAACACACACACACTCTATAAACTAGTTTTATATTTTAGGTGGATTAAATATTTAAAATTTATCATTTCATTATCATTAGATTTTTGTAACACCATTTGACATTTTTTGTAAAAAAAATGATTTTTGTAAATATACAT
Organism: Eupleurogrammus muticus; assembly: GCA_036785175.1. Classification (NCBI taxonomy): domain Eukaryota; kingdom Metazoa; phylum Chordata; class Actinopteri; order Scombriformes; family Trichiuridae; genus Eupleurogrammus; species Eupleurogrammus muticus. Next base: position 24,251,157 of record JAYKQN010000011.1, on the reverse strand, counting down.
TTATCTATCTATCTATCTTCTTCCCTATAAAGTTTGGCTTGCTTCTCCTCCTAGGGGGAAAAGGGCAAACCCCCACAATAGTGGGTCAGGAATTGTGTGGTATGTCTTTTGGTGGCGATATTTGTTAGTATGGCAATGTATGATGGAGACGTTAGAGTGGTGATGTCATCGTTGAAGCACCAAAAATTCATCTGAAAAAAAAAATTCTAACTCGTGGCCACGGCCACACTTTTCACATTAATAATTTTTAGATCAAAACGTTGGCATGACCCTCCCGACCACTCCAATGTGAGTAAGAAAGCTGAGAGAGAGTACGGTTTTGGCGCTATGACCCTCCAAGCGCAGCTTCGCGCTTCTGCTCTTCCTGTCTCTCCCATTATAAATTTTGGCTGACTTATCCTGCATTTTTGTAAAACATTAAATTTCTAACCTGCTCTTGTGCCCACAATTTTGAAGCTACAGAAATAAAAGAAAGATTTGTGATTACGAATTATGGTTTTTGAGTTATGAGCAGTTGTTCTGGCATGTGAAACAGTCGTTTCTTCACACATTGGGATGAGAATGTCAGTTGGAATTGGTTGTCTCCTACATCAAAGAGCTAGAGCAGGAGTGTAGGTTGCTGTAGTAACGGCCCTGGCTTGTGCAACAACAGACTGAGAGTGGATTGGCTGTTGATTTTTTTCTTAATAACTTTGGATCTAAATGGCCGACACATACCAAACTTGGCAGTAATGACCAGAAAGACATCAGCATCCCACCTGTGGTGTTGAACTTCTGTATTAAACCAGAGCAGAGTCCCGACGCCCAACGGCCCTGCCCAAACTCTCACAATTGCCGCGGGAATCGTCTAGTATTTTATATTGTATCCTAATTTACTTAATCAATATTTCATGATTTAATGATAATTACACTATTCATACTTTTACACCAAAATTGTTTTATTTGTATCCATGGTAACAATGTTCTTAAGTTCAAACACGTAATGATATATCATACAAACCTTTCAATGAACTGCTGATATGAAAGTGAATAACTGTCCAACACATCAATGTTACAGGGACCTTCATCCTTTAATCTGAACTCTGAGTTTATTGACCTGCACACAGACACTTAAGTTACATAAAAATAAATCTCATCTGTCATATTAGAATCTGATCAGTACATAAAAAGCACATTATTTATATGATAGCATTTGGACTGATCACTATGAAACTGAATGTATGAATATAAACACAATATTCTCTCAATATTCACATTTTTTTTAACCACAGAGCATAAATGCCACACAGAGAGAGGTTTCTTTTAAAACTATAAGAATAAAAAAGTCAGAATATTACCAGAGGAATAAGGGAATATAGTTTTACTAGAATATCATCATCCTTTGAAAGCTGCCAAATATTATGATGCAGTAGTTATGCAGTTACTATTAATCTACCCAAAGTATCTTAGACTTGCTCCAAATTTATAAATTAAAAAATTAAAAGACTCAAATGTATTTATTGATTAAAACAAGTAGTACAATTTACAACAATAATATAATACAGCTTATGAGTATATATGGCCGTGCTGCTGCTATATTTATACTTATATTATTATTGCACTAGCCATTACATTACAACTACCTCATAATGCACATAGCTGGGACAATCAGTGTGGTCTTGTTTTGTCTTGTTGAATCTGTCTTTCCATACCCTGCTACTTATGTCTTGTCTTGGGGTACTTCTGTCTTGTCCTGTCATACCTGTTTGTTTGTTCTAGTTTAGTAAGACTAGGCAAAAGTAGCCTTAAGCTACTGGAATTTACCAATGTAGTTTAGGATTGTCTCGTCTTGCGCACATGCACTTTAATGTTGTTGTACTTGTAAAACACATAGGATAGTGAGAAACGCAATTTCGATTCCTTTGTATGTCAAGTACATGTGAAGAAATTGACAATAAAAAATTGACTTGATTTTGATAATGATTTTACTCAACTAAGATTTTCATGACTTGTACTGAGTATTTTTAGACGTTAGTATTTCTACTTTTACAGGTGGTAAAGTAACGGAGAACTTCCTCCAGCCTTGGCAGCAGGTATCTGGATGTATTACTGTATTTTTATTTTATGTTACAAGCATCATAGTTATTTCTATACATTTAGTTTATCTGACTTTACATAAAACGGCCCCGGTGAGAACAGGTACCAGCGTTTGTATTAAATTCCTGCTACAGTAAAGTCTAAACATGTAAATGAGGAACGTTCTTTTAGAAATAATGTCACAAATATTCGTCCGTGTTTGTGGACTCACCAGCCACCGTCAGCTGCCAGACGCTCCACTAGCAGTAACAGGAGACCCACGTTTAATAAACTTAAGTTAGTTTCCATTCAGAAAACCTCAATTTATTTCAAGAGAAGAGTCCGGAAACATCTATTCATTTGACGCGACTTCACTTCCTGAAAAACAGCCAATCAAAAAGCAACACATATACGGTGCTGCGTTTAGGATCAATGGGAACTATAAGTGCATAAATCCTGTATTTTATCGAATGTTTCAATACCCTATTAAACACTTGTTTAACCTGCTTCTGTTTTTTTTTTAAATTACTACTATTGGTTTTGTAAATTATATTGTCTTCTTTTAACAAAAATGTCATATAAAACTTTAAAGAAAATTAGAGTCCTTTAATGAAAATCAAATTAACCAAGACACTAATATTAAAAGTACTATAATACAATAATATTATGAAAATTCTATACAGTATTGCTGTAATATGAGTCGCTCTAGTTAAAGTATTGCAGTATTCTGGGTAGATGTAGTAAAGTATTGCAGTAAAGTGTTATTTTGGTCTGTGTTTCTCTGTGACATTATTTGATTATTAATATGCAGCATGATACTGTTGTGGCTGCTGGAGGTGGAGCTACTTTATATACCCTTAACTAAATTAGTCCCGTGATTCCCAACCTAGGGGTCAGACCCTTCCAAATGGTCAGCAGATAAATGTGAAGGTCCTGAGATGATTAATGGGAAATAATAAAAGTTCTGATTTACTAATCAGTTTTACGTTTTGGAATTTTTCTCCAATGTTTCATTTAAGAAATATTGAATCATTTGGACATTAGCTATATTAAACCATTCGAGAAGTTTAGAGATAAAAATATATCTATTTGTTGTAGCTGTTAAAAACCATAGACATTTGAAATGTGAGGTGGTTACACTCTGCTGTCTACAAGATGCATGGGAAACAGTCTTTTCAAGTTTGATCTATTATTGCTAGTGGAACAGTGGCACATATTGACTCCTTCCTATGTCTTACTCAGATTACATGCACATGCACATGCGTGCGCGCGCACACACACACACACACACACACACACACACACACACACACACACAGTCCTAGCATATTTGGTGCCCTGGGCAAACACCACCCGGGACAACACACAGTGCTATTAAACAACTCTGAATCTAAATCAACATCACAAGTATCACAATGCAAAGTAATAATCATCATGTCACTTACACTTTAGTGTGCAGATTTGGTTAAAAAAAATCTGCAATTTCACACAATCTCGGAATGATTAATTATGACATTTTGGGCTGAGCTTCATAATGCTACAAATTAAATGTACTTCATTTGAAAGCAATAATGCGTGCCTGTTACAGTTGAGGTTGGACCAATGGTTGTGTGTGAGACTTCAGCAGCAGCAGCAAGCGCACTCCCCTCAATTCAAATAGTCAGTACATGAGTGCCTATGCAATCCTATGTCCACACTAAACCATTCAATTCAATTGAACTTTTTATTTTAATAGCCCAGAATCATAATTCACAAATTCGCACCAATGAGCTTCACAATTTGTACAAGTAAGGTAAAACTTCCTGAAAAAAAAAACGTAAAAACCCTTTAACCGGTAAAAAAACAGTAGAACCCTTGGGGGTGGAGGGGGCAACAGAGGGGGATCCCTCTTCCAGGCTGGAAAGTGGTGCAATAGATGATGTGTGCAGATGAACACAGTACATTGGAGCATAAAAAGTTGAATATGACATCAAATGGAATAACAGAAATATAACAGAAAACAAAAGAAGAAGGCAGAACGCAGGCAGAGTAAGCCGAGAGAAACATATTTACCTTGTGTAACACCTTTTAAAATCAACAGCATGTGCAGTGGCCACAAGTCTGATGTGTTAATAGTAGGACTGCAAATAATTATGACCAATCTGATGACTGTTTTCTGGTTCATTGTAAAGTTGATGAAACTCTGAACAGTATGAATTTATTTTTCATTCATTATTATATAATGTCAGGTAACCCAGGGTGATACTTAGGGGTTTGGGGTAGGCAAGGCACTATACTGTGATGAAAACTGTCATTATGATGTGTGGAATTACATAAAGCAGGCAGTCAAAAGGTAGAAAAAAAATCAAAACACTAAAAGACTAGAAAAAATATAGGAAAAAAAGGTGATGGTGTGAAACCAGAAGGCATGAAAATAAAACAATAGAATACATGCTGCAGTTTTCAGACAGCAGCAATTCTCTCATAGCAGAACAGAGGTTGAGGAAGACAGCCTAAAGTCGGAAGTTGATTACATCTAGGCTGCTGCTGTGTGCGTCCTCCTGACTGTGCCCAGGTAAGCCCGATGAGTGAGAGAGCAACAACAGCCACAAGATGACTGCAACAGCTGGAAAACACAGTTTGGTTGAGTAATTGAGTTTTGAAGCAGGACTGAGTTTATTATGCTGTGCATAATGTGTTTGTGTTCAGGTAATATGCATATGTACTACGTGACATTTTTGACGAAGTATGCGGAACTCTGCCTGGCTGAGGATGGACCTTGTGACCCAGAAAAACCCCTTAGTCACACTTTTAGCTGTGATGTCACTAGAGATATAAAAACAGGTGACTTCTCTGAGGACTTTTGCTCTTCTTCTGACTCCCTTAGTATCTCATCAACAGAGCACAGCTCTCTGCTCCCCACGGCAGAGAAGGTTGCAGGCCAGAAGCCTTCAGCAGCTTTTCTAGTCTCAAGGGTGACTCTCAGAAGCAGCCACTGCACCTCCAGCATCTCAAAGACTGGCTAAAGAACAAAGTCTCATGGAGAGGACCGTTCCAAGCAACTCAGACCTGGTCTGTCCATACTAACCTCTCTAACAGGGCACCTTGAACAAACTCACACACACACACACACACACACACACACACGCACGCACGCACACACACTCACAAAGTGACTTCAGAACCTACAAACACAAGTTTGCATAGTCAATCAGCCATTTTGCCTTTGTCTTTCACAGACAAGGTGCTATGTACAAAGTCTGGAAACAAAGAACAACCACTAGGGCAGCCATCTTTGTAGTTCTTTCAAACCAACACACACACATGCACATTCACATGTACTATTTAGTTTAAATTATGAATAATAATAAATAATAATTTGTTGCATCTTTAATGTCGCATAATAGCTAATAATTATACTTTACTTTCTTTAAATTGATTCTTTGCAATAAATCAATTTTTTAATTCAATTCATTTCAATTTATTTGTATAGCCCAGAATCACAAATCACAGATTTGCCCCAACGGGCTTTACAGTTTGTACAAAAGCAACACAACATCCCCTGTCCTTAGACCCTCACATCGTACGAGGTGAAACTCCCTAAAAAAACCCTTTAACTGGGAAAAAAAACAGAAGAACCCTCAGGAAGAGAAATAGAGGAGGGATCCCTCTTCCAGGACGAACAGGTTGCAGTAGATGATGTGTGCAGGTGGAAACATTACAGTGAAAAGAAATGTAATGAATTGGGTGTAAGTGGAGGAAGAGGCACAGGATCCATCACAGCTTCCAGGTGAACCAGGACGGCATCAGACCCTCCAACATCCGTAGATCCCTCAGTATGCTCTGTGAATGAGAAAAACACAGGGCAGGACTCTGGGAACACAGCAGATTTAAAAGTACAATAGTGGTTCATCAGTATCACAGATAGAAGAAGAAAAAGAAGCTCAGAGCATCTCATGAGGACCCCGCAGACCAACCTATCGCAGCATAACTATGACTAGGCCAGCCATGGCCGGCCCTAACTATACGCTTCTTCAAACAGGAACGTTTTTAACCTATTCTTTAATATAGGAAGGGTGTCTGCCCCCCGGACTGAGACTGGGAGACGATTCCAGAGCAGAGGAGCCTGGAAGTTGAAGGCTCTGCCTCCCATTTTAATTTTTAAAATTCTGGGAAACCTCCAATAAGCCTGCATATTGAGAACGTAATCCTCTCGATGGGTAATATGGGACTATGAGATCCCTAAGGTAGGATGGCACCTGACCGTTAAGCGCTTTATAGGTGAGGAGCAGGATTTTGAATTCTATTCGAGATTTCGTAGGAAGCCAGTGTAGAGAGGCTAATACAGGTGAGATATGCTCCCTTCTTCTAGTGCCAGTTATTAACCGTGCATCTGCATTCTGAATCAGCTGGAGAGTCCTTAAAGACTTTTTTGTACAACCGGACAATAAAGAATTGCAGTAGTCAAGCCTGGAAGTAACAAACAAGGTTTTTCACAGTGCAGCTAGAGGCCAGGGAGATATGATGATTAATTTCTGTTTTGTCTGAATTTAGTAGAAGAAAACACAAAATCTCTGTCTCAACACAGTGTAGTATACTGTTTCACCTAATACTATTTTTGTAACATAAGTGCTGACTCAGCTACTGTTGAGTATGAACACCTGTGCAAGTGACACTAGGCGCCGACTCAGCGAGGACATGAGAGTAATTAAAATGATGTACGGTCACAAATAGAAGATGCCAAGACGTTAATGAGCAGGTGCATTGGCATAAAAGCATGTTTTAAAAAATAGAAAAAGCAAACCAATGTATTTAAATGGTGGAAAAGGTCTGACCCCAAGTTGCTGGATTTGCCAATATCAAACGATAAAATATCTGGGATGACATGTTTTAATGGTAGAAAAAACGCAGATAGACCGGAATGGAAAGATACCAGTTCTGACCGCTTCAAACTGGTCAGAACTGGTCAGAATAAGGTGGAGTTTTAAGGGTATAAAAGGTGAAACCCTGGATAGGTTATTCAGTCTAGACTCACTGTCTTGTTTGTCACGTGTGTCTCATCTCGTTTGTCTTGTCCCATGGGAATGACTAGAGATTGTACTTGATACCTATTGATTGTTGTACTGCTGTATAAGTCATTGGTATTGGAGTAAAATCTCATCACTTTGCACCATCTTGGACTCTGCCTATTTTTCTTTTAATATTTTTGTAAAATTTAACAAAGTTATAGGTAATTGAACAATAGTTCGTTTTAAGTTTTAAATTGGAAATATCGACTGAGAGCATTTAAGATTTCAATGTTGTGGATCCCGGGCTAATCACTGGCCTAGTCCAGGATTTTTCACGACATTTATTGGTGAGCCAGCCAGGAGGAATTTGAGAACTACAAGAAGCGGCTGGATCCTCGTCGGGGTGCATCCAGGAGTTGGGTCAGCTGTGCCTGTCTGCGCAAAATCCAAAGGTAAGCAGAAACCTTTTTTATCAATTCTGCCTGGTACATGTTGATTCTGGGTTTGGATTGCACACTCAGCAGGATACAGACCGTATGTATGTTCTCCTCCTAAAAGCGCCTAGATATTAAAAACCAGTAGTTCTAAAAGAATATTTACGGTATTACTAATGGCAGAGTTAGCATGAGTTCAATGTGATAATTTATGTTGCATGTGTAACTATCTGTTATATGTTTGCATGTTTGTTTGTTTTTGCATAAAGCTACTAACAGTTATTTAAGTAAAGAGATAAAAAGTGTGAAGTAGGGCAGTCTAACGGGTAAAGCCGATAAAAACGCTACTTCATATAAGACGAGTAGGGCAGTCTAACGGGTGAAGCCGATAAAAACGCTACTCCAGAGAAGAGAAGTGGGGCAGTCTAACAGGTAATGCTGACAAAAACGCCACTTCGAGTGGGGCAGTCTAACAGGTAATGCTGACAAAAACGCCACGATAGAAAAGTATAAAGAAAAAGTAGGGCAGTCTAACGGGAGAGACCGAGAGAACGCTACTTAACTGGTCCAAGAAGTAGGGCAGAAGCTAGCGAACAAATTATTGACTAAGGTAACGCTACTTTGAACAAACGTCGACACCGTGTAAATATATGTTTATATGCATGAAAAGTATTGAAGTATATGTGTAAATAGAAATAAGAAATATTTAAATGTCAAACAGATTGTTTGGAGACCCTCTGCGTACACAATACCAGCCTATTCCTGGGGATAATTCAACCTCATCAGATAGTAGTGTTATAACTGTGTTAAGACAAACGACACAGCAAGTGTGGCAGTGGTGCATAACTTTTGGCAGACGAGTTGTGCAAAGAGTGAGAGGACGGAGGCAGTGTAGAGAGTCTCCATTTTAGCGGGTTTACAACTTAAAAACATAACATTGAAATGTGAATATATATATGTAAATATATAAACCTGCACAGATAAGCTGGAACTACTGGAAGCTGCTGAGGTACCATAGGAAGTAGACGGTAGATGAATAGCAAAGTGTAGATTCTTGTGTGTTTTGTTTTTGTTCTGCTTATTGTTTTTTTAGGTTGTGTGCGGTTGTGTGGAGCCCCGACTCGATTGGCAGCAAATAAATGAAAGACATAGAAACACAAGGTATCAGAACACACTTTTGGCGAGAGCGTACATACGTTAGCAAGAAAGGTATTAAACGCTTCCAAAATTAAAATTGTGGCAACTCACCAAGTGGGTGAACCTAACGCAGGTGCAAACTGAATTCCCAATAATACAGTGGACGTCGCTCTTAAGAAAATTGTGGACAGTAAAAACCTTAGACAAAGTATTGTAAAAATGTTTGTTCTAATCCGGATGGAATAGCATTTTTACCTTTAAATTCTTATTTACAAATACCTGCCAATTACGCAAGACAGGGAGCGAACAAAACCCTGTCTAATCCCAGACTAGACGTTAGCATAATTCCAAGAAAAGTGAAATGGGAAATCGGTAAATGGGGACATATTGCTGAAAAATTGAAAGAGGGTGACACTGTGAGTAAAATTCAAGTCCTGATCAGAACCAATACAACTGACGAAAAAGAAAAAACTAACAAATTAGAGTCTAGTTTTGCAACACCAAGATATATGGGGGCAAACGTGAGTAATGCAATAAGGAGGAAAGGAGAAGGGACAACAACTCCAGTCCAGTTACTAATAAGGAAGCACCCAGAACAGAAAAAACTAATATTAAACTGCATGCGAAAATGGCATAAACGGACCAACCAACAGTGGCCTCTAGAGGGGTCCCTTGACATCGCCTGTTGTGAGGAGTTTGAAGCAAATATTAAGCACCACAAAGCCGCAGACCATAGTGACACAAGAGTAGGAAAGAGACAAAAGGAGAGAGAAATTTTAGACTTATTCATGCGAGAGGGAATGAAACATCGTCAATCAGTAAGAACTCTAAGAGAAGCAGTTAATGCAGGAAAAAAAAGAAACGGTAGATAGTAGTCACTTTGTCACTTTTCCACTGGTCACATTTTCTCTTCACACACACCCTGCACCTTAAGTGTGCATTGGCTATGTATGTGTACATGTGGGTATGTGCGTGGATATGTATGTCCATATATATATATATATGCAAATATGTGTATATGTGTATGTATGTATGTATGTACGTGCATGTATGTATGTATATAAGCTTTGCTTATGCATACTCTTTTCTTACTATTTATTAGCATTTTTTCTCCATTCTATGTCAATAATGCATACTGTGTATGCGGATCAACAAAATCTGCGAATTTGTACATTGTGTTGTCTTTTTTATTTTTATTTATTTTTTTTTATAGTTTTTTATCTTCTTCAGCTTTTTTTTCTTCTCTTTATCTGTAACGCTGCAGTAACAGACAAATTTCCCCGTTGTGGGATCAATAAAGTTTTATCTTATCTTATCTTATCTTAGAAAGCAAGCTCCACCCTACAGACAACCACCTCCCTATCCAGGTCATTTGAATCTATTCGTGAGAGGTCAATACTATGTGGGAGACAAAGATGGTGAACAACAAGCAGCACAGTACAGTGGAAAACTGCAAGGACAATTCAAGTTGACTCTCACCGAAGAGCAAAGGTCCTCTGCTGCACCTCCAGATGGAACTTTGTCCCCTACTACGCCAACAACACTGAAGTCTCCAATGGATCCTGAGATGTGGACACAAACGAGTACCTTGCCAAGACCAGGATATATGCGAGCCTCATCTGCACCAGTGCCAGGTTGCAGAGAAAAAGAACGACCAGCCTCATCCTAAGATGCTGTGCAAAAAGAACTTATAGAGAAGTTGGCTGATCTACACCAAACAAGAAGAGATAGGTTGCTAAGGGGGCTAGATGAAATGGAATCTACATGCAGTGAGGAGCGATATCAGGTGAAATATGGGCCACGATCAGACCTTAGTCCAATCAGTGCATCAACACCTAACCTCCTGCACCCACAACAATGTGGCAACCAAAGAGAAACTTCATACAGCGGTGTGGAAAACAGCATCGGCAGCGACTCTGACGGTGGAAGTTTTGAAACCAGAGCAGTGTATGGAGAACTGAAGATAGAATCTGGAAAATCAGCGCGTAAAAGAAGCCAGTTGATCAAAGAACAGTTGTGCAGAAGTTGAAGAAATAATGAGGGCAGTTAAGGCTTCACTCCGAGAGGGACAGACCTCTGCATGAAACCAGACTAGTTATGACCCTGAACCAATGGACGTCATAGATACAGAAGAAGGAAAACAAGAGCTGCAGGGTATCTCTGCTACAGAAGCAGAAATACAAGAATTACGGGATAGTATGAAGAAAAGACTATCCGAACGCAAGACACATCCAATGACCCTAAGGAGCCAGGCACGAGCCCGGAGCATGCATAGCTTGCATCCTCAACCTGAAGTAACAGAGGAAGAGGCACTGGAGCAGGAGCAGTCTCAGTTACCCCACCAAATGCCTCTGGTGGCAAAAGCTGGAGGTCAAGATCAATATGTTCCATGGTCATATATGGATATGATAGGGCTGGCAGGCAGACTGCCAGAACTCACGGAAGGAGCGAACAAGTGGATACAAGCTTTTGAAGAAAGCACATCTGGATACAAACTGGCATTGGCAGAGTTCTACTTATGCATGTGGCAGGAAAACATGTCACATGCAGCATATTGGCAGCAGCATGTCTGGAGTGTATATGGGACATCGTTGCGACCACTATCCGTTCAGAACATACAGGACGCAAGAGCAAGAGCATCAAGAATTGTTGAACCAAGTGCCAGAAGAGTTATGGTCAAAATACAAAACTGATGTAGGTTTAGTAAAATCAGCACAACCAATAAAAATCAAATTACGACCAAATATTAGATTGCCATATCAAAGACAGTATCCCCTCACCGCACCGGCAATGACAGGGATAAAACCCACCATAGATGGCTTAGTCAAAGCGGGAGTTCTGATCAAAACTAAAAGTCCATGTAACTCCCTGATTTTTCCAATAAAGAAACCACATTCAGAAGATTATCGTCTGGTCCATGACTTAAGGATTGTGAATGCAGTGGTTGAAGCAGAAACCCCAGTGGTACCAGATCCACACACAATTTTGTCAAATATTCCTCAAACAACACAATGGAACATAGACTTGTGTTCTGCATTTTTTAGTGTCCCACTGCATTCTGACTCGCGGTATTTGTTTGCCTTCACATATCAAGGGGAGCAATACACGTATACTAGAATGCCTCAAGGGTACTGTGAGAGTCCTTCGGTGTTTAACCGAGTGTTGCTACAAGATCTGCAACATTTGGATATAGAAAGCACCTTAATTCAGTATGTGGATGATATACTGCTGTGCAGTTCCACAAAAGAACATTGTGAAAAAGACACAATCACAGTGCTGAAAGCTAGGAGGCCACAAAGTAGGTAAAGAAAAACTTAAATTTTGTAGACAAGAAGTGGAGTATCTAAGCAGAAAATTGTCTGGAGAAAATAGATACATAGCTCCATCTCAATATAACCAAGGCACCAAAACCCCAAACAGTTACTCAAATGCTGTCATTTTTGGGGATGGCAGGATACAGCAGACAATGGATTTGCGATTATGCCCTGAAAACTGCACCTCTGAGAGCTATGGTGAAGAAAATAGGAATGAAAGGAAAAACAACCAAATTGACCTGGACAGAGGATGCAGAAGGAGCATTTCAATTGATAAAAACTGAACTACAGAGTGCACCGGCGTTAGGGACGCCAGATTACAGTAAACCTTTTCTATTGTATGTTGCCGAGAGGGGAGGATATGCTAACGCAGTTCTCATGCAAAATACACCCACAAGTAAACAACCACTAGCCTATTACAGCACAAAGCTCGACAATGTAGAGCAAGGATTGCCACCATGTTATCAAGGACTGGCAGCAGCTGTATTTGCCTATCAAAAAGCCTGTGTGATAACATTGGGACAACCTGTAACTCTGTATACCTCACATCGGTTACATGCATTGTTGACAAGTGGCAGGTTTGTGCTAAACCAAGCCAGAAAAACAGGATATGAAGTAATTTTGTCCGCACCAGAGCTAGATATCCAAAGGTGTACGACACTCAATCCAGCTGCAAAATTGGTGCTGCCTACGGAGGGGGAACCACACGACTGCACAGAACGAACAGATGACTTCCTTAAGGTAAGAAATGACTTACACAATGAACCAATAACAGCAGAAACTACTCTATTTGTAGATGGTTTATGTTTCCAAGATGAGACCGGGAGTCATGCAGGCTTTGGCATTGTGCAATTAAATCAAGATGAAACCTTTTCTAAAGTGATGACAAAGGGCTTGATCAACCCTGTTCAGCACACTTAGCTGAGATCAAAGCTTTAACAGCAGCTTGTAAACTTTCAGCGGGTAGAAAGGTTAACATCCACACTGACTCAGCGTATGCCTATGGCGTATGCCATGTATATGGTAACATATGGAAACAAAGAGGGTTTCAAAGAGCTGACGATTTGCCAATTACTCATGGGGCAGTGATTGCGCATCTATTAGCAGCTATACAGGAGCCAGAAGCAGTGGCAATCATAAAATGTTCAGCTCACCAAAAAACTGATTCGCTCATTGCTAAAGGCAATAATATGGCTGATGAATTGGCCAAAGAGGCAGCCATGGATACGAAAATGATAGACAAATTGGCAGAAATACCAGACCCAACATCGGAACAAGAAGAACAAATTAAAGCTCAAATATTGGCACCCATCATAGAACAGCCAGAAGCACCGGAAGGAGACTTAGAATCGTTAATACAAGCTCAAGAAGCTGCGTCAATCTATGACAAAACTCTATGGATAAAAGGAGGGGCAATTAAAAAAGACACAGATCCACATAAGGGTCTATGGAGAGGACCCAAAGGTCATTTTGTGGCACCAATTGCATTAGTTCAGAATCTAATAAGACAAGCTCCTGGGGTAGATCATTGTGCTAGAGGGGTAGTAATCAGAACTATCCAACACGCGTGGTGGTCACCATATCTGACAGCCATGGTTAACAAATTTTTGCATGATTGTGAGGTCTGTGCTACTTGTAACATCAGAAAACTGTTCACCACACCAATACGAGATATCCCAGCACACGATGGACCGTTCAGACATATAATAATGGACTTTGTAGATATGCATCCTCAGATTGTAGGAGGAAAACGGTACATCTTAGTGGTAGAGGATAGATTCAGCAGATAGGTGGAAGCAACAGCTACAGTCGTCCTCAAAATTATTCATATCCTTGCTGATTCTTGTGATTTTTTCATTTAGTGATTAAATAAATGCTTGTTTTCAAATTTGTGTTTTGGCTTCATGTGACCAACAATTGAAAGAATGACAACAATATAAAATAATTTTAAAAAATCATTTCTGGGGTATTTTATTAACGGAGTCCAAAAAAATGCCATGTTCAAAATTATTCATACCCCTGGCAATATCTCAACAAAAATGTCCCGAATGTGTTCATCTTTGTCCCAAAGTTATTTCATGATGTCTCATCGGAATGAATACCTTTTTTGTTGACCAAATGTTAAACAAGGTTAAAAAAAATAGCATCTTTCCAGAAGAGTATAAATAGTGGGAAAGGGTTCAGGTCATTGTTAATCTCTGGTCATCATGGTAAAGAAGAAGGAGCTCAGTGAGGACCTGCGTCAGCGTCTTGTGCAGGCCCACAGTGAAGGAAAGGGTTACAAGGCCATTTCCAAGCAGTATGGTGTCCCTGTCTCAACCGTCCAGAGCATCATCAACAAGCACAAGAGGTTCAACACTGTCAAAAACCTCAGTGGGCGTGGCCGAAAGTGTAAGGTGTCCCCCAAACTTGCCAGGAGAATCTGCCGAGAGGTCAACACCAACCCACGGACCACAACCAAGGCCCTAATTCAAACCCTTGAGCAGACAGGGACAAAGGTGTCCATCCACCATTGAGCGAGTTTTGCACAGAGGAGGTCTCCATGGACGTAAACCTCGGAAGACGCCGCTGCTCAGGAAAAAACATCTGGTAGCTCGCCTGGCCTTTTGTAGAGGTCATCTGAAGCAAGAACCCAGCTTTTGGTCAACAATCCTGTGGTCTGATGAGACAAAACTGGAGTTATTTGGCCATATGGATACCCAGTATGTCTGGAGGAAGAAAGGAGAAGCCTATAGACCAAAGAACACTGTGCCCACTGTCAAGTATGGTGGTGGAAGCATAATGCTGTGGGGATGTTTCTCTTCCAGTGGCACAGGCAATCTCGTCAAGGTCCAAGGTATCATGAAGAAGGAGGATTATATCAGGATACTTGATGAAAATGTCAAGGAATCTGCTGAAAAACTCAAGCTTGGCCAAAACTGGATGTACCAGCAAGACAATGATCCTAAACACACCGCCAAGGTAGTCAAGAGATGGTTCAAGGACAATGACATCAGTGTCCTGGAATGGCCAAGTCAAAGTCCTGACCTCAATTCAATTGAGAATCTGTGGCATCACTTGAAGACCAGAGTGATGGCGAGGAAACCAACCAACCTGACCCAGCTTGAGGCATTGGCCAAGGAAGAGTGGGCCAACATCCCACAGGAGATGTGCAAGAAGCTTGTGGACACGTACAAGAATCGTCTGGAAGCAGTCATAAAGAATAAAGGCTATGCCATTGACTATTAAATAAAGACGATGGACTAGGGTATGAATAATTTTGAACATGGCATTTTTTTGGACTCCGTTAATAAAATACCCCAGAAATGATTTTTTAAAATTATTTTATATTGTTGTCATTCTTTCAATTGTTGGTCACATGAAGCTAAAACACAAATTTGAAAACAAGCATTTATTTAATCACTAAATGAAAAAATCACAAGAATCAGCAAGGGTATGAATAATTTTGAGGACGACTGTATCACCAATTGTGATGCGTCATCAGTGGCTAAATTTCTTTTCAGAGAGGTTATACCTAGATTTCGGAATCCCGGACAAAATAACGTCAGACAATGGGAAACATTTTGTAAACGCAACATTAGCAATTCTGAAGTGTTTGTGTATCAAACAGCGTTTAGGTTGTGTCTATCATCCCCAATCGCAGGGTATGGTAGAAAGGGCAAACGGAACGCTTAAAAACAAAATAAATAAAATTTGTGCTGACAGTGGAGGGAAAGTGAAATGGCCAGATGCTTTGCCAATTGCATTGATGAAAATGAGATGTCAAATCAATCGCACCTCGCATCTAACTCCGCATGAAATGCTAACGGGCAGACCTATGCCAGTAACATTTATTAGGGGGCCTTATAAGGGACCACCGCTTGAACAGCTTGAAGCAGAATGGTCAAATTTTGTTCAAAGCCTAACTGGAATACACAGATCTATTTTTGCACAGGTCAAAAGAGCCACCCAACCCAGAAGTGTTGAAGCTATTGACGAGGACCTCCAAAGAGTCAAACCAGGGGACTGGGTGTATGTAAAAGTCTTCAAAAGGCAGTGGAACGAAGCCAGACGCACAGGACCACACAAGGTGAATTTAGCTACTCCAACAGCCGTCAGAGTTGAAGGTAAGCCTGTCTGGATCCATCTCAACCACTGTTGCAATGCAGAAGAACCAGGGCAAACGTTAGCTGAAAGGGCTATTAACACAAGAGAAGAAGTAAGGCAAGGATGACAGCCCGCTGAAGAACAGAGTAGGGACACGACACGACTCCAATCACACAAAGACTCTGAACCTACATTCGACTCCCCTAAAGTAAAACGATCTCAGCGGATCGCACAAAGACTAGAGAAAAGGACAGAAGACTCATCAGAAGACCCACAAGAAGGCACATCATATCGCAAACCTAAAGACAAAACAAAACATATCACACGTTAACCATGGTGCGATTCCAGCGATTCTTACATATGTGTGTGGGATTAATAGTAATATTACTGCTGCTGGCAAGATGGCAACCAGTTCACGAAAGACATCAGGCACCACCATGGGGGCGTAAATCTAGTAATAGTCCACCTCCTCCTCATCATAGAGATAGACGTCAAATCTCTCCAGTAACTGACACAGTAGGGCAAGAAGCAGTTAGACAAATAATACAGGGGCAACACAATTTGTTTTACGATTGGCTAAAATTCTCAGCTAAACAGGTCACAACTGAAAACTGTGTTACTTGTTATATTGCCAAAAAACCACTGGAAGTACGACCAGTACGTTAGATGAGTGCCACCACACTCAACAACAGAAAGGGCGTAAATGTCATCTAGCATGTATCCTTTGGTACATGGCGCCAAATGATGCGGCATTAGGTAGATCTAATGCAATAAAACGTACCTCATCCACCACACCTAGTCCAAAGAAGAAAAGACAAGTGTTTGACGGATGTACAAAATTCCTTATGGCAGTCGGAGATGAGAATGCACAGATACCGCCTGTAGTAATAATTCCACCAAATATAACATTTCCATTTTGTATTGCTCGAGGCAGTAAATTTGTGAAGGAAGCATGTGATAACTGGTCCACATCCGAGAACTCGGCAAAGAAACCATGTAATAGCACTACACCAGTCTTACGTTGTAAGCAAATTATAGCCAATGGTGCAAATATCCCCACGAGAAGAGTAAATTCTACCATGTGGCGTAGGGGCTTTCCCCTGCCTAACTATGACCAAGGCACTTTGTCAGTGGCTGATATCTTCTGTTATTGTGGGGACCAGGGTCGTATAAATGATACTCTTCTTCCTGGATGGAAAGGCATTTGTGTACCAATAGTGTTAACAGGAAAATTATCCATAGTCCCACTTAAAGAAATCACTAATGAAAGAACCAATGCAGCAAGAAAATCCAAATTGAAAGAGCGAAATAAAACAAGCAGAGTGACAACTATAGTAATGACAACAACAGTGAAGCAAAGTGACCTAGGAACTACACCATTCCCTACATCAACTGCAAATACCAACATTGACAACTCTGACTATGCCATGAACACTAGCACTTATGATTATTATGGCACTGTGGGGTATGTAGATATGACATCTAGCAGTGGCATGACTGATCCATTGCTAGAAACTAGGAATGCACCGATGTGAAAATTTCGGCCGATATCTATATCCGATATACATATCGGCAGTCACTGCCGATATCAATATTTGCTGATATCGATATATGTAGAGAAAAAAAGTTTTCTGTAGCGTCACAAATTTAGTACAGACCAGAAAAAGCACTGTACATTTGAAAAGCACAACAGTGCTCTTTATTTAAAGGAAGGCTCACTGTAAAACTCTGTCATGTGGTTAGAGGAAGTACGGCGGAGCGGACCCGATGGAGCTCCGCGAAGGCGGCGACGTCGGCCCCCTGCGGCGGAGGTGGAGGAGGCGGCGGCCGGCGATGAGAAGGCGGCAGGATGGCGTCCGAAACCCCGGAGCAACGTTCCTCGCATTTTTTTTGTCTTTTAGAGCGATGCGATGTGACGGAGGAGCCCGCTAGGAGAAACCGCTACAGTTAGTTGGGTCACTGTCTGCGTGTCTCTCGGCGACGCGCTAAGCTAGCTGGTCCTAGCGGGCTCCTCTGTCACATCGCATCGCCCGAAATGACAGCGGTCTCCGCCGCGGCCGCCGACCAGAAGGCGGCAGGACGGCATCCGACACCCCGGAGCAATGTTCCGCGTATTTTCGGGCGATGCAATGTGACAGAGGAGCCCTCTAGGACCAGCTAGCTTAGCGCGTCGCCGAGAGACACGCAGACAGTGACCCAACTAACTGTAGCGGTTTAACTAGCCAATTGATGACATATCGGCCAGAATTTGTTGACATCGGACCGATACCGATAAGTTAAAAAACGTGACATATCGGCCGATATATATCGGTTGGCCGATATATCGTGCATCACTACTAGAAACTACTCAAACACCACTTCCAAGCACTGTGGCCAGTAAAATTATGGATAACAGGGCTAGCAGGGGTAAAAGAGATAAAAGGAGTGTAGGTAAAGAAGTATATATATTTGGGTTAGCAGATCCTCATGGAGTTCCGGAGGAGTTTAAGGTAATGTCAGAGGCAGGATTAATAGCTAGTCAAGTGTTTGGCTCTGTATCAATATTTGGAGGTATAGTGACAACACAAATAACAGCCAGGAATTCTAGATGGGTTAATCTACTCTGGTACAGTCAGCAGAGTTTTATGAACTGGACCATAATAGGATTGGCAGGGTTAAAGACACAGCTTCATGCGACATCACTTATGACCCTACAAAATAGATTTGTGTTAGATACAATGTTGGCTGAGGAGAGAGGAGTGTGTGAGAGGATAGGCGAAGAATGTTGTTCTATAATAGAAATGCATACAGGAGATGGTAATGTGACATTGGCAATGGAAAAATTAAGAAAATTAGGAGATGTACACATTAAGCTCACCCAAGAATCCCAAGCATCTGAGAAGTGGGACTGGCTTTTATTGGCAACATGGAGGGAGGTCCTACGGAGAATAGGTATATTGATAGGGTGTGTAATACTGTTACTAGCACTTGTGGCTTGTTGTGTAATACCTTTAGTGCGCATGTTGATACAAAAAATAATGAGTTCAGTCACAGGCCAACATGTGATAGTGCAGGTATCTGCAGATTGTCGCAATAAAGAACAGAGTTATGAAGATATGAGGGAAATTATAATTGCTGAAACCAATATAGATGACCTAATAGGTGAGGAAGGTCCACAGTGGCAAATTACGATGTAAAAACACTAAGCTGACTTGGGGGGTAAAAGAAGAAACACACGAGTGAATTATTAAATAATACAATACGACCTAACAAAATAAATTTTGCCTGTTGTCATTCACAGATCCTCCTTGTTGAATCTTACAATGAATCCCGACATAATGGACCACTGGCAGTTGCACCAGGGTAGGGTTAGAAAAGAAAGAAAGAAAACGCCAGTAGTAAATAAGAAGTCCGACCTAAAATTATTCAATCCTCGACTTCAGGCCTATTTAGATAGACTGCCATATGGAATAAAGATGCATCAGTCACAGACACGTCATCGATTCACTCGAAATTCTGCGCAATCAATAGGATATCCCCTAGGGAATCCCCAGGTAATTACACGCATTGCTCAAATACATAGTAAATGGTGGAAGAGGAGAGAATATACCCTGCAGAGGGGATTGTCTATAGAAGTAAGCAAAATAGAACTTGTGATAGATTATGACCACATATATGAGTCAAAATGTAGTAAGTTAATTAGAGTAAGTCTGCCCCTCACAACAGAAGGAATCAAAGAGGTAATCACAGTGCGATTAGGACAATACATAGTATTTAGCACATGTGAAGGGGTTAATTAGACAAGGAACACAGCAAGTTTCTAAAGAATGCCAAGCTCAATACGCAAGTCACACTGATACACGACTCGTAGAAGGCACTTGGGGCCCAGTGTTGATGTATGATTATGCCAAACAGGAGCTACGAACATGGGAAATTTCAGAAACAGTGATAGAAGAGGAGGAATAGATAGGGAAGATATAGTCAGACTAACACTCAATAGTAATTATAGTTGTAGCAGATACTAATAACTAACAAAGATAATATACAAATATATTCACTAGCATGTCACAATCAAAAGTATGAATAATCTGAAACGTACAAATTAATCAATCGTTATGTTGATAGAGCCATGGAAGAAGAGTTAAACCTGTGGTATCTGTGGACGGATGTAAGATACAGACAGGGACGGCCAATAACCAATATCACTAAAGAAGCAATATTCAGTGATATGTTCGGGATGTGGGAAGAAGTGCCAGGGTTCGGCATCCGACTAGAAGGCGTGCTTAGACCCCAAAGGATCGTGGCCCAGAGGTGGATCATGGAGAAGAGGGAATATTTCTGGTGTCTACCTACGGATGCGTTCCGTCCGAACCAAATACCAGGAGTCTACTGGAGAACAGTGAGGATCCAGTGCATTGAGTATCATTTGCAGAAGGTGATAACTTATCATTGGGACAACTATCGGGAAGCAGGACGGCTCATCAAGACGGTATACAATCTCAAAATATGGGTGGATGGAATTATAGTACGGCAGCGCCTGACAGCAATGCAGGAGCATCTGTTGGAGCGACAAATTCCCATGTGGTTGCCGAACACCCCCCCAACACCTATGCCCATGCCTACACTAGTCATGAGACCAACACCGCCACCACCCTATCCTTGTTGTCCAGCGATGGCGCTACCAGGTTGGAGACTGTCTACACTGTAGGAACAACGAGATGAGATATTGGCACAAGAGCCACCGGCAAGCCAACCACAACAACAGGCAGTGAGAGTGGAGCAAGAAATGGTAATACCTCCACCTCCAGGAGTCGAGTCACCACCCCTTGTAAACGGTTCAGTTGCTAATCCAGATGTACCAGATGCAGTTGATGAACCTGCACTACCTGTAGGAGCTGCTATGGAACATGATCCCATCGAGAACGAGGTAAATGGTCCCGAAGAAGACATGGAGGACACAGATGATGATGTTGTGTTTGTGAATCCCATACAGGTGGCAGAGATGAGTAAAGGCGCGCAAGTATTGGAGATATCTGACGATAACTCATTGGAGACAGAGGATTCGGAGGACTGGTCCAACGACAATGCAAAGACAGTGTCTGGCAGTTGGGGAGGAAAGCGAATTGAATTGCTGGAGGATCTGCGACCTGATGGAGAAGGCAGCAAGCCAAAGGATGACCTGATCACAGTACAACTCCCAGAACGTACAGAGGCAGTTCCAGAGGTTCTGGAGAATCTTCGAGTGGCCTGTGTCAAGGACCGTCAGGCTGTAAAGAGGAAGGAAGGCTCACAGGATGCATCAACCAGCATCAAAATAAGTGTTGTTGCCAATGATGTTGGGAGAGCATTCTACAGAAAGTGAGACGTATGGAAGATGAGGGTCGGGTAACACCAAGTTTCCGAGAACATCTGGAACAGGAGTATTCGTAATATGGTATATAGTAATCATCCAAATCATGACATTGTAGATGAATGTGTAATTGTTGAATGTGGCAGGTTCAGCGGATTTTGGGTCTCACGACATTTTCTATTCAAAGAAGTTTAATATCGGGACTATTAAAGTCTCGAAGAGGGGATTAATGTAGTGGAAATTATTTGTTAAAGTTAAAAGTATATATAAAACCACATTGATTCAGGTATTTGATAACACGTAAAACTAAAAGCAAAATCTCTGTCTCAACTCAGTGTAGTATACTGTTTCACCTAATACTACTTTTTGTAACATGAGTGCTGACTCAGCTAGTGTTGAGTATGAACACCTGTGCAAGTGACAGTAGGCACCGACTCAGCGAGGACATGAGAGTAATTAAAATGATGTACAGTCACAAATAGAAGACGCCAAGACGCTAATGTGCAGGTGCATTGGCATGAAAAGCATGTTTTAAAAAAATAGAAAAAGCAAACCAATGTATTCTAATGGTGGAAAAGGTCTGACCCCAAGTTGCTGGATTTGCCAAAAACAAACGATAAAATATCTGGGATTACATGTTTTAATGGTAGAAAAAACGCAGATAGACCGGAATGGAAAGATACCAGTTCTGACCACTTCAAACTGGTCAGAACTGGTCAGAATAAGGTGGAGTTTTAAGGGTATAAAAGGTGAAACCCCGGAGAGGTTATTCAGTCTAGACTCACTGTCTTGTTTGTCACGTGTGTCTTGTCTCATTTGTCTTGGGAATGACTAGAGATTGTACTTGATACCTATTGATGTTGTACTGCTGTATGAGTCATTGGTATTGGAGTAAAATCTCATCACTTTGCACCATCTTGGACTCTGCCTATTTTTCTTTTAATATTTTTGTAGAATTTAACAAAGTTATAGGTAATTGAACAATAGTTTTAAGGTTTAAATTGGAAATATCGACTGAGAGCATTGAAGATTTCAACGTTGTGGATCCCGGGCTAATCACTGGCCTAGTCCAGGATTTTTCACGACAATCTCTATCATCTAAAGCTGTATTAATAAACAATATGATATCAGATTATAATATTGATTTGTTCTGTCTTATGGAAAAATGGTTGCATCATGAGGAATATTTTAGCTTGAATAAATCCCCTCCCCCCAGCCATGGTAATACTTATATAATATAAAATATTCCTCGAGACACCAGCTAAGATGGTAGAGTTCAGAGCCAAGGTGTTTCGGCTTTTCTCAGAGAGAAAATGTGCCCACCCATGCTTTAACCACACCCTTGACCTCGTTCTGACTTATGGTGTTGAATTTAAACACTTATTTGTCTTCCCACAGAATCCCCTCTTATTCGACCATTTCCTTATATTTTTAGAATTCTTCCTAATAACTACTCACCACCTGACACTAATATATTTACTAAATGTCTGAATGATAGTGCTATAGCTAAGTTCAAGGAAGCCATTCCCTTAGTATTTAATTGTCTGCTGTGCCTCACTAAAGCTATGGACTTCTATGCTGCTGCTTGTCTATTTGAAATAAATCAACTTGTTGAGAGAACTGCAGGTTGACTGCAAACAATTCTTGACACCAATGCTCCTCCAAAAACGAGGCTAGTCATACAAAAAAGAATTACTGCCTCATTTAACTCTTAAACCTCTAAATTGAAGCTAACAAAGATCCTGGAAAAAGCAGCCACCAAACAGTTAGTTCCTACACATCAATTGTTTATATGAAGATTTCCTGTCATGATTTAGTATGCATTCTAGCACAGCACTGGTGAAAATTTTAAATTACATTTTTAATGAATCAGATAAAGTATTTCTTTCCATTCTCGTCTGTTAGACCTAAGTGCTGCATTTGACACCATCGACCAACGGATCTTATGAGAGAAACTAGAGCATCTTATTGGCATAAAAGGACTGCATCAATCTGGTTTAATTCCTATCCCATAAATCGCTTCCAATTTGTTAATGTTAATTCCATCCATACAAAAGTTACACATGGAGTTCCATTTTTCACCCTTTATGTGCTCCATTGGGTCAAATTAATAGGAAACAATGATACACAACTGTTCCACAACTGTACTAACTGTAACTTCAGCATGTCTTAGGATATACAGTCCTGGATTACCTGCAATTTACTTAATTGAGGCAAAACTGAAATGATTGTTCTCAGGCCTGGAATCCTGGGAAATTCAATATCCAATGATAAAGCTATTTTGGATGATACCCTTGGCCCCAGCTCCACTGTTAGAAACCTTTGACCAAGATATGTCATTCTCTGCCCACATTAAACATATTTTTAGGGCTGTCTTTGTTCACCTACACAATATAGCAAAAGTCAGACACTTCCTGATAAAAAAAACTTGTCCATGCATTTATTACTTCTAAGCTCCACTCCTGCAATTTTGATTGATCCAGAATGCAGCTACACATACACTCACTGGCCACTTTATTAAGTACACCTGTCCAACTGCCCGTTAACACTCAATTTCTAATCAGCCAATCACATGGCGCAACTCAGTGCATTTAGGCATGTAGACATGGTCAAGACAATCTCCTGCAGTTCAAACCGAGCATCAGTATGGGAAAGAAAGGTGATTTGAGCAATTTTGAACATGGCATGGCTGTTGGTGCCAGAAGGGCTGGTCTGAGTATTTCAGAAACTGCTGATCTACTGGGATTTTTACGCACAACTATCTCTAGGGTTTACAGAGAATGGTCCGAAAAAAAGAAAAAATATCCAGTGAGCGGCAGTTCTGTGGGCGGAAATGCCTTGTTGATGCCAGAGGTCAGAGGAGAATGGCCAGACTGGTTCAAGCTGATAGGAAGGCAACAGTGACTCAAATAACCACCCATTACAACCAAGGTAGGCAGAAGAGCATCTCTGAACGCACAGTACGTCGATCTTTGAGGCAGATGGGCTACAGCAGCAGAAGAACAAGCTGGGTGCCACTCCTTTCAGCTAAAAACAGGAAACTGAGGCTACAATTTGCACAAGCTCATCGAAATTGGACAATAGAAGATTGGAAAAACGTTGCCTGGTCTGATGAATTTCGATTTCTGCTGCGACATTCGGATGGTAGGGTCAGAATTTGGCATCAACAACATGGAAGCATGGATCCATCCTGCCTTGTATCAACGGTTCAGGCTGGTGGTGGTGGTGTAATGGTGTGGGGAATATTTCTTGGCACTCTTTGGGCCCCTTGGTACCAATTGAGCATCGTTGCAACACCACAGCCTACCTGAGTATTGTTGCTGACCATGTCCATCCCTTTATGACCACAATGTACCCAACTTCTGATGGCTACTTTCAGCAGGATAAAGCGCCATGTCATAAAGCTGGAATCATCTCAGACTGGTTTCTTGAACATTACAATGAGTTCACTGTATTCAAATGGCCTCCACAGTCACCAGATCTCAATCCAATAGAGCATCTTTGGGATGTGGTGGAACGGGAGATTCGCATCATGGATGTGCAGCCGACAAATCTGCGCCAACTGTGCGATGCCATCATGTCAATGTGGCACCACAGTAGGCAGCCTGTTACGCAGCTCTCTAGTCTTTTCTTTCCTTTTTCTGGTTTATTTATTTTATTTCAAGTTCTTTTTTGCTTAATTTTGATTTAATTTGCGACAAGAATGGACCCGAGTAGTCTGGTGAGAGGAGTAGCCTTCTTTCTACTCCTATCGGGACTTTTCACCACCGCATCTGGTGATAACGTGAGCCAGTCCATCATCTACAGCCGGGATCAGCTGTTGGTGCTACAGGACAGGGGGGTACTCCCAGAGGATCGACCCGGGATTCCTAAGGAATTACAGCGTCGGAGGAGAGGATGCAGGGCTGGAGCGAAGTACCGGGAGAGGAGAAGGCTGTACAAACCCAGCGTTCCGTCTGTGGTAATGGGTAACGTAAGATCTTTACCCAACAAGATGGAAGAGCTGACGGCGCTAACCAGACTGCAGTGGGAGTATAAGCAGAGCAGCCTCCTGCTGTTCACGGAGACCAGGCTCACGGACAACACACCGGACTCCGTCGTAACTTTGGACGGCTTTCAACTGGTGAGAGGGGACCGAAACGCGAGGGAGAGCGGTAAGAGGAGAGGAGGTGGACTGGCAATGTATGTGAATGAGAGATGGAGCAGCGCTGTACCAAAGACATTGAACTGTTAGCGGTTAGTGCTCGGCTATATCACCTGGCCCGGGAGTTCTCACATGTCATCGTGCTAACTGTTTACATCCCACCATCGGCAGATGCTAAGGCAGCCTGCGAGGACATCCACACCACCATCTCTCAGTTACAGACGGCACATCCACAGTCCCTCATTATTATCTCTGGGGACTTCAATCATGCCTCACTCTCCACCACTTTCCCTAACTTCACCCAGTATGTTGACTGCCATACCAGGGACAATAAAACTCTGGACTTGCTGTTTGCCAACACAAATGAGGCTTACAGCTCATCACCCCTCCCCCCACTTGGCTGTTCAGACCACAACCTGGTCATCCTCAACCCACCTACACCCCAGTGAGGAAGACCCCTCCCACCAAGAAGGTGATCAGGCTGTGGTCTGAGGACTGCAGTGAGGCCCTGAGAGACTGTTTTGAATGTACAGACTGGCAAGAACTCTGCAGGCCACATGGTGAGGACATCGACAGCCTCACCCACCGCATCACGGACTACATAAACTTCTGTGTGGAGAACACTGTGCCGACCAAGAAGGTATGGTGTTTCTCCAACAACAAACCATGGGTGTCCCCAGAGTTGAAGGCCCTGCTAAAAAAAAGAAGAGGGCCTTCTGGTCGGGGGACAAAGTGGAACTGAGGAGAGTGCAGAAAGAACTAAAATATAAAATCAGGAGTGGCAAGGAGAGTTTTAGGAGGAAGATGGAGGAGCAGCTCCAAGCAAACAATGTCCGAGAGGTCTGGAGAAGCATGAACAAGATCTCTGGTCACCTCAAGGACAATGGAGGAGTAGCAGTGTCCACCAACCGGGGGTGGGCTAATGAATTGAATCTGTTTTTTAATAGATTCGATTCTGGACCAACAACCTCCCCCACCCCCAGCTTCCATCAACCCCCCTCCATGTGCTGTCCCCCCCCTCTCCCCCCTCTTCTGGCGCTGTGCTGTTGCCAGGTGCACTCTCCTCGTTCCATCCCACCACACCCCCTTTACACCTACCCAAATCAAAGCCAGCCCCTCCCCCCACCCCATTACACATACCAACAACAAAGCCAGCCCTTCCCTCCCCCCTGGACCTGCCACAGATCTGCCTCACAGCTGATCAGGTGAGAAGTCAGCTAAAGAAGACAAAGGTCAGGAAGGCAGCAGGTCCAGACGGAATCAGCTCCAGATTGCTCAGGGACTGTGCAGACCAGCTTTGACCAGAAGCAGGTGTGCTTCCTGCTTCCGAAGAGTGTAGACGTGTCTTTGCTTACTCCTGCTGCTTATGCTTTTTTGTCTTTTAATCATTTTATCATTTCCCACAAGTCTTGGATACGATTTTGTCTGCTTCTTTTAAGAAAACCAAGACTTTTTAATCATTCTAACGCCTTTTCACAACGTATCTGACGAGTCAGCGACTACGGGTTTCTCAACATGACCGAAGGAGTAACTCAAACAACCTCTCCCTATGAAAACTGTCGGATATACAAGCAAGAAATTTGTGTGCTACAGGAACACATTTTTGCCCTGGAAGCTGAGAAAGGACTTCATGATAGACTCCCAGTGAACTGCAGTGGTAAGACTTTTACTACGAAAGGAAGGGGTGAAAAGACTGCTACTCACAACTTAAAGTTAAATGATACCGTGTCTTTTCCAAGACTTGACTATAATCGCCTTGGTCCTAAACCAAAACGACGTCAAAATGTCGGTATCGATGCCATAACATCACCTGGAATTAAATTAACAAACAGATTTTTACCACTGTCGGATACAAATGGGACTGAGTCAACAACAATGAGAGACTCAGGACAGAGCAGCACCAGGACCGAAAAACTGTGTCAAGCGTCAAGGACACTTTGCTGCTAGGAGATGGAGCCATATCTAACATACACATGGGGAAAATGATAACAAGCAGCTATCCGAGTGCCACAGTTTCTGACATCACAGAGGCACTACCAAAGGAACTAGCTAAGCATCAAGGTGTGAAACAGCTGATCTTGCACGTGGATGCAGTGGACATCAGAAATGGACAGTCTGAAATCTTAAAAAAAGATTTCATCACACTCTTTGAAAGTTTGGATAAAGTGACATTACCCACGTTTATTAGTGGACCTCTCCCAACCATCGACAGGAAGGTAAACAAGTTCAGCCAGTTGCTTCAGCTGAACACATGGCTATCCAACATCTGTGAGTCCAGAGGATTGCATTTTATTGACAACTTTAACCTGTTTTGGCTTCGAGGTGACCTTTTCAGAGGAAAAGGCCCGCACCTGAACGGAGGTGGAGTGAGGGTTCTGACGGAGAACCTCCTCCAGTCAGCTGCTGCAGCTGCTGCTACAGTAACATCTTTATCTCCGGCAAAGGACTCAACAACATGTGCATCGCCTGCTAAGGGTTTAGCTGGAGCAGAGACTACATCACCTTTACCTTCGCCCTCACCACAGTCCCCACCTGTTACATCTACACCCTCTAGTGACTCTTCATTTTCGTTTCCATCCAACCCGGTCTCACGGCTTTACGTGTTAAGGTCACGAAAATTAATCTATTATTTCGTGGTCGGGTTACGAGTTGGGCTCTATTTTCGTGACTGGACAACGGTTCCTTACCCCATGCGTTTTAATAGGCAGTCGATTGACGCTCTTTTTCGTGAGAGGACAACGATTCCTCACCCTGTGTATTTTAATGGGCAGTGCGTACACCACCGCAATGGTAATTTGTGCGCGTCAGCTCCAAAGAGCTTTCGCCGTGTTTGACCCATTTCATTTCAAATTGAGTTAGGCCTATAAAATCTAGCACTGTTCTAATTTGTCGACGCGGTGGTTGTAGCGTTGTCATACGTGGTCAAAGAAAAGACCAGTCCAGATCGCGGGCATTTTAATTAGCCTTCTAGTGAATGAGCGCTTTCGGATACAAAAATATAACCGATATAAAACTACACATTTGCTGCTGGAGGAGTAATGGGTTGATTCTTGGTTGTGTGAGTGAAAATGTAATGGGTGGTTTATTGGTTAAATCCCATGTGTCCGATCGATTTCAATGGCTTCTCTAAAATCTTTGGTTGGACTCTGGACTGTCTGCATAAAGGGGGATATCCCTAGCGTGCTACTCCCCTTGAGAAAATAAATGACGTTTGAAGCTCAACCAATCAGAGGCAGAGTACGGCGACGGCTACGCCCCCCAAGATCCACAGCGCTATTTTTCGTGACTGGTCAACGCTATCCATGGCACGCGGCGTTCGCCGTACTCTGCCTCTGATTGGTTGAGCTTCAAACGTCAAAACGCCATCCTCGCCTAACTCAATTTGAAATGAAATGGGTCAAACACGGCGAAAGCTCTTTGGAGCTGACGCGCACAAATTACCATTGCGGTGGTGTACGCACTGCCCATTAAAATACACAGGGTGAGGAATCGTTCTCTCTCTCACGAAAAAGAGCGTCAATCGACTGCCTATTAAAACGCATGGGGTAAGGAACCGTTGTCCAGTCACGAAAATAGAGCCCAACTCGTAACCCGACCACGAAATAATAGATTAATTTTCGTGACCTTAACACGTAAAGCCGTGAGACCGGGTTGTTCCATCTCCATCGACACCTTTGAGATTTCCAAATCATTATGAAAGCTTGATCAAATCAGGCACTAAAATAGTTCCTCTTACTCCAGACATGGTTAGATCAAGGTTTAACCTTAGATCAAGGTTTAAATCCCCAAAGAAGTATCATGCTCCTCCCGCTCCTAAGCCTGCTCCAAGAAGCAGAGCCACCCCAGCTCAGCCTCCACCCCCGGCCCAAGCTGTTATCTCCAACAGCGTCACTGCTGCTGTCTAGGATGTAAAGGACCTCTGCGTTGCTACCACTCACTTTAAACCCAACTGGAGGTCCAGGGAGGAAGTGATCTCTGCAAAACCAATCTGTACTGTCACATCACGTAGACTAAAACAGAGAGGGACAGTCAGAGTGTCTGAGCAGAGAAATCTTATCCATATTCCATGTAAGAGGTTAGAGCCCAACCCAGCCCAGGAAACTCAGATCAGTCTCAAACATGCTGTACTCAATGTCAGATTTTTAAATAACAAATCTTTCTTAATTAATAATTTTACTTCTTCTAATGATCTTGACTTTATGTTCTTAACCGAGACGTGGCTTGATAATAGTACAGGTAACGCAGTCCTGATTGAGTCTACTCCACCTCACTATACCTTTGAGTTTGAAACACGACAAAACCAAAGAGGTGGGGGCGTTTGTAGCATTTTCAGGGAGAATATAGTCACCCACAAATTGTCATTTGGGTTGTTTTCTTCATTTGAGTATGTGTCTGTCAAAATGGAGCTAAAACAAGCGTCCATAGTTTATGTCACTATCTACAAGCCACCTCAGAATTGTTTTATTGATGATTTTTCAGAACTATTTTCAGTTTTGTGCACTGAATTTGACCATTTTGTTGTAACAGGTGATTTAAATGGACATGTGGATGTAGCCAGCGACAGACAAGCTAAAGAACTCAATGCTGTCCTTGAAATGTTTGGTCTAACTCAGCATGTGACCGAGCACACTCACAACAGAGGGCACACGCTGGATGTGCTCATTACTAAGGGGGTTACTGCTTCAAATGTTAATGTCATGGATGTCGCATTATCTGATCATTTTTGTTTGTTCTTTGACCTGTCTGTTACACCAAAGCCGGCAGCTGGACCAAAAAAGTTCGAAGAAGACTCATAAATGACAAAACAAGGGCACAGTTTATGTAAACGATTGCTTTTGAAAATACCACTGGTTCTAATGTTGATGATCTGTGGAACTCCTATACATCGAGTGTTTTGAATGTCTTGGACACAGTTGCCCCTTTCAAGGTTAGAGAGGTTAAAAACAGGCAAAAGGCACCATGGAGAAATGATGACTCAGTCAGGGCAAAAAAGAGAGAGTGCCGGGGAGCCGAACGGAAATGGCGCAAATCAGAACTCCAGGTTGATCTAGAGATCTATAAAACGAAGTTATGCATGTTTAACCAGACTTTGAAAAAATCAAGGGAGAGATATTTCTCTGAAATCATCACCAACTGCAATGGTAACGCTCGAGTTCTGTTTGCTACAGTAAACAGATTAACAAACCCTCCAGTTTCACTGCCCTTAGAACTAATTTCTACATCAAAGTGCAATGAGTTTGCGAAATTCTTTAGTGATAAAGTTCAGAGTATTAAGAATGCAATCATTTCCACCACACAGATAATAACCCTTCTTCCACCTAAACACCTCGAGCTGACACATTTCACTCCTGTTACTGACAGAACAGTCGAAGAGATCATCTCAGGTCTGAGTTCATCCACATGCTGCCTTGATGAGTTACCCACTGGATTTCTAAAGTCTGTGTTGAACAGCTTATTAGTAGAAGTTAGTAATCTAGTTAACATCTCATTGGAGACAGAAACATTTCCAAAAGCCCTGAAAACTGCGGTTATTAAGCCTCTCCTAAAGAAGAACAGTCTTGATGCCACAGTTTTAAACAACTACCATCCCATATCAAACCTGCCATTCTTAGGTAAAGTCCTCGAAAAAGTTGTTTATCAGCAGCTAAGTGACTTTCTCCTATCTCACAATGCTTTTGATACTTTCCAGTCTGGTTTTCGACCTCACCATAGTACTGAGACAGCTCTGATCAAGGTGATAAATGACATCCGCCTGAACACAGATGCAGGCAGAGTCTCAGTCTTAGTTCTGCTGGACCTGAGAGCTGCCTTTGACACTGTGGACCATGATATTCTTTTACAGAGGTTGGAGAACTGGCTGGGAATCTCTGGTCCTGCTATAAACTGGTTTAAGTCGTATCTTGAGGACAGAACTTACTTTGTTGAAATTGGAAATTGCATTTCAGACAAATATCTGTGACCTGTGGTGTTCCCCAGGGCTCGATCCTGGGGCCCCTCCTGTTCAGTTTGTACATGCTTCTGTTAGGCCAACTAATATGCAGCAACAATGTGTCTTACCACAACTATGCAGACGACACTCAGATCTATGTGTCTCCGACAGCAGGTGAACATGGGCCTGTGGATTCACTCTGTCGCTGTATTGAACAAATCACTGAGGATGCAAAACAACTTTCTCCAGCTAAAATCAGAAAAAACGGAAATAATCGTCTTTGGGCCACTGAAGCAAAGAGAACATGTAATCAGTCACCTTCAGTCTCGTTCTCTAAAACCAAAAACACAGGTTAGAAATCTAGGGGTGCAAATGGACTCAGACCTGAACTTTCACAGCCACATAAAGTCAACAATATCAACAGCCTTTTACCATCTAAAAAACATTGCCAAAATCAAAAATATAGTGTCTAAACCAGACTTGGAGAGACTGATCCATGCATTTGTCTCCAGCAGGTTAGACTACTAGAATGGCCTGCTCACTGGTCTCTCTAAACGAGCTGTTAAACAACTACAGAACATTCAGAACGCTGCAGCTCGAGTCCTGACTAAAACCAGAAAATATGACCATATTAGTCCAGTGCTCATGTCTCTGCACTGGCTTCCTGTCACTTAGAGAATAGACTTTAAAACAGCTTTACTTGTGTACAAGTCTCTTCATGGTCTAGCACCAAAATACATCTGTGACATGTCAGAGCCATACGAGCCATCTAGGACCCTGAGAACCTCAGGGACTGGTCTCCTGCAGTTGCCCAGAGTCAGGACTAAACACGGTGAAGCTACATTCCAGTTTTCTGCAGCTAAAATCTGGAACAGTCTTCCAGAGAATGTGAGACAGGCCTCAACTCTGACAATGTTTAAGACCAGGCTGAAAACAGTTCTGTTTAACCATGCATATGAAAACTGAAAGTATCTTATCTACACTCTTCACTCTTTTTTAAATTAATGATGAATTCTATGTTTTATGATTTTTCTTTGTGATTTTATGTATGTTTTGCTCTCCTTTTGTGATTTTGTGTAACTGTAAAGCACTTTGAATTGCCCTGTGTATGAATTGTGCTCTACAAATAAACTTGCCTTGCCTTGCCTTGCCTTTGTCAGGTGGTCCTGCACATCTTTAACCTGAGTCTGAACCTGGAGAGGGTTCCTGAACTGTGGAAGACTTCCTGCTTAGTTCCAGTGCCTAAGATCGCACGGCCCAGGGAGCCCAACCACTACAGACCTGTAGCCCTGACTTCTCACCTGATGAAGGCCTTGGAGAGGCTCATCCTGCACCACCTTCGCCCACTGGTGAGCTCAGCACTGGGCCCTCTGCAGTTCGCCTACCGGCCCGGCATCAGTGTGGATGACGCTGTCCCTTAAGTGTGCATTAGCTATGTATGTGTACATGTGGGTATGTGCGTGGATATGTATGTCCATATATATATATGCAAATATGTGTGTATGTGTATGTATGCAGGTATGTACGTGCATGTATGTATGTATATATGCCTTGCTTATGCATACTTTTTTTCTTACTTTTTTCTTACTATTTATTAGCATTTTCTCTCCATTCTATGTCGATAATGCATACTGTGTATGCGGATCATCAACAAATTCTGCGAATTTGTACATTGTGTTGTGTTTTTTTATTTTTATTTCTTTATAGTTTTTTTTTATCTTCAGCTTTATTTTCTTCTCTTTATCTGTAACGCTGCAGTAACACACAAATTTCCCCGTTGTGGGATCAATAAAGTTTTATCTTATCTTATCTTAATATGGACCAAACTCTCTGAAGAATGCTTCCAGCACCTTGTTGAATATATGCCACGAAGAATTGAGGCAGTTTTGAAGGCAAGAGAGGTCCAACCCATTACTAGCATGGTGTACCTAATAAAGTGGCCAGTGAATTTATAATAACAGGCACAAGTAAAATCTCACCTGTATTAGGCTCTCTAGCCCCTATTGGTCAGGTTCCATCCTCCCTCAAGGATCTCATAGTTCCATATCATCTATCGAGAACACTCCCAAAATGCAGGCCTATCAGAGTTTCCTAGAAATGCATCCCCTGTCTAAGGAAAGGGAATGTTGTGTTGCTTTTGTACAAACTATAAAGCCTATTGTGGCAAATCTGTGATTTGTGATTTTGGGCTATACAAATAAAATTGGAATGACCTTACATTGATTATTTGTCAAAATGCCACCTGTGAAAACTTCTTTTAGCTATAGCGAAATATTATTTTACAGTACAAAATGCTGTATACTGTAGACAATCCTGATATTGAACACAACCTTGCCTCCTTTCACATAAAAATATTAATATGTATATGCCATGAAGTACAAATATGTATAGATGACATTAATATCTCAGGGATTTTGCCTTGTACATACCTCATTACGCAAGGTACATTTACAATGAAATGAAGTATAATTTTCCTCTTTATATATTATAATTATATTTTTGATTCAATTATAAGCATTGGATGCAGTGGTATACCACTGGATTCTAGGCTGGAATTCTCTGGAGTGACAAATTCACTTTATTCATCTAGCAATCTGATGGACGGGTCTGAGTTTGGTGGGTTCCAGGAGAACGATATTTCTTAGACTCCACTGCAGGGGATTATTTTGTTTCTCAGGAGCCCCTTAGTTCCAGTAAAGGAGTATGAATGCTGCAGCAAAGACATGTGTCTTATTGAACCCCATAGACTAGAAATGGGATGTCATTTAAATTCGTATGTAAGTTAAGGCGGGTGAGCAAATACTTTTGGCAACATGATATATATATATATATATATATATATATACAATACACACACAAATTTGTATGTGTGTGTGTGCGTGTGTGTGTACAAATACTTGTTGCAGTTGTTGCAGTTTTTCGATGTTTTACTGAACAAAGAATGAAGTTAAATAAAATTATATATAAAACATTAGAAAATTACAGAAAAATAACATTGAAGCTGATGAAATCTGTATCTTTATTACATTTAAAAACAACTAGCAACCAACAAAAACACATTTTTGAGATTCCTATAAAAACAGTGGTGAGAAAAAAATTAATTAGAAAACATGTAAATGTAAAAATGCTATAACTCTAATAATCTTAAATTAGCTTATTCCTAACAAGGAGCTGATAGCTTTACTGCCTCATTACTGATTGTGTGTTTAAATAGCAACTAATAAACAGAACAGTATTCCAGCAAAAATATTTAGAAGTATGTGTTTTGCCAGGTTTCCAGCCTGAGAAGCAAACCCAGGGAGAAAAAACACAAACATACCAGGAAGTGACATTAGTTTCTTTAATAAGTAATTTTCCAGTACAAGATGCAGCACCACTTTGTCTTTTTTGCTGCGTTTTTTTTTTTTTTAGGAATGACATTATCAATAGAAGATTTGTACACAGTGAGCAATCCGGACAGGGAAAAGGGGGCAGGCTAATTGTGCTGATGTGTTTGGTCCTGATACTGAAAACTGAGTCAGCAGATTCACAACATGAAGAATGATTATAGCTAGAAAATTGAAGGAATGTCGTCTCAGCAGATTATCATTTCAAGAAAAAAAAAATAGAAAAGAATCACGGTGGTGTAGCCTGATCAAGCAAAACTGAACAATACAAACATATGAAAATAATAAGAGGTTCTTAACATACAGTAACAGACCTGTGGGCAGCTGTAAGTCAAACATTAGCAAACTGGCTCAAAGTAAAGCCCTCAGACACAAAGGTCTTTACTGCAGAGTCTGGACCAGGACCCCACATCCCAAAGCATGTCAAGGCTCCACAAACCTCAGTCCTCCCAGAAACTTGCACAGGAGCGACTAGAGCTTCTGAAGCTGCAGGAAAAACTAAAGACATGTTTTGCTTAAATCTCGACTCCTCCCAATCACTGATGCTTTTAGTTTAAGTTACAACCTGTAGAACCTCAAGCCATGTTTATTGATTGGAACATTTTGAGCATTTCGAAAATTGAGCTGCAACTGACAATTATCTTTACCATGCATTAATGTGTCCGTTAGTCATTTGGTCCAGAAGGTAGAGAAAGTCACAGGGATTCATGTTTAAGAAGCTAGTATCTGAGAAAAAAACCAAAGTAACAAAAACATTTATTTAATGGGTAGTGAGTAATTTATTAATGGATTAGTCAATTCTGCTCTAACTCAGAAATGACCTGTGTAGTCGTCTTCATTGTTCAACATTGTCAACAAGAAAATTTCTTCTGCTCTTGGCATCACGAATTTAAGATGTTCTAGGTCTTAGATATTAAACTGCATATTTAAGAGCTATGATTAGTCATTTAATTGCACATTTATTTTAAGTCTTTAATGGTTCTCTAATTTGAGCTCCTTGTCATTTGTATTTTGTTTTGTCTTTACCTTGGTGAGGTGGTTGATTATGATGTCAGCTTTGTAGAATCTGTTATTTTGAGAATAATTGTTTTGGATGCTTTTAAATAAAGAAAAATCTTTTCTAAAAGGAAACATGGTTCATTTTTAAGATGTTATTGCATGTTTAATGTGATTGTCTTCTTCTAATAATTAAATAGATGTAGATGACTAGTGTTTTTCAAAATAAAAGCTTTTTTTCGTAATAATTAATTAAGCATATTCTGGTATAGTACCATTGGCTATGTTTTATGGTGCCACAAAGTGGCATTAGCTGTATCCAAGTAAAGGGCACATGTTTCACACTAAAAACATGGTATTTGAATAAATACATACTGTTTAACTAGCACTTCAGAGGGGTTTTACTTTAAAATCTAAACAGGAACTGCAGTTTATTTTTTTGTGAAGAGAAGTGAAAAGAAAAAGTAAGGTAGAAGCACAAATGTCTTGTGTCCACAGAATAATAGGTAGTGGTTATATCAACCACATGATTGTTAGTTTAAGTGGTTCAATAGCAGTTTGTATTAACATGTACATTCAGTAAATAAAGAAATAATGTTTGTAGTATTCTAACTGATATGGTCTAGCAGGATGACATGTATTAGCATTAAAGATGGTTTGCCTGTTTTCTTAATACACAGGTATAACAGGCATGTTAAAACAGCTGGAAACAACAAAAGGTGTTGAGTTGAACACTCCACTGATATGACCACGAGTTGATTGTAGTGACAATATTACATGGTTTAACTTCACCTGAGCTTCACAAGTTATAATAAGCAGAGATACTGTCAATATTGTGCATTTTGTTTGTATTTAAATGTTTGGAAAGGGAGGTACTTTCCGAGAAAAAAAATAGTTTATTGTGGTGGTAAAGTGATTGATCAGTGATTGGTAGTTTGCATTGAGACTTTTGAATTGGTTTGTTTGAGTTATTAGGACTTCGGCAGTACACGGTACATGCAATCAATATATAGTCATTCTATTTTCAATACTTTGTCCTTCTGGATTGTCCTCAGTCTGTGTTTGTGTTTCAGCCAATTATGGTTTTGATACCTTAAGTGCAACAACGTGTTTGAGGTACTGTCCAGAATTGAGCGTGTCGACAACATACTTCTAAAGTGTTAAAAGCCTTATAAGTCTTGTAAATTGTAAATTGCTCTGAAAATGCAAGACAACTTCAATTTGTAATGGATACAGGAAGCATGTCTACTTATGAAGGTGAGTCACAACTACGGTTCTCCATTCACTGGTTTCTTTCCTTTAGTATTTGTAGAGCTCTATTTTATTCCTAAACAGCTAGGTTTCAAATTGTAATGATGTCAGCTTTTTTTGTCTGGAGAAAGTGTTTATTGATGAGGTTGACCTCATCTCTCAAATTAAAGAACAGAAAGCGTCAGTTACTAGAACAGTAAACCACTCCAAAACAAGTTTGGAGTTTAATGACATGCTCTACAATGACCCTCATTATTTAAGATTCACTGTAAAACATATTTATCATATGTTTTATTGTATTTACTAATTAATATTCAGTTAACACTTTAAAGACTAAAAGGTATTTTTGTGATTTAGATACTTTTTTAAACTGTCAAACCTAACCACTTCCTGTAACCTTTGTTTCAA
This sequence comes from Eupleurogrammus muticus, assembly GCA_036785175.1. NCBI lineage: Eukaryota > Metazoa > Chordata > Actinopteri > Scombriformes > Trichiuridae > Eupleurogrammus > Eupleurogrammus muticus. The sequence continues at coordinate 24,213,700 of JAYKQN010000011.1, read as the reverse complement.
ATAAAAAGGCCTCTAACATTTCAGAAACTGTCCGTCATATATAAGGTTTTCATGTGGTCTTGTTTTAACTCATGCATGTGCAAGGTTTCCTGAGGTTTATATAAATTATAATAATAATTCCTTGAGTGTCCAGATAATCAATAGATGCAATTCTGATATCTTTGACAGGAAACATGAAAATATTAAATTAACCCGGTTGATAGCAGCCTCAGTGTTTAATGAGCTAATGCTCACATAACATACAGTATCTCACTTCTGTTCCTTCAAAATGAAAAACAGCTGACAATTATTTTAAAACAGGAAACACTCATTGCAATCAAAAGCGCATCCAAATTAAAAAAAAGAAAAATAACAAAAAATATGTTAGTTTGGCTTTTGCTGCATTTCTGACAAAGCTTGGTGTAGTTCTGAACCACATCTGCAGTTTCCATGGTAACCACTGACTAAAATCTATGACATTAAATCTTAAAAAAAGAGAGAAAAAAAATGCTCTTAAAGTCTGGATGGACTGTATCGGGAGGCGGGGTCCCTGTTTGCCAGGAGCTGCTGGTCTGTTTTTTTTTTTTTTTTTTTTTTTACAAAAATCTGAAGTATTCGAACTTGGTCACTGAAGTATTTGTGCTCTGTATCAGAAATTAGTGACTCAGCTTGACACTCAGCATTACAGTACAGATTATCTACAAGCTCCCCCCAATACACACACTCTTACTTTTACTTACACACACACACACACACACACACACACACACACACACACACACAGACACTTGCATAAGAGCAAATATCAGTCAGAGTCCCGGGTATACAGTGTGTCTCTGTGTATATATATATATATATATATATATATATATATATAAATATACACATATATACACACACACACACCGTACACACACATACACACTCACATATATAGATTTATATATATATATATATATATATGTATATAATGCAAAATAACACAAAAGGTATGAAAATGTAAGAAAAAATTCATAAAGAAAACAAGTCATATATAGTAAATATAAAAAAGGAGGAATAATACTTTGTTGTTCCAGGAGATTAAAGGGGGTGGAGTCAGTTTTAGCTACTGTCGCTACCAGCACTGCTGCTGCAGCTACTGCTGTTGCTACTATCACTGCTGCTGCTGGCATTGCTGTTGGTGCTCGCTGTGTCTGCTCGTTCCCGCTTGTGGATCTGCTCGTGTGCTTTGAGGTGACCTGATTGGCTGAAAGTCTTGCCGCAGTGAGGGCAGGCATACGGCCGCTCCCCTGTATGGATCTGCTGGTGTGCCTTCAGGTGGCCCAGGCGGCCAAAGCTCTTGCCACACTGTGTGCAGCCAAACGGCCGCTCACCCGAATGGATCTTCTCGTGGGTTTTTAACACGCCAGAGTTGCTAAAAGTCTTGCCACACTGTGAGCAGGTGAAGGGTTTCTCGCCCGTGTGGATCTGCACGTGGTTATGGTAGCTAGTCTCCTTGGTAAAACTCTTGCCACAGTGCTGGCAGCAGAAGGGCCGCTCTCCTGTGTGGCTCAGCTGATGGGCCTTCAGCTCCTTCGATTGGCCAAAGCTCTTCCCACAGGTGATGCAGATGAAAGGCCGCTCGCCTGTGTGCAGCCGCTGGTGAGACCTCAGGTCATCTGCCTTGGTGAATCCTTTAGGGCAGTGTGCACAAACATATGGCTTCTGGCCCGTATGGATTAGCTGGTGCCGTTTGAGGTTGCCAGCCTGGCCAAAGCTCTTTCCGCACTGTGAGCAGGTGTACGGCCGCTCGCCTGTGTGGATGCGTTGGTGTGTTTTGAGGTTTCCCAGTGTGCTGAAGTTCTTCCCACACTGTGTACAGGAGAAAGGCTTCTCCCCCTGCATGTTGCGAGGCTTCCTTGCCATCGGGTTATGTGTTTTGGTTGCAATAACCAGACCTCCCTGCCCGGTTGCCATCGCATCAGAAGACATCTTCCCTTCTTCAGCAGGCTGCAGGTCATACAGCATGCCACTGCCAAACTCAGAGTCCAGTTTGCCCATTCCGTCCATTTGCAGGGCATCGGGCCGCAGTTTGTTGAGCTCAGTGCGTAGCTCTGCCATGTGTATGGACTCCAGACCATTGTGCTGGATTTGGCCAGACATGGCGTTGCATTCTGGGTACTCAGACTTTAGGGAGTCCAGCTCTGTGGTGTAGTAACACTGAAGGTCCACGTGGTGGTCCGACTTGATGTACTCAAGTGTGCCTGTCACCTGCAATGAGCAAACAGCCACAATAAAGAGCTGAAGCTATGACTAAGTGTCATTGACTTACTGACAGAAATACAAATGAAATGAATGCGTTGCATCACTCTCTGTGACATGATACTTCATCAAGAGTTTGGTCATGTTAGTTTGTTTATGAATTGCTCTAAAAACAGAGATTATCATACTCTGGAGAGTAGTTCTCTGTAAGACAGTCACCACCAAGTATTTGTAGGAAGACGGTTCTATTAATTTTATTTTTGTGGACAAAATGTGGAAATGACGTTGCTGGATCATACATAATAAGAAGCTGCGCACAGCACTTAAAGAATGTGCATGTCTGCCACTGTTTGTGATGCTTCACTACCGGAAGTGTTATGAGGTTCCATTTATTTCAACTTATTTGGACAGACACAGACACACACGTTTAACTTAATGCATTTTGTTATCTGATCATGCATTGTTACGCACAGTTTGCATTTTTCATGTGACAAGAGGATGCGTTGCGCACCTACAGCGTACACACATCTGTCTGCCAGTGTTTGACAAAATGATGTTAAGTGTTCAAACACACATTTGTTTACAGTTTCTGATGCTACTCAACTAGAAGTGGATCTCCATGGTGCAGCAGTCTACACACATGAACGCGTCACATAGTTTTCATGTCATTGAATTCTAGTTGACCAGGGTGAACCGTACCAGCCTGCTAGAAAATCAAAAGAGGCTGATGAAGGGAACTGCCTAAGAAAGATGGATTATGATTTATTTATGTTATCCCGCTCCAGTGTTACAGCTCACATCATATAAATAGATTGATATGTTGTGTCATTTTTTTAAAACATGGTAATAGTTATTTAATACAGTTTATGGTAATCCTTTTCATGGAGACAGTGTTGATTGCTGTATGTCAGTAAACTGGTTCAGGCATGTATTTGTGGTCATTATTGTAGATTAACAGCTATTGATTAGATTGTTTGGTAACACTTTACTTGAAAGGTAACACATTCATAGCTGTTATAAACTGCACATAAAGCATTCATGACTGTTTAATGTGACCCAAACATCATGTTGATTCAACATCAGTTTGCACCCTCACTTATTATTGAAACCGGTGGGATTTCAATTTTATTTCAGTAGTTCAAATGTGGTTGCAGAAATAACAATTGAAACTGCAGTAACTGCAAATTTCAGTAATGTGTGATGAGTTTTATGAAAATTGGAATCCCTCTATACTTATAAATCTATTGAATCAGCTCAATGTATAGTGGGGCATTAAAAATGTAGTGTTTGAATCCACCACTATAAGCAAAAATGATTTGATAGAGTTAAAAGTAAGTGTGATTACATTTATTCCATAAATGCTCATTACACAACACTGAAACTTTTTTGTCCTTCGGTAATTAAAAGCAGCACACCTGTGATTTTGGGTGGCACACCTGTGGTGTCTCATTGGTAACTAGCACGAGTTATGAATTCCACTATTATTTCATATTAATTACTTTAATTTTAATACCACAGGGGTGGTTTAGGTTGTATTTTTAACATGTAGCTCCTAAATGGTAATAAAAATGTGACAGTGTTTTTGTCTGATCATGCCGTTTTTCATAAAGAATTTGACAGTTTTTCTCTTGTTTTGTGTGTTTTTAATATGGCTAATGCTATATGTAAGATAAATAAATAAATAATAATAATAAATAAATGTATTTTCTTTTCACTTTACCTTTTTCGACATAAATGTGGCCGATTGTAATTCTTCTGCCAGATGTGCTCAAGTAAACAGCAAGGTTGCCAACTGTGATGGTTTTCTCATTCGTGTAAGTACACAATGCAGTGAGAAAAGGATACAGCACCATTATACTGACAGCTTGCTTGGAGTGAGATATTTATTTTTACTACATCAAAACTGGCATCCATATTAAAAAAGGTTGTCTAGATGAAGGAAGATATGGATTATAGTATTTTTGTGTTAGTATTAACTGACTAAACAATTTTTACTGGTAATAACTGAAATACAATTGAAAGGCCATTGACCTGTAGTTACATTGCACTTTTTTTCAATGTTATTTCAATATCTACATTTACTGAAATAAAAGCAAAATCCTGCTGGTCTATAGTTAATAAAACAACATTGAAAACCAACATTGATTCAATGATTTATTGTTGACACCAAAATATGTTGAATTACCATTGCAATGTTGATTCCACATAGTTTCAATGCCCATCTGCTACCTCGTATTACCTCACAAGTCATATGGTAAAGTGACATTCAGTAGACATAAGGTAATCATGAAATATTTGCAAAGGCGAGAGATTACATTGATTTTCGATTTCTGGCCTTTATTTTAAAAAGTTATCATCATGTCATGAAAGGTTTGCTATGAATGTTGAGTCATGTTTGATGTAAGAGTCATGAATGCTTTATATGCAGTTCCTATCAATGTGATTAACTTACCTGTCAAGTAAAGTGTACCAAACAATCTAACTACAGCCGATAATGACCAATCCCCACAAATACTCACCTGCACCAGTTAACTGAGATTCAAAAAAATCATTCATTATTCATTATAAAAAATATATATATATAGATAAGTATGCATCTATAAATCATGAATCATTATCTTCATCAGCTTTGTTTTTTTTTTGAATTTCCAGCAGGCTGGTACAGCTCAGCGCTGCCTCATCGAGGTCGCATTACATCAGAAACAGCAAACACACACACACACACACACACACACACACACACACACACACACACACACACACACACACACACACACACACACACACACACACACACACACACACACACACACACACACACACACACACACACACACACACACACACACACACACACACACACACACACACACACACACACACACACGTGAACGCTCTACAACATTTTATCAAGCAGTGGCAAGTGTGTAACGCAACTTCTTGTAGCATGCGAAATGCGAACTGTGCAGAACAATACACACATGCATGAATGACAAATATATAAGTTAATCAAGCATGCACACATGTGTTTCTCTGAACAAATCAAAAGAACCTCATACACACACTCTGATCATTTCATTGTTGGTTTAGATCCAAACTTAAAAGAACATGAAGACATAAAGAACACAGCAAGAACACATTCAATAGGAAAGGATACAGTCTGTTTCTTATTAAATAATTGCATATTTGACAGTATTGAAAATCAAATCTTCAGAGGATAAAGTGGTAACATTTACACTAACACCATCTATGCTCACTAATCTGCTGTATGTTTTACAGGATCATCAGTTAACAACTGGAGACATGCTGACCTCAGGCTGAATTTTTAAAGCAGGACATCTCCAGACAGGTGAGGAAGATCAGTGACATCTTGTAACAATAATTAAACTGACTGCATTGAATTAAAAAAAAAACATCAAGATATGTCGGGTTGCATGCAAGTTTAGTGTTTTACTTTCAATAATCAGCATTCTCAGAGTGAACACTTTTTAGAAAGTAGTGGTTTAAACAAGACGACAGCAAATGTGTATAAGCAGGTGTGAGCAGTCTAGTTTTACCTGGGAGATGTAGTCAAAAACAGAGCTGGGCTCATAGTGCGACTTGTATTCCAGCTCTGTGACGTCCCCATGGTGGAATGGGCCTAGATGGTGGTTGCAGGAGTGACCGTGGTGCTCAGATTTGATGTAGTCCAGGCCGCTGATCTCCATCTTGATTTGGTCCTGGCCCAACTCAGCAGTGGACAGTGGCTGGATCTCGGACAGGTCAATTGTCCGGATGGTCTCCAGATCTCCGTCCTCCGGCTCATTCTTCACACACGGTAGCATCACCAGTGGCTCTGCAATCTCTGCTGCCAGTGAGCTGAGCGTCGGCGTGGGGCAGTCGGAGGAGAGGAGGGCCAGTGCTGGGGCGGTGGCAGTAGCTTCCAGATGCGGTGGAGAGTGACTGCAATCAGGAGTCAAACCCAGACTCAAACACTCCGTTTCTAAGTCTGTCATGGTCCCTCTTCTGCTACCAATTTAAAAAACTACTTGTCCTGAAAAAGAGGGAACCAGCAGGGATCCAACGACAACACGTTCTGCTGATGTCACCACCCACACTCGATTTGGACCAGCCTGTAAAGACAGGTAACACATCTGAGTAACGGGTTGGAGTATACACACACACACACACACATATATATACATACACATAAATATACATACATATATACACACAAACACACAACATATATACATACACACACACATATATGTATACATACATACACACACATATATATATATATATATATAAGAAACATCTCAGAAAATGTATATATTTATATTATATATATATTTATTTGTTGTGGATAGCTTATTAATCTCAATACTGTTTTTTTCTTTTTCTTTTTGTGAACTGCCATGTTAAATCTATCATTTGTTTTGGTCACTTGTAATATCAAAGGTTCAATCACAGTGACATGTTTTTTCATCAATTCCATTAATTTTTACAATACCAAGTAAATGTGATTGGAGGAGTAAGGGTCAGTTTCAAATCAGTGACCTAATTCAGGGATCACTTGATGGGTCAGGTTCACTCTAAAAACAAACCAAATAATTAAAACTTAAGGATTAGAGGGACAATACCCTCACCCCGGGGACTGTTGAGTAACATCTTGCCACTTTGGTTCCTCCTAAACTTGAGAGAACCAAGGGTTTAAGACTCCAGAACTGAGCCAGATTCTAGGGTTTCCCACAGCAATTTATAGTTAAGGCAGCAGCCTTAACAACAAATGCCCCCCGCCTCATCGATGTCCTTCAGAAAAAGAAAAAAAAACATTACACATTCCCACATACACTGGTGTAACATCTCAAAAACCACATGCCAAGATGTTGGCTGGTTCAGCTACTTCTTTATTACTCGTGCCAACACAGGCTACCATAGGCTGTAGCCAACACCAAAATAACAAACCTTATAAGAAAAGTTAATGAGTCCTGTCTTTTCTTCGTTCTTTCAGGAGAACCCCTCCATGCTAGCTGCAGCATTTCACTTCAAGACATGGTCACACACCCTCAGGAAATCCCAGCACTATCAATTTGGTCCTAAATTTATTTTATAAACAGTGTTCTCGTTGTTAAAAAAATAAAAATAAACTTACATCAACTTTTGTTCTCTCTCTCCCTAGCCCACTGTCACAACCTCACCAAACTCATTTTAGGCAGGAAACACTGCAGAATCAGAAATGTGTCATTCTAAAAGCAGCCTTAGTGCTGCCTAGTGTACCAGCCTTCTTCCTGACTGCAGCATGTAGAAGGGTCAAGGGTAGTTTGGATACTTAGTGATTCTCTTTGCTTTATTCCTGCAGAGCCTGATATAAAAGTGATAATTCAGGTAGAGCTTCACCAATTAACCATTCCCTGCAGGGCCTTGTGGTCCTGCTTGGTGCCATTTCTGTACTAGGCAGTGCTGCCCCCATCAGGACTCTCTTGATGCTGCAGGAGTAGATTCCCCAGTATTTGAGGGGATACCTGGAATTTCCTCAAGGGACTAAGGAGAAACATTGCCTTCTTCACCAGTGCCAGCAGCAGCAGCCCCCAGGTCATAGGCCAGGCCTTCAGTAATATGGACACCAAGGTACTTGAAAATGTTGATCCTCTCCACCAAGAATTCAATGTTAAGGAGGGGGTGGTGTAGTTGCTTCCCTGCTTCTTCCCAAAGTCCACTTTCTGTTTTTTAGTCTTGTTGACATTCTGAAAAAGGTTAATGTCCTGACACCAGCGATTCATGCTCTCTACCTCAATCAGGCCTTTTCATTATAATCTGATCAGGCCACCAGAGTAATATCATCAATAAACATAGCAATGTTGTTGGACAATATCGGCTCAACTCGCCTCAGGTCATCTTTTTTGCGTTTCAATCACCAAACTTCTGCGGTACCTAAAGCTTCTTTTTCTTTCTTCAATCTTTAACACCTATGATCCACTGATATACTTCACAAAACGATTTTGTTCCTGGAGTCCTGCCCTGTGTTCTCATTCACAGACCATGTTGCATTGCAGCTACTGTGAGGAGCTTATGTTGTTGGAGGGTCTGACTTAATCGATCATGTTCAAAACCTCTTTTTTGGGGTGGGCGGGGGTTTAGGATAGGAGATGCGTTGCTGTTGTACAAATTGTAAAACCCAGTTAGGTGATTTTGGACTGTATAAATAAAACTTTTTTGACCTGGTCCCTGGTTCTATTTTTGATCTCAACCCCTTCAGGTTCCAAGTAAGCTGAGCAGTTACTTTAACATGCTCCAACATTGCTATTGGACACTGATTGCCCAAAGATTTACATCATGATGAATTTGATGTCCGAGCCTGATACCAACCATCTTTAAATAACAGCATCAGAGATAAGTCGGACCTAGTGGTTGATTTAACATGGAAGGAACATAAACCAGAAACATACTGTGGTCCCTGTGGGAGGTGGAGATGCTGCTGTGTGTGGTCAGCACCACAGGCCACATGGATGTAAATAAACACGGATGTTTTACACAGGGAAGTTTGTCATAAATGCAGTTTTGTGTGTTGTGGATTACAATGACCCTGTTGGTGTTAGTTCTTGATAGCAACAACGCACCTGAAACCAAACCAAGTTGTTGTGGTGAGTCGAGCTGGTTCCGTCTGTGGAAACGAGGTATCCACACACTTGAAGGCCTCCTGCCATCCTGCTTAGAAACGGCGTCAGGTGTTAAAGGTGCAAATACACATCCAACCTCTGTTCTCAGAGTGAGAACAAAGTTTGTTTATACCTGGGCTAGGCAACCCTGGTCCTATAGAGCTGCAGTGGGTGCAGGTTTCTGTTCCAACCAAGCAGTCCCAAACCCGATTCTCCTCAACTATTATAGCTCTTGCCGAAGACCTTCATTAGAGTCATTAGGTGTGTGACTGCTTGGTTGGAACAAAAACCTGCACCCACTGCAGCTCTGTAGGACTAGGGTTGCCTATCCCTGATTTAGACTAAACCTGCTTTAGACGACATCTTGGCGGGCAGGGGGGTGGGGTAGGGGGGGGGGGGGTGTACTTCGACTCTCCTCACATAATCTGGTTTTGCCTCCTCCAGTGGTCTGGACTGGATGATAACCAGGTTAAAACGGTTAAACATGTCATGTTTTTAAGTAATGACCACTGTGTGGTGCATGCAACCTGACACCAATGTGTTTGTTTCAATAAAGTGTTTTTTTTTTTACTTTAAGGGTTGTTAATAACATGGTATTACTGTTTTCTGAATCAATTATTTAGTTTTTAGTTCACATCAAGATTTGTCCTGCAAATGTGCACATGTACATACAAGCACCCACACACATCAGTTGCACAGAAGGTGAAAATGAAAAAAAATTGATTTTTGTTATATTTATTACTGTGTCAATGTCAGTCAAAACAACCCCATGAACTTTTTTTTTTTTTTTTTTTTACAGTTTAGATATGTCAACGCATAGTTAAAGGTGAAACTATTGGTTTGAACTTTTGAATCTCAAGGTTGTAGTTGGCTCACATTGTTTAGCTACAACAAATACAATCTGTATTTATTATTCTAAACTTCTCAAATCGTTTAATATCAATTAATGTTTAAATGAACCATTATTTCACCAGAACCAAAGATTAGTGAATCAGAATTTTGTTTTCTTTCTTATTAAACAATTAAGGACCCCTTACATTTATCTGGTGAACTTTTGGCTGGGCCAGCTCCCTAGGTTGGGAACCACTAGACTAAACAAGTTAACTGTATATAAAGTAGTTAAATAGCTCCACCTCCAGCAGCTACAACAGTAACATGCTGCTAAACACTGATGATGCATATCAAGAATCAAGTTGTCACAGGGAACAATATATCAGTGACAGACCAAAGCGACAAACACTTCACTAACTAAACCCACACTACTCCAATACTTCATCAATGATAATACTGCATTACTTTAAGTACATCGACTCGTAGTACTTATGTTCTTAGTCTAATAGGATTTCTTCTCATATAGGAATTTGTAATGAAGTGCTTTCCATAGTCTACTTGTACTGGAGTAACTGTGAGTACTTGTCCTGCTACTCTGTTCTGTGCGGTGTTCACTCACGCAGGAAGTTGACGGCCGGTTTGATGTCTGGTTCCCATTAATAAATAATCTTTTTTTTCTCGAAAAGGAGCCGTCACTTGCCCTGAGCCTGCACATGCACCGGGCAGAGGTGGCGTGTCCGGTTGTAGGTACCTGACTCCTGCGTCTAACACGCAGGTAGCCTTTTGAACTCGCCACGCAACCTCTGTACAAACTGCCTGCAAGAATGTGGCGGTGATTTCCCACAGAGGATCCCCTGTGTCACCGCACGCTCCGCTTCGTGCGCCTGAACTTTTTTCCCCAGAGATTGTTGAAGTGAAAACCCCACATGCCCGCGGAGGGAAACGCATTTAAAGCCACTTCTGTGCCATACAAAGACAGGGCAAGGTGCCAGTCTAGCTAGCTAGCGGAGCTAGCCAGTGGCCATCTTGTTTATCACACTAACAGCTAGGTTAACGGCGGGGCTAGCTGCGTTAGCATCGGGGAGAAAGTGAGAGTACAGCGGAGAGAGGAAGCCCTGCAGCGACCGCTTCATTTGCCACTGTCTCTGGCTGTTTCTCTGCGTTTTACCAGTTCAGCCGAGCAACGGTGCGACCACACAAAGACGGACAAAACTGTGTGAAATGATGAAATCTGCACGGCCGACGCGGTGTCTGACAGACACGGAGGCGGCGCAGAAACAGGAAATCGAGTGGTGAACAGCGGCCGGGTGGCGGCGAGAGAACGGGCTGTTACCTGCGGATGGTCCAGCTCGCGCTTCGGTTCATGGCTCCGCTGCACGTCACTTGTAGCTGAACTCAGCCGGACCCGCCACGTCCTCCTCGGCAGAACAACACGCCGCCTCTCCTCCCGCGGCCGCTGCCTCCTGCTTCCTTCTTCCTTCTTTCCTTCTTTCCTTCTTACCCCTTCCTCTCTCAGTCCTCTCCGTGTTACCTTCCTTTCTTCATTCCTTCCTTCCTTCTTTCCTTCCCTTGTGTCCGTTGGCTGCTCGTGCACATGTAGGTAACCATAGTAACGGTAGTAGTTGCACAGAGCCAGTTCGAGCGGGCACGTGCTTAACACATTGTTACTACACCAATATCATCTTCATCATTATTACCCTTTTACTTATTTAGAATTACTCATTTATCCATCAGCGAGTGCCTCAGAACCTTCCCAATCTGACTCCACCTACTCTTGCTGGTCACATGAAGCTGTGAATGCGGTTACTTCTTTATTCAGGATTCATTGGGTCAGCTTCATTTGTGTTGGACACTTGAGCTGATTAGTGTCACCATGGTTACTAAGGATGCAGCTGCCTTTGGTGAAATTGTGCACAAGTACAAGACTCACAACATAATCATCAATCAACTTGGTCTGGGGCTCCAAACAGGATCACCTCATGGGGTTTCCGGGATCAAGAGAATGGTGAGAAATAGACCTAAAAAACCTGAACTTTGCCAATGAACATCTGAATGACTTGGGGAGTGACTGGGAGAAGGTGTTATGGTCAGATGAGACCAAAATTCACCTCTTTGGCATCAATTCAACCCGTCGTGTCTGGAGGGAGAGACATGCTGCTTATGACCCCAAGAACACCATCCCCACTGTCAAGCATGGAGGTGGTAACATTATGCGTTGGGGGTGTTTTCTGTACAGGGCACAGGGCTACTTCACCATATTAATGGGAGGAGGGACGGAGCCACGTACAGTCAAATCCTGAGTGAAAACCTCCTTCCCTCTGCCAGGAAGCATAAAATGGGTCATGGATGGGTCTTTAGGAAGGATAATCACCCAAAGAATACAGCCAAGGCAACCAAGGAAGGCTGAAGAAGAAACATATCAAGGTCATGGAGTGGCCCAGCCAGTCTCCAGACCTGAATCCTATAGAAAATCTATGGAGAGAACTGAAGCTCAGCGTTGCCAAGTGACAACCATGGAATCTTAATGATTTAGAGGTCATTTGAAAAGACGAATGGACCCAAAAAAAAGAAAAAAATCAATACTTATTTTCTTTAATAAAATGCAAATAAACTAATACAAATTTAAACTTTAAAGTTGAATTCTTGATTTTCTTGTGATATTCTTTCTCAGCATGTTAGACTATACCTACTGTTAATATTACAGACTGATCGAGTCTTTATTAGTGGCCAAACCAACAAAATCAGCAAAGGATAAAATACTTATTTTCCACACTGTAAGTTTATTGTTTAATAAAACAGATTGAGTAAATTGACATTTTCCAGTTTTGCTGAGCATAATTTATGTCAAGAAAGTAGCCTATTAATTATTTATTAATTGCCTGTCAAGTCAAGTCAAGTAGGGTTTTATTGTCGTTACAGCCATATACACAGTACATAGTGAGAAGTGACAGCGTTACACCGGGAGCAATTGGTGATACACACAACTGTTACAACACAGTATGGACAAGAAAAATACGTAATAGTGCCTACATACACTATACAGATTCAAACACACATGTGTCTATCCACAAACATACCTGCATACACACTTTATCTTACATACACACTCACGCCCTCATCCTCACCCACACACTCAATCATATTATACATACATTATACATACATTATACATACATCCTCACCCACCCACACACTCAATCATATTATACATAAATTAAAAACACAGTTGTAAACAAAATAGTGAGCGTTAAAGTGACCTAGACAAACACTCTAAACAGGGCATGGCTTTTTTTTAGCAGAGCTCTGTGGCTAGTGGTGTGATTGCACAGACTGTCCTAATAAATATGAGGTAGATATGAGGTAGCAGCAAGAAAGTGCACGAGGCATAAGGTGCGGTGTGCTGGTTGGACTGGTATGTAAACTACAGTCCAATAGTCCCGGTGTTGTTTAGCAGTCTGACTGCCTGGGGGAAGAAGCTCTTCCCCATCCTGGAGGTGCAGGCAGTGATGCTGCGGAGCCTTCTACCTGATGGTAGCAGCGTGAATAGTCCTTGGGAGGTGTGGGAAGTGTCTTTGATGACGTTTTAGCTTTCCGCAGGCAGCGGGAGCTGTAAATGTCTGAGAGGGGGGCAGAGAGACCCCGGTGATCTTCTTGGCTGTCCTCACAATCCGCTGCAGGGCCTTACGGTCTGCAGCAGTGCAGTTGCCATACCTTGATGTGATGGCGCCGCTGAGGATGCTCTCAATCGTCCCTCTGTAGAATGTTGTGAGGATGGAGGTTGGGAGATGAGCTTTGCAAAAATCCTAAACTGATGCCTGGTTTTATATAAGTGCTTGACCCCTTAAGAAATTGAAGCAAGTAAATACCTAGGCTGGTATTTGCTATTTTTTGGTATTTATTCCTAAAAAATTGAATAGACATGATGTCCACGATTTTTGCATATCCCAAACACTTTACTGTTATGTCTAATGGTAAAATGATAATGTTGTTTCATTAATCACAAAATCTTATCTATCAATGAATCCATCCATAAAAGGATAGTTTTGGGATTTCTTGAGGGTCTGGGAACACATCTAGGGAGTATCAGCAGTTTGAAAATTGAAAAAAAGATGACAGCACATAAGGTTTTCTTATGAAATTTGTTTTGGCATTGGCCATGGCTACAGTAGCTTGTGTTAGCATGAGGAATAAAGTAGCAGCTAAACAAGGAAACCTACTTTCACTATGAAAGTACAGGAAGGGAAAGGAGGTCTGAATAGTAAGGAAAATGGTAGGATGTATTCGTCATCATGATCCAGAGCTGTAACACTTGAACCAAAGTGGTGCTGCAGGATAGCGATGTGACACATAGGTGTATGGGTGTTTCAATTTTTTTTGTAAAAGATATTTTACAAAGAAATGCTACAGATAGAACTCAAACACAGGTATGTTGGTTATGAGGCAAGTGCACTATCCCCTACATTCTAATTAATTATTTTAGTTAAAAGATAATTTTACAACTCAAAATAGATAAGATAAGATATGACTTTATTGATCCCACAACGGGGAAATTTGCTTGTTACTGCAGCATACAGAGTAAAGAAAAAGAAAAGAAAATAAAAGCTAAAGAAAATAAAAATACACAACGCTATCTACAAAATTCGTAGAATTTGTTGATCCGCATACACAGTATGCATAATGGACATAAGAATTGAGAAAATACTAATAAATAGCAAGAAATATAAACAAAAATTAAATTGTGAAATAAATTAAAAAATAGTCTTATAATAAAAAGAATCAACACGCACAGGTGATGGTTGTGAACATTTATTGGTTTTATTTTGAATTTTAACACTAAAAATACTTGCTCTCATAGACTAAAACAGGTAATAAAATGAAATTAAAAAAACACCATCGCCATTGCCTTCATCATCACATCATCACAGCGACGGGTTTAACTTGGCGTCAATGACATTCTGACGATGCTGGTGTGATCAACATGGGGCACAAGTTAAACACATCAGTGAAAAGTCTCTTATTCACTGGTGAACTGCAATAATTCAATCAGAACTGACTGAACAATAGTCACAAAAAAGTCAAAGGTCATACAAATTTTGAGTTAATTCACATTGGCTGACAGAAAAGTCACATCATCAAGAAAGTCTTTTTTAAGTTGACTAAAGATTGATTTGACCAATCTCCTTCACTGAACTCCAAAAACTTTTAGGTGTTATGATCAAATGGGAAATTTGACCATAACACATAACAGATATTGTTTTTTAGTGATGGTTTTACAAAAAAGGGCACATTTTTTTTATCAAAAGTATTGCATTAAATCCAAAAAACACTGAGATCAGCCTTCGTTGACAAACACAAGTGAGTCAGCTCATCACAGTTATACAGGAAGTAGAAAGTTTTTCAAAATAAAATACGAAAAAAAACCTTCTGAATTTTAACATCAATCATTTCTCCCCGTGTCATTACAAACATACAGTCTGCTTTAAAGCAAAACATTTTAAACAAAATACTTAAAACCACTAAAACATCCCTTTCATCCCCTGATTCTCACTTTTGCATCAAACACAATGAGGACTTCAGATCATTCCCCGAGGAACTCCTGCACAAAGTTTTAGAAGCTCAGGTGTTCTTCTATGAACTGACCATGGAGGGTTTATTTACCTAACCCTTGTGGATTATTTTAAGGTTCCTCTCTGCTCCGAGTGACTATTTTACTGCAGATTTGATTCCCTTTTTTTACTCCTCTCACTCCTTCACAGTCTCCAGTTTAACTAAAGAGGCTGAGTTGGACTAAAATTCTATGCACATGGTAACCACGCAACTACTTTTCAGAAAACTGCTATCGAATAAAATAGAGCTCACAGGAATCAAAATTGTGCGTTGTAATATGTACACTCTGATGCGCCTCAGTGCTACAAATAAAATGATGTTTGACAAGTTACACAACTACTGAACATCCTCCTTTTAAAAAATATGTGGAGAGAAATGCACCCAGGGAAAACTATTTATGAAACAATAAATTGATGCTATGCCTTTAAAGTTGTGATAATTAATGATAATATAGTCATGTGTTTTTAGAAAAAATAACATTGCAATCTGTTCCATATCTGTATTATATAATTAGATAATAATAATTATCTATGAACATCTCATAAATATCTCTATAAAGCAGTAATCTGTCATTCTGTATTTGTCTCTCATATCTTGAGAAATGTTTATTCAATCCCCTTCGCTCTGTATATATGTATATATATGTATATACATATATATATATACACATATATATATATACACACATGCATACATATATATATATATATATATATATATATATATATATATATATATATATATATATATATATATATATATATATATATATATATATATATATATATATACACACACGCATCCAAGTACAAAGTCTGTGTTCTTGATCTTTACATATGTTAATAAATGTCCATCAGATCCATTTTAGACTTGGTGGATCTGCTTCTCATAATCTGAGACAAAGCAACATGTAGGGTGAACTGGATCAGAGAAAAGACACTGAAAAGGCATGAACCCCTGAGATTGATGTCGGGGCTGCATTCGTAAGAAACAAATCATATCTCACACTTATCAAGGGATCTCATTATAATTAGAGAGAAAGTCATAATTCTAAAAAACTGTTAAAATAATTTTGTTTCCCTGCATCACTATAGGTCTCTTGTAATATGGAAATATTTTTTATTTTTCTTTATGTTCTCTCCAGGCTTCAGCATGACGAGGTGAATTAGAACTTGTTTGTTGTTTTTTAACAGAATGCATTTCTCTCTCTCTGGTGGCTTTGTAAACAAGGACAGGAGGAGCAGTGATTGGTCAAGGTCACATGCTGCTGCTGCTGTCAGGGCAAAAAACCTCAGAATCACCAAGGTATAGAATATTCAGCATTAGAAATATGCGATTCATGTTTAATGCAGAGTCACTTTGGTTCATCAGTAGAAGTTAAAGTGCAGCAAAACAAGATTTTTTGTCTGACAGCAGCGAGAATCATTTTTTTTACAGTGAAGCAGATGCTGTTTGTCGAAAACCACATAACTGCAGCCGTGGAGGTGAATGTGTGCAGACATTTTTGTGCGCTTAATTTTTAAAGATTAAAATATGTGTGTGCGTATATATATTTATATATACATATATGAATAATGTGTATCAGCAGCTAATTGTTTTTAGACATGTACAGACGCCCACTTCTGCTAAGAAAATAATAGAAATGGATCAAATGACAAAAATAAAAATTAATAATTTAGTTAAAAATGTAACTTCTAAATCCACAATTCTGGGTTCAAACTGGGAAAGGGTTTTGCCCGCCCTAACTAATTAGGTGAAAACAAGTCACTGATATTTGAAGAGTTTAATTCAGGAGTCAAAATTCTGATGAAAAAAATCAATTGATAGATAGAAATTCTAAAAATTTTGATTTTAAAATCTGGTAACATAACATGAACAGTGGCAATAAGTGGATTTACTGTTTACAAAGCTAAAACACATTCAACATTCTAATTATATGATTTCATAATTCTGATTATTTTGATGTCTTGTCAGAAACAGACTCATTTATCCATACAGCAGTATGTGTTGAGTCTTTATACAGCTGTAATTTTGAGAATTTACATAAAGTCCTGAAATTCATAAGATTAAAAATTAAACCTTAAACTCTTGTTTAAAGCTGGTTTGATTATAATCTATGTATGTGTATAAAGCTACATGGGTGCAAATATCTAAAATAAAAAAAAAACATATTTCAATCTTTAAACCTGAGAAGTTTCTGCATCTGCAGTCATGTGGTTTTTTTTTTTTTTTTTTTTTTTTACAGATTCAGGGTCTGTGTCAAAAAGTCTGAGACGCATTCAGAGTGAAAACAAATAGGAAACAGAAAACACACACAATGTCATCAAATATAAATGTACATCGACTGAGGTAACGAGGTCTGTGGGGATAGAGGAAACACACGATGAGGTAAGAGACACGTGTCACAGAGATCAATAAACAGAAGTTAAGCGTTTGTGGAAAAGCAGTTGTGTAATTCAGATGTTCGACCCAGCAGACACAGGATGAAGTTATTTAAGCAGCGTTAAGAGGAAAAAAGATATTAAACAGTCAATTTTTAATCATTGCATTATTTGATTATTGTACATTATGTAAAATTAATTCAATTGCTGAGTTCCTGATATTTTTGTTGCACAGCTTCACATTTTTTGTTTCTTACTCATCAAAGTTCAGACTGAGTTACAGTGGCTTGCTAAACTATTTGGCTCCCTTGAACTTTGTGACTTTTTGCCACATTTCAGGCTTCAAACATAAAGATATAAAACTGTAATTTCTTGTGAAGAATCAACAACAAGCTGGACACAATCATGAAGAGGAACACACTTTATTGGATATTTTAAACTTTTTTAACAAATAAAAAACGAAAAATTGGGCGTGCAAAATCATTCAGCCCCTTTACTTTCAGTGCAATAAACTCTGTCCAGAAGTTCAGTGAGGATCTTTGAATGATTCAATGTTGACCTAAATGACTAACGATGATAAATGGAATCCACCTGTGTGTAATCAAGTCTCTATATAAATGCACCTGCACTGTGATAGTCTCAGAGGTCTGTTTAAAGTGCAGAGAGCATCATGAAGAACAAGGAACACACCAGGCAGGTCCGAGATACTGTTGTGGAGAAGTTTAAAGCTGGATTTGGATACAAAAAGATTTCCCAAGCTTTAAACATCCCAAGAAGCACTGTGCAAGCAATAATATTGAAATGGAAGGAGTATCAGACCACTGTAAATCTACCAAGATCTGGCTGTCCCCCTAAACTTTCAGCTCATACAAGGAGAAGACTGATCAGAGCTGCAGCCAAGAGGCCCATGATCACTCTGGATGAACTGCAGAGGTCTACAGCTGAGGTGGGAGAATCTGTCCATAGGACAACAATCAGTCGTATACTGCACAAATCTGGCCTTTATTGAAGAGTGGCAAGAAGGAAGCCATTTCTTAAAGATATCCATAAAAAGTGTTGTTTAAAGTTTGCCACAAGCCACCTGGGAGACACACCAAACATGTGGAAGAAGGTGCTCTGGTCAGATGAGACCAAAATCGAACTTTTTGGCAACAATGCAAGACGTTATGTTTGTCGTAAAAGCAGCACAGCTCAACACACCATCCCCACTGTCAAACATGGTGGTGGCAGCATCATGGTTTGGGTCTGCTTTTCTTCAGCAGGGACAGGGAAGATGGTTAAAATTGATGGGAAGATGGATGGAGCCAAATACAGGACCATTCTGGAAGAAAACCTGATGGAGTCCGCAAAAGACCTGAGACTGGGACGGAGATTTGTCTTCCAACAAGACAATGATCCAAAACATAAAGCAAAAGCTACAATGGCATGGTTCACCAAAAAACATATCAAGGTGTTAGAATGGCCAAGTCAAAGTCCAGACCTCAATCCAATTGAGAATGTGTGGAAAGAACTGAAAACTGCTGTTCACAAACGCTTTCCATCCAACCTCACTGAGCTCGAGCTGTTTTGCAAGGAGGAATGGGCAAAAATATCAGTTTCTCGATGTGCAAAACTGATAGAGACATACCCCAAGAGACTTGCAGCTGTAATCGCAGCAAAAGGTGGCGCTACAAAGTATTAACTCAATGGGGCTGAATGATTTTGCACGCCCAATTTTTCGTTTTTTATTTGTTAAAGTTTAAAATATCCAATAAAGTGTGTTCCACTTCATGATTGTGTCCCACTTGTTGTTGATTCTTCACAAGAAATTGCAGTTTTATATCTTTATGTTTGAAGCCTGAAATGTGGCAAAAGGTCACAAAGTTCAAGGGAGCCAAATAGTTTCGCAAGCCACTGTATTTTTACTTCTACAGATTTTTTTAGACAGAAAATCAACCTCTGGAGGTTTGGCTTTATATTGCGTTAGACATATTTTTGTCAGAAAAACTAATTCAGACATTTAAAAAAACATCAAAATGAAGAAACAATGTTGATACATCGGTTATCTGACCATCACATCAGTTCCATCACCTTCTCCTGCAGCCAGGATGCTGCAGTCTGTTGAACATGAAGGAATGATGGACCATAAAATTGTGGACCATATAAATGTGGAATATAAATTATCTATGGAACTAAATCTGTCAACAGATTAAGAAATTTAAAAGCCAGTATATGTGGGATGTAAACAGGATTACCTGTCAACAGAGAAGTTGGTTACTGCAGTGCGAGACTTTCAGGAACTTAATGTTTCCCTTGTTCAACAGCAACAGAAAGCACCAGCGAGACAGAAAACCAAGAAAAGAAAAATCTTTCTTTAGATTAAATTTAAGTTCGACTGGCTGTAGAATGAATTATTATTAAATTTAAAAACCTCAAACACGTTTTGATGAAACATGTTTGACGTATCTGTACCTGGCAAATTTACTGGTTTCTGCCATAATAAATGGCAATTTTAACACAGTGCCTCAGTATGGTCTTTATGATCGAGTGAGTCAAAGTTTAGTTATGATCTCGTCATTCAGAGAATTTATGAAATAAAACAAAATGTATATTCAGCGTCTCAGTAAACACTGACCTGTAACATCCTTCCATCTTTTTGTTTCACAGGAAACTGCTGCCGTAGATGTAGCAGCTGAAAAATTGCAGAAATAAAAGAAATTCATTTGCAGCAGAAAGCATGTAGCATGTGGCATTTATAGCGTGTGGTTTGGGGAGGTATCTGTGTGTTGTGTTGAGGTGCAGAAAGAAGAAACCCTTGCTAATTTAAACTGTCATCATTTCTGTCGAAAACATGAAAACTGTACACAATTAAAAAGATAAAAACAGTTGATTCACATTCAATGAGTACACATAAATGATGCCACTGATCCATAATGTTTACTGTCCTCATCTCAGTTTTTTTCCTGTGCATGTAGCGACAGAAGAATCAAATCATCACAGTCATCCAAAATTGTAAAATATGACAAGAAAATGCAAAAAAAAAATCCAAACATTTTTTAAAAACAAAAAAAAAGAGAAAAAAGTCTGTTCATAGAGAAACAATAAAGGGATAAAGGGCACTTTAACAACAAATAAGTAGAAAAGGTAAAGGTCACTTCCTTTCTGTGTAGGTGACATCCACGCTGTACAGATCCAACAGGAAACAAGAAGTCCAGCTGCTGAGCCAAAGAGCTTATTGCAAAAAAAAAGAAAAAAGAAAGAAAAAAGGTTCACCTGGGATACAGGAACTCACCTCAACAGCTGACAAGGAGCGTCCTCCTGACTAGGGATGGGCAGCAACTAGTCTTAACTATATAAATAAAAGATTTTACATCTCTGGAAAAATACAATGTATGACATGAAATTCAAACTTTCTGTGCAAAGCAACTGTGAGACATTTAACTACTCCAAACGCTTACAGTAGTCATACTAGTTCAATAAAAGGATTTGAGTAAAATACTATATTTTTCCAGTTTTGTTGCACAGGATTTTTGTCAGGAAGTATTTAATTTCCTGTCCCAATTTGCCGGTCCCCAAAAAAGTCTGAACTGTTATGCGATTGAAACAAAACTTTGGTAATTTACAGTATCTTGTAGGGACTAAATAGTTTAAAAATACATGGTTTAGTTCCTGCTTTTTTGTTCACAGTTTTCAGTTTGGTTAGGAATATGCTAATTGTTGGGAAAACCAATCATGTATTCAAGTTAAAACTGAGTGTTGTTACAGTCTCAAGTTAAAAGTAGATGAGATTCTGGCTGCAGGAAAGGAGACATTGACAGTCCTAATATGTGTTTCATTTATGTGGCAAACAAAGTTATCTTTAACAAAGAAGCGTAGGCTCTATCAGCACTAGACTTAGGTCCCTATGTCTGAAATTATGCCTTATCAGATGGGGGTAACCTTGTGCTGAATTGTTTGGGAGCGGGAATTATATATATATTGTGGCTCCAGTGCTTTAATCATAGAGCTGCACACCGTCAACAACACTACTTTCTTCCCCTGGTCATTAAATGTAGCCTTATTGCAGATCTATGAAGTTCTGCTGATCAACTCTGGCTCTTTCCCACTCATCATACCCACACAAGTCTCCACAACAACTGACTATCTGCTAACTGTCAATCTACTATCTGCTACACCAGGCTACACTGCTTCCCTTTTTGTCTTTTTGTTTCCTACAGGTGGTTGATTTTAGAAGCAGCACCACCACCGGCTATTCTGAAGGGCAAACCCTTCATCTACAAGAAAAAGCAGAATAAGAAAAATGAGCAGCTTATGATTATAAACCAGTAGACCCCATGGGAATGAACTGAGACAGTCAAACCGTACGGTTCTGACAGTTTTCATGAACTGTTCCATCACTATGTCAGGTTTATATACAATAATCTGTTCTGTGGAAGAGGTGTATTTTATTTTATAGAAGAGGTGGAAAAGTAAATTATATCCTGTGGTTAATGGGTTAAACAGTGTAACAGTCCTAATTACATTATGCTGGGAGACAGTTGATTAGTCAAAAAATAATTGATTAGTGCCCTGGGTTTTATTGATTTGTACTTTTGTGTCAATTGCCCATCCCTACTCCTGATGAAGACCTTCCTCCCAATGAGGAGCTTCCTGTTTTCTGCTGACGAGGAGCTTCCTGCTGATAAGGAGCTTCCTCCTGATGAGGATATTCCTCATTACGAGGAGCTTCCTCCTGACGAGGAGCTTCCGGCTTTCTTCCCGCTGATGAGGAGCTTCCTGATGATCAGGAGCTTCCTGCTGATGAGGAGGTTCCTTCTGACAAGGAGCTTCCTTCTGACAAGGAGCTTCCTGCTGACGAGGAGCTTCCTGCTTCCTGCTGATGAGGAGCTTCCTCCTGACGAGAAGTTTCCAGCTAATGAGGAACTTCACTGTTGAGGAACTTCACTGTTGAGGAGTTTCTTTGTGGCAGTTTTACAGGAGCATAAGAAGAGACGTTTGTGTGCGTGTTTCCATTATTCTTGTTTCTCTTGATCTTCTCTGTTAGTTGCCTCCTCATTCTTCATCTCTGGTTCAGTTTCATTTCCACTTAGTTCCTGTGTGATCAGATCTGCTCGTTTAGGTCAGAATCTCAAATTGAATCTTTTTCTCTCAACTTCTGTCTGAATGTTACAGCCAGTACGTACAAAACCTTTAAAATTGATGCTATTATGCTGGACTCTGAAGCTCCACTTAAGGAAATGTTAAAACTACAAAAAAACATTTTTGAAACAGGAAAAAAAAAGGATCATAAACTCATCAAAATCTGCTTTTCATAGTTTAGGTAAAATAACAACACTTAACTTTCTTTTTTCAATAATATTATCAATTAATAAAGTTTACAGTATAAACACTTTATAAGTGATATTCATGTTTGATAATATAATATATAGTTTCTATATTTATAAACAAACTTTTTGAAATCATTTTTACTTACTGAAATTTTTATTTTTTATTTTTTTTGGGGTCACTTTAGAAATACTTTCTAATGTTCCGATTAAGATCCTTTTGCACTATAAATAAACGTTTTGTTTTTATTTTATAATCAGACACAATGTAGTCTAACAGTTAAAAAATAAAACTTTCATATAACATCATAACATCCTAATGTTATTTATTGATTCATTAACTGTTTATAGACTGATTACAAATAATAAAAACATTTAAAGTGAAGTGTTTGATCACTTATATGGTGTGTTTATACCAAGATTATGAAGACTACAATAATGATTTTTAAAAATGTTATATGTACTGGCCCTTTCCATATTAATAATGATGATCAAAGTATTGACCACAAACAAAAGAATTTAAATGTTTTGTTGGTTTGTTGCATTAAAGTAATTAGAGTCTGAAACTGCATCAGTTATTGAAGAAGAAAGAAAAATATTGAGGAAGAAAAAGATCCAACGAGAAACTCCAACATGATCTCGTTGATCATGTTGCTGATCAACGAGGAACCTGGTTGAACAAAAATGAGTCAATCTGAACCAAACTGGATCAAATTCTTGACTCTTTTAAGCCTGTTTTCTTTCAAACTAAAAGTTTGTGTGCAGAATTGCTCTATCCCAGCGCTTGAGTGTTTGGCGAAACATTTGGTTCCTTCAGCTAATGGGAGTTTATCTGTATTAAAAAGTATCTTGAGGAAACCATTTCCTTGGCAACACGCTGTGGCCTCCTTGTGTCTGTGGTTCTGGTTGATGCTGGTTCAGTCTTGGGTTTCCGATTCAGGTTCAGGACTGGCCGGCAGGGTGCTGGGTCCGGATGTGGCTGTGGAGGCGGGTTGATGAGGAAAACCTTTTGCCACACTCTAAGCAGCGTAATGCTGAGGCGCCACCGGGCGGGGACGAGGGCGGCGATGACGGTGAGGCGGTGTCTGCGGCAGAATTCTCAGCAGCATGAGTCAGACGGTGAGCTTTAAGGAGCAACACACGACTGAACCGCCGACCACACTCCTCACACTCCGACCACACCCTCCGCCTCTTCTTCTTCACACACATATACACAAACCAGATCAATTAACCAATCAACACAAACCTGTCAATAATCAGATGAATAATGTGGGTAAATCCCAGTTACCTTCCTTCCTTTCTCTTCCTCCTCCCCTTCGTCTTCCTCCTCATCTTCCTCCTCCTCCCTGGTTGTTAGGGGGGATTGAGAGGTCTGACCAGCTGGCTCCATGTCGTCATGCCGGCGTTCGTTGGCCACATCAATGGCCAGAGCGGCGAGTGTTTCCTTGGCGGTTGCGGCGACCTCATCGTCATCCTCTAGCAGCTGTGACGGCAGTGTCAGGAGACGATGCAACATGGAAGCAGATGAACGTCTCCCAGAACTTTCTGTAAGGAGACAAACAGGTCAGCAGACACCAAGAAGAAGCGGTTATTAAGCTACTTCAATCAAACCACACAGCCAATCTATATTCAATTTACCAATCAGCTGATGACGTGTCTGATAATCAATGGATACTGAAGTACATAAAATAGCAACTTGATTTGTTACTTTTGTGAACTAAACCTTAACAATCAATAAATCAATCCTACTGATTGACAGTTTCCAATTTTGACAGGAAAGAGTTAAATAAAGGTTTAAATCCTTTTAATTGTACTTATTTCACTGTTGCTGCTCAGTTAAAAGAAACATGTTTCAATATGATTTGATGTTTATTTGATAGTTAACTGAATGAAATGGGGGTAAAATAATCAATAATATGTTTAGTGACAGATCATATCTCAGTTTATTTTCTAGATTCATGTAAAAACCAATAATCAATAAATGCACATAAGCACTTCTTAAAGTTTCCAACAGAGGGCAGCACATCACAATTCTGTTACTCTGCTCAGTTCAATGGTTACCATAGAAATACACTTCATATTAATTTATTATTATCATTAATATTAACAACTGTTATAATTAAATTATTGTATATATATATCAAGTCATGTTTTTCTTACATGAAATATAGTTTATTTGTGCTGCTTCACAGATGATGAAAAGACAAGACTGAAATTAGGTGTGATCATGTCTGTGTTAAATATATATTTATGTTATAGTTTGTTTCTATAATGATATAATAATAATCAAATATGTGTCTAATTTGTGTTACTTCTGTATCTCTCTGACTGTTTGTCTGATCAACCTCAGCTTTCAGATACACCTGAGACGTATCTTCCTTCTACGCACTACTGTGAGCGTATTGCATCATTTCCGGTTTCTCTAAGCTTCTGTGTTGTTGTGTGTTGCAGTGTATCTGCATTGCTGCCTAGTTTTTGCTCCTTTATCTAATTTCTGAAGCTGATCTATTCAATGAACATTAAGCGTGCACTAGTTTCACTCAAGCACTCCCTACTGTTTCCTTCTTTTTTCGCTGAATCTCCTGCTTGATAGTTATTTAGTTTGGCTAGCAATGGCTTCTCTCCCTTTCTTTGCTTTCTCCTGCTGAGGGTGTTGAATGTTAAGTTGCTCCTCTGCCTCCATTTTCAATAAAGGTACATGTATTAAGTGTAATGATGTGTTAGACTTTGAGGCAAGGTTTAGTGAGATAGAAGCTTGGCTCAGCATGATCGATAGCAAGTTGTAAGATAGTAATCAAATTAAAATCAGCACCAATACAACCAAAAAGAACCAGAACTGGAGAGTGAAATATGGAATTTTAAATATTAGACCTCTGTCATCCAAAGCTGTATCAATAAATGTTTTGATATTAGATTATAATATTGATTTACTGTTTTACTAAAACCTTGTTGCACCATGAGAAATATGTGAATATATGATTCAGTGCTTCTTAATTATTTCCCGCCCTATAGAAGAATACTTTGCACCTCCCTGCTCTCTACCATGACTATATAGTATCATTTATCTATTACACCTCTGCATACCCTCATATCCATATTACCATTAAAGAAAAAAAAATATGTATTACCTTTGTTTTTATTTTGTAACAGAAAAGATTGAAACAGCATCAATGCAATTTGCATGAAATAAAAAAATGAAATCCCTATTTAAACTATAAATATTTTTTGACTGACTGCCATTTTATACTGAAAAATAAAATTATATAAAATCAACATCCTCAATGCGGCAGATAAAAGATTTATTTCCATTCTTGTTATGTTATACCTTAGTGCTGCATTTGACACCATAGACAATCAGATCTTACTACAGAGACTAGAGCATCTCATTGGCATAAAAGGGACTGCATTAAACTGGTCCTATCTCTCAGATCGTTCCGAATTTGTTATTAGGAAACACTAATATACACGGTTATGTGGATAATACACAACTGTACCTGTCAGTAAAGCCAAATGAACCCAACTAGCTAGCAAAACTTGTCTCAAGGACATAAAATCCTGGAAGAGATGCAATTTTCTGCTACTTAATTCAGACAAATCCAAAGGTATTGTGCTCAGGCCTGAACTCCTGAGAAAGAATTCAGTGAGTTTTAGATGACATCTTCTTGGCACCACTGTAAAATATCTGGGAGGCATCTTTGATTAAGATATGTCATTCTGTCCACATTAAACATATTTCTAGGACTGCCTCCATTCACCTGTGCAACATAGCAAAGCTCAGACACTCCCGGGCTTCAAAAAATGCAGAAAAACATATCCATGCATTTGTTACTTCCAGGCTCGCCTACTTTAATTCTTTATTGTCCAGTTACACCAAAAAGTCTCTAAAAGCTCTCCAGCTTAACAGTCACTAGAAGTAAGGATCAAATCTCTGTACTAGCCTCCCTACCAAAAAGGTTTTTAACAGTAAGGTTCCATCCTACCTTAAGGATCTCATAGTCCCATATCAGCCATCAATAATAAACAATAATTTCTTGTTTACAGATCATACTGAAGGAGCCTTTGGTTGTTGAAAGGTTTAATACTGTCTTGTTTCACCTCAAGGCTGCGATGGATCGTGTCATCATATCTTCCAGATACACCAGAATTAGATAGATAGATTAGATAAAGAGACAGACAGAACTGTAAGGCCCATTATGGTATTGATACTATGCAACCCAGAGTCGATCTTCATAGTAGACACCATGCATTTATGCAAGCTATAGACAGACAGACAGACAGACAGAACTGTAAGGCCCATTATAGTACTGATACTATGCAACCCAGAATGGATCCTCATAGTCATGTGTAAAATTCAGAACAACATTATCACAAGTAACATACGCATGAACAGGACACCATTATAAATCAATGAGGAAACTACATGTCAAGCACCACCTTGCTGCGTAGGCATCAAAGCAAACACACTTGTGACAGGCTCAGTTGATAGTTGTGCACGCATTTTTAAAAGGTGGACCCTCTTACATGACCAAGAGTGAATCTGCATGGTGCAGACTAGTAGACATGCATGAATGTGTCAGACAGTTGTTGTTTTTATTTTATTGAATTCTAGTTAACCAGGCTTAGGCAAAAGAAGAAGAAGCGGAGGAAGAGAGTTGATTGGTAATGATGATTCATGATTTATAAATATATACTAATTTACTAATCACTTATAAATGAAATTATTTTAAGCCTATTAAAATGTAATAATATGCAGTCTGTTGACACTTAACAATAATAATAATAATGTGTTGCAACGTTATAGTTATTTTTTGCATTCTTATGGAGATGTTTTTTCTGTAAGTCAGTTGAGAAGATCAAGGAATTGTTTATATCTACTGCAATGAAAATATGGCAGAATTCCAGCTACAATACAAATGCTAGTAAAGAGTAAACAAAGTAAGACTCAGCCTCTCTTCATTCACAAAAACACATAGATCACCAGGCCAATTAATGATTATTCCACCACAACTGATGCACTTGTATATAACATGTTTAAAAAAACAATTAAGCTGATGAATCCCCCACACACATTATCAGGTGTGTGCATGCATGATTAACTTTTGTCATGCGTGTGTGCATTGTTATGAACAGTTTGTATTTCACACACACACACACACACCTGGATCTTTATAGTGTGCACCATGAAGATTGACTTCTGGTCATGTAGCATCAGAAACTGAAATGGCATATATGAACGTAACATTTGTCAGTAATAGATAGACACGTGCACTCTGTGGGTGTGTAACACAACTTTTTTGTTATGTGTGAAATACAAACTGTAATGACCTGCATTTGTATAGCACTTTTCTAATCTTTTCGACCACTCAAAGCACTTTTTGTCTTTTCGACCACTCAAAGCGCTTTTCTAGTCTTTTTTACTCAAGTGTTCATTCACAAGTGTTCATTCACTCATTCACACACCAATGGTGGTGGCTATACACAGTGTTGCCAGCACATCAGGAAACTAATCATTCATGTACTGTTGGCACATGCCATCGGAGGCAAATCAGGGTCAAGTATCTTGCCCAAGGACACAACAACTTGGAACCCGGAGGAGCCGGGAATCAAACTACCAATCTTCCGACTGGTGAACGACTCTCTACCTGTGAACCACAGCTACCCCCACTGTGCATACCAACGCATGCACAACAACATTTATTAAGTTAATCATGCATGCATAGACCTGTCAAAGTATGTTTCTCAGATTAATTTGACACAAATTAAACCTCATACATATGGGCCTACCTAGTGCGCTTGTGTGTATGCATGTGTGAGTGAGTCTGTGTGAGTCCTCACCTGTGGCACAGAGGGGGGGTCCAGGTGAGGGTCCAGCCCCTCCCCTGCTGATCCTGTGTGCATCCTCGTCATCGGGGGAGAACACCTCCATGTCCTCCAGTGGCGTCCAGCGGGGGTCCTGCTGGGGGGAGGAGGGGGAAGGCTCCAGGGTCACAGAGGGGAGGGGCTGCACCTGCTGCACCCCGCCCTCGCCGAGACCTCGCCCCCCTCCCCCAAGCTCTTTGATCTGCCACACGTCACTACACCACTTCTGACCAAAGACTTTGTCCAGGATAGGGACCCAGTCCTGAGAGACCGACAGGACGGGGGGGCGGTCCGGGTCTGAGGGGGACAATGATGGATCGATTGAGTGATCAAATGACCAATCACCGATCAAGCTGCTGAGGTGCTAAACCAGAAACACCTTTAAGTGCATTCAGGATCTGAAATAATTGTGCGGCATTGAGAGACATCAGAAAGTGTAGGAAGTTTAGAACATTACCTGGTTGCATAAGTATGCACAACCCTGGACTAATACATTGCAAAAGGTGTTTCAGCACCTTTAGCTTTTATCATAGAATTCAGTCATTTTGAGTAGGAGTCTATTAGCATGGCACTTCTTGATAGCAGCAATATGCCCACTCCTCTTTGCAAAAACTGCTCCAAATCTGACATATTAATTCAATTACAATTCAATTTATTTGTATAGCCTACAATCACAAATCAGATTTGCCCCAAAGGGCTTTACATTTTGTACAAAAGCAACACAACATCCCCTGTCCTTAATCCCTCACATCGTACAAGGTAAAACTCCCTAAAATATATTGCAAGGGTATCTACTGTGTCCAACCATATTTACATCACCCCAAAGATATTCAATTGGATTCAGGTCTAGACTCGTGCTTGGCTATTCCAAAAAACTCAATCTTATTCTGATGAAGCCAGCCTGCCACTATCATGCTTGACTGTAGGTATGATGCTCTTTTGGTGATGAGCAGTAGCAGCCATAGTGGCATATTCTCCACTGCATGGCATATTTATCTTTATTTGAGATTAATCAGAGGGATTTTAAATGATGACAGGTGTGTGCTGTACAGTACCTGATTAAAACTGAACAAAGCCATAGCTAGGCCTGAGCAATCTTTTGTTTTAGGTCAAAAACCATGATCTCAGGTAGTACAATTTTGAGATTGTCAAAGCTATAACTTTTTGCTGCTGCCAAGCTCCTAGCATATTTAGTTTGATCAGTGTAAGATGTTCACAATTTCTAAAACGGCTTTAGCGGGATTAGATGTGGAGTCACAGATTATAAACCTAAATAAAAATCAGCACATCTATCGTTATTTCAGTATTTGAAGTCACGCTATTGCATTTATTGTTGTAATGGTATGATGTCAGTTACTGTGATGCTCGTAAATGTTGCGCATTAACACCTGATGTAAAGGAAATTAAATCACAGTATCTGCCAGAAATCCCCAGAAAAATCACAATTCCATTTTATCTTAAAATTAATCAGCCCTCGGCACTTCCCAAGTTACAAGCAGGTGTTACACTATTGTAACACTCGCACTGGAATTTCAATTGTGCTGTAAAGGTTTTAGGTTATGTAAAAGGTGGAAAAAGTTCTTAAATGGTTTATCTTGGTGTTTTTTTCTTTTTACCTGGTATTTTAACAGGGTTGTGCTGAACTCATTTCTATCCACTGTACATGTTTGTCACATTTATGTGATTACTTCCTGTCAGTTTATATCAATCATTCCCAACAGTAGAACTTTGGACAATTTTATCATTAATCACCATTATTCTGAGGTTTAGGACTTGTCAACACCTGACCTGCAGATATTCTGTATTATCAACTCAAAGTAATGAAGATGTAATCATATTGATTGGTTGCACTCACCGTCTGTCTCGGACGTCTTCTTGGACACAGTGTCTTCAGTGATGTCCTCCCGGGCATCCTCAGAGCCACTGGGGGACAGCGAGCCATTCTCTGAGCCTCTCCTCCTCCCCCCACCTACTCCTCCTCTCTCAGAGCTCTTGTCCAGTCTCTCCACCAGGACTCGCTGCTCTCTCTCCATCTTGGTGATTTCCAGCATGAGGTCATCAAATGAAGCCTCCACGATCTTTGTCAACTCACACACAGCAAAGTCCAGGACTTGCTCCATGACTGCCTTTAGTTGGTCTGCAAGAGAGAGATCATCATCACTACCATCATCATTATTATCCCATTCATTTTCATCATCACTACATTCATCATCATCATCATCATTATCAATCACCTTTTATAATAGTCCGTATCTAAGATTATATCATTTCATTATGAAATGATTCTGGATAGAAACTATTTGTTCCTGGTTTATTGATTGATTGATTGATTTTGTTTTCTCTGTGAAAAAAACACAAAAAACAACGTAAGATTTGATAACTGAATAAACTGGATAATCACACAAATGGACAAATTATTTAATGTGGCAATACTACAGTAGTTGTATTCAACTGTACTACTACAGTAGATGTATTTGACTGTAGTACTAGAAGTAAAGTAGATTTAAATTAAATCTCAAAGCTGACTCATTGAATACATGGCAACACTATTCTTCTTGTTTACATCCTGCAGAGCATCACAGGATGCTGTTTCTGATCTGAGAACATGACAATCCCCTGAATCAAAGCAAGACAAGAAAGAAAAGAAAAATATAGAATATACTAGAATAGAATGCATATGAACTTTTTCTAGAGCTGGAACTGATGATTATTTTGTGAGGGGTTCGTTGACTGACTAATTGATTGAACCTTTTAAACTAAGTGAGCAGAGCAGGTTTCAGCTGCAGGCAGTTGACCTACATATATATATATATACACACACATATATACAGTGGCTTGCGAAACTATTTGGCTCCCTTGAACTTTGTGACCTTTTGCCACATTTCAGGCTTCAAACATAAAGATATAAAACTGTAATTTCTTGTGAAGAATCAACAACAAGTGGGACACAATCATGAAGTGGAACACACTTTATTGGATATTTTAAACTTTTTTAACAAATAAAAAACGAAAAATTGGGCGTGCAAAATCATTCAGCCCCATTGAGTTAATACTTCGTAGCGCCACCTTTCGCTGCGATTACAGCTGCAAGTCGCTTGGGGTATGTCTCTATCAGTTTTGCACATCGAGAAACTGATATTTTTGCCCAATCCTCTTTGCAAAACAGCTCGAGCTCAGTGAGGTTGGATGGAGAGCGTTTGTGAACAGCAGTTTTCAGTTCTTTCCACAGATTCTCAATTGGATTGAGGTCTGGACTTTGACTTGGCCATTCTAACACCTTGATATGTTTTTTGGTGAACCATGCCATTGTAGCTTTTGCTTTATGTTTTGGATCATTGTCTTGTTGGAAGACAAATCTCTGTCCCAGTCTCAGGTCTTTTGCGGACTCCATTAGGTTTTCTTCCAGAATGGTCCTGTATTTGGCTCCATCCATCTTCCCATCAATTTTAACCATCTTCCCTGTCCCTGCTTAAGAAAAGCAGGGCCAAACCATGATGCTGCCACCACCATGTTTGACAGTGGGGATGGTGTGTTGAGGGTGATGAGCTGTGCTGCTTTTACGCTAAACATAACGTCTTGCATTGTTGCCAAAAAGTTCGATTTTGGTCTCATCTGACCAGAGCACCTTCTTCCACATGTTTGGTGTGTCTCCCAGGTGGATTGTGGCAAACTTTAAATGACACTTTTTATGGATATCTTTAAGAAATGGCTTCCTTCTTGCCACTCTTCCATAAAGGCCAGATTTGTGCAGTATACGACTGATTGTTGTCCTATGGACAGATTCTCCCACCTCAGCTGTAGACCTCTGCAGTTCATCCAGAGTGATCCTGGGCCTCTTGGCTGCATCTCTGAGTCTTCTCCTTGTATGAGCTGAAAGTTTAGGGGGACGTCCAGATCTTGGTAGATTTACAGTGGTCTGATACTCCTTCCATTTCAATATTATTGCTTGCACAGGGCTCCTTGGGATGTTTCAAGCTTGGGAAATCTTTTTGTATCCAAATACAGCTTTAAACTTCTCCACAACAGTATCTCGGACCTGCATGGTGTGTTCCTTGTTCTTCATGATGCTCTCTGCACTTTAAACAGACCTCTGAGACTATCACAGTGCAGGTGCATTTATACAGAGACTTGATTACACAGGTGGATTCCATTTATCATCGTTAGTCATTTAGGTCAACATTGAATCATTCAGAGATCCTCACTGAACTTCTGGACAGAGTTTATTGCACTGAAAGTAAAGGGACTGAATGATTTTGCACGCCCAATTTTTCGTTTTTTATTTGTTAAAAAAGTTTAAAATACCCAATAAAGTGTGTTCCACTTCATGATTGTGTCCCACTTGTTGTTCATTCTTCCCAAGAAATTACAGTTTTATATCTTTATGTTTGAAGCCTGAAATGTGGCAAAAGGTCACAAAGTT
Source organism: Eupleurogrammus muticus (assembly GCA_036785175.1). Lineage (NCBI taxonomy): Eukaryota > Metazoa > Chordata > Actinopteri > Scombriformes > Trichiuridae > Eupleurogrammus > Eupleurogrammus muticus. The sequence goes on along the minus strand of JAYKQN010000011.1, from coordinate 24,180,438 downwards.
CAAGGGAGCCAAATAGTTTCACAAGCCACTGTATACACACACACACATATATATATATATATATATATATATATATACTGACTTCAAAATATTTTTTATGCAATTTGAGATGCAATCTACGATTACTTTAATTACTAATTAGTTGATTAGTTGTTTTGGCCATAAAATGTCTTAAAAAGCTGAAAAATGTGACCAATGTTTCCCAAAGTATTTCCACTTGAAACTGGTCTGTGGCTGTTTGAAAACCTTGGATCTAAATTTATAAAGTATAAACCACCTCATCAACACACATTTTCTCTCACACGCGCACACCACACACACACACACACACACACACACACACACACACACACACACACACACACACACACACACACACACACACACACACACCCCAAGTGGTCTTGTAAACGTGCAGCTGTGTTTCTCAAAGTGAACATTATGTGCAAAAACAGAATGCTTCTATCAAAGTACTCAGTGGCAAGTAAAAACCTTCCTGCATGTCCATCTGTCCACTGTCCTCCAATTAAACATGTGACCTGTCTGCTGCTGTCATGTGACTGGCAGCAGCAAGATGACCCACTTTCCTCTTTTGAAAATAATAAAGAATGAATCTGTTAATTCCTACTTATACTGGCAAACAGGCAACAAGCTGAATGTGTCAGGGTGTCAGTATGAGTGACAGACGCTGTGACTGTCTTAATGCAGATGGCTTCGCAGATGTCCACATTTGTCATATCTGATTAATAAATGCACTGTTCATATTAATCTGCAGCAGTTATGTTGCACATACAAAGATTCTGCATTTTCATCAAAAACATTTTTGACAGGTTTAATTATATATTTATCACAAATGTACTGTATGTTCTAAACATGTTTTTTATATATAATTGAGTGGGTGTGTTCCTATAGCAGAGCTGATTGGAGGTTTATTTAGGTTGTTTAAGACCCAGCTTACAACCCAAGTTATTTTTACATGTATAAACTCATGTTATGCCTTCCTGAAGAATTTATAAATCATTCTCAAAATGACTTATACACAAAGCTGAAATACTTGACTGATCATCCCACCTGTTAAAAACAGATGATTGACAGAAACAGTGATATGGAAAATGGATACAGAAGTGTGTCTGAAATTATCCTGCCACTAAAATAATTTTTATTTTCCCAGGTTATTCCCATTAAAAATAATTTTCAGCAGAAGATATGGTGGATAAGGTTCAGGTTCACAACAGATAAAGAAGTCAACTCAGCCTTTTATTCAGAACCAGCTGCTCTGCTTCCTGAAAGAGGTTCATTGTGAAATACCTCAATATGAGTTGCTTTAGCACCTCCTGCTTCCCCCAGGGACAGACATAATTACATAGAAACATTCCACACAGGTACAAACATCCCTGTACAGACTCCACAGGTACAGACATCCCCGTAGAGACTCCAAGGGTACATACGTCTCTGTAGAGACTCCACTTTGATTGGCTGTAATACTTTACCCTGTTTGCTTTAGCGCTGTGATTGGCTGAAGGCCTCTCTTTAGTGGTTTCTTGCTGTAATGGTGGAACTTGTTTGTGTAATCAGCATCAGATGTGATAGCAGGGTGTGCCCCACACAGAACACAGATCCAGTCTTATGGTTACTGCTGAGCAGAGGACTGCCACAGGGCAAGACAACCTCTTTATAGAGACAAAGTTAACCCTTCGTTAACTCACACTAATGATCCGCTGAAGTGTGTGTGTTAACCCTTACTGTGTTCGTTAAAAACCAAACAAAGTGCAGAACCAATCCAGTCTTCAAGGGCAGAGTTTCACATGTTGGCTCAGTGACATGCAGAAGTTGTTTTAATGAGGAGGAAAAGGGAGGAGGGAGCAACATTTCGGGGAAGGTGTGTTTTTAGCATGTTGATGATCGGTCTGTGGAACAATCTCTGCTCATATATTTTCCTGTTTTTCTCACTACATTATATGAAGTGTGAGGTGCCAAGTGTAACTCATCCTGATTTTTTAAAACTCCTAATTTAGATGCATTGGTTCACTGTTTTGCAAAAAAAGTCTTTGTCTTCTCATTTGTATTTCTGCCTAAACCTTTTGCTTTATAAATATACATGCTTCTTTGACAGTGTAAATTATTAATTATGTATTTTATATAAATAATTATTGTGTTGTAAGTGTTAAATTTACATTATTCACATTATTAAATTTCCGCATAACAGAGTAAAAGAGTTAGTCTTTAGTCTGTTTGTTTCAAATTCCCCATGATAGTAAAAGTGCTCTAATGTGAAAGCAGCGTTGGGCTTTTACTGTGATAGTCCCAATGGTGCTTCCAGGCTGCCTGCAGGATTTACCTGCAGCTGCTCCTGTTTAAGAGCAAGGTTACTTGCTAGTTTATTGCAGCACTTCCGTTCCTCCACCTGGACGCTGAATCAGTTGCAGAGCAAACTTATAGTAGTTCACTTTATCAACATTAGAATAATTCAGATATACAAGTGAGACATTTGACAGCTCTGCAATCTGCATCATTATTTTTTATTCACTTCTTATAATTAAAGAAATCTGCAGTATAATTTTATTTCACTTTTTATAATTAAGGGCAAATAAAAAATGAACTTTATGAATAAAGTGAGTAAAAGAGGTTAATGTTTACTAGAGCTTTGATTAATGGTTTTGTCTGAAAAGGATAACGGTCAGAACAGCTTCAGTTTATGAACTAGTGAATGATTAATTTATTTCCAACATTAAATAAATTGGCAAACAGATAATAAAACAAACCTCTGTATCCCCTTCCTCACTTCTCCTAATTCACTTATTTAGCCAACTTCATAAATGTTCTAAAACCATATCAAAATTATACAACTATCCTGTGTTTAAAACTCAAATGTTTGCTGTGTTATAAAATAAATGAAAACGGCCTTTAAAATTCATTAAACTCCAATAAGATCCTTTGTTCTTTGATGTATTTCCACCCACAGGTCCTCCCACTCACTGAAACACAAACTTGGCTTTGTTGTATGACCACAATGTTTTTTTAAATTAAATTCTCCTCTAGTTTAATTTCATAGAAAACTGAATAAAAAAAATGGAAACTAAAATATGTGAATTCATATGATGTGATGATTTAAGTTAAAAAAGATTGTTTCATGGATCATATGATCAAAACTAACATATGAAAACATCAATGATGTTAAACTGGCCAAAACATTTATACTTTTTTGTGTTTTTGCACCTGATGTTTGTTCTGGTGTAAAAGCAGGTGAGCTTGTCTTGTCCTCTGAGTGGTCAACATCCCTGTAGCTTTTTCAGATATCGCACTCTGTCTGTGTGAAGTGTGAGACGCGTCAGAGCAGAACAAACCAGCTCTGTGTGTTTTATCAGCTCCGATCAGACTCCATTACACACAGATCGGAGCCAGCTGATCTGAGAGCAGCTCAGAGGAGGGGCTGGAATTCCCCTAATAAGCCTCATATTGTGCATTAATGAGGGGAAATATAGATCAAACTCACTGCTCTGTTCAAACACTGACTGGCTTTATGATGTTTTAAATATGGTATCTGCAGGTTCAGATTTTTGGCCTGTGATAAAGATTCATTTTTGATCATTTCAGCACTCTACTGCTGCGGCCACAACACGCAGAAAGAAACTCGTTAGTGCTCCAGGTCTATTTCTGTTTTCTTGAGAACAGAGCAAATTCAGTCAGCCACATGTTTAAAGCATGAAGATGATGTGTGTTACTGAGCTGGAGGAAGAGCTGATTTCATTTACTTCAGCAGCGCTGAACTCGGCAGCTGAGTTTCTATCAACAGCTAAAACTCCTGTTGAAAACAAATAAAGAACTGATAACCTGCACATCTGCAGCTCTAAGTTCACATTCTCTATCTGCAGCTCTATGTTCATAGAAGATCTTTGCAACAACCTCAGCATCAACCTTATAAGCAGCCTCAGTAGCAGCCGAATCGGAGGCTACGGAGCAGACTGTTTATGAGAACGTGTGACATCAGCTCATCTTCCCGGCCCAAACGTCAAAAATGTTGGGTTCAGAAGGTTGTTCTTTGATCTGCAGATTTTCTGTAGACGATCACCTCATGTATATGAACTTTGACCAAGTTTAACATTTGACACCGAAACAAGATAAAAATACCAGAAAATCACACAGACAGAACCTGTACAGGAATCATTTATTATGTTGCTTTACTCCAGTTTTAAAAAGACCTTTAGGGATTAAACAGGACACATCACATGCAGATAAAACACTGGAAATCAAAAATATAAAATAATCTAATCTGTGATGTTTGATGTTTAAAGTGATCTGGTGTGTGTCATGTTCCTTCATCACTTAGACTCATCATAGAAAGCGCTCATCATTGATTATTGTTTTTCACTGATGAATTGATTCTAAAACCATAACAACTAAAGAAAAATAAGCATATTGTGATAAAGTTCATTCTTTTCCATAATGTAATGATAACAATTTACTTTACAATTTACTTTAATTAAACATTCATAAAAACTCCCAGCCTAGTTCATTATAGGTAAGACTGCCGACCGGACTGCTGTCCAGAAGGCCATCATTCAAGCAAGAGAGTAAGACGCAGAAAGAAATGAACAAATAGGCTGTTCCCAGAGTGCTGCATCAAGGCACCTCAATGGGAAATCTGTGCAAAGGAAAAAGTGTGGCAGAAAATGCTGCACAACGAGAAGAGGTGACCGGACCCTGAGGAAGATTGTGGAGAAGGGCCGATTCCAGACTTTGGGGGATCAGCGAAAGCAGTGAACAGAGTCTGGAGTAGAAGCATCCAGAGCCACCGTGCATGGGCGTGTGCAGGAAATGGGCTACAGGTGCCGCATTCCCCAGGTCAAGCCACTTTTGAACCAGAAACAGCGGCAGAAGCGCCTAACCTGGGATACAGAGAAGCAGCTGGAGGAAGACTGGGGAGAAGGAAATGCCCAAATGCCTGAAGTCCAGTGTCAAGTACCCAGAGTGAGTGATGGTCACATGTGTCAAACTCAGGTCCTGGAGGGCCGGTGTGGCTGCAGGTTTTTGTTCCAACCAAGCAGTAACACACCTGATTCTACTAATGAAGAAGGGTTATAGTGCTTGATTAGTAGAATCAGGTGTGTTACTGCCTAGTTGGAACAAAAACCTGCACCGACTCGGCCCTCCTTTGACACCCCTGGTCTAGGGTGCCATGTCAGCTGCTTGCCAACTCTTCTGACCTGAACCCAATATCGAATCTGTGGGATATTGTGAAGAGAAAGTTGCGAGATGCCAGACCCAAGACTGTGGATTCCCGACCAAGTATTGAGTGCATAACTGAACATATTTTTTTACGGTTGACTATTTTTGGTATTGAAAACACTTTTCTTATATTGGTCGGATGAAATATGCTAATTTTTTGAGATAGGGATTTTTGGTTTTTCTTTACTTTTTTGCCAAAATCATCAATATTAAAACAATAAAAGGCTTGAACTACTTCAGTTGTGAGCAATGACTCTAAAATATATGAAAGTGTAATGTTTATCAGTATATTACAGAAAATAATTAACTATCACAATATGCTAATTTTTGAGAAGGACCTATATTTCTCTTCAGTGAATTGGTGAATTTTTGACCTGATAATAAACAAACACCTATGTATATATTTGAGATTTTGACTTTTGGTCATGACAGCACATCTGATGCATCACTGAGCTAAAATTGCTTTTTATTATTAATTATCAACATTCTTATATATGTTTCTATATAAACAATGTTTGGTTACTCACATCAATTTAAAATTTATAATAAAAGCGATGTAAACTCAAAGTAATTCAATTTAAACTGAAAACTTTCTGTCTGTCCCTCTCAGGATATGCATGTTTTTACTGACATTTTTTTAACTATCATTTCCCAACAACATGGTAACATCTGAGAGATTATGGATATATTAATACAACTGGATACTGGACCTAAAAATTGTCACTGTTCACTTTAATGGAAGTTGCTTGCCTCCTGACTTATATGCCATAAGAGTTCCTGATTTTTTTAATGCTATATGTGGTTCTATGCTAAGGTAACCTTTATGCGGGAAGTTAACGTTAACAAATCGTTAAAGCTGACTGTATATGGATATAGCTGCAGACGGCACAATGATGTGCATCCTTTTAATGATCCCACTGGCCAAAATGAGGAGCAGTCTACCCCTGCAGCCACAGCCGCTCCAACTAATGCCCTCTACCTCACCTAAGTCCCTAAAACAACATTCCACATAGTGCAACTTCTCTCAAGACCCACATGTTTGTGTTCTGAAATCTACTTTTTAATTAATTAATCCACAGGAGTGCTATTTAAGTGAAATCTTTTCTTTTGTCATCTGTTTAGTTCATTTTATTTCCTCAATATTTTTCCTTGATCAAGAAAGACAATACATTGTTATCATTGTTTTAATTTTTTTGGCCTTGGTGGCCTGACTTTTGGCCATTGTGCCCTCAAAAAAGACACACACAAAGGGCCAAGTGGCCTTGTCCCTAAAATGATGAAATTCCAGGCCTGGTTCCATGTTATGTGGCCCATAGGACCTAATCAGTAGCGCCATGATGATGGTCTGGGGCCTCCATCATACCCTGGAGAGATGAGCATGAACATCCTGGCCCCAAAGCTGTGATGAAAAGTTCTAGAATACTTATTTAGAACTTTTCAGACTATTAGAAAGGTTTTTGACAGATACAAAGTCATGTCAAAGTCAAATCTTAAAGTTTATTAACAGAGGTTAGACCGGTGTCCGGTCAACAATTTACAGGCTTGCCTTTTCCCGATTGCAGTCCATTGGAAAATAATTTTTTGGGTTGCATTGAATTTTTTTTCCCACGGTACAATGGTACAGTTGCTGACAGGAAAGGAGCCGAAGCTGGTACATGAGGTCGAGAGGTGCCAGTTATATTTGGGCCCAAGTCAATGCACCGAGCGGGTTTCCCCAAGAGGGGTTGGACTATACCATTTTGAAGTTGCCGAAGTTGCCGCAGGGATGCAAATATATGTTTCCACCTGGCTTGGTGCCTAGGCATTGGGGTTAACCTCTGTTAAAGAGAAGGTAGCCTCCCTTTATCTTCAGGTGGGGGGATTGGTCCTGATCTGCCACAAGTATCTCAGGGTCTGGTTCACAAGTTAGATAAGGAGGACAGAAGATTCCCAGACTTATTGGGGCGGCATCTGCAGCAATGTGGACTCTGTATCGGTCTACCAGTCAATCTATGTTACTACCCTTACCTCTGGGTAGGAATAGAAACAGGATCAGGCTCTGGGTAGGAATAGAAAGGACAAGATCGCTAATATAAGCATCTGAAACTGCTGCCCCTGTGAACCAACTCAATTAAGCATTAGAAGTGGATGGATGTATGATCACAGCTGTGATTATAGTCTGAATATATTTGTTTCCTTAATCTGGGGCCAAAGTTCATATCTGATCTGAGCTTCAGTAGTTAATGTAACTTCTGAAACATTTTTTGTCCTGTTGATAATGAAGTGAAGCAGTTTGAAGACATTATGTCTCAATAATGTCAAACAACAAACCAAAGAATACATTATATACATTATACAATTATTTCAGACTGTCTCCACAGCTGTCAGTCAGCACCAAGAAAGATGAGAAATTTTACAGCATATTTGTTTGAATGGAAAAAGTGATTGATTGTTTGATTGATTGATTGAGCTCTCAGCATATTAAAATTTGGAGCGATTAGATAGCAGCTGCATAAATCTCACATATGCTTAATGATCTGCTGCAGCTCTGCTGCTGCTTGTCTGCTGATATAAATCTGAGGAGCTGACAGAGTAAAGAGCAAAAAAGCAGCAGCTGGATGATGAATCACAGGAAGTGAGGAGAAACCTAAACTCCCAACACCTGTGATGTTATCAAGTTAACAAGACTTTGACCAAAAGACTTACACTTGGCCTTATTCAGGGGCTCCTCATCGGTCATTGTCATGTTTTATTCATACATTAAGATATACTCATATGAAAGTTTGGATTCAAGATTTTTCCCTTTTCAATCATTGGTTGTTTGGATCAGCAATTTCAGTTAATACATCATAAAGTAGTTGAACACAGTGATATTTGAGGAGTGAAATAACATTTGTAGGATTTATGTGTGCAATAATTAAACAAAAGTAGGCATGTACATTAATGTAGAAACCCTTGTTTTATTGATTTGAATAACTTTAGTATTCTTCAACTATTCAGGACATTTTGCACATGGGGGTGTTGTATGTAACATTTTGAGAAAAATATTTTTGATGAAATAAATAGTAATATTTTAAGAAAATAGTTTTTTGGACATATGTTTCTATGAAATTTGATAATGAATCATTTTTTACTCTGTAAGAACAATTATTTGTGGATTGAAGTTTTTCTATTTAGCTGAATGCAGGCGGATCGAATTTGACTGATGACGACAATGATTTTCTTCATTATTGATGAAGGCATTATTTGCCGCAGTAATAACTGGTTACTATTATTGACCCAATGATGCCTATAAACATGTTCACTTTATATTACCATCAATTCATTATCTGACTGTAGAATTGTTGTTTTAACCACTTCCTCTCTACAGCAAACAATGAGTCACCAGATCAATGATTGAAGCTTGAAATTCATGTCACTGCTCTGCAAGTTCATTTAACAATTGCAGCTTCTCCTCCTCTTTCTCGCCTTCTCTAATCCTCCTCTCTTTTACTTCTCATCTTCTCCACCTCCTCTCCTCCTCCCCCTCTTCCCAGGGTGAGAAGGTGTGGGAGTGTCTCCTTCTTAAGTCTAAAAGCTGTGACCTCTGACCTCAGCGTGTTGGTTGCAGCCTCATTATTTTACGTTTTTTGTGCTTGAGGACATGAGCCAACCCACAATTAAACTCCGCCCACATCAGAGTCAGAATTCAGACATGATTTGCTGTTGCTGGGGTGATGTCACTATCTCCCCGGGTTGTGGCGTGTCAGAGTGGTGGCCTGGTTTACCAGGGAGGGTGGGAGGGAGGGGTTGAAAGGGAGAAAAAAACAGAGAGAGAGAGAGAGCTTTGCGTGTCAGATGTGTTCATGCATGCGTGAGAGTGCGGCAGCATCCTCACATCAGCAGCCGACAGTTTTTCTTTCTCACATGTCAGTGCATGTGTGTGTGTGTGTGCGTATGTGTGCAGCTGAAACACACTCATACAAACAGTGAGTCTGAAGGCTGGTTTCTGAAAAGTGGTTTGTTCAATGAATTTTATGTTTATATTCTACACACACACAAAAAAAAAAAACACACACACACACACACGCTGAGTCACTGATTGATCAGTATGTCAGACTCATCCTCATCCACCTGCTCCTCAGTTCTGAATCAGATGATAGAGAAAAAACCTGGAGCAGAAACTGCTTGATACAGCTTGATACTGATTCAACACCACTACCACCATCCAAACAATCAATCAGATCTGCTTTTTTAGATTTATTTTCTTATAATCAGCTGTTTAATTCTTCTTTTTTGATAGAACCAAATGACTGAAGACAAAGACAAAACATCTGAGATAATATAAAATAAAAGCATAAGGCTGAAGATTTTTTTCATTATTGATTGTTTTAAATATTTACAAATATTAATGATTTATTAGATCACTGATGCGAAAGCATTATGACTCAAACAAACAATGATACACAAGTATCTAAGTAAACTAAGTACAATTTTAAGATACTTGTACTTTTATTTGATGCTATTTTATACTTCCCTAAATTCACCTAAACGCTGCAGTTACTGAAGATCAGGGTTTTCATTTTTTACATAAACTAATAAACTTAATAATAATATCATATTATCTTTTTTCTATTATTTGACTCTTTTTGTTTAAAATTTGTGTGGTTTCATGTTGATAATCTAAAACATTACATGTGTATTTAGTGATTAAAACAAGTAGGATAATATACTATAAACTAGTATATTATATACTATATATTATTATATATATATATATACACACACTATATAACATATATACCATATTTTATATCACAGAAACAAAGTGATATAAATAATATTAAAAAGTACTTGTGTCTTCATAATTTTAGTTTTGATATTTATACTTAAGTATTTTTACTGAGGTATTTTTCAAATTCAGGATTTTGGTATTGAGTATTTTTTATTACAGTATTTGTTCTTTAACTGCAGTAAAGAATCTATAGTTGTTATTTTACTGATTAATCTGTTGATTATTAGTTTGTTTCACAATTTAAATCATTGAACAAACAGCAGATTTTCTGTCAGAGGATTAAATGAGACAATTTAAAGGTTTTCGCACCAAAATAAAAAAAGGCACACATTGAGACAAAAACACACACAAAGAAGCAGAAACAGCGGAGTTCAGTGTGTTGTGACATGTATGATCGCATGAGATGCCTCTGTCTCTGCCTGACAGACTCTGGATTCATCAGCAGCAGAAACAGACACAAACTGACAAAGCACTGGTCGCCATTTTGGCCTCAGTGCTCCCTCTGAGGCCTGAAGGGAAGACGCCGAGCTGACGAACTAACTGAAGCTCGTAAAAATACCAGCAAGGCTGTTTTCCTGCACGCATCTGTTATAAAGCATCTCATTAAACTCTAACAACAAGCTTTGTTTCCTAAGTTTTCTTCAGCAGACGAGAACATCAGTAGCAAAAGATTATAGATTATTATCAATCAACTCGGGGTCGAATTATCCTTTTCTCCTATTTCCCCTGAATATATGTTAAAATAAGTCTCTAAATTAGTAAAGATGTTTTAACACTATTATGCAGATTTGAAGATAAACATGAACAGCTCTTAACATTACTTTAAATGTTTCAAGTTTCTAAGGATCAGCTGATTAATTATTGATTGATCATATTATTGATCTGTGAGTAATTTGTTGAAATTAAAATCCTTAAATTATTAGTTCATCTTCACACTTCTGGAAAATGTTTTCAACTCACAGCTAATGGAAAGAAGAACTTTCATAATGCACAGCAGCAGTGTTAGCAGCAGCGTTAGTTTGAATGTGTAGATATTTGTGATCAGAATTTCCAATAAAGAAAATCACACACAATAAATGTTTTTTTGTGGTAATCAGAGACACACACATATTAACAAGTGTGCGCATGCATGATTGACTTTATAAATTTTGTCATGCCTGCAAAAAGAGAACTGAAGAAGCCATTTGGATGAAAGGTGAAATGTCTTCAAGCTCCAAGGAAAAAAAGTCTTGTATGTTATGTAAATGTTACACACACGTTCATCTTCATAGTGCACACAGAGAAGATCCACTTCAAAGCATCTGAAACTGCAAACATAAGTATGCGTGCAACATGCTTGTGCCACACTTAGTTGAAAGTTGCCCACAGATTATGAAACAAATTGGACCTCTCACTCATGTGCGTGCGTGCACGTACTTGTACGCACACACACACACACACACACACACACACACACACACACACACACACACACACACACACACACACACACACACACACACACACACACACACTCCCTATCGGGGTCAGACTTAAACACAAAATGAAATGATACGACTGTACTCTGAGCTTTAACCTGTGATGTTTTAAATTCACACAACTGCAACATTCAACTGTTCACTCCTTCACTTTCATTTCACCAGAAAAAAATCTTTTATATTTCTCAAGAAGTCAGATTTTAGTATCAATACTAAAACTTTGTTCTTGAATCTAAAACTGATCAAACATCCTCAAAGATCACTGATACATTTATACTCAGACTTAATTCAAATAAAAACATTATGGATAATTACTAGAGCTTTATTTATATATTATAATCTGTGATTAAAGTATATTAGTGGTTTATATCTTAGTGGTGAACAGCTGAATAAAGAGAAACTCACTTTTGTTTGTTAGTAATAGATCAGGTTAAGAAATAAATACTGCACAGACAAAATAAACTGTTGTTACTGGATATTCTAGAAAAGATTGTTTGTAACAATGAAAAAGTTCCTGATCTTTTTTTTTTTTTTTTTTTTTTAATATCGGATAGCTTTAGTTGCTACATGAACATTTTATTTAGTTTTTTTTCTTTTGTTTCAGTCGTAATTAATGGTGTTGTAAAGGATCGTCTCCGGTATTAAAATATTTCCCACCGCCATAATCTTTGACCCTTTAGGTTATACAAGTAAAGCTGAGCTTCTCCTCCGGCAGTTTCTCCTAGAGATCCATTTGAGGGGTGTAGGAGGCGTGTTGGAGATGTGTAGAAGACGCGTTGGACTGCTGGCTGACCTGGAGGTGTGAGCCCATGTGGGACTTGGTGTGATGGATCCGTCCTGACACCCTGTGAAAGACTTGTCTTGTGTCCAGCAGTTGTGATGTGTCTTTGTCTCCTTTTCTTCAACAGATTAAAGCTCGACGCCATGTCCATGTCTCTCCACCATCCTGACACACCATGAGGCCGCTCGTCTTGCCTGGTCTCCTGCAGTGTATTGCTTCTTTGTCCTGGTGCCCTACACCCCCACCTCTGCACCATTGCCAACCATTCCTGAAGAGGTCATGTCAAGGAAGGCTGTAAATCTAATTTTATGACCTGTAGGTTGGTGGAATGGAGGCCTTGCTCCTTTCTGGCTGCTGTGCCAGCTCTAAACCTGTTTCTATGCGCCTGCAGCTATGTGAAGAGTTGCTCAAGTATTTACACTGAGATCCTAGAACTCACATCACACATCTGCTTCAATTAAACCGCAATTAAGACCTGACCCTTCAGACCAGAGCTGGAGCCACACTGAAGCTCATTTTGTGCTGCTGAACATGTCAGAGAGACGCTCATGAATCTTTGCTTTTATCACCTCCAGCTCAGACACACACACACACACACACACACACACACACACACACACACACACACATTGCTGTTTTACTCATAAAATCCTGAAAACGGCTGCAGAGTTACGCAACCAGGGGAGGAGTGCCCACAACTGTGTTTGCGTTTGCTTGTGTGTGTGTAGTGTAACGTACCCACGACACGTCCTCGCTGCTCCAGGCGGCGGGTGTCTGGAGCTCCCTCGGGCTCGGAGCCCCGTCCCGTCGGGCTGTGGAGCGCCTGCTCTGGCTTTGTCCGCTCCGCCGCTGCGCGGCCGCCTCCGCCACCGTTATTGTTGTTCCCGGAGCCGTCTCCGTCTCCTCGTCCGCGGTTCTCGCGGCTCTGCAGCTGTACCTGGAGCCGGTGTATCTCCTGCTCCTTGCTAGCCGTCTCCAGCAGCAGGGTGTTGAGGCTGGAACCCACCGTGTTGCTGATTTCCTGGACCGCGAGCTGCACGACCTGCTCCAGGACGGACTCCAATTGGCCCTGGAAGAACGAAATGTACACGGCCCCGTTCATGGTGTCCGCTGGCTCATTCTCGGGTCCCCGGCCCTCCCCCCTGTTCCCCGGCCTCCCCCCCTGTTCCCCGGCCTCCCCTGGAAGTCGCTGGTTATACACGGTCCACAGCTGCCGCTCCGGCGGTGACTTGGCTCTCCTTCCCCGGGTCTGCTGCTCTATCCGCCGCGGCAGCAGCGCGCCGTGTTCCGCCTCTGCGGAGTGGCCGTAAAGACTGCGGTAGAGGCGCAACGGCTTTTCCTGTCCACATGTCGCGCCCTGCAGTCAGCCAGCACGCCATCTTGGCTCCGGAAAAAAAACATCAGGCATCCCGCATTTTGGGAGAGTTGGAGGATTTGTGACGACACTGTAAACAACAAATTCACCTGCTGAAACAAAACGTGTTGGTTTTTGAGGCTTCGTTTTTGTTTGTCCTTCTTGCATTTGATTGACACTAACATTTGTTCACTACAAACAACTACACTTGTTTACTAAAAAAGCATCAAACTGGTATTTTCTGCACTTACAGTTTTATGCACTGATCCATGGTGAAATGTTTTATTTATGTGAAAAAAACAAGTGCCCTGGTGACGATAATTTAAATTCAGAATTACAACCAGGATTCTCTGTTTCTTTTAGATAGTATGTTTTCTCCCATTGATCAGTGTGTGTGTGTGTGTGTGTGTGTGTGTGTGTGTGTGTGTGTGTGGTTCTACCAGGTTCTTCAGTCTGTCAGCTGTAGCAAATGTAACTCTTAAATGATCTGTGAAAAATATGTGCCTGTGGGAGCAGCTCCTTGTTGAGGAACAACATAAGTTAGAAGGAGTCAGAACTGACGCTGATGTGCTGTCCCGTGCAGCCTGATACACACATTTCTCCTCCATGATGAGAGTCTGATTGTTCTTCGGATTCTTCTGGGAGAACAGAGCGTGGCAAATCAAGCTGTGGTGGGAGATCAACATGTCAAAAAGGTGGGTGGGCGGAACCTGCAGGACAAGGCCTTTCAGACTTAAAACAGTGGATGAATAACATACAGCCATGTCAGCACTGAGCCACATGTCTCCTGGCCTTGTTCCCTCTAATTTGTTATGTATGTTAATATTTGTCCTCCAGCTCTTCATGTTAGGATTCGTCAATCCTAACCAGTGTTGCTCTGTCTGTCTCACAGTTTACTGTAATGTGTCTAAAACAATACATATATATATATATATATATATATATATATATATATATATATATATATATATATATGTATATATATGTATGTATGTATTGTTTTAGACACATTACAGTAAACTGTATATATATATATATATATATATATATACACATTACCATTTAAAAGTACAGATGTGATCAAATTAGAAACAAACCATTAGGTCTGCAGTTATAAACTAATTTATTGTGATCTAAATAATTCAAAACATTTGAAATGTTTATCAGAAGTTGCAGAGAGTTTTCTTTTGAAATGAGAGACACAGACTTACACACATTACCCACAAACACAGGAAATGAGTCACACACCACCCTCAGTGCCACTTCTACACTTTAGATTTAGAGATCAGCTTCTCTGGTTTATCCTCACCCATATAGATGAAGTTCTGTAAAATTTGTCATAAACATTCCTTAAACTCATACAGAGGTGTGATGAAGTAATATAAGCTGTGTGTGTGTGTGTGTTTTCAGGAAACTTCTGAGACTGACAGTGTTGAGTATGCTGTAAAATCCACTTGATCAGGTTGAGTTTGACCCAGTGACACAACAAACTATAAACTCATCAGCTCCCATAAAGTTCATCCCACAGGTTGAAGATGTGCACAGTGAAGGAGACATAACATTTGAACAGATATTCACAGTTGTCACAGTTGGAACACAAAGCATAATTTTGTTAATACAGATAGAACTCACTGAACAAAATCTTAAAAATCTTGTTTGAGCTGATGTAATTCAGGCTGCTTTTCAATGATCCACACACACACATACATACACACACACACACACATAGTGATAGTGATATGTTGTCTGCAGGCCTGATGACATCAAGGACCAGATCTGGAAAAACCTGTTAGGATGAAAGAGTTTTTGCAAGGTCAATATAATAATCTACTACTATAATAGTAGTAAAATAGTATAATACTATACTACTATTATATAATATTATAGTAGACCAGGGGCGGAGAATCCTGGTCCTGAAGGTGCTCATGTGGGTGCAGGCTTTTGTTCTCACCAGGCTCTAGTGGTTGATGAGTAGAATCAGGTGTATTACTGTTGGTTGGAACAGAAACGTGCAGTCACACAGGCCCTGTTTCTGTATTTGTCAATGAGCGTCCTGCAGCTGTCAACAGGTATTTTGGCCCACTCCTCATGAGCAAACTGCTCCAGTTGTCTTGTTTGATGGGTGTCTTCTCCAAATGGCATGTTTCAGCTCCTTCCACAGATGTTCAATGGAATTCATATCTGGGCTCATGGAAGGCCACTTTAGAATAGTCCAACGCTTTTCTCTCTGCCATTCTTGGGTGTTTTTGGCTGTGTGTTTTGGATCATTGTCCTGTTCGAAGACCTATGACCTGCGACTAAGACCAAGCTTTCTGACACTAGGCAGCACATGATAATCGATAGATAGATAGAATGCCATGATAGTCTTCAGATTTAATTTTACCTTGCACACATTCAAGACACCCTGTGCCAGATGCAGCAAAGCAGCCCCAAAACATTACTGAGTCTCCTCCATGTTCCACCGTAGGGACAGTGTTCTTTTCCTGATCCTTTCCACCCTGGTTATTCCCAAAGAGAATCTCAGTGTGTTCATCCTTGCTATCTCTAGCTCTGCCTCCTGTCTTTTCCTCAGTGACACTGTCTCTACCCAAACAGCATTACTGGTCTCACACATCACACCTGTCCACACTCTCCATTGCTCTGCACTGTTGAGTAATAAAAAGCCTCCACCTTCTTTACCTCTTCTCCCTGTAATCTCCTTCTTCTATTTGAGTCCTTCTCATTCACACACGTGTACTTTGTCTTGCTGTGGCAAATCTCCACCTCTCTTGCTTCTCCTCAACCTGTTTCCTGCTCTCACTGTAGATCACACTATCATCTGCAAACATCACAGTCTGTGGAGATTTCTGTCTAATCTCATCTGTCAGCATGTCCATCACCATATTAACAGGAAGAAGTTTAGAGATAATCTCCGATGCAGTCCCATCTCCACCTTGAACTCCTCTGTCACACCTACAACACACCTCACCACTGTCTTACAGTCCTCAAACATGTCTTGCACTGCTCTAACATAATTCTCTGCCACTACAGACTTACTCATATAATACTACAGGTTCTCTCTGAGCACCCTGTCATAAACTTTCTCCAGGTCTACAAAAAATGATTATAGCTCCCTCTGATCTTCTCTGTACTTCTCTATCAACATCCACACAGCAAATACTGCATCTGTAGTACTGTTTTGGCATGAACCATACTGCTGTCATACTGCCCATAGTCAACTAGCTTCAACTAGTCTTTCCTGTAACTTTATTGTATGGCTCAGCAACCTAGTTCTAGTTGCTACAACTCTGAACATCATGGTTGTTCTTAAAAATGGGCAACAGCACACTTCTTCATCGCTCAGCTATCTTCTCACTATCTAAGATTCCTATTTAACAACCCAGTCAGAAAATCTATTGCCACCTTGGCTACACACTTCCATACCTCCATAGAAGTATCATCAGGACTGACTGCCTTTCCACTCTTTATCATCTCCATCAATGCCCCCTCACTTCATCCCTACAAATATTTATCATTTTCTTGTCCACTACAGTCACCTCTTCTTTTCTTCATTCTCCTATTCTTTTTTTTTTATTCCTTAACTCCTAAAGTATTCTTTCTATCTTTCCCATCACACTACTGGTATCTGTCAGTACACTTCCATCCATATCCTTAATCACCCCAACCTGATGCAAGTCATTCCTATCTCTGTCTTCATTTCACCACAGAGTCTTCTTATCTACTTTCCTTCCAGATGACACACCAAAAACTGTCCTACCTGTCTCCCTGATCAAATTATCTGCTGCATGTTGTCCAGTCATCAGGAAACACCTCATGAGCATGCAGAGCCTGTTTCAACTCTCTCCTAAAAGTCATGCAACTCTCTTCCACCAGCTTCCACCATTTTGTCCTCTGCTCAGCCTTTGCCCTCTACAATTTCCTCCCCACCAGAGTCATCCTACATACCACCATCATATGCTGCCTGGCTACACTCTCACTTACTACTAGTTTCTATTAACTGATCTCCTTCAGATTACACTCTCTACAAAAGATGTAGTCTGGCTGTATTCTCCTACTCTTGTAATTCACCTGATGTTCCTGTCTTTCAAGAAAGGGTAGGGGTGTAAATGATCACAAATAAATAAGCACACAATGCTTTGCTGCTTCCCCCGTGGTCCAAGACTCAAGGCTGGCACATCTTATCTTTTCCCGGGGGTGTGATATCTCATCCTTTGTTCCTATGAAGGAAAACACTACATTCCAAACACACACTAATCAGTGCTTAACAATGCTCCTCTGAAAAGAAGACTGTCAGTAACAAGTGAATATTTACTTTGTAATCACATGCTATAGGAAAGGCACACTTTTAATACTACCATTATATGTTAATAGGATAGATGCATGTAGAGACACTGTGTATAAGAGTAAATCTGTGATAATACATACACAGTCCTATCATTGATCCAACAGATACCATACCTGCCCATCACATCGTCATCATTTCTTTGTGTTCATGTCCATTAAAGTCTGCACCAATGACAAATCTCTCATTTCTAGGGATGCGCTTTATAACTTCCTCAAGTTCCAACTAGAATTTCTCATTTTTCTCCAACTTGCATCCTACCTGTGTCACCCTCTGTATGGCTATGATGAATACCCACTATTGCACTTGAACATTAGACCTTCAGTTTCTAATTTCACTCAAGCTACAAGAAGAAGTCCAGTTGCTTACAAGTAACTCCTTTGAAACTTCAGACTCATCACTTTATTAGTTTTCAGGCTGCTAGCCTTGCTACTTTTCTTACCTGGATTCCTGTACAATCTGCTATGGAAGTTTAGATAGATAGATAGATAGATAGATAGATAGATAGATAGATAGATAGATAGATAGATAGATAGATAGATAGATAGATAGATAGATAGATAGATAGATAGATAGATAGATAGATAGATAGATAGATAGATCTGATTTGCATGTTTATTTGTTACAATTTTTATATCAGATGTTTTTTCTGATACCACACATACTATAATATAATATTCCTATACTATAGGTAATAAATACATAAGTGATTGTGCATGTGTGTCTATCTCCTCATCCAGCACTTCGGGAAAATGGGTACAGATCATTATGAAGTGTGTGAGCTTCAGTCTTCTGGTTTCCAGCACCATGTGGTTATTTGAGGTTGTCTGGCTTGTGCTGGTGTGTTGTGATTCACTGATGCGTGCAAACCAAAGAACTGTGGAGGAAACGCTGTAAACCACTTCCCCACTGCTCAGTCTGAACATGTTGTGCATGCCTGCACACACAGACAAACACACACACACACACACACACATACAGCACAGCCAGAGTGGGAGAACACAGTCCTGCAGAAATACTCAGGTGTAGTAAAGTACAGCAGTGAGTACATGTAGCTGGCAGCGGTGTGTTCAGGGAGCAGAGTCCTGACTCATCGTGGATTTCATTCTATATTACATCACTGAAAACATCGCAGCGTGCCGAGCAGGAGGAGGGGCAGCGGCTGCGCTTTGTGTCCGCAGAGGAGCGGCCCTCCCCAGCTCTGATTGAGCAGTGTGCCGCAGGAGAGGGACACTCCCCCTAAAAAACACTGCGCCACTCCGTCGTGAACTACGGTAATGGGAAAAACCCCGAGCCCTACGTCAGAGGGGGCGTGGTAGGAGGGGCGTCAATCATGCCATTCTTTTATTGTGACGAACACCTAGCCGGGCCATACACCCATCCCCTCCCGTAGGACTGCTGAGACGCCGCTGACTGGCTGGATGTTTAGAGGCTGCATGAAGCTTTTTCAATACCAACTGTGAACGGGACATACGCGGCTGGAGGAGGCAGAAAATGTTAACGTCGTTCTACCGTTTACTGATGACCAGACACCTTTCATATTATAATCATCAGCATGACATTATGTGTTCTAGTTTTCACAAACTTCGATTATTTATATTATAATATATAATATATATAGTATAAGTGTCCCTTTACTGATGTATATATCCTTATTCATCATTAAAAATGTATTTACTTTGATATATTTATTTATTTAACGTTATTTTACAATAATTTACTGGCTGAATATAAATTTGAAAGTGCACAGAGGGGAGAGAGAGGAATTGAAGAGGAGGAAGAGGAAAAAGAAAAATAACAAACAAATAAAATCAAATATAACGGTTGGGACTGACTCTGGCTCTGATTTGTTTGCTTAATTGGTTATTTTCTTGTTAGTATTTATTGTTCACATTCAATTTCAATTCAATTTATTTGTATAGCCCAGAATCACAAATCACATCCCCTGTCCTTAGACCCTCACATCGTACAAGGTAAAACTCCCTAAAAAAACTCTTTAAAGGGAAAAAAAACCGGAAGAACCCTCAGGAAGAGTAACAGAGGAAGGATCCCTCTTCCAGGATGGACAGGCATGCAGTAGATGATGTGTGCAGGTGGAAACATTAAACATAAAATGTGAAATTTTATATCAGATGTTCCTATTAATAATTTTTTCTCTGTGTTTTAAGTGTTTGTTTTCATGATTTGGTGTATAGGTTCAGCATG
The DNA here is from genome assembly GCA_036785175.1 of Eupleurogrammus muticus. NCBI lineage: Eukaryota > Metazoa > Chordata > Actinopteri > Scombriformes > Trichiuridae > Eupleurogrammus > Eupleurogrammus muticus. The sequence goes on along the minus strand of JAYKQN010000011.1, from coordinate 24,160,299 downwards.
TTACAAGTGTCCTTTTGCAAGTTTTTCTGTGTTTTACTGTGAGTTTAGCATAGCATGTCTAACCCTGTTTCCCACAGGAGCTGCAAAGTTTCATTGTCCTGTGAGAGAAAACCTGTGTGTGTGTGGCCTTCAGTGTGCTCAGTGTTAGTAGCAGCAGTAGAGCAGCAGCAGCAGCGGGGCCCTGTTTTACGACTGGGCCCATATAGGCCTGTATACATGAGTCTAATCCTATAGGCTGCTCCTACAGACTGTTATTGTCTCTGCCTGGATACAGCCCTTCCTGCAGGAACGCTGTCTTCACATGCTGCAGCCCCCACGCTCCTGGAAACAAGAATAACTTTTAAGTACTCTTACTCCGGTACTATACTTCAGCTTTGAGTATTTCTACTGCTAATGCTACTTTATATATACAGCAGCTGTATATATACAAATTTACCAAAAAATAATATAATTAAATATTCTTTTTTTTACTTTTGAAGATGTATTCTTTTCTATTCCATAGTAAAACAATCAGTAAATAAATAAATGTAATATTTTATAATATACAGTGGGGATTTTATAAATCTTTTTGACAAAAGCATTTTGACACTTTAATACTAGTCAGTGATATATCATTTAAGATTAATAGAGAAGATTATTTGGAAAAGCATGTAATTAAGAGCAGTTTATAACACTTATATGAAATGTTTCATAGATGGAGTTCTCCAAAATAATAAAACAAGTTTTGTAATTTTTTTTAGGTATGAAATATCTTTGTTTATGTGGGCCGCTGTAGCTTAGAGGTAGAGCAGTCGTCCACCAGTCAGAAAATTGGTGGTTCGAATCCCCGTCTCTTCCAAGCTTATCGTTGTATCCTGTGAATGGGTGAATGGACACTTGTAGTGTAAAGCGCTTTGAGTGGTCGAAAAAGACTAGAAAGGCGCTATATAAATGCAGGCCATTTACCATTTATTTTTAACTTAAAAATAATATTTGCAAAAGATTTATTTTTACAGTATTATTGTTACAGTATTTTCTGGCATTTAGCTGTAGGAATATTAATATGTTTTACGGTGTTCTACACACACGAGAGCACACACTGAAAAATTGTGTTTTATGATTAAATAATTTAATTGTTACCAGCACCAAAGTTTCTGTGGTTATTTACACTCAGATGCTGGATTCACTTCACAAACAAGGATATATATATATATATTTTTGTGCTACGATAATTTAACAAGCAAATAGGAGAAATCCTGCTTTTGTTGGGGCTATTTTTGGTGGCGGATGAATCCACATCTGGTGCTTTAATGCAGTGAAGAACTCAGCCTGTTTAAGTGTGAGAGTTGTGATGTGAGAGAGCGGCCCATCACATTATATCAACATTAAAATTAAACTCACTTTTATTAGTCTAAGCTACTCTCAAAAACATTTTTTTACTTTGCAAACACTGAGTTTTTTATATTTGCATTTGTTGATATTTTGAAATGTCACAAACATTTTTTGCTGATTGGTCTTTTGTTTTAGTTGACTTTTTCGCAAAATAAATTAGAGAACTTATGTTATTTCTGTTGTTACTTCAGTGGCTGAAGCTTAATTACACAACCATAATAATTGCCCTCTGGTCAATTATTACACAATCACACGCAAGGCTGTAACTCACCAAATCCCTATAATTCATGTTTAAAAATAAAGTTATTGTGGAAATGACTCAATCATTGCCACCAAAGTCCCTCTGTTATGTCTCTAGGCTCTGTGCAATGTATACAACAAGATTATATATATGTTGTAACAAGATGTTTTCATTTTGTGAAACTATGAGAACCTTTTGTGAAAAAACAATAAAACATTGTAAAAATATAATAATTTAGTTATTAGTGATGAGAACATGACTAATAATAAAACAATGAAGGCTTTTGCTACACAATTTCTCAATGAAATAAAAACCTTTGAGCACTTTGTCTTACAAACAGCACAGACATATAATTTCTCCTTGAAGGGCTCAGTTGCTCCCTTAAAAGGCTGCTCTGTAGTTTTTATACTGACTTTGTAATAAGTAGTTCCTCGGGGTTCTGTTCTTGATCCTTTATATTTTCAGTTTTCTTGTTAATAGTATGTAACCTGGTAATTTATTTGTCCCTAAACCATCTGGTAAGGCACAGCAGGCTGTCAATAAATTTCTGTCAAAAATAAAATTCTTTTTAACTGGACCCTGGAATTTCATCCAAATCAGTGTTTTTGTTGTTTCTTGTGCAAATTATCAGTAATCATCAAAAGATGTGTATATATTTGTATATATTTGTATATAGTGTTTATTTTTTATAGCTTTTATTTTCTTTAGCTTTTATTTTCTTTTTTTTTTAGTCTTTACACTGTACTCTCTCTCATCTGTGCTTGGCTGCAGTAACAAGCAAATTTCCCCATTGTGGGATCAATCAAGTCCTATCTTATCTTATCTTATCTTATCTTATCTTATCTTAAGATTTGTTCTATTTATATCATTTCCTGAAGCTGACACTGAAGTTGGGAAAGAAAGAATGTCCATCTGCCTGTGTGATATCTATTTACATATCTCAAGAACTGTTCAAAAAATCAACTTTTCTGAGGATCTGAAGCAGAGCAGATGAGTGTGAAGACGATCAGAAAAGTCGTTTGGAAAAGTTTATTGTTGGGTTTCTTTATGAAAAGAAAAATGCAAAATACTCATCATTTTCTTAGCTGAGCTGAGAGCTGTTAATATTCGAAAAGTAGAAGTTTAGGTCTGTGGGAGCTGTGAGGAGACACTGGGCATTCAAACAAAATCAATACCAACTCCTCAACCAGAGATTCCCACATAAAGCTGTTTATAGCCTTTAGAGTCTCACCCACATGCTGACACGTTCACAGCTCAGAGCTGCACTCACCGTTTACCCAGTTTATACAAACCACTGAGTCTCACCTGCTGCAGTATGTACAGATTCTTCATCGCTTCATGACTCTCCTGTTTTGGTTTGGTGAAGTGAAGCTCATTAAAGCTGTGGCATGCTTATCTGTGGTTTGATAAGAACAATTTGTGTCACACTGGATCCAGTGTGTCATTTTAATAATGCACTTTAACTTTAGATTCAAATTTCTGCTGAAAAGATGTTTTTTTGCAGTAACTGGGTTACACAGACATATATATAGATAGACAGAAGTGCAACAGTGCAATAGATGATGTGAACATGATTGAAAAATAGATTCAAACAAACTATCAGATGAGTCAGACTCATTTTTGTGTCCAATTTTTAGTCCTTATCCAACCATGGTTCATATTAATGTGACAGCCTCTAAATTTTGGCATTTCCTAAATCTATGTTTCCATCCATTCAGTCAATGCTAGTAGCAGCTGCAACTTTCACCCTGCAGATTATTCTTAAAACATGAGGATATACCTGCTGCTTAAATGGTCTTTATTTTGAAAATAAAAGCAGGACTGTAGTCCTTAAGGTTCAGTCTGGGTCAGTACTGACTTTTCCATCAGATTGTGTTAATGGTCATAGCTGTGGTGCTGCTTCCTCCATGCTCCTGGGTAGTATGGCAGGTATGACAGCTATGAGATAGTGCTGTTCACAGCCACCAGAATGAACTTTATCACATTACCATTCATCATGTGAGAATACAGTACCTTCAAATCATGTTCATCCAATATGATAAGTTAATGAATGATCATTCTTCGAACATGTTGAGGCACAACACTAAATGTTTTTCCTTGTTAGTTGAACAGCTGCTGTTTTACTGCAACTGTTCCATGTTTTTTTTATCAGATTTTTCTTTCTGATCTCCATCCTCCATGACTGACATTCATACACAAAATCTTTTTTAAACTAGACTAATAAGACTACAAATAAAGTTTTGATCAAGGTGAACTTAAAAAAAAACAACTGCTGCTTAAGTTTTTATCATAAGGTTTTCTTTTTGCTTTATAATTTTGAGTTTTTATTTCATCTATATTTTCCAGTCTTTTTACCTCATATATTGTCTCTTTTATATCTTAACTCAAAGATGGGCTAGAAACACCACTGCATATACATGTGAGCAACAAATTGTGCATCATGCTCAGAGATGGATTATGCTATGTTTTGTTTTCACTGAGGCTGATAGTGAAACTCTCACACTCGGCACCACTGAATTTTCCAAATGTATATGCAGGTGTATATAAATATGTACACATAATCATGCCATGAACAAACTACATGTGTGTCCTGCAGCAAACACTCTGTTGAAGGTGCTTTAATAACTCCTTCAAATTTTTGAAGATGATAGCTGAGCAGCTTGTTGCATTCAATGTTCAGTCCTGGGTTGCTGTGAACTGTCCACACCTGAACCTCCTCTTTTATGTATTTTTTATGTACCAACCTCAATGAGTCTGGTGTTAAGTTTCCAGTTCCAGTTTCTCTGACTCATTTTGTTGTGTAATTATTGATCTAGGACACGTTCATGCACCGACTCTGGACCAGGACTGTGGAAGAATCACTGTCCCTGTCTGTGTATTATATCAGTGTTTGATAAAAAGTTATGTAAAGCTGTTTACATGTAAACAGCTGGTTTTCAACCTCCCATTAATTTTTGCCAAAGGTTTTATTCATTGTAACGAATTAGCACTAAGCATTAACATTATAGAATTGAAAGCCCTTGTTTCATTTAAATAGGATATCAAAAAAACTGTCTTAATTATTTTTAAAAATGTTATTAAATCTAAATCCATAAAAACACGAATGTTTTGAATATAACTTAACTTAAATTCTAAACTTCAAGCTCATTAATTTATTTTTATTTAAGGTTCTGCACTTTATATTTTGGAGCTATATTATATTTTACTACATTTACTACATTTTATCCTATTGTGATGCAATATTTTAATCTTTATATGTTTTGTAATTGTTTATTAAAAATAGTAAAATTTATGTCTATTTCTCTGTCTGGGCTAGTTTTCTTTGACTAAAATATCTTGCAGGTTTAAGTTTCTCCTGCAAGCAGAGACTATTTTAAATTCCTTCAAATTCCTCTTGAGTTTGTTGTTGATGTGACTCGGCTGTGAGCAGGATTCTAAAGGCAGGAATTTCTCACCTTAGGAAACTGCTGGAGGGTCCACGATCATCTTTTCAGACCAAAAAACCTAAACCTAACAACAAAGGAAGAAATATTGTAGTAGAGTGAGAATTTGATAAGGTTTCAGTTGACTTCAAACAGGTTGATCCAGATCCTGCTGCGATATCATCAGCCTGAAGGCTGATGCCGTTATGCTTATGAACTTTTTATGATAGTAATATATCACTGCCAGGGTATGTGTGTGTATGTGTGTGTGTGTGTGTGTGTGTGTGTGTGTGTGTGTGTGTGTGTGTGTGTCTTTACAGAGTTTACAGAGCTTTGAAGTCTTTGTAGCTCATTTGTTTTCTGAGTGGCTTCAATGCTTTTGTTCTATCCCATGTCTATTTAAAAACTAACTCTTACTGTAGTTCATCCTTGACTTTTTTTTATATTGTTTTTGTGTTACTATATATTTTCCAACTGCTTTGTTCTCTGTTACGTTAAAGGTTGATATTCTGCTCTCTGTGTGTTTTTGCTGTTGCTTTTGTTATGATGTCAGATGTTAAACTGGGAACACCCGTAAAAAGATATTTCAGAAATCACAAATTAAATGAAAAATAGTAGTTGAGTAGTAAACTGGTGTTAACTTATCTATTCCTAACTGAGCTAAAACTAAAAGAATTTAAAACATTTTTATTGTTTCAAAATACATTTTAATTAGATTAAACTGTACTAATAATGCATTTTATCAATTTTATCATATTTGAATTTCCCATCCTTTCTTTTATTCATAAGAAGTGAATTCATTATTCTTATTCAGTGTTATGATGTTGTCCCTGTATTTTTTGTAGTATGGATAATACTATACCATGTGATACTGCTGCACTGAACGTGTTCTTTTTAATTTCTTGCTACATTTGTTGCTATAACAGTTACAACAGCTTAACTTCAATAAAGAATCTTGAACTTCCAAATTAAATCTAATGAAGATTATTACAATCATCCTTCATGTTTAGACTCATCAAATTAGTCTTGAAGCAAAATGAGGTCAGGTCGAAGATCAATCAAAGATCAAAAGTTTATATCAGAGATTCAATGCAACTGGATGTCTCCTGGGAATAAGTTTTAAACAGAGAGCAGGAAATATGTGAGTTTTATGCTGAACAGCTGACTGTTCTCTGGGATGAATAAAGTGCAGCGTCCTTTGATCCAGATGTTACAGCAGTGTGGGCAGAAACCAGCTGTGCATCTATGCTGTAAATATATTTAATGATGATCTTATATTCTATCTATTCTATATTATTAACTAATATTGTTTATATTAGTATCTGCTGATGTACTTTTTTAAAATTATTTGACCTTCATGGAGCTATAAAATAAAACTAATCAAGAAAAAATATATGTAAGAATAAAACATGATAAATCTCTAAATGGACTGCAGGTAAATTATTAATATAATATCATCATATAATTATATAATATTTGAGATAAATAAATGAAGATTACAGACACAAATCAAATTCTCTTCAAACAGGACCAGGACTGCAGGAGCCATTAAATCAGCATCTTGAATAATAATTAGATCAGACCGCTGAGGATCTGAGATCAGTTTGATGTCTGCAGGCATCGTGTTGGAACTTGAACAGTCTTGTGTCAGTAAAGTCAGTTTATAATAGATTTATTAATCAGTGCCTGATGATTCACAGAATTCTGCTTTGATGTTGAACAACAACAAGGAGACATTCTGAACATCTGGCTCTGAATTGATACTATCTGGACATCATCAATGTGAAAATAAGATTTATGTTCAAATGTGACTTGTGAATCAAATATGATTCATGTGCAGCTCAAACCCACAGATCCAAACTGGTCCAGACCAGCGGCCCAGAAACAGAACTTTGATTACCCAGATGTTCTGATGCCTCCTTGTTGCAAAACATCAAAGCAGAAAGCTGTGGAAGCTTCTGGGCCCGGAGGCAGACACAGATCAGAACGAGTCAGAGCAACAACTGTGGCTGTGAAGCTTTGTTTTGCAGGTCTGATGTGTCAAAGAAGATATTTCAGCCACGGAATCACTGAAATTCGACCTAAACCCATCTTTCTGCTTCAGTATCTGCAGCATCAAAGGTGTCACCACATTCTTTGATTCGCTGAGTGATATCAGGTCCATGACAGGCAGCTACAGATCTGTGAGGAACTAGATCTGGAGTCATAGAGTCCAGATACAGAGCCAGAGGGACACAGACTCTACCTGATCATGAAGATGATCCATATATATATAAAATCCATATATATATATATATATATATATATATATATATATATATATATATATATATATATATAGAGAGAGAGAGAGAGAGAGAGAGAGAGAGAGAGAGAGAGAGAGAGAGAGAGAGAGATTTAGGTCCAATTAGCCCAATAAGTAGAAATTTAGAATTTTTATCAGAAGGACCAAATCTGCAGGTTTACTGGTATCATTACTGGTATATTTTTTTTTACATCATCACTGTGGAACTATGTTTAGAAACTCTGAGTAGATTAATACTATTATATATAATAGTATTCAGGAATATCATATGTTTTTTTAAGTAATAATAATAAGATGAGATGAAGTAAACACCAAAGGTGCTTTGCTACAAGCAGAGACTGCATGAGCAACTATGGATGTAGATCAGGGGTGGGGCAATCCCCGGCCCCAGAGGGCCGGCACGGGCACAGGCCCCCGCCCCAACCAGGCAGCAACACACCCGACTCCACCAACGAAGGTGCAGAGTAGCAGTAATTAGTAGAATCAGGTGCGCCCACCGCCCGGCCGGAACAAGGACCCGCAGCCACACCGGCCCCCCGGGACCGGAACCGCCCACCCCCAATGTAGATGTTAAGGTTTTAGCTGGTGGAGTGTCACAGTGTTCCTAGGGACCCCTTCCGCATCCTCAGCAGGCATCTCAGGGTCCCAGGTGTTTCGCCCCTTAACCTGTACACCTCTCCTGAGTGGGGCAGCAAGGGCTGAGTTAGCCTTCACCTGCGGAAGGGGTCCAGCTGTGATTTCTTGACAGCCACAGCCACCTGGAACTGCTTTAGGCTACTGTGGCTATTTCCCTGGTAGCCTTCTGTACTTGTTTGGCATCAAGCCCGATCTTCTGCAGGAAACTGCGAATAGATGTGGCGGGGAAACCACGAGCCCCAACCTCAATTGGGTAGAGGGTGGCATGCCATCCAGCAAGGGTCGCCTCATCTACTATGTCCTGATACTTACCTTTCTTTGCCTGATGAGATATGGCTAGCCTGTCTTCCCAGGGAACAGTGAGTTCGGCTAGAATGATGGACTTCGAGCTCCTAGAAAGAAGGATCATATCCGGTCGGAGGGTAGTTGCCACCACCTCCTGAGGAAAGACCAGCTTCTTCTTGAGATCCACCCGCAGCTCCCAATCTGATGCGCAGTGTAGCATTGATGGTAGGCGGTCAGGTCTTTTTCCCTTTGGGACTTTACTGCCCTCTCGCTGGAAGCTTGTGGGCCTTGGTGGTACTGGTGGCTGTTTGTTGGTGTGGCTTCTCTGTAGTTCGACCCACTTAGCGACCTCGGTGAGGACTTTGTCGTGTCTCCACCTATAGCGCCCGTCTGCCAGAGCTTTTGGGCAGCTGGTCAGAATGTGGTTCAGTGTGCAGAGGCTGGCGCCGCACTGACTACAGGATGCCTCTTCCTCCTTGCCCCAGATCTTCAGATTACTTGGTGTGGGTAGGAGATCAGCCACAGCGCGCAGCAGGAAGTTCAGCTTGCCTTGGTCAGTGCCCCAGAGCTCCTTCCAAGACAATGGTCTCTCGAGCGCCCCCTCCCACTGCATCCAGCGCGCATGAAGCTTTGTTTTGCAGGTCTGATGTGTCAAAGAAGATATTTCAGCCACGGAATCACTGAAATTCGACCTAAACCCATCTTTCTGCTTCAGTATCTGCAGCATCAAAGGTGTCACCACATTCTTTGATTCGCTGAGTGATATCAGGTCCATGACAGGCAGCTACAGATCTGTGAGGAACTAGATCTGGAGTCATAGAGTCCAGATACAGAGCCAGAGGGACACAGACTCTACCTGATCATGAAGATGATCCATATATATATAAAATCCATATATATATATATATATATATATATATATATATATATATATATATATATATATATATATATATATATATATAGAGAGAGAGAGAGAGAGAGAGAGAGAGAGAGAGAGAGAGAGAGAGAGAGAGAGAGAGAGATTTAGGTCCAATTAGCCCAATAAGTAGAAATTTAGAATTTTTATCAGAAGGACCAAATCTGCAGGTTTACTGGTATCATTACTGGTATATTTTTTTTTTACATCATCACTGTGGAACTATGTTTAGAAACTCTGAGTAGATTAATACTAATTTTAAGTAATAATAATAACAATATTATTGAAATAAATAAATACTACCATTCAACATTATTTTTTATTGAAATCTGAGAAGTTTAAGTCCAATGTATTCAAATTTCATTAGATATAGATATAGCCCTGTGAGAAGGTGATGACCCCTCCCCTTCTCACCTGTTTATAAGGGGGGTACTGACTAGCAGAGAGAGAGTTTCCCCCGGACGGGTTTGCGTGTGGGACACGAGGTGCGGCGTGTGGAGCTGCCTATTTGGTCCACCTGGTGCGAGGTGGATCTTCCCTACTGACGTGAGCATTGTGTGTCCTTTCTTTTTTGTAAAGCCGCCAATAAATGTTTTTACGTGAGTTCCTTTGCCTCCTGTCTCCACTTCTTTTTCTGGTTGCCCTGATCCCTTTTGTGGGGCGACCACGTCGGTCGCTCACAAGCCCGTATAGATATTTTACTGTATATATGACAGGAGACCACATATAAATACTGCCTCGTGTTTCTTACCACTCATTCCAGAGAATTATACACAACCTATATTAATTCAGATTCGAAGACTCAAAAAAAAAAGCTTGAGCTTGAGACATTTAGTTTAATCTGCATCTGAAACTGAAAAACGGTATTTTGACCCATATTAAACTTTACATGTTTAAATCAAGCCTAATCTTATTTCCTAAATGATTACATTTATTCCATAATATTTATAAATAAATAACAACGTATAGAAGTTTTTTCATTTTAATCCAGTTCACACACATTAAATAATAAATTGGTACACTTTTAGATAGATAGATAGATGAATAGATGATGTGTGTGTGTGTGCGTGCCTGCGTGTGTGTGTATGTGTGAAGAGAACATGTTTAGGGTATAATCTTCTTTTTTTATCCACAGTTAATTCTGTGTCATGTTTCCAAGATAAAAATGAGTCTATTGAGGGAAATCAGGAGTAGAACATATCAGCACTGAAGAAAGTTGTTTTTGTTAGGAGGCTGAAAAGAACGAGGAAGGAAATGAAGAATGAAACACAGATGAGCAGGAAGAAGAGATTTACATGAATGAACAGAGATTCAAAGAATCACATTTAAGGAAAAAAAAAAGCTGAGGGCAGTTTTTCACAATGTCAGGAGTTTTTTTGGCATTTGTCTACACTCACTTATTCCTCACTAGTGTCAAAGGGTCCATGGAGCCATTCCCAGCACATTACAGGTGAGATGCAGGATACACGGTGGCAGGTACCAGCCTATCATGGAGCACACACACAACATTCGCTCACACACTCATATCTACAGGCAAATTAGAGTCTATAATTAACCTCAGAAGGCTTTTGGACTGTGGGAGAAAGCTGGTAAGAACCCATGCAGACACAGGGAGAACATGAAACTCCACACAGAAACGTCCCAGCTAAAGGACTTGAACCTATGAGAGAGAAGATAGACAGAAGAAGATAAAAAATGTGTTTTTTTGAAAAACTGAAATATGTGTGTGTGTGTGTGTGTTCCCTCCATATCACTTTAATAAGAGACACACATTACCAGTGTGTGCATCAATGATTAACTGAAAAAATGTTGTTATGCCTGCATGCATTGTTATGCACAATTTGTATTTCATGTATAACAAGATGTTGAGTAACAAATTGACATCTACATCTACATTATTGCAATGTTGATTCTACAGAGTTTCAACACCCTTTTACTGTCAGCTTTAAATCATTGAATCATGTTGGATTTTGGAGTGTTTCAATTGTAATTCATTTAATTTGGACACTGAAATAACAATGAAAGTGCAGAATAACTACAGAGCAATACACTTACAATTCTATCTCAATTCATGTTATCAATAGAAGTAGTTTAGTAAGGTAAAATACTAAACAAAAATACTTTGATCTATATCTTGCTTAATCTAGACAACCTGAAGTTTTAATATATGAAATATGGTACACGTGTATGTTGTCCAGACACACATATATATCAGCTACAACTCTGACAACTGCCACCTAGAGAAGTTCTCAGATGATACGTCCATCATCGGGTGTGTATAAGATGGGAACGACTGGACCACTATCATTAATGTTCTGTACAAGAAGGGCCAGAGTCGACTTCAGCTGCTGAGGAGATTAAGGTCCTTTGGAGTGTGCAGGACCCTGTTAAAGACCTTCTACGACTCCGTCGTAGCATCTGCCCTTTTCTATGCAGTGGTCTGCTGGGGGGGGCGGATGCACAGACGGGGACAAAAGGAAAATTGACAAACTAGTGCGGAGGTCTAGCTCTGTACTGGGATGTCCTCTGGAGTCGGTTGTGGTGGTGGGAGAGAGGAGGATGTTGGTAAACCTGACATCTATCATGGACAACCCCCATCCCCCTCTGCACGGGGTGGTGGGTGCGCTGAGCAGCTCCTTCAACTAGAGACTCAAACACCCTCGCTGCAGGAAGGAGCGCAGCAATATAGCACTAAGACTTTATAACTCACTGTAGTCACTTTTCCTCCACTAGTCACTTTTCTCTACACACACACACCCTGCACCTTAAGTATGCATTAGCTATGTATGTGTACATGTGTGTATGTGCGTGGATATGTATGTGAATATATATATGCAAATATGTAAATTTGTGTGTATGTGTATGTATGTAGGTATGTACGTGCATGTATATATTTATATATGCTTTGCTTATGCATACTTTTTTCTTACTATTTCTTAGTATTTTTTCTCCATTCTTAAGTCCATAATACATACTGTGTGTGCTGATCAACAAATTCTACGAATTTTGTACATTACTCTGTATGCTGCAGTAACAAGCAAATTTCCCCATTGTGGGATCAATAAAGTCATATCTTATCTTATCTTATCTTTTAAGTCTCTGGCACCAATCGTCTCCACCAAACAGGAAATTTGCTGCCTCCTGGAGGACACACAGGTGACTTGTCATAACTCAACACCACATTGTCCAATCTGCTCTTAACTTCACATGTAGAATGAGAATCTGCCCCTGACAGCAGACACTACATAAAGTTACATTGACAGCCCTGCCTGATGGACCAATATGATGTTGTGCTTTTCTGCACCATACTAATATATGGAGCCACACCCCGTGATAGCATGGGAGGAGTGGGAGCCTACTTAATGCCCCCTGCAGCTTTAATTTTCTTTACTCCTATCGAAATGAAACTTAACACAATAAAGGTGAAAGCAAATATGTAAATGAGTTACAATATATGCCTAATACAAACACTCACTGGCCACTTTATTAGGTACACCATGCTAGTAACAGGTTGGACCCTCTTTTGCCTTCAGAACTGCCTCAATTCTTCATGGCATAAATTCAACAAGGTGCTGGAACCATTTCTCAGAGAGTTTGGTCCATATTGACATGATGGCATCACACAGTTGGTGCAGATTTGTCGGCTGCACATCCATGATGTGAATCTCCCGTTCCACCACATCCCAAAGATGCTCTATTGAATGGAGATCTGGTGACTGTGAAGGCCATTTGAGTACAGTGAACTCATTGTCGTGTTCAAGAAACCAGTCTGAGATGATTCCAGCTTTATGACATGGCGCATTATCCTGCTGAAAGTAGCCATCAGAAGTTGGGTACATTGTGGTCATAAAAGGATGGACATGGTCAGCAACAATACTCAGATAGGCTGTGGCGTTGCATCGATGCTCAATTGGTACCAAGGGGCCCAAAGAGTGCCAAGAAAATATTCCCCACACCATTACACCACCACCAGCAGCCTGAACCGTTGATACAAGGCAGGATGGATCCATGCTTTCATGTTGTTGACGCCAAATTCTGTCGCAGCAGAAATCGAAACTCATCAGACCAGGCAACATTTTTCAAATCTTCTATTGTCCAATTTCGATTAGCTCGTGCAAATTGTAGCCTCAGTTTCCTGTTCTTAGCTGAGAAGAGTGGCACCCAGTGGGGTCTTCTGCTGCTGTAGCCCATCTGCCTCAAAGTTAGACGTACTGTGCGTTCAGAGATGCTCTTCTGCCTACCTTGGTTGTAACGGGTGGTTATTTGAGTCACTGTTGCCTTTCTATCAGCTCGAACCAGTCTGGCCATTCACTCTGACCTCTGGTATCAACAAGGCATTTCCGCCCACAGAACTTATGCTCACTGGATATTTTTTCTTTTTCGGACCATTCTCTGTAAACCCTAGAGATGGTTGTGCATGAAAATCCCAGTAGATCAGCAGTTTCTGAAATACTCAGACCAGCCCTTCTGGCACCAACAACCATGCCACATTTAAAGTCACTCAAATCACCTTTCTTCCCCATACTGATGCTCAGTTTGAACTGCAGGAGATTGTCTTAACCATGTCTACATGCCTAAATGCACTGAGTTTCCGCCATGTGATTGGCTGATTAGAAATGAAGTGTTAACGAGCAGTTGGACAGGTGTACCTAATAAAGTGGCTGGTGAGTGTACATAATATAGCAAATAGGCTGTCCACCTCTCTCTCTCTTTCTCTCTCTCTCTCTCTGTCACACATGCAGACACACTGCCCTTTAACCTCAGGCTGAAGGTGAAATTCTCCATCAGCTGCAGTGAAAGAGAAAAGAGAGACAGGTGGAGACAGAGAAGGAGTGAGAGAAAGAGGAGGAGGCAAAGTAAGAAGTAATAGTATTGGTAGGAATAATTTTTATTAGTGGTAGAAGCAGTAGTACTAATGAAATAATAGGTATTAATATTGTTAGTAGAAGCAGTAAAATAGGGGTTAGGGTTAGGGTTTGAGCACAAGCTAATAAATTCTAAGAGGAATAAATAAAAGAGGAAGTTGAAATAATAAAAATTAACAGATAAACATATTTCTGATATATAAATAAGTTCTGTCAAGTTTATTTATTTAAATATTTGTTCAATTATGTGTTTGCAACTTTTTCCTTTTTCAGATTAAATATGAACATAATTACCTGTTGTTATCTACAAACACAGAGCACAAAGGTTGATAGGTCAGTGATTTTATATTAATTTTACTTTTCTTAAGTAAGGTACATTTACACAAATTAAACACTAAAATCCTTTCATAAATAATCATGAACAGAATTTACGTCAGAACTTTGATCAGAATCCCATTGTTGAAGATAAAGCTAAACTTACAGAAATTGCTGCTTACATCTCACAACACACTCATAACTAGCATGTGCATTTGCACATACTGTCGGAGGCACATCAGGGTTAAGTATCTTGACAAAGGACACAATGACAGCCAGGAATCAAATTTTTGACTGGTGGACTGCTATACTTCTGTGCTACAACCGATAAGATAAGATAAGATAAACAGAGTTAAGCACCAAGAAGACCCACAAAATGCAAGGGAGTGATAAAATTACTGAGGTTCACTGGTTATAGGAGATGTGGGGGTATCATGTACCACCACATCTGAGACAACCAGAGGAGAGTAGTATAGCACCTGGTACTGCTGGAGAAACTGCATGAGTCAGTTAGGACTTTTCTTCTTGATGATTCAGTGCACTTGGGTTTTGAGAGGACTGTGCAGATGATGAGAGATTTCACTTGCCATGATGTTCTAGGAGGTCAAGGCGTGGTGTGAACAGTGTGAGATATGCTGCTTGAGAAAGACACAACTGCAGGTGTCAGAGCTCCTATGGTCAGTAATTACATTTAGCTCCTTTGCGTGGACTGTGTGATTTTGGAAATAATCAAAGTGTGCTATAGAAATGTCCTCATCATCACTGACCAATTCTCACACAATGTGCAGGCATACCCCACTAAAGACCAGAAGGCCAACACTGTGCCAGAGTTCTGTTGGTTCGGTTTCCCTGGAAAATTACATGCAGACCAGGAATGTAATTTTTGTGTGTTATTGTGAAGGAGTTATGTAAGTGTACTGGTATCACAACCCCTTATTACCCCAGGACAATTGGACCACAGAGAGGTTTAGCTGCACCCTCCTGAACATGCTAAAGCCCTGGGGGCATTGGTATCTGGATCCAATGACTAATACTTACATTTGCACATGATTCTATAGGAGGATGTGGAGATCGGACAAGTTAGTAAACAGGAGAAGGAACATGTAACAACTAGGGGCAATAAACTGCCTTCTACACCAAATGCTCCAAGTAGGAAGAGGATTGGGAGAAAGTGGAATAGGGATAAAAGTTGTGACAGAAGGCCCAAGTGCAAAGATCATCAGGAGATTTTTAGGTGGTGGCATCAGGAAATATTTAGGTGGGCACAGCAAGTGCACCTACCTTAATAGTAGATACACACATACACATTTTCACATGACACATTACTACATATTACATTACATGCCATTCATTTGTCTCATCTTTGTTTTTGTCTTCTTGATACAGTAGTCATTTTTCATTTAATTTGTACTGATAACTGGGATGCCATCATTTATAGAAGTGGTAGATGTAGAGCAGTTGCCTAATTAGACCAATAGATGGTGCTCTAATATTATCTTTTGCCCTCAAGGGGTTTAGGAGGTATTTCTGTTTGACCTGGCAGGCCACTGTATTTGTTTGGTAATCTCCTGCACCACAACAAAGTTAGGTAGATGTTGACTGTGTCATGCCATAAGGTGAAGCTGCTTTGTGAGCAATAAATGGCATGGTGCGACTATCTGTGTCCAGCTCCTCCCTCCTCTAGACCCCAAAATCCCAACACAATGCAGCGACAATCCTTGTATCAGACGTTATTTCCATATTCAAGAACAAGTGGAGGATTTTTATTTCAATTTTTTTTACAGTGAATGAGTTAGTTTTTCAAGCTGTTTTTTTTTTTAAATGTATCATAGAAACAATTATATGCTATGTTATATATTTGTGTCGATTTCATTTTTTTTTCATTTCATTTCATAATTCCATTGCTGTAAAGTCTCAGCATGACTTCACAGAGGTTCCAGCAGAATCCTACAGGCGTTTGGCCTAACATGTAATGCTGAAAATTCTTTTTTTGTTCTTTGGGCAGCAGTAAACAAAGAGGAGAACATGATAGGATTCCTGTTGTTTATTATATTTCATTTAAAAGGAAACAATCTAAACAGGGTGACAGGGTGAACTGTCCTTGGCTGGTGTGGAGTTTGCATGTTCTCTCTATGTCTGTATGTAACCATAAATTATTATAAAGTTCTCCAGCCTCCTCCTCCAGTCCAAAAACATGCTGAGGTTAATTGGAGATTCTAAATTGCCTGTAGGTATGATGAGTGTGTGAGTGAATGATGTGTGTGCTGGTGACCTGGGGTTCATTCCTGCCTCTCACCTGCGAATGGCTCCAGCAGTCCCCCTGTGATCCTAGTGAAGAATAAGTGGGTATAGAAAAGTACTGATTGAGAAGGTGTATATGTAATATGTATATAATGAAAATTGAAAGTCTGCACCTAAGCCACAACAACTCTGCTGTTTTTCATTCAAACACTTCAGGTCAGAGACAAGTGATTTGCTTTTGAATTCACAGGTCAAATCAGTAACAGAAAAGAGAACTGTCATGTGGTTTGAAAGCACAGAGTCTCATGCTGTGAAAAAACTGCAAGAACTTTTTAGACTTTGCAAAATGAAGTCAAGTATCTGATGGGGAAGAAGCCCCCCCCCTGATGTTTATTGTTGTCCTATGTCTTGGAGACTTGGGTGAGCAGAGGGGCAGAGCTACCAGCTGATCACCATGCTTTATTAATAGACAATCATCATTTGGAATAGGTTAGCCTGAGTAAATCCACCTCTCCAAGACATAATAATATCGAAGAATTGAAGTTACATCCATTTTCAACTCAAGTTTATTGACTGTCCCTGATCTGATTAGTAATTTAGGTTTAAAATTCTGCTCTCAAACATAAGGATTGTAGATCCAGTTGTAAAAGCCCACATCTACAGTGGCTTGCGAAACTATTTGAACTTTGTGACCTTTTGCCACATTTCAGGCTTCAAACATAAAGATATAAAACTGTAATTTCTTGTGAAGAATCAACAACAAGTGGGACACAATCATGAAGTGGAACACACTTTATTTCATATTTTAAACTTTTTTAACAAATAAAAAACGAAAAATTGGGCGTGCAAAATCATTCAGCCCCATTGAGTTAATACTTTGTAGCGCCACCTTTTGCTGCGATTACAGCTGCAAGTCGCTTAGGGTATGTCTCTATCAGTTTTGCACATCGAGAAACTGATATTTTTGCCCATTCCTCCTTGCAAAACAGCTTGAACTCAGTGAGGTTGGATGGAGAGCGTTTGTGAACAGCAGTTTTCAGTTCTCTCCACAGATTCTCAATTGGATTGAGGTCTGGACTTGGACTTCCCATCAATTTTAACCATCTTCCCTGTCCCTGCTGAAGAAAAGCAGGCCCAAACCATGATGCTGCCACCACCATGTTTGACAGTGGGGATGGTGTGTTGAGGGTGATGAGCTGTGCTGCTTTTACGCCAAACATAACATCTTGCATTGTTGCCAAAAAGTTCGATTTTGGTCTCATCTGACCGGAGCACCTTCTTCCACAAGTTTGGCGTGTCTCCCAGGTGGCTTGTGGCAAACTTTAAACAACACTTTTTATGGATATCTTTAAGAAATGGCTTCCTTCTTGCCACTCTTCCATAAAGGCCAGATTTGTGCAGTATACGACTGATTGTTGTCCTATGGACAGATTCTCCCACCTCAGCTGTAGACCTCTGCAGTTCATCCAGAATGATCATGGGCCTCTTGGCTCATCTGTGATCAGTCTTCTCCTTGTATGAGCTGAAAGTTTAGGGGGACGGCCAGATCTTGGTAGATTTACAGTGGTCTGATACTCCTTCCATTTCAATATTATTGCTTGCACAGTGCTCCTTGGGATGTTTAAAGCTTGGGAAATCTTTTTGTATCCAAATCCAGCTTTAAACTTCTCCACAACAGTATCTCGGACCTGCCTGTTGTGTTCTTTGTTCTTCATGATGCTCTCTGCACTTTAAACAGACCTCTGAGACAATCACAGTGCAGGTGCATTTATACAGAGACTTGATTACACACAGGTGGATTCCATTTATCATCGCTAGTCATTTAGGTCAACATTGAATCATTCAGAGATCCTCACTGAACTTCTGGACAGAGTTTATTGCACTGAAAGTAAAGGGGCTGAATGATTTTGCACTCCCAATTATTCGTTTTTTATTTGTTAAAAAAGTTTAAAATATCCAATAAAGTGTGTTCCACTTCATGATTGTGTCCCACTTTTTAATCTGGGCAGACACCCTTCCTACATTTACAACAGGTTAAAGACTTTCCTTTTTGAGGAAGCTTATAGTTAGGGCTGTCCCTGGCCAGCCTAGAGCATTGTTGTGCTTCAATAGGTTTAGGTATAAGTATGAGATATTCTGAGCTTCTCTTTATTTCTTCCATCTGTAACACTCATGACTCACTGATGTATCATTTTTAAATCAGTTTTGTTCCCAGAGTCATGTGTTTTCTCATTAACAGACCATGCTGCAGTGCAGCCATTGCAAGGAGCCTTAGGTTGCTGTAAGGTCTGAGTCATGGTGGCACCTGGAAAATGCAATGCATCCTGTCACATTATTCTCCACATGCACCATGAATCAATATATTTTTGTTATTCTGATTAATGTCAGAATAACAAAAATAATGTTTTGGCTGCTTGTATCATCACTACCCAGAGCGTGTGACCATAGGTCGGTGAGGGTAAATTGCCTGGTAAATTGAGAGTTTTGCCTTTCGGTCTATCTCCTAACACTGCACTGTTCCAACTGTCAATATTTCCTCACTCATGAACAAGACCCCAGTGTAATTGAACTTCCCAACTTTGCTGCACTCCACCCTTTTCTAACTGAGAAACATAGCCTCACTTTTGGAGGTGATGCATCTTACCCCAACAACTTCACACTCACAGCTGAGAACAACTTCAGTAAGAGCTGATGGTCATGGTCCAAAGAAACCAAAGGCAGCCCGAAGGGAATCCAACATACTGGAAACAAGTCTGACTTACTACTGGCAATGCAAACCAAGGTCTGCCACTGGGTGTATAGGGATCAAATACCAACGTGTCCCTTATTTCTGGAGCACCCTCCACATGACTCCCCAAGCAACACAATCTAACACCTTCTCCACGTCTTGTGGACGTGGAGAAGGTGTTAGATTGTGTGTCTTGTGGACATGGGATTCAACCAGACTGTAGACTGTTGGATCCCATGCACCCCCCACACTTCGCTAACGAACCAGGATGACCAGAGTCTGATCCCCCCTGTAGTTGGAGCACAACCTTCAATCACCCTTTCTGAAGGAGGGAACCAACATGCTGGTCTGTCAGTTCAGAGGTAAGGTGCTCTGGATGTCCCTACAGCCCCACACCATCCACCGGAGGTCACTGGAGCCTTGCCACCAACCAGGGTGGCTTTGGTAAGTATCAGAGCTCACTTCTTCTTCCTTTATTTTTTTTTTTAATTACATTCAGCATTTGAAGGGGGCCTGACAGTTAATTGAAACACAGCTATTTTTCTATTGCAGAACAACAATTGATAACATCTCTTGTCCAAACAGCATCACTGGTCTCACCAAAGTTTTATAGGACTTACCTTTTATTTTAGTTAAAACTATTCTATCACACCTCACACTTTTCTCCACCTGTCTGTACATGCTTCTTCATACTCTTTTCCACACTCTCAATTGCTCTGGACCCCAAACACTTAAAATCGTCCACTACTTTCTCTCTGGGACCTCATCTCTTCTATATGGGTCCCTCCCATTTATGTACATTGTCTTGTTGTGGCAAACATCCACCTCTCTTGCTTTTTCGCTACCTGTTTACTGCTCTCACTGCAGACCACACTATAAACTACAAACATCATAGTCCATGGAGATTCCTGTCTAACCTTATTTGTCAGCCTGTCCATCACCATAGCATACAAGAAGGGACTCAAAAGTAATCCCTGATGCAGTCCAACCCCCACCTTCAACTCTCTCACACCTACAGCTCACAACTGTCTTACATCCCCTTCCATGTCCTACACTGCTCTAACATAATTCTCTGCCACTCCAGACATACAATACCACAATCCCTCTCTGGGCAGCCAGAGCTTTCTCCAGGTTTACAAAGACATAATGTACCTCCCTCTGACCTTCTCTGTACTTCTCTATCAACATTAACAAAGCAAATACTACAAATGTAGTACATTTTTTTCGGCATAACACCATTCTGCTGTTCACAACTGCTCACCCTGTCAGGGATCTGGACAGACGAGGACCACACGAGCAATACGTTTCAACAGTTTATTGAAAGGGGTTGGGGAATGGGCGTGAGTCTTCGTGTGTGTGTGTGTCCCAGCGGCTGAGAGGCGTAGAGTGTAGACGGGGGTTGAGGGTCCAGGCTCTCTCGCCGAAAGGGGCTGGAAGTCCTGGGGGAACACACACACACACACAGCAGGAGAGGAGTGGCAGGGCAAAACCTCCAGGGCAGTAGTACCGACAAGGGCAAGGCAGTAATCGTGGTCAAAAAAGGCAGAAGGCAGGTCAAGTTACCGGGATTGTAGAGCAGAGGGTGGTCGGGCAGGTCCGGGATCGCAGGTAGGAGTCAGAGTAGTAGCAGGTAACAGGCAGGACAGGCGCGGGCTTAGCAGACGATCTGACGATGTGTGCTGGGAAACAGGACTCTTTATACGTGGCATGGTTAGCAGGAAATGAGGAGCAGCTGGCTGGTTAACGAGGGAGTGGCAGAAGAGACAGGTGAGAGTGATCAGCAGATAATTAGTGCTCCTACCAGGCAGAGGGAGAGGGAGCTCACGACACACCCCTGCCCTTAGTCTATCTTCAACTTATCTTTGTCATAACTTCATTGTATGGCTAAGCAGCTTTGTTCTTTTTTGTTGCTACAACTCTTCATATATCTCCTGTTCTTAAAAATGGGCACCAGCACACTTCTCCTCGATTACTCAGCCATTTTTTACTATCTAAGATACCATTTTACAACCCAGTCAGGAAGTCTGCTGCCACCTCTCCTAGACACTTCCACACACCCCCATGGGTATACCATCAGCACTGACTACCTTTCCTCTCTTTATTATCTTTAATTTCCTCTTCACTTCATCCTTACTAATCTTCTCAAAGTGACCCACTTCTTCTGAGCTAACCTCAGATTAGTTGTAGTTGTCCAGTCATCTGGAAACACCTCCTGTGCACCCAGAGCATGTCTCAATTCTCCCCTAAAAGTCATGCAACACTTTTCCTCTTTCAGCTTCCACCATTTCTTCCTCTGCTCTGCATTTGCCCTCTATATTTTCTACTCACTGCTAGAGTCATCCTACATACCACCATCATATACTCTTTGGCCACACTTTCATCATCTACCACTACTTTGCAGGCACTGATTTCCTACAGATAATAGTGTTTACACAAAATGTAGCCTTGACCAATCTGGTAGGAGAGTCATAGTTTTGATTAGCATTTTCTTTTTGACAGTAAAGCAGAAAAATGTATATAATCAATAATATATTATTAATAATATAATTTGCATATCAATGAAGGGTGCATTGCATACTGTAAAGTATAGTCTACATCATGGATGTATTTCTTTTTTTCCCATTTACATAATTTATTATTTTTTCCTTTAAATCATGTTTATTATTAGGCTGGTGTAACATACTACTCGTCTTACTTCAGATGTGCTTCTGAGGTTCCTCAATCCCAACCTTTGCAAATTCTCCTGTCGCTTTCACCTATCATTATTAGTAGTTAGTATGTTGTGTTGCTTAATATAAATGACAGATTGTCTAAGACAAAGCTAATCATTTTCTCAACATCAACAGTGGAATTTATTGCACTGCAAACAGGGCACCACCTAAAATCATAAGGAGGCACTTGGAGAAAAATGGGCTACATGGTTAACTCACCAGAAGAAAGCCTTAACTACTCCAATGGCACAAAAACATCATGCTCACAATATGACAAACAGCACAGAGATAGGCCAGAGAGGAGTCAACAAGACCTATGATAAAAGGAACACCATTCCTAGTGTAACACATGGAGGTGGATTGCTGATGTTTTGGAGATGTGAGAGCTACAAAGACATGGTAAACACAGTCAAAATTGATGGCGAGAAGAATACGGCATATCATCAATAAATACTAAAAGAAAATATGCCCAGGAATCTGGCCATGGGACATACCTGGATATTTCTAATATTTTCCAATGATAATGATTCAAAACACAAGGACGAGTCAAATTGTCATTGGATACAGCAGAACAAAGTGAAGGTTCTGGTGTGGCCATCTCAGTCTCCTGACCTCAATATTATTGAGCCACTGGAGAGATCTCAAGTGTGCAGTTCATACAAGACAGCCCAAGAATTTACAGTTTGCTAAGAAGCATGGGCAGCTTTACAATCACAGAATATAAAGAGCCTCATACACAACTTCTACAAAAGACTCCAAGCTGCCATTGGCATTAAAGAGGGCAAAACACAGTGTTTAAAACTGGGGAATGTAAACTTTGATCAGGGTCATTTGTGTAGTTTCTGCTGTCATTATGATTTTAAAAAAGCGTAAACAAGGTTGTTTGGTAATAGAAGGTTTTACCCTAAAACTAACCATAAGTGAAATAATGTTTTTGTGTTATTCATCCTCTCTAAAAATATGCCAAGAAGTATTACATTCTGTCAACTTATGAGCACAACTGTATACACACATATGATAATAATAGAGATAAATAGATATATAAAATGTATATAAATACTTTATACAGTTTATGAGATAAATATGTGTTGTAGTAATATAGAATATATAACTAGATATTAATGGTGGGCCAAATAATGACAGTGAACTCATTGCCCCCCATCCTTCTTTACCTAAAATAAAACACACCTCCCTGTTGCTGCAGCGGATTGTAGGGGGGAAGGGGGGCAGGACAGAGGAGAGAAGGGGAGGGGGAGGCGGCAGTAGCAGCAGGTACAGGAGGGGGAGGGGTAGTTGGGGCATGCGCACTGGCTCTCCATCCCCTCCGCATCGCCCCCCCCCCGGCTTTCCTCCTCATCCACCCTCCTCCCTCCTTTTTCTCTTTTCTGCAGCATCAGTACCAAATTCCCCCTCCCCCTCCACTCCTTCCAACCCTCTCTCTCTCCCCCTCTATCTCTCTGTCGGTTTCCTGCCGGGCTGCTGCTGCTTTGCGCGCTGCGGGGCCACACTGCGACCCGCAACGAGGAGGACAAGGAGACGGATTTGAAGGGGCAGCCTCATCCTTATCCCGCGAGGCGGAGGAAGCAAATTTTCGGGAGCAGATATATCCAGAGGAGATTTGACGCGCCGTCACCGCGCCGAGAAAAAACGCTCGGTAGCCGCAGCGGCAGCAGAAGGCGGGGACGCGTCACACGCGCTGTTCTTCCTTCTCATCATCCGAAAGAAACTGAAGCAGCTGAGACCGGACCGGAGGACAAACTGGGACGCATCTGGTTCGGGATTCTTGGAGCGCAACACGACGAACGACGCGGCGTTGGAAAGCTCCCCTCTCCCCTCCCGGACCAGGACCAGGACCATTTTCTAGGAGCCAACTCGGCGCGGCGACACCATGAAGGACCGTACGGCGGAACTGCGAAGCGTAAGAAATATTTTCCTAATTTTATATGTTCCTTGTCTCTCCCTGGTCATTCTCTTCCCCATCGTCGCAGTAACACGGCCTCGCCGCCTCTCAGATACGCGATGAGGAGCGGTGCGGCGGCCGCGGCGTGTCTGCGCGCTTCACGCAGTGAATGCAGAGTGAAGCGGCGGAGGCGCAGCCGCGCAGACATGTGATTGATTGTTCTGCAGTGATGTGAGTCGCTGTTAGCGGGTTCGGGGCCGTTTGGGGATGCTGAGTTTGAGGCGCGGCACGCTTCGGCTGGAGGTCACGGTTACACGGTTCATCGTCTTTATCCGCGTAATTCAGGCGGAGATTTGACGCGTCTCCGCTCTTTAGACGCAAAGGCCGCTCGCTCCTGCCCCTACTAAATATTAAAAAAAAAAAAAAAAAAAACGTTCCCATCATCTCTGCTGGTGATGTGGCTGCGTGTGCCCATGCATGGATGACCTGATGGAGGAGGAGGGGGAGATGAGGAGGTGTAGGCTGACACAAATTAGCCGCGGACCAAAATGCAGTGATTTTTTTTCCTAGGCCGCATCCTGCAGGCAGCGGCGCCTACTCCTCCTCCTTCTCCTCCTCCTCCTCCTCCTCCTATTCTACCTCCTCCACCTCCTACTGCTGGAGAGAGAATGTGGGAGTATCGGTTCAGATCAGGAGCGAAGCTGATCGATACTCGGGTGTATGATGAATCAGGATGCAGCTTCATCTGCCGCGTGTTTCCTGCCGCTCCTGCCGCCCCTCTGAGCGGCAGTACGGGGGGCTGGGAGCTGTGGGTGGGGGGTCACTTCATTGTACTGAAGCCTCACCCATTTCATGACTGTTGGTTGCACCGGGTGAGCTGGAGGTTTGGCGCGTGTGGTTTACGGCGCGATGCGGCGATGCTTCTTTATGTCTGCGGCGAACAGCTGATGGGGAGGGTTTTTGCGTCTGTGTGTGTGTGTGTGTGTGAGTGTGTGGCGGAGAGGGGGGGCGCTTTTGGCAGGTAGGGGGCTCACGTTATCTGCCCAAACTCTGCAGCAGCTCCACGCGCCGCCACCGCCACCCGGGTTCAACCGGGTTCGCTGAGACACTCAAACAACAAGTCGACTTATCAATTTATCAACAATAAACCAATAATTCCAACAAATCTCACATTCAATTAATATAAATTATTTCTTTCTATATATCTATTTTTTTCCATATGTGTGTGTGTGTGTGTGAGTGTGTGTGTGTGTGAGTGTGTGTGTGTGTGTGTGATATTTTGGGGGTTGGTCAGAAGCTGATCAATACCTAATCAATAAATCAGCACCTGGACTGTGTGTGTGTGTGTGTGTGTGTGTGTGTGTGTGTGTGTGTGTGTGTGTGTGTGTGTGTGTGTGTGTGTGTGAGTTTACCGCACTGCTGTCCATCCCTTTTTCCTCCACCCTTCTGTCATCGCTCTGTTCTTATTCAGATTTTTCCACCTTCTTCCTCCATCGCCTCTCTTCATCTTTCTATCCTTCATTTTATCCTCTCTCCCAAGTCCGCCATCTTTCCCTCTTCTTTCCATCCTTCCATCATCCCTCATCCTTCCATCATCCCCCATCCTTACATCATCCCTCCACCCTTCTACAATCCCTCCATCCTTCTATCTTCCCCATCCTTCCATCATCCCTATTCTTCCATTATCCTTCCATCATCCCCCATCCTTTCATCATACCTCCATTCTTACATCATTTTTCCCTCATCCTCCCATCATCCCCCATCCTTCAATCATCGTCCTATTCTTCCATCATCCCTCCATCCTTCCATCATCCGACCATCCTTCCATCATTCCTCCATTATCCTTCCATTCTTCCATCACTCCTTTTTATTTATAATTTCCCATCTTTTTAATCACCATTTTCTCTTTCTTTATCTCTTGTCTCTTCTTTCTCCATCTATCATCCATCATCATCTATCATCCATAAATAGCATCATCAATGTTCTTCATCATCATCATCATCATAATCATCTTTATTATCATCATCAGGCACTATTTTTCCATGTTTCTATGCCATTTTCAAAAGTTGCATCATGAACATTAAATTTTTAAAGGAAAGTGTGAATCAAACATATTTAGTTGGTGTTAAGGTATTTATCAGGGTAAAACAAACATACTAACTGATGATGACGATGAAGACTGAAACCTTTTTCACACATGAAGCAACAGAAACATCATTTAAAATCATTACAATAACATCATCACAGTGTCTTTTCCTTCTTTGGTGTCTAAATGGAAGTATCTAGACTATTGGTTAACCTACTGATATTCACAGGGTTCTGTAAATCTGGTAAAATCTGGTCAGCATTTGGATGGAAATTTGACTCCTAAAATCATCTTTTTTCCATTTTGCCATTGTTTCACCATTGTTCCCCTGTCCATTCTCCTTTCTTCACTTCCTCCTATTTTCTTTTTCTCATTTCCTCCAGCATCCCTCCACCCATCTACCATCACTTCTTATTTCTCTTTTCCACCCATCATTTCTCATCTTCTATCCCTTCCTCCATCTTCTTCTCTCCTTTTTATTTTATCCTTCTGTCCTCTTTCCTCATCCCTGTACATCATCTTCTTTTTCCTCCAACCTTCATCCTCTCATCACATATTCTCATTCCTTACTCATCTCTGTTTATTCTATCCATCCTCAGTGTGTAACAGAAAGCAGAGATGCTCTCTATCTGTTTTACATTGGTCATGAATGAATCCATCGTCTTGACAGCCATGTTGGATGGTGTGAATCCAGCCTGGCAAATGTCTTGCTTCTGTAATCCGGCTGGTAACTAGCCCTGTTTCATGCGGTGACTTGGTAGTAATAAGTATAATTTTATGTAATCATCCACATTACAGTGACGCTCCCTTCTCTGCTTCCTCTTCTACCTCATCTCCCTCCTTTCCACTCCTCCTTATCCCTCTTCCCCATCCTCCTCCCCCTCCTCCTCCTTGTTGCTGAGCTGATCCTCCGGCACACGTGTGTGTATCTGTAAAGTTGCATTAATAACACTACACTGACACTACAAGCTGCGCAAATCATGCAAAATTTCTCTATTAAATCAGAATCAGAATCAGCTTTAGGTTGAGGTAAGGGACATAATTTACTGTTGATGGTCTTGATGGTCAAGATACAAGATTTAACTGAAGTATAGAACCAAGAAAACATCTGTTGACTTCACAAAACTTCGAGGTTATGATGCATAGAAGAACACGCTTGTAAAGAATTATATTTTTATTTTAGGTGAAAAATCATTTTAATATCTTGTTAGTATAGATTCAAACACAAAGATAAATCTATGTCAGATTCTTTATTGTTCAATAACTTCACCTGATTTCCTAATTTTCTACGATTACTTCAGGGTGCTGTCACTATGACATGTTTGTAACAATAACAGACATAACAAAATAGAGACAGAATAGAATCAAACAGAAGATAATCAATTAAAACACAATAGAATATAATGGAATACAGTTTAGCATAACAGAATAGAACAAAATAAGATTAGAATAGAGAAGAATAAAACAGAACATATTAGAATAGAACAGAAAACAACAGGGTGTATGTGCCTGACAGACGGTGAGGTTTATCCTGCTGGAAGTACCAGGTGGATGTGTTTGCTTTAGTGTTTGTTTACCCAGAACACACACACACACACACACACACACACACACACACACACCAGACACACACACACACACACACACACAGGCCTGCCATCCTCTCAGTGGTGACTTGCTCAAGGGCACCTTGATGGCATCTGACACTTCCTGCTGCATTTAAACCTATTTAATTTAGAAATAAAACCTAATAAATCTTGAACAAAGATAAGCAATTCTAAATATGTTATGGAATTTTTGTTGCCTTGTTAGCTCCTACTTTACAGTCACAATTAGTTTGCTTCACTTAGCATACATATGAGTCATCAGTAAAAGCTCAAATGAAGAATGCTAGTGTTTAAGGAATATATAATGATGTCATAAATAATTGAATTGAATTATATAGCTTATAATTTACTTTATAATAAACACTATCATAATATGCTCTCAATTTAGATACAACAGTTCCCGAATGGTTTGAGAGACATTAACAGTAAAAAACGTGACGATCTACAAGTTATGTAGTTATGGTGAGCATCTTTTTTTTCAGATTTTTTTGTTTCACATCAGAAAAGATTTTATGAATTGTTTCCTAATGTTCAGATCTATACATAGACCAAACCGACATCAGAGAATTAGTAGCAATGAAGGTTGATGGTGCATCTGTGTCTGGCCCAAATATTAGCACTAAACAAGGTGTAAAGAAGAAAGGCAAGGCAAGGCAAGGCAAGTTTATTTGTAGAGCACAATTCATACACAGGGCAATTCAAAGTGCTTTACAGTTACACAAAATCACAAAAGGAGAGCAAAACATACATAAAATCACAAAAGGAAAATCATAAAACATAGAATTCATCATTAATTTAAAAAAGAGTGAAGAGTGTAGATAAGATACTTTCAGTTTTCATATGCACGGTTAAACAGAACTGTTTTCAGCCTGGTCTTAAACATTGTCAGCGTTGAGGCCTGTCTCACATTCTCTGGAAGACTGTTCCAGATTTTAATAATAGAATACCTCTATGTACCAGCAGACAGCAGTCAAGTTTATTTATTATTCCAAGAGAGAAATCTGAAAACCTATGACTATGGATAAAGAAACTGTAAGCTTGCAGCTTGTAATTGAGAAGGATGAGAAGTTACAAATGGTTCAGGCAATTGAAATTATGTTGTAGTTTATACTTGTTATGAAGGAGCAGATTCAAGATGCTAGTAACAGCTAACACATAATAACACTTGTCTGTTTCACTGAGTGACTGATTCAGTTTTTCTTCAAATGCACTAATCTGCAGCTGAACAAACATTATAATTCAATATGTTGAATCGAGTGAAATGCAGCTGACAAAGGTTTGATTCCATAGGGATCATAACTTTGGTATACCATAAAAGTAACATCAGAGTAACATCATATTAATTTTAGTGTAACATCAGTGTAACATCAGAATAATGTCACACTGTACCTCTCAGAGCAGGTTCTCTAGTCTTTGTGTTTCCACTAGAATTGTATCAACGTTTCAGAAGCGTTGTGATGCTAAACAACCGCGTTGAGTCTATTTTCAGTAGAGCCATCATGAAACTGCATTAACCTATCATAGAGCAGAATGAGCCAGGCAGGAAGTCAGACGAGAAAGGCACGGACCCATGGTAGAAGAACAAAAAACAAAATAAAAGCAATTAATGGTCTGGTACAGGCCTGGAATTTCATCATTTTAGGGGCAAGGCCGCTTGTGTTGTTAGGGCACAATGGCCAAAAGACAGACCATTAAGGCCATAAATTATTGTTGATAAAGGAAAGCTATTGAAAAAATAAAATGAACTAAATAAATTACTTTCAAAAGTAACCTCTGTCCCTTTAGGGGGTCTGGTGGCACAGTTTTAGGTCAAATGCAACATCCTGTTTTCACTCTAGAGCAAAAATAAAGAGGCTATATCTAGGACTGCAAGATATGGACATCATTGTATCTCAACATTGAAGCCAAATATCTCTATTAATACAATGAGACCATGATTTCACTCCTGTTTAACATTTTAAGTGGCAACAGTAAACACCAAGCATTCAAAGGGTTTCACAGTGCACTTATTCAACAAATTTGTTTATTAATAACACAACATACCAATAACTATCTTGAACTGCACTGAAATAAGTTTTTAAAAATCAATATTTTGCATTTTTACTCAGATATTTTTCTGAATGTTTTATATTCTGCAAACCAGCTGTGTCCAAATTCTGTCAGTCAGGACTCAATTAGCAGTAGGTCCATCCTCAGACACAGGTTTAGGTGGAGATTTTGGTTGAGGCTTTTCTAATAAACCCCATATGGCATTGTTATTAGTAAACAAATGCTATGCACAGCATTTCTTCTCTATGCACACACACACACGCACGCACGCACGCACGCACGCGCGCGCACACACACACACACACACACACACACACACACACAGACACACAGACACACAGACACAAAGCTGACAAGTCCAGCAAAGATAGTAGTTGCAGAGGTGGATGCATTACAATTAAGATACACTATGTAAGTGAGATCATGCAATAGGGATGCATTGGTAGTCCAGATAAAATGAACCATAAGAGCACACTCATTATTATAATTGGTGCAATGTGTTGGTAAATATTTATTCCTATAGAAAAGTGGATTCTTTGAATTTTCATGAGAAGATTTTCATGTTTAGCCAAATGAGGGTGTATTGGACTGTTGCATAGTCTGAATAGACATTGAGATAAGTAGAGACAGGCAAATATGTTTTTTGTTATAAAAAAGGCTACAATTTATGTTGAAAGTTCAGGTGTCATTTCACATATCAGTTTTTTTTATTATGTTGATTGGTCAGGTAAAACCAGATTTATGATAATTGTCTTACTTTATTGATTTCCTGTGTAATAACCGGGACATGTTAGTGTTATATGTGTTTATAAACAAATGAATTTAGGCCCAGATTCTGTTCTGTTAGGTGATATAGCTGTGATTTCCTGAATTGAATGCATCTTGGAGTAAGACCTGTGTTAGCATTTGTTTTATTGGCTGCACAATTGATGCAGAAATAAATGGGACAACAGAGCTTTGAATGATCACTGTGAAGCAACATGAGAAGGAGTTGTAATAGTGAGTTTTACACTGTAGGCTACATGCTGCTGCAGAGTACCGCTGTGATTTTGTAAAAGATTTTCTGTGGCATAGATGCTTTTATTATACAGTAGCCACACAGGAAGAGATTGGAGAGACTTGCAGTAAAGGAATACTTTGGTTGGCATTTAAACCATAGTCTGTTGCTTATGTGGCAAGTGCTCTACATCTACACCACCACAGCACACCTACCTAAATGAACTTGCACTGATTGTGTTACAAATAAGTTTATGGGTGTCTACAAGTGATATTAATTGCATGACATGAGGCCTTCTAAAAATTGCTCAAAAACAACACCTAGGCCAAATACAGTCACAGAGTGTTGTAGAGTTACAGTAAACTTTTAGTGGCTATGTAGCAATTTTTTAGTGATACGCTAATATATTGTGTATAGGCTACACAATTATATGCACAATTAACATCGATCATAGCAACCTGCATACCTTCATATTTTTATCTTTTCTCCTCTTCTTCCTTTCTTCTTTATCTCAAATAGGCACCTGATGGTTTCTTTTAACTGCCCTATCCCCCTTGCTTTTCTGCTAAAGAGAGACCCTGTTCTATAGCAGGTAGATCCTACTCCCCCACCTTTTTTGATACAGATACACACAACCTGTCTAGCTCTCAGCAACAAGCAGAAGTGATACTATCATTGCACCAACTTAATGTGGAAATGACTAGTATTATTCTCAACAGATGCTCACTGACTGCCAAGTTGTGGCTTGGTATGACCAGGAACATTGGGAAAGTAGTAGCAGACATCAGCTCTTGACTACAGAAAGTTCCAGGTTTTTTACAGGGAGTAAAATGAACCACGTAAACCAGGAGACAAGCACAGGC
Organism: Eupleurogrammus muticus; assembly: GCA_036785175.1. NCBI lineage: Eukaryota > Metazoa > Chordata > Actinopteri > Scombriformes > Trichiuridae > Eupleurogrammus > Eupleurogrammus muticus. Next base: position 24,128,758 of record JAYKQN010000011.1, on the reverse strand, counting down.
TCCATCCAGTCACCTTCCCTCAGGTTCCTAAACACTTGCAGATGTTTTCTGTAGATATTTGCACACGGACTCAAAGAACAGTGAGCCTGTGTATCTCACATTTACAGGACACAATATAAAACTCATGTTCCTGGCTACAGGCTCAATGCTATTGATAGCTAGATCATCAGTCTGAAGGTCTGGAGTGTGTGTGTGTGTGTGTGTGTGTGTGTGTGTGTGTGCGCGCGCCTGTAACCATTATTCAGCCAAGGCAAGGGAAAACCTTACATTACTGCTGGCACATATGAGGTCACTAACACATCCTGACATTCCTCTGTTGAACTGCTGTTCTTCTGGTGTTTACTCACAGAACTGCCACTCAATAGATTTTTTTCTTTTTCAGACTATTCTCTGTAAACCCTAGAAATGGTGTCTGTGCATGGAAATCCCAATGGATGAGCAGTTTCTGAAATACTCAGACCAGCCTGTCTGGCACCAACAGCCATGCCACATTTAAAGTCACTTCTTTCAATCTCTCAAAGTGACCTTTCTTCTCCATTCTGATGCTCAATTTGCAGCAAACTGTCATGACCTTGTACTGGCTGGTGGTATATGTTTATATATATATTTTTTAAAGATGGCGCCACGGTAGGCAGCCTGTTACGCAGCTCTCTAGTCTTTTCTTTCCCTTTTCTGGTTTATTTGTTTTATTTCAAGTTCTTTTTTTGCTTAATTTTGATTTAATTTGCGACAAGAATGGACCCGAGTAGTCTGCTGAGAGGAGTAGCCTTCTTTCTACTCCTATCGGGACTTTTCACCACCGCATCTGGTGATAACGTGAGCCAGTCCATCATCTACAGCCGGGATCAGCTGTTGGCGCTACGGGACAGGGGCGTACTCCCAGAGGAGCGACCCGGGATTTCTAAGGAATTACGGCGTCGGAGGAGAGGATGCAGGGCTGGAGCGAAGTACCGGGAGAGGAGAAGGCGGTACAAACCCAGCGTTCCGTCTGTGGTAATGGGTAACGTAAGATCTTTACCCAACAAGATGGAAGAGCTGACGGCGCTAATCAGACTGCAGTGGGAGTATAAGCAGAGCAGCCTCCCGCTGTTCACGGAGACCTGGCTCACGGACAACACACCGGACTCCGTCGTAACTTTGGACGGCTTTCAACTGGTGAGAGCGGACCGAAACGCGAGGGAGAGCGGTAAGAGGAGAGGAGGGGGACTGGCAATGTATGTGAATGAGAGATGGTGTAACCCGGGACACATTACTGTGAAGGAGCAGCGCTGTACCAAAGACATTGAACTGTTAGCGGTTAGCGCTCGGCCATATCACCTGGCCCGGGAGTTCTCGCATGTTATCGTGCTAACTGTTTACATCCCACCATCGGCAGATGCTAAGGTAGCCTGCGAGGACATCCACACCACCGTCTCTCAGTTACAGACGGCACATCCACAGTCCCTCATTATTATCTCTGGGGACTTCAATCATGCCTCACTCTCCACCACTTTCCCTAACTTCACCCAGTATGTTGACTGCCATACCAGGGACAATAAAACTCTGGACTTGCTGTTTGCCAACACAAAGGAGGCTTACAGCTCATCACCCCTCCCCCCACTTGGCTGTTCAGACCACAACCTGGTCATCCTCCAACCCACCTACACCCCCCTAGTGAGGAAGACCCCTCCCACCAAGAAGGTGATCAGGCTGTGGTCTGAGGACTGCAGTGAGGCCCTGAGAGACTGTTTTAAATGTACAGACTGGCAAGAACTCTGCAGGCCACATGGTGAGGACATCGACAGTCTCACCCACTGCATCACGGACTACATCAACTTCTGTGTGGAGAACACTGTGCCGACCAAGAAGGTACGGTGTTTCTCCAACAACAAACCATGGGTGTCCCCAGAGTTGAAGGCCCTGCTAAATGAAAAGAAGAGGGCCTTCTGGTCGGGGGACAAAGTGGAACTGAGGATAGTGCAGAAGGAACTAAAATATAAAATCAGGAGTGGCAAGGAGAGTTTCAGGAGGAAGATGGAGGAGCAGCTCCAATCAAACAATGTCCGAGAGGTCTGGAGAAGCATGAACAAGATCTCTGGTCACCTCAAGGACAATGGAGGAGTAGCAGTGTCCACCGACCGGGGGTGGGCCAATGAATTGAATCTGTTTTTTAATAGATTCAATTCTGGACCAACAACCTCCCCCACCCCCCAGCTTCCATCAACCCCCCTCCATGTGCTGTCCCCCCCCTCTCCCCCCTCTTCTGGCGCTGTGCTGTGCCAGGTGCACTCTCCTCGTTCCATCCCACCACACCCCCTTTACACCTACCCACATCAAAGCCAGCCCCTCCCCCCACCCCATTACACCTACCAACAACAAAGCCAGCCCTTCCCCCCACCCCGGACCAGCCACAGATCTGCCTCACAGCTGATCAGGTGAGAAGTCAGCTAAAGAAGACAAAGGTCAGGAAGGCAGCAGGTCCAGACGGAATCAGCTCCAGATTGCTCAGGGACTGTGCAGACCAGCTTTGTCAGGTGGTCCTGCACATCTTTAACCTGAGTCTGAACCTGGAGAGGGTTCCTGAACTGTGGAACTCTTCCTGCATAGTTCCAGTGCCTAAGATCGCACGGCCCAGGGAGCCCAACCACTACAGACCTGTAGCCCTGACTTCTCACCTGATGAAGGCCTTGGAGAGGCTCATTCTGCACCACCTTCGCCCACTGGTGAGCTCAGCACTGGACCCTCTGCAGTTTGCCTACCGGCCCGGCATCAGTGTGGATGACGCTGTCATCTATCTGCTGCACCGATCTCTCTCCCACCTGGAACAAGCGGCGAGCACGGTGAGAATCATGTTTTTTGACTTCTCCAGTGCTTTTAACACCATCCAGCCTGCACTGCTGAAAGGGAAGCTGGAGGAAGCCGGAGTGGATGAGCAGCTGACGGCCTGGACCATCGACTACCTCACCAACAGACCACAGTATGTCAGGCTTCATGACTGTGTGTCTGAGGTGGTAGTCAGCAGCACGGGGGCGCCACAGGGTACAGTGCTCTCACCCTTTCTGTTTAGTCTGTACACCTCAGACTTCACCTACAAATCGGACAACTGCCACCTACAGAAGTTCTCAGATGATACGGCCATCATCGGGTGTGTATCAGATGGGAACGACCAGGAGTACAGGGGGGTCATCAATGACTTTGTCAGCTGGTGTGAGATCAACGCTCTCCAAATCAACGCCAGCAAGACAAAGGAGATGGTTGTGGACTTCAGGAGGAAGTCCCTCCCCACCACACCGGTGAGCATCCAGGGAAAAGACATTGAGACAGTGGTCTCTTACAAATACCTGGGTGTTCACCTGAACAATAAACTGGACTGGACCACAAACACTGATGTCCTGTACAAGAAGGGCCAGAGTCGACTGAAGACCTTCTACGACTCCGTCGTAGCATCTGCCCTGTTCTACGCAGTAGTCTGCTGGGGGGGCGGATGCTCAGACGGGGACAGAAGGAAAATTGACAAACTGGTACGGAAGTCTAGCTCTGTACTGGGATGTCCTCTGGAGTCGGTGGTGGTGGTGGGAGAGAGGAGGATGTTGGCAAAGCTGACATCCATCATGGACAACCCCCATCACCCTCTGCATGGGGTAGTGGGTGCGCTTAGCAGCTCCTTCAGCCAGAGACTCAAACACCCTCGCTGCAAGAAGGAGCGCTTTCGCAGATCATTCATCCCGACAGCAATAAGACTCTATCACATAACATAAACATAAACCTCACTGTAGTCACTGTCACTTTTTCACTGGTCACTTTTTTCTCTTCACACACACCCTGCACCTTAAGTGTGCATTAGCTATGTATGTGTACATGTGGGTATGTGCGTGGATATGTATGTCCATATATATATATGCAAATATGTGTGTATGTGTATGTATGTAGGTATGTACGTCCATGTATGTATGTATATATGCCTTGCTTATGCATACTTTTTTTCTTACTATTTATTAGCATTTTCTCTCCATTCTGTCGATAATGCATACTGTGTATGTGGATTAACAAATTCTGCGAATTTGTACATTGTGTTGTGTGTTTTTTTATTTTTTTATAGTTTTTTTTATCTTCTTCAACTTTATTTTTCTTTTTCTTTATCTGTAACGCTGCAGTAACACACAAATTTCCCCGTTGTGGGATCAATAAAGTTTATCTATTCTATTCTATTCTATATAAATATATATGTGTGTGTGTGTGTATGTGTGTGTGTGTGTGTGTCTCCCAGTCTCCCTTCAGCCTGTTGTCTGTCTGTCTGTGTGTGTGTGTGTGTGTGTGTGTGTGTATCTATACACACACACACACACACACACATAGAGAGGATCAGCTGCTAATACAATGAATTTATCGAAAAAAAATGATCAATCAACTTTTTATTAAATTCCACTTAGATATGACACATCTGACAACAACTCAATCAGGTTGATTGAAGATTATATCATGATACCAGGAGGTGGGAGCAAAGGCTGACAGCGGCTCTTTATGAGTCAGACTGTGAAAAGGCTCAACCTGACAGAAACAGCGATTATGATGGAGAAAGTGAGGTGGAAGGGAGGAAGGGGTAAGATATTCTACTCATGGATGATGTGAAAATAAGAATCCATTGTCTCTGATCACTGTGTCTGAACAAGGAAAGCTTTGAAGAGACTGAGAAATAACTCAAAAGTAACGTTACTAATTGTAGGAGGTGGCAAGTTATAGCTTATTACAACTGAGCACACGCTGAGAAAACACAACCAAATCTGGCTGAGGGTAAGTTTTTAGTTTATCTTTCTAATCCTTGTTTTCCTGTTTGTAAAGACTCCAAATACACACAGAGCGGGGTCAAGCAAGCAGCTGTGTGTAATGTAGTGAAATTGTGTGTGCGTGTGTGTGTTTGTGTGTGTGTAATGTAGTCTATGTGTATGTAATATAGAGTAGTGTGCATAATATACTCTAGGAGTGTGTGTGTTTGTGTAATGTAGTCTAGGTGTATGTAATATAGTGTAGTGTGCATAATATACTCTAGGAGTGTGTGTGTTTGTGTAATGTAGTCTAGGTGTATGTAATATAGTGTAGTGTGCATAATATACTCTAGGAGTGTGTGTGTTTGTGTAATGTAGTCTAGGTGTATGTAATATAGTGTAGTGTGCATAATATACTCTAGGAGTGTGTGTGTTTGTGTAATGTAGTCTAGGTGTTTCTATGTTATGGATATTATTATGGTTTTGCATTTTTTAACTTTTAAGCCCTATTAATCCACCCTGTTTGTCAGCTTTCTGTCTCTCTACGTTAACCTTAAATCTTTGTGATGACTTGATTTTTGATTTTAATTCATTTTGTAGACAGTCAAACTTTGAAATGCATGTCTCAGACAATTTGGAGAGAACGATAATGTTGGTATCTCCTTGAAGCTGTGATTCTCCTTTTTCCAGACATAGAAATCTCAAAGTGAGTCAAAGTGATTCATTTTGATGGAGCAAGTCACATATATATGGGCTGAAAGGTTTTTAAGAAAAACATGAATTGTGATTCTTCTGGTAGATACTGTGATTTTGATTTCATCCATTCTTTAATGAAATTTTAGTGCACATCAATCACATACACTTATATCATACTATTAAAACAGTAAATACCATAACTCTAATGCAAGATTGAAAACAAAAGTCAAGAATTGATTTTAAAAGTTGTCCTATTTATTAATAAGAAAGATACAACCGTGTTTCATCTAGGATTTTTTTTGCAGTGGGGGTGGCCTGTGCTTTCTTATAGGTTTGTCTCCTCTCCTCTCATCTCTCTTCCACAACCCAACACTTTGCTCTGCTCTTCCTCTCTGTTCTCCTGCTCCTCTTGTCTAATATTACTTGTCTTATACGATTACATATAATTTCTTTTTACCTGTATAATAATAATGATATAAGTAGAGCAGTCGTCCACTGGTCAGAGGATTGGCTATGTGTCCTTGGGGAAGATACTGTTTACTCACGTTAGTCACATAAATTGGCACCAGGTAATTTACCTTCTCTCTGCTTTACATTGTTTTGACTCACTGACCTGTTGCTAGGTGCTTGAGGTTCTTGACGACTACCTAACATCCTCCCTCAAAGAGTATGGACTGAGCAATATAGTTATCTTTAGTTTAGCTTATTTCCCAAGAATACTTGACAGGACTGCTGTGAAGGTGGAGAGATACGGCCGTGGTGTCAAAAATAAAAAAAAAATGCACCTGAAAATTACTGACAAAAACAGAACCTGGGTTCACTGTGATGGTCTGGTGCACAGCCCGCATCATTGCAGACGCTGCACTAATTTGCCTGTCGATCTCCCACTCTCTATTAATCTGTCACTCATGAACAAGACATTGACACTTGAACTCCTTATCTTGACGAAGGATCTCATCCTAAACCATGGCCTCAGATTTGGAGGTGCTAATTCTCGTTCTTGCTCCTTCACGAACCGCTCTGGTGGGAGCAGAAAGCCACGGACCAAAAGGTCGGCTTGTTCTGCTGAAGGACTTCAGTAGCCACTTTCTCATTGCACAGCCGGCCCAGGCAGTAAGGCTACAGCAACGGCACGGATTTTTGACTAGTGACGCTTCTTGCGTTTTGGAGGCGGACAAAGCGCCTTATATGTCGTCCTAATATGATGTACAATGCATGACATGCAAAACGTGTAGTAAGTTTAGCAATTTGCACAAGGCCACAAAAAAACACACATCATGTCGATAATACAAACACTTACCAGACTCATCTTGCTCCTGTGGGCTAACATTTGTGTCCGGCTCTTCCTGAAAAATGGTCATGGTGTTACGACTCGTCCCTTGGCAGGGACGATGCCCCAACACACCATCCATAAGGTCAAAATAAGGAAATTTTTTTGGCTGTACGCCATTGCGGTTGTTGTGTATCTTCGCCGCCTTGTACTGGGCTCGTAGCTTTTTCAGTTTTTCACGGATTTGCACCGTTGTCCTCTTTATGCCCAACTTCGCCAGTTCTGCAGCGATGTGTTTCATCACATCTTCGTTCCTGCACACCCCATCGATTTTCCCCTGTACGTCATTCTCTGCCCACACCGTGAGGAGAGCACGGACATCGCTCGCAGACCAGAATTGCCGCTCCATCTTCCAAATACTTCCAGAAAATCAAAAGCAGTTAGGAATTCCTTTGGTGACGAGAGTTATGGATATAGATACAGGTAAGCCAGCCATCTCCGCTTTATTCCCCTACCTGGACACCGCCTCTAGGCCCGCCGCGGCCCCTCTAGGACCATCGTTTAGGTTGGGCCTGAAAATCGAGGGCCGGCCCGGGACAGCCCCGTTAGCACCTCCCCCCGAATGTGTGAAACCCCTTCGCACCGAGCAGCCCCTGTAGGGTCGGCTTCGGCCCGATAAAGGGAAAGCCGCTAGTGAGACCTGGAGGGGCATGACTGGGAGGACCGCCCCCTGATTTGAACCTGAGTGGTGTTCTGTTGTTGAATTTCTCTTTTTGTCATTGATTGTCCATAACAAACTCCATGTTCAGGCATAAGGGTGTCCACATGTGCACTTAGCACCAGGATGCCCTTGGCCATGGGTCATTGATTGACTTTGTGGTCATTTTTTTTTTCGACACTTGGGTGGAGAGAGGGGCGGAGCTGTCAAATAATTACCAACTGGTGGTGAGCTAGCACCCATGGTGGGGAAGGATGTCAGTCAGACCTAACAGATCCAAACACACTGTAACAGGTTAGCTGGGAAAACTAGCCTAATCTTCTGTCTGAAGAGGCTTTAACTCAAATCCAAGAGATTCTCAACCACATCTCGAGGATTGCGGGGGACAGTGAGTCCTAGTCGACCTTGGTCTATGCCTCCATTGTCAAGGAGGCTGACCAAAGCCTTGACTGTTAGGTGGTCAGTGCCTGTCAGGGCTGCAGCCCTCAAACGTGCTGGTGGACACAGGCAGTGAAGGATGCCATCAAGCTGATGAAGTAGTCCTCTATGATCTTTTTAGCTTGCAGGACAAAAAAACAGCTGATGGGTTTCAATATGCCAAGCAAAGCATGGCCTCGGTTCTAAAGGCAAAATCTCCAGAGTGGGAGGAGTTCAATGAGGCCATGGAGAACTTTTGAATGACTTTGAGGAGGTTCTGGACCACCATTGGGTAGCTCAGGAGGGGAAAGCAGTGCACTGTGTCAACACTGTGTTCAGTGGAAGTGGGGTGCTGCTGACTTTGACACTGGACATTATGGGTCAGTGGGGGAAGACCTCCTCAGTTCCACCAACACATCTTTCACTGAGGATGCAGAGTCTGGGGACCCAGTGGTGGGCTTGCTGAGATCACTAAGGTAGCCAAAAAGCCCCAAGACCTTGGGGGTGGATGAGAGTACCTTAAGGTTCTGCTTTACAGAAGCCATGAAACAAAACAACATGATTTCAAAAGAATACATAACACAAATATAAATAAAAGTGGATGAACAAGAAAATAGACATATCACATAAACATAGAATAGTTTACAAAATGTTTCCATCTTTGTTTTCCTAATATTTTTTAACATTCAAAAGGACTGAAGAAAATGTGCACACTCATAATACTGGACAATATTTCAGGAGAGGTGGGGGCAGTATAGCCAGTAGGAAGCTGGTCATGTGAATTATCGCATGATTTGTATTTAATGGTCCTCAAATTGTCCCTGGCCTGGCCCTGGTGAAATTACAGGTCTGATAGAAAAACAGGCTTCATCTCATTATTAAACATATTCCATGTGTTGAATGATGGACATGGACAGAATGCCGTGGACATGTTTGTAATATTTACTGACATATCAAGATTGAGTATATAATAGTAATAATGAGCATTATGACATGATGTAGTTAAAGAAGTGCAGTATTGTGAGTTGATGTAGTTAAAGTATTGCACTATTGAGTTTTGGTGAAATATTGGAGTATATGAAAATTTAAATATCTGTTTGGTTGTCTTGCTTTCAGTTGCTTTTCTTGTGACTGTGTAGTGACCCAAAGAATAAAATGCATTAATAGTTCTGAGCTAAAGTCATTAAGTCGGTTATTGGATGGAATTGAAGCAGTAAAAGGTGAAGATGTGAAGTTAGTAGGTGTGAATGCAGGTCAGGTTCAAACAAAACATGCAGTTGTAAGATCAAATTACTTGTTATAGAAAAAACATAACAGGTGAAGAAGTATCAGGTCCTTCAATGTACAAATAGATCTTTACATACTACAAAAATACTGCATTGAAATATCAAGTAAAAGTTTTTAGGCTTGAATAACTCTAGTAATTATGAATTACTTTTTAAAATCATCGAAACCTAACTGATTTCAAGACTTTTAGTAAGACCTGATCGGACATGTTACATCACACTCCACAGTTTATACAATAAAATAATGGAATTATAATATGAATGTTAGAAAAAAACAATCTCTGCACAGAAAATCAGATTTGGGTCACACACACGCATGCACACACACAATGTCAGGAACATATTAGCTCTCTCTGGGTAACAGGAAATTGAACCAGGGTGATTAAATGTTAGTTAATAGTTATCTAAATAGTTAGATAGTTAATTGATCCCGAAGAACATTTGATTCACTTCCTGTTTTATATATATTATTATATATTATATTATTACATATTACAATATTTATTTATTATTATATATTTATTTATATTGGAAATATATTTAACTATATTACTAAAGTAGTTATTTAACTAGTATATTAGTATGTTATATCAGTACAGTAAGATCTGTAGATTAATACTGCCAGAGATCACAAATACATCACAGATCAATAAATAAATAATAATAATCATTATAAGAGTATTGCACAATTTATGGTTTAGATGGAGATTGGAGTAGCAAAAGAAGAGGAGCAGAGGATGAACAGTTAATGGAGTGAAACCAGGTGACCCAGTTAGTGAGGTGACGCCTGTTAGGAGGCTCAGATGAACATTAACACACATACGCACGTATGCACGCACACACGCACACACACACACACACACACACACACACACACACACACACACACACAAATAGAGCAGGGGCAGGGGCATAATCATTTATTTTCATCATCTTATTCAGGTGCTCACAAGAAACCAAGAGACAAATTCTGTTAAATCCACCATCAAAACTGAACAGAACAGGAAGTGGTTGTTCACCTGTTCCCAGACAGCTACATCTTGTTTGTGGGATGAAGGAAAACTCATGTCTGTCAGGGTCAATGAATGTGTTGCTAAAAAAGTTATTCACTTCACAAAATCACATCCTGACTAATGCATGCATACACTATGAAAATAGTCAGTAGATGCAGAGCTATTTACAAGTGTGACAGTCTGACCATCTCTGATGGTTCTGATTCTAATCTATAGATAAATTCCTTATAACTGATGTAAAGTGATTGAAACAAAATATGCTAAGAACAATGGAAATGCTTAAAATTAAGTATTAAATATTTTATTGAAACTGGAAACTTTTACTATAGTCTAGGTTCAAATTTGTGTTTTGTCACATATTTAGGAGATTTTTAATGTTGAATCATTTTCATTCATGTAAATACTGCATCAAGTATCTGAGCCAAGATATTTATACACATACATATTACTTATTATTGATGACTTAATAATATTATCATTTAGAATGAGAGACAGGTAGATGTTAATGTACTGTTAATTATAAGTAGGTCTGTTGTTCTATAAATATTGTCCCATGTTTTCAGAATCTGTCCCATAGAACCAGCCAGCTTCTGTAAAGTTGTAATGTTTACATTTACATTTACATTTACAAAGTACAAAAGTATACATTCACTGCCCACTCCCCATTCACAGCCATAATTAGCCAATCAGAGTTGAGGCTAATTAATGGACTGCAGCGATTTTAAACTATACTGAGATGTTTTTTGTGACCACCAATAAAAATTCTTTAGAGACACCACAAATGGGACCATTACTGGGGATTTGAGATTTTTGTTTGTTTGGTGTTATTATGATCATCATGAAGGAGGCAAAGCTAACTCAAATCTAAAATTAAATATTTAGATTTTAAAGCCTGAAATAAAATGTTATTAAGTGTTATTAAGTATCTGAGCCAAGATATTTATACACATACAGATTACTTATTATTGATGACTTAATAATATTATCATTTAGAATGAGAGACAGGTAGATGTTAATGTACTGTTAATTATAAGTAGGTCTGTTGTTCTATAAATATTGTCCCATGTTTTCAGAATCTGTCCCATAGAACCAGCCAGCTTCTGTAAAGTTGTAATGTTTACATTTACATTTACATTTACAAAGTACAAAAGTATACATTCACTGCCCACTCCCCATTCACAGCCATAATTAGCCAATCAGAGTTGAGGCTAATTAATGGACTGCAGCGATTTTAAACTATACTGAGATGTTTTTTGTGACCACCAATAAAAATTCTTTAGAGACACCACAAATGGGACCATTACTGGGGATTTGAGATTTTTGTTTGTTTGGTGTTATTATGATCATCATGAAGGAGGCAAAGCTAACTCAAATCTAAAATTAAATATTTAGATTTTAAAGCCTGAAATAAAGTGTTATTAAGTGATGTCTGTGTCAAATAAAACCTGTTATCTTCTTCAATGGAATTTACAACCTAACTTTTGTTCTAAAATAGTTAAAAATTAAACAGCTCAAATAATTCAGGGAAATGGCCACATTTTCTGATCAATACTCAGTGGAGTAGGCTGATTGTGCAGCGCAGATCTGATGCTCATTTGTTTGCTTTATTATTACCTGATCAATACTTGTTGAAGCTGTCACAGCTGTGAGGAGCCTGTGAAACACAGGAGGCGCCTGTCTGGGATTCTTTTTTTACCCTTTTGTCCTTTTGACATTTTGGTGAAAACGTGTTTTAACAGAACATTTCACGAACACAAAAAACAGGAACAAACAGTAAAACGCAAGGATTAAAAAGAAATTATGAGGATAAAATAGTGAAAGAACATTTTTGTAACATTAAAATAAAGTAGAAAATGTCAAAAACACAGAAAAAAAGAGCAAAAACAATAGAAAATAATGCTCATGCATAAAAAGGCCAAAAAATTGAAAAAAAAGGCCCGTGAGTCACCTCTACAGTAACGTCTGTGTGACTGGAAACATCCAGAGCTGTTTACAGTCTGCGTTGTATCGACCAATCATGTTTGAGCAGCTGTAGTTGCTATGGTTACACCACAGTGCTGCATGGAGGCGGAGCCTGTTTATTAGCTTTATTAGTCTTAAACAAATGGAAACTGCCATAAATCTAGAAATAACATTTGACCAGAGGCTCCACTCCTAGTCAATAAAATATCAATCAGAGCCTGAAAGACCCAGATAATCAATATTTACAGGGAATTATTAATTTATGTGGGATGTGAGGATAAAATAATGTCTTTTACTGGATCATTTAAAGCTTTGTGATAGTTCTGTCAGAATAATATCTTATACTAATACGAGGCTTCGTAGCTGAATTGAGTCATGAGAGTCAGTGTTTTTCTGTTGGTCTCATGATTGGTTAAACAAGTCCTCCTGACCTCACAGGAGGTTTAAATAACTATTATGTCTATCTCTAATATCAGTAAACTGCATATTTATTGACGACCTCACATCAATCAGCTGGTTCAGAAAACAAACCCTCATGAGCACAGCCACCTGCTTAAGAGGTTTTAATACTACAGTAATAGTGCTGGTATGGTACACCCACACACACGCGCGCGCGCGCACACACACACACACACAAACACACAGTCTTAGGCTGCCAGCCAGCCGCCACTTGATTAAAAGAAGAAGATTATCTATTGATTCATGTCTCATTGCATCCTGGGAAAACAGTTAGATTACCCAGCGTGCTTTAGGGCTGCCTGCTCCTCATCTCTCACGAGGAGGAGGAAGAAGATGCTGACACACTGATGCTTCAATAATTATTAAACCAAATTTTTGATCCATCAAATTTCTATACTTAATTATTCCTCATTAGGGTCATGGAGGTCTGCTGGAGCCAGTCCCAGCACAAAAGAGTGATTCAACCTCAGCATATTTCTAGACTTTAGGAAGACACAGGGAGAATATGAAACACACAGAAAGTTCCCAGCTCACAAGACTTGAACCTGCAACCTTCTTCCTGCAAGGCAATAGCACTACTTAATGTTTCACTATGCAACCCTGAAATGTGTTAAACTTGAAACAAAATGTTTGTATTAATACATTGTGAATGTGTTGTGGGAGATCTTCGCAGTTGTTTTTTAGTGATAAAAATGGACTGTCTGTGTTGCTGTGAATCTATGATCAGTGAGTTTCTGTGGTCGTGGATCAATGATCCTGATCAGGTCTTGATTAGGTGCTCGGGTCATTGCTATGACCTTCTGGCTCAGAATCAGCTGAATGACTAGATGATGCTTGACAGAATAAGTTTTACACAGCTTTTTAATATGATTTAACTACGGACAATAATTAACGGTTAAACAGTAAAAAAAAACAAAAAAAAACTGAAAACTCATCACTCAACACATTACTGTGGCGTAAATGATGAGTTTTGATTCTAACTCAAGAAATGAATAAATGTTAAACTAGAAAACAGAAATATTGTTCACTTCTTAGATTCTCTTACATTTTCTGGCTTTATAATAAATAAATCTGAGCTTGAAAGACTGCACTGCCTGTGATATCAATAATCATCAACAATATCAATTAGGATTGAACAATCGTTTTAAAATGAAAACCATGATTTTTGGCATGATAATCAAAACTGATTTGTGTCTGTTTTCCTAATCCACGTTTTTGTTAGCTATTTTACAGTTGTTTTTTTATTGAAAGAAACCAAATACACCAGTCATACACTCACAACAGGGAGGAGCAGAAAGAGTGAAGGAGCAGAACAAAGGGATGGGGTCAATTCTTAACTTTAAGTTTCATTCTTGATTTACAGTTTTGGCATTTTTTGTTTAATGATGAAGTTAATATGAAGTTTCTGTGCTGTTTGTAAATGTTGCTGTGCACTGAAACATGATTGGCTGCAGAATCACATCAAACTGTTTCATATTCAGGACTTTAACTCATCTTCTTAGATGCTAAACTAATGAGTCGCAGTTTCTGATTGGTCCCAGTGTGAACATTTATAACTGAGCAGGAGCAACTGATACTTCAAACATTTTTAACTAAGAATTTTGTTTTCTTCCTGTGTCTGCTCCTTTTCTTCCACCCTCTCCTCTTCCCCCTACTCCTCCTCATCCTTCTCTTCCTCTTGCTTTTCTTCCATCTCCTCCTCTATGCAAATATTAATCCCCCCCCACCCCTTTCACCCCTATCTTCACTTTCTTATCTCTCTGTCCCTTTGTGTCCTCTATGTGTCCCTTTGGCATCTCTGTCTGACCGTTTATTTATAGACGTAAAGAAAGATGACTGTGTGTTTAACATCTGCTGTGTCACTGCTGAGTGTGTGTGTCGCATAAGGTGCAAGGTTCTAATACCAGCGTTAAAGGATTACCACTGTTGAAAAATGGAACAGAGAAACGGATCCCCTTTTCGTAAATTTATTCAAATGACAAAAAAAATACCTAGGCACACATAAAACAAATTAAATCAGGCATGAATTGCTCAGTCTTTTAGATAAAATAAGTAGTCCACCGTGGAAGGAAGCATTACGTCCTTAGGTCGGTCTACCCGCAGTTATAGTCGCCAGCGGTCAGTAATCCGAAGTGCAGTGAGATCCAATCCGTATATTCCACTCCTATCGCGGTAGTCCAAATGTCCGGTTGTACTCGTCGCCCGAACCCAAGAAATGTGTCGTCTCTGCAGCATGCTAGGCTAGCTTCGACACGGCGGGTTCCCTAAGACAGAGTAGAACAGTCCCTAATCAGCGGCGTATCATTAAGGAAGTAGCGAATACAAGCAAGCGACGGTAAGGACGAGTGAGGCGGTTGTACTTAGCTTGAGATTGGCGCCTAAGCAGCTCCGCGCCTCTCCATCTCTGGCCGAGCACTCCCACTCCCACTCCCACTCCCACTCCCACTCCCACTCCCACTCCCACTCCCACTCCCACTCCCACTCCCACTCCCCGTCGTCGTGGGAGCTCAATTCTTTTCCCCGCACCTCGCTGCCGTGCTGTTTGTCTGCCGCTCTGTCCCACCTGTTGTCCATTAAGTACTCAAGTCATCTGTACAACTGCGCTCATCAGAGGGGAGAGTCAGCTGGAGGTAATGATCAGCTGATGGTGTTAATTAAATGGTTGTTTGCAACTCCTGACCCACCACTATAAACCAAATGTCACTGCAAACTCAAAGCAAAATATAAAAGTACATCATAAACACACAGAAGTCACAGCAAAGAATATACACTGCAAAGGAAATCCACACAAACAAATATGCACTGCAAATGAGAATAAACATGCAAGTCACAGCAACGAACACAAAAACACAGCAAAAATAATAAGCTAAACACAACAATATATAGGGATCAACAATTACAAACACCATTTTGAGGAGATCACTTTTGACGTGTGTGTGTGTGTGTGGTTCCAACCAGATATCAAATAAATTCAGTGGTTCTCAAATAGTGAGGCTCCGTCAAGGGGGGCGCGTTTGACCTTGGGTAACATGCTTTTTTATTTTCATTTTTCTTTTTTTACGTCCTAGAAAAAAGTGCAATTGCACCTCCACTACATTAGGGGTGCTCTAATTGTTAGAGTGTGCGCAGGGAGCATTTGCTCGGTGTTGTAGAGCAGTGCTACTTAATTATTTTTTGTCGCGCCCCTCCTATGGAAGAAGAAAACATCTTACGCGACTGTAAATACTATCATTTGTCTATAAAATTGTTATAAGTACCTCTGCATAACACTGTATCCTTATTAATGTATACGATAATAAAAAAGAAGAAATATGGACAAAGAATAGCTTTATTAACTGTAACAGAAACGATTTAAAGTGCATCTGAAATTCAAAAATAAAATTAAATCCTTAATTAAACTATAAAAATGTGACTGTCTATGTCACACCATAATACTAAAAAATAAAACTACATAAAATCGTCTTATCAGCATAATTGGGGTCTCATGTCGTTAATTTCTTAGTCTCCATGCTGCCCGCTGCCAACATTTTAGACACAGTAACACACCGGACTTTCACAGTGAACCAAGTGTTACATACGCTTCATTATATTTCTTCATCTTAGCTTACGGGAGACTTTCATTTTTCTCTTTATTTCCGTCTCTCTCCGCCTGTCTTCTCATCCCTGTTAAATATTTTACATTGCGTCACTTGAGGGTCTGCTACACTTCGTGTCTACACTTCTTACTCTACACCAGGGGTGTCAAAGTCAAGGCCCGCGGGCCACATCCGGCCCGCGAGAGGGGTTTTTCTGGCCCCCAGGATTATATACATTTATTATTAGAACTGGCCCGCAGGCAACTGCACGCCAGCAGCATCCAGGTACTTTACGCGCACTTACGCACTACATTTCCCACAATTCAACGGTGGCGCTCCGAGCAGGAGGCCACTTCCTTTCATTATTCATCAGCGGGGATTAGCGTCACTTCAAAAGTTTCAGATAGCCTACCCTTATAAAATGGCAAAACGGAAGGTGGACACTGCGAACCGGAGTTTTAAAACAGGGTGGGAATCGGAGTACATGTTAACGGAGGTAGCTGGAGAACCTCTGTTACTTTTGTGTGGAGAAAGTGTGGCGTTGATAAAAGAGAATCTGAGACGGCAGGATGAGACAAGACAGAAGAGATCGCTAAATTAGCCCGATATTATGTATTTATTTGAAGTAAATTTAGGCCATTTTTGCTATATCCCTGAGAAGTAATACTGATGGTGCCTTGAATAATACCGCTTCATTCATTTAATGTTCATGTTTTAGGGACTTTTACACAAAGCTTTTGTCTCTGTTGAAAATTAAAATTTACTAACAGAGCCATAAAAAATATTTATTTGATCATATAGTAATTATTTATATGTTATAGGTATTATTTTTAGGGTTTCAGTCTGTTTAATGGGGATCACTAGACTATATGCGGTCATTTTATTATTTTTTTTCAATGAACGTTCGATCAGTCCGGCCCTTGGCTTGTTCCTAAATTTTTCATTTGGCCCCCATGTCAATTCGACTTTGACACCCCTGCTCTACACCAATGGTTCTCAAAAAGTGGGGCTCCGTCAAGGGGGGCGCGTTTGACCTCGGGGAACATGCTATTTTATTTTTTTATTTAGATTTTTTTTTACGTCCTAGAAAAAAGTGCAATTGCACCTCCATTACATTGGGGGCGCTCTCATTGTCATAGTGTGCGCCGGGAGCATTCGCTCGGTGGTGTAGGTGTCGAGTAGGAAAATAAATGATAGTATTTATAGTCGCGCGGGGGGCGCGAGATGTTCTCTTATTCCACAGGGGGGTCCCGACAAAAATAATTGAGTAGCACTGAACTAATTTAAGATATACACAATAACGAGTGCGCGCATGCAACTTACTAAATGTTGTCGTGAAGCATGCGTTTTTAACTACAGTTTTTATTTCACAAGTAACAATAAGATGTGTTACACAACTACAGTGTATGCACATCAACTACCACTAAATTTTACCAGTCTGCTAGAAAAGAAGAAGCTGATGAGTGAACTGATGGAGAAAGATGATCCATCATTTATAAATACATACTAAATTATAAATCATTTATGAACGAGTGAGGAGTGGATTTAAAAAAAAAAAAAAAAGATAGTAAAGGTATAGCATGGTTTATCCAGTTTCAGTTTGGCTCTGTTACAGCTCACATCACAAGCCTGAAGGAAAGCAGCATGATCCGGTTCAGTTGACAGTTAATATAAGCTGTTGATATGGGGGAAAAAGGCATAGTTTTTTTTTAAGCCTAATAATAGTTAAATAACATTGTAAAAAAAAATATTACATGGCCACAGGACAGTTTTTGTTTTTCTATCCATGAACAGATAGAATCAGAATCAGCTTTATTGGCCAATACACTTACATATACAAAGAATTTGACTCCGGCAGATGTTAGCTCTCTATACAGTAATCCCTCGTTTATCGCGGGGGTTACGTTCCGAAAATGACCCGCGATAAGTGAAATCCGCGAAATAGAAAACTTTATTTTTTTTTACAATTAGCAACTATTACATGTATACAAATACAGTGACTCGCGTGTAGCCCGTTTCACTGCTCTTCAGACTGGGCCGCTGCATCCTGACTGCGCTCTGCAGTGTTCTCTTCTTCTGAAGCCCGCGGTGCAGGTGTGTTTGTTCGGGAGAAGAACATAGTGATAGGCAGCTGTTGTCGCTCTTTTTTCTTCTTTGCAAACGAGACGACAAAATGATAGCACAATTCGTAGCATGTTTTGATACAAGAAGCGAAAGTGAGTTTTTAGCGAATCAGAATGCAGAACACAATGCACCAAAAAAAAAAAAAAAAAAAAAAATGCATTATGAAAATCCGCGAAATAGCGAATCCGCGATAAGTGAACCGCGAAGTGGCGAGGGATCACTGTACACCTAACACAGAACTTAATACAATAAAATAAATACAATAGAATAAACAAGTACATGTATTGCACAGTAGAGGCAACAATATACATACAGGCACCTAATATAGGCAACGGTATGACAATATGCCAATATGCACAATGTTTTTTTGGGGGGGTACAAAAAAAGAGACTTGAGGCAAGTCTTTTCTTGTGTCATGTGCAAGAGAAGCACTGGGAGGGGAGGATACAAGGGCATAACAGTAAACATATACACATGTGCATGTATGTATGGATGTAGTTCAGCTGTTCAGTAGGGTGATGGTAGTGGGGAAGAAGCTGTTTTTGTATTGGTAGTTTTGGTGCGCAGGGATCTGTGAACTACCAGAGGAAAGGAGGTCAAAGAAGGTGTGTGCAGGGTGAATGGGGTCTTTGATTATGTTCTCTGCCCTCTTCCCCAGTGTACAAGTCCTGGAGGGAGGGCAAGGGGGCACCGATGATTTTTTCTGCAGTCCGAATTGTGCGCTGTAGTCTGTGTCTTTTTGAGGATGGCGTTGATGTTGGACTCCCACTTAAGATCCTTAGAAATGATGGATCCCAGAAACTTGAATCAGTCCACATTTGATACTGGGCTCTGCAGTTTTCAATGTGTTTAGCTGTAGATTGTGTTGGCTGCAAGAGCATCAGCTTGTCATCAGCTGACCTCCTGTCAGTATGCAGACTCATCACCATCCTGGATCAGTCCAATGACAGTGGGATCTTCGGCAAATTTAAGGAGCTCGACCACTGGGTCGTTGGAGGTGCAGTCATTTGTGTAGAGAGAGAAGAGCGGCAGTGAGAGGACACAGCCTTGGGGAGCACCAGTGCTGATTGTCCGTGTACAACGAAGCTGGAGATCAACTGACAGATGGCAGGAGACACAGTTAGCCGGGAGAGTTTGGTGATGAGGATATCTGGGATAATGATGTTGAACGCCAAGCTGAAGTCCACAACAGAATCCTGGCGTAGGCCCCTGGTTGGTCAAGGTGTAGCAGGATGAAGTGGAGTCCCATATACACTGTATCGTCCACTGACCTATTTGCCCTGTAGGCAAACTGCATGGGGTCAAACTGGAGCCTGTGATCTTTTTGAAGTGGGACAACACAAGGTTAGTCAGTCCAGAGATGGAGGGTTTCTTGGGGGACTGGGATGATGGTAGAGCTTTTGAAGCATGAGGGAACTTTGCATAGCTCCAGTGATCTGTTGAAGATCTGAGTAAAAATTGGTGCCAGCTGGATGGCACAGGCCCTGAGACAGGAGGGTGTTACTCCATCTGGACCTGGAGCCTTCCGGATACTCTGCCTCTCAAAGAGGCGGTGGATGTCCTCTTCGCAAATGATGAGTGTGGATTTTAGGGGCAGGTGGTGGATTGGGGGGGTGAAGCCAGGTAGGTAGTGCGGTCTGCATTTGATCTGGCAGGGGGAGGGGTGTGAATGCCTCCTTCCAGGTGGGTGGATTGGGAGGGTGAAGCCAGGTGGGTGGTGGGGTCTGTGTTGATTGTTGCTGTTACTGATTAAACATGGTGCAGGCCACTGTCAAATAGTAAATCACTGAGAGGCTAATAAGGGACAGACTGATAAGCTGGCTCTTGTACTCATTAAGAAGCTCCAAAGAAGTATGTTTTTATATTTACTGTACATGGCTGTAATCCTTCTACAACCAACTGATGAACTGCATCAGAAATAGTGATGTAATCGAATACAAATAAAGTTGATGATAAATACAGCCTCATCAAATGTGTGTGAAAGGGTGAATGAACACTTTTAGTGTAATGTGCTTTAAGTGGTTGAAAATACAAATGTACTATACAAATGCAGTCCATTTCTCATTCACAAAACCACACAGAAAGATCACCAAGCTAATTATGATTATTCCATCAGAACATATACACGTGACATAAAAAAAATTAACGCAGAGACGACAGACGTTTAAAAGTCAAAAATAAAAAAAATTACTGACAAGAACTCATTCTAATCAAATCCATAATTCAGAGTATATTCTTACTAAATAAAAAAATGTAGACAAGATCAGTTTTACTAAACAATTGGGTTCAACTGTGGTCGATGAGTGGGCCTCACATAGCTGCAATCAGACAGCATTATCCTAAAATCTATTTTTTCAGAAAACTTCCAGTCAGTTTTCAATTGAAAGCCAGTGGCAGCCAGGCAGGGCTCATCCCCTCTCCATAAAAACATAGCTACAGTCATTCTGTTTAGAGAAAAAAACATGAAAAACTGCCAGGAGGACATGCAGTAAATAGAGTAACAAATAAAGATTTTATACACACTATTAGACTTGTGACACACTCGGTTTATAGTTGCACATGCATTCTGAAATGTATGAGCCTTATTAGTGTATGTATGTATGTATGTGTGTGTGCACTGTGTCAGCAAATGTAGAGAGACCAGTGTGTAGTTATTTCAGGTGTATATAATGACAGTGGGACAGACCAGTGTTGTTGAATATTCTTGATCCTGCAGTTTAAAATTGAAGCTCTACAACAGATTAATGGTGCATTTATGTGCTGAAACAAGCATCTGAAATCTGAGCATCAGTTGCTGAACAATCTTAAGCTTGGCTTTAGATGTATATTAAGTAGAAGAATCTTGGGAAACTTAATATTCCTGAAAAGCAGACCATGTTGTGTTCTTTTTGTAATTTTTTTTTAATATTTGTATTTGGTCTCGAGCATTGAGTAGTCACAGAGAGCACAGATGGACTCTGGGTAGAGCCAGAGATCCTAATGGATTGTGGGTAACACAGCTCGCTGCTGGCATGGTTTACAACACACACACACACACACACACACACACACACACACATATATACACACACACACACACACACACAAACAGACACACACATGCATGCGTTCACACACTCAGTGTTTATTCATGCATGCAAACAAACACACACTTTGCTGGAATCTGAACACACTCTGACACCTGAGGTCAGCTCCTGATTTAAGGCTGCATGACATGAGTGGAAAGATAAAGGAAAAGAAGAAAAGGGAATAAATAAATAAATAAATACATACATACATACATACATACATACATACATAAATACAGAAGTACATAAATAAATAACGAAGAGAAAGAAAGACTGAGGGATGAGGAAAAGTAAGAGGGATAATGGAAGGATGATTTGGGTGGAGGTGTTAAAATAGCAGATGTCCATATATATACTGTATATATAAATATATATATATATATATATAGAGAGAGAGAGAGAGAGAGAGAGAGAGAGAGAGAGATAATTGCTGAAACTGAATTTATATGTTTCAGTCAGAGCAGCAGCCTCTCTTTAACCCCTCCCCCCCATACTCTGCTGTTCTCTCTCCACCCCTCCCCCGTCTCTCTTCATCCTCCTCTCCCCCAGTTGTCCTCTTCACCTCCTCCTCCTCCTACTCCTTCTCTTCCTCCTGCTGCTCATCCTCATATCTCTCTCAGTCATATTAATCATATTAATTTGCTCATAAAAACACATCAGCATCAAATTCAAACACAACTGAACTCTGATCTTATTACTATTTATAATTTATAGTTAAATAATTTGCTGCATATCTGTGCTTCTTCATGAGGCCATTTTTCTTTGCTTATCTGTCAACAGGATCAGAGAAAACTTCTGAGCTGATTGTGGTGAAACATGGTTTCCTTATTACATTGAAACCATGTTAAAAGTTTAGAGGATAAATCTGCATTAGTTGTAGTTAATATTCATAGACATATGAAATGTGAGAGAAAAACACTTTGCTGTTTGTAAGACAACAAATACTCAAAGGTTAAAATTTCTGGTTTCATCTATAAAGTGTTGGATTTAATAAATTTAATAACGCTGAGTCAAATCTGCATGTGCAGGTCACAGGTTCAAGTCTTTGGGTTGGGACCTTTCTGTGTGCAGTTTACATGGTCTTGTGTCTGAGGTGGTTCTATTGAGCTTCCTCCTACAGTCCAAAAACATGCTGAAGTTAATTGGAGACTCAAAATTTTACGTATGTGTGGGTGTGTTGAGTGAATGGTGTGTGTGTAGGCTGTCCCCTGTCTGGGGAGTGTCACTGCCTCTCACCTGTAATGTGCTTGGATTGGCTCCAGCAGACCCCTTTGGACCCTAAAACATATAGATAGGTATAGAAAATGACTGACTAGTATATTACTTTTACTTTTGTATTCTCTGTTTAGGGTTAAGTAAGAATTGATTTATTGGTGGGTTTTTGTTTTGTGGTTCTTATATTCAAAATGAATTTCTTTTAATTTTTTTCATGATGAGTTGAGTTTGGTGTTTTAAAGCAGTGTTTATGTCTATGTCTGTCTGTGTCTCTGTTGTTCTTGATCTGCAGTGAGGGGAAAGTTAAGGTTCGAGGATCTAACTAAAATCTAGCTAACTCAAATGACATTGTTGTCAGTCTGCTGAGTGGAGGAAGCTGTTTGTGTATTTGTTACTTTGTTGTTGATGACAGACACATTGATTCACATTTCTCAGAAGAGCTGCAATAGAAGATATTTGTGACATCATCATGTCTGTTTATCCGCAGGCTAAGGACAGCGATGATGATGAGGAGGTGGTGCAGGTTGACCGGGACCACTTCATGGATGAGTTCTTTGAACAGGTGAGATAACACACACACACACACAGCACCTGATAATGTCCTTAGAGTGGTTAGTGACCTCTTAACATCCTCAGCGTGTTTAGGTCACTCTTTAACATCCTCAGCATGTTTACGTCACCCGTAAACACCCTAAGAGTGTTTAGTGTTTAGTCACCCGTTAACATCCTCAGTGTTCAGTCATCCGTTAACATCTACAGCATGTTTAGTCACCTGTTAACAGGCTCAGAGTGTTTAGTGACCCTAAACATCCTCAGAGTGTTTAGTGTTCAGTCACCCGTTAACATTCTCAGAGTGTTCAGTCATCCCTTAACATCGACAGCATGTTTAGTGACCCCTTAACATCCTCAGTGTGTTCATGTCACCCATTAACACCCTCAGCATGTTTAGTCACTCGCTAACATTCTCAAAGTGTTTATTCACCCATTAACATCCTCAGCATGTTTAGTGACCCTTTAACATCCTCAGTGTGTTTAGTGACCCATTAACATACTCAGGGTGTTTATGTCACCCCTTAACATCCTTAGAGTGCAGTACTCAAAAATTGGAATTATGTAAAAGTGAAGTGCCGATCTAAAAATTTACTCAAGTGAAAGTAAAAAACTTTCAATTTAAAATGTAGTTGGAGTAAAGGTTATGTAATTCCTTTGAGGTTGTTTAATGCAAAAAAGGATGAGTCATGAATTTAATCTGGCATTAGGTGTTTTAATCAACTTTGAGGCATATTAAAGTGGACATCCACACTTGTAGGACGTCAGCTGAGTTCACTTACATGGTACTTTTACTTCCTTGTTTCACTAGAAAAGACAACAAGGACAGTCACAATCTGATGAAGTACTGTAAAGTGCAAACTAGGTTCAGTCATATTGTCCAACCCACAACACTATAATAAGAAAAAAGAAAATTAAACAAAACAAAAATCAAAGTATTCAAAACACTACAAATGTAAAAAAAAAATAATTAAGTCATTACCACTGGATCCCACAAGATATTCTTCTCGCAATCTACAAACTTAGACGTGAAAAGCTCTTGTTCAGTTTCAGCAGCAGCTGATTTTCAAAGTTTGTTACAGTAAGTTCTGCTCTCTTTGATGTGACGAGCAATCTGGCAGAACTGAAAAGCCTCTTACCTTTTGTTTGTGAATGAGTTCAGCAGATCCATGCTCTCTGACACACAGGCAAGGTACGCCTCCAATTCCCCAAACTCTCTGACCCATATCAAGGGAATCATGCCTGCTTCTATGACTTCAGCTTCATTAGTCCAGTCATTCTTAAATTTTGGTAGGAGGATTGTTGCTGAGATAAGCTCCTGGTCCTCCATCATGCCTCCGAAGCACCTCCAGACCTCTTGCTGTAGTGCTGAGTGAGAGGCACATCTTGACCAACGTTTCCTGTCTTTTCAGTTTGACTATAATTTAGAGATCACTGGGAGCAGCCACCCAAAGGGTCTGTTGCTCTCTCACTGAAGAATATTCAAGGTCTTTACCACTGCACTCATCACAGCAGAACTCATCCAGAAAAGCAATTTCTCCTTGTTTCAGTTCTTCGCAGACACACCTGATGGCATCCTCCCATGTTTTTTTTATGATAAGTATGATTCTCTCCACAGCCATGTATGCTGAATTCCATCAAGTTTTGTTGGGTCGAAATGAGCTGAAGACCACATTTGGCTTTTACAGCTTGGCATTTACTAAAGGCAGCATATTAAAGCCTCTTGAGGGTGTTGTTCTTCTTTTCAGCAATGTCATCATCTGTTGTAGCAAGGAAGTTCAGTAGGTGGCATGCACATCTTTGGTGTTTAGAGAGCTGGTACTTCAGGCTATTGTCTTGCTCAAGGATACTGAATGTGTCTTTGAATTCAACGTCATCATCTGATTTAATCTATCTGACTGTATCTAACCAAGCATCCTTATTTTCCCGACTGGCTCTGCTCACCAACAATAGAGAGGGCCTTCAGCAATGCCACTATCTGTGGTGGTTGTAACAACTTTCCCTCTTATTCTATATTGGTAGTGGATATCATCCAGGACACCTGTAAGCACATCAACGGTGTGCAACCCTCCTAACCTCTTGCATGTCAAGACAATGAATCTTCTCTCAAAGGTCTCCCCATCAATCCAATGGCATGTGACTAGGGCTGGGCGATAAACCGATTTTATCGATTAACTCGAGTGTATAGTTCACGTCGACTTGTTTGAATGAAAATCGGTTCTCTCTTTAACATCAGCTAACGCTTCTCTCTGGCCTCCCGTATAATGAGCTCGCCCCTCCCTCCCCTCGCACAGAGCGCGCATTTACCAAGTAGAGATAGTAGTGAGTGAGTGACAACATGGCGACAAGCAGGGAAGAACTTGTTCCGAAGAAAGGCACCGTGTCATCCGTTATTTGGAATTGGTTTGCGTTCGCGAGGTCAGACTTAGACCAGAAAACACCCCGCTGCAAAGTATGTATGAAGTCTGTTGCTAGTAAATCTGAATTTGGGGGCTGTTGAGAAAATCGATTTAAATCGTTAATCGGATATTTTGTGAAAAAATCGGGGATTTTTTTTTTAAGCCATATCGCCCAGCCCTACATGTGACACCTATGTAGTATTTTTTGGTGTGTGGACCAACAATCTGTGGTAGTAGCAACATTGATTGCAACATGATTGATGTCACTGAGGTGTGATATCAACTTTGTCTTCATTTCAGCAGCAGCTTTTGTAGTTCTGTTCTCAGCTGTGTATCTGGGAAGCATGTTCAAAGTCTCAAAGGCTCAAAGTCAATTTTATTGTCAATTTCTTCACATGTACTTGACATACAAAGGAATCGAAATTTTATTTTTCACTATCCTATGCGTTTTACATGTACAACAACATCAAAGTGCAGGTGCACAAGACCAGACAATCCTAAACTACAATGGTAAAGTGCTAAACTAAACTAGAAACAAACAAAAACGTATGACAGGACAAGACATGAGTATTAGGGAGTGGAAGGACAAATTCAACAAGACAAAACAGACAAAACAAGACAGTACTGATTGTCCCAGCTATGTGCATTATGAGGTAGTTGTTGTAATGTAATGACTAGTGCAATAACAATATATATAAATATAAATATACCAGCAGCAATTGTGTGCAAATTTTTGCATGTGCAGAGTTTCAATTTAGGTGGGTGGGTGGGGGGGAGACAGTCCAGTGACCTACCCTTGGTTTGCCAGCCTAGTGTTCCTTCTGGCTGGGGCTGGGGGTGAGAGGGAGGAGGGGAGAGAGTTCAGCAGTCCCGTGGGTGGGGAGGGGAGAGAGTTCAGCAGTCTCACGGCCTGGTGGAAGAAACTGTTCGTGAGTCTGGTGGTGCGGGAGTGGAGGCTCCTGTACCTCTTTCCAGAGGGCAGGAGGCTGAACAGACTCTGTGCAGGGTGACTTGTATCCTTGGCAATTGTGATCGCTTTGCGGCAGAGGCGGGTGGTGTAAAGATCTTGCAGGGAGGGGAGTGGTACACCAATTAACCCTTCAGCTCACTATGCGTTGCAGAGCCTTCCGTTCCTGTTGTAGTCAGTGCAGCTCCCGCCCCACACGATGATGCAGCCGGTCAGGATGCTTTCGATGGTTCCTCTGTAGAACGTGGTCATGATGGGTGGCGGCGCACTTGTCCGCTCTACCTCTTTCCTGTAGTGAGTCTTGTCGCCGTTGGTTATGAGGCCCACCAGTGTTGTGTCGTCGGCAAACTTCACAAGGTGGTTAGAGCTGTGGGTTGGTGTGCAGTCATGTGTCAGGAGGGTGAAGAGGAGGGGGCTGAGCACATGGCCTTGTGGGGCCCCTGTGCTCAGGATGATCCTGTCTGAGATGTTGTTGCCAACACGCACCGCTTGAGGCCTCTGGCTGAGAAAATCCAGCAGCCAGTTGCAGAGTGAGGTGCTGAGGCCCAGTTTGTCCAGTTTGCAGATGAGTTGTTGTGGTATTATGGTGTTGAACGCTGAGCTGAAGTCTATGAACAGCATTCTCACATATGAGTCTTTCTTGTCCAGGTGGGTGAGTGCTGGGTAGAGGGCAGAGCAAATTGCATCATCTTTGGATAGCTTTGCCCTGTAAGCGAACTGGTAAGGGTCCAGGCTGGGGCGCAGGATGGATTTTATGTGTGACAGGACTAGTCGTTCAAAGCACTTCATGATAATGGGTGTCAGTGCCACAGGACGATAGTCGTTGAAGCAGGATGGGGAGGATTTCTTTGGCACAGGAATGACCGTGGCAGTTTTGAAGCCTGAAGGCACAATGGCTTGCCTCAGGGAGGTGTTGAAGATGTCTGTAAAAACATCTGTCAGCTCCTCTGCACAGTCTTTCAGCACCCTACCAGAGATGTTGTCTGGACTCGCCGCTTTCCGGATGTTGACCGCAAAGAGTGTCCTCCTCACGCTGGTAGCAGACAGGCACAGGGGCTGGTCGTGCAGGGGTGGTGGTGTTTTCTGTGGGTGAGTGGCGTTCTGGTCCTCAAAGCGTGCGAAGAAACTGTTTAGGCTGTTGAGCAGAGTGATGTCGCTCTCGCAGCTTTGTGGTGCAGGTTTGTAATTTGTGATGGCCTGAATGCCCTGCCAAAGGGTCTGTGTGTTCTTGCTGTCCTTGAAGTGGGAGGCTCTCGCTGTTCTCAGAGCTGATGCATCCCCAGCTTTGAAGGCCTTGTCTCTCGCCCTCAACAGCCTATGGACGTCTCCTGTCAGCCATGGCTTCTGGTTGGCCCGCATGGTGATCCTCTTGATGTGGGTCACGTCGTCTGTGCATTTGGTGATGTAGGAGGTCACTGTGTCTGTATATTCTTCAATGTCTATGATGCCGTTGTAGGTGGCTGCTTCCTTAAACATTTCCCAGTCTGTTGTCTCAAAGCAGTTCTGTAAGGCTGAGGTCGCCTCCTGTGGCCACACCCTTATTTTTTTCAGAACCGGTTTGATGACTTTCACTTTTGGTCTGTATGCAGGCATTAGCATAATGGTGAGGTGATCAGAGGGGCCGATGTGAGGGAGGGGGGTGGCTTTGTATGCTCCTTTGTGCTGAGTGTAAACACAGTCCAAAGTGTTGTGTCCTCTTGTTGGAAAGTGGATTTGTTGATGAAACTTGGGAAGAACAGTTTTAAGATCAGCATGGTTGAAATCTCCAGCGAGGATAATGAAACCGTCTGGTTGTGCTGTTTGTTGTTGACTGATAGCCTGGTACAGTTCGTTCAGCGCCGCACTTCTGTTGCTGTTGTTAGTTGGGGGGATATAGGTAGCGACCAGCAGGATCGAATTATCTCCCTCGGCAAGTAGAAGGGGCGACATTTCACGATCATAAACTCCGCCAGAGGTGAGCAGTGTCTGTATACTGCAGTGGCATCCCGGCACCAAGCTTCGCGGATGTAAACACACACGCCATCACCGTGCGTCTTCCCTCCCTCTACGAGAGCCCTGTCGGATCTGTAACATGTTAGCTGCTCCAGTTGTATCGCTGAGTCCGGAATGTTATTATCAAGCCAAGTTTCAGTAAAAACTAACACACAACAGTCACTCACTTTTCGGTTTGCTGATCTCAGAAGTCGGATATCATCCATTTTATTGTCCAGTGATTGTACGTTTGCCAGAAGGATAGATGGTATGGCTGGGCGAGTTGGCTTAGCCTCTAGCCTAGCTCGGACACCTCCGCGCTTGCCCCGCTTCCTCGTCTTGGCGCACCGCTTACGCACTTCCTTTCCGGGGGAGGGGTAGCAGGCGAGTCCGGTGAGTTAGGCCAGCGTAGCAGTCCTAGTTCCGTAAGCGAGTTCTCCAGTTTCGTGTCCAAAACTTGGCAAATCTTGCTTCTCCGGATGTGTAGAAAAAACTGTCGACTGTACACGTGTTCTGACGTGGACTGGCAGAAAAAACCTTCGGACAAACACATGTTTGACGAACAAAAACAAAATAACGCATTGTCTGGAGAGCAAGAGGCCGCTGCGTCTACACGCGCCGCCGTCTACAGTCCATGTTGTATTATGCAGTAGCAAACTCAAGAGTAGGGGTGGTGACCTTTGCAAATAAGCCTGAGGAGGACCTGGTCAACCATTCCATGTGTCACACGCATGGCACCACCCTCCATAAGTTTGGCCTGGTTGTCTGGGAGCTTGCTCTGCTTAAGTTTGCCTCTATGCTCCTGTGCTAACTTCCAGGCACATGTACTACAATCAGCAAGCTATGGTGGATGCTTTCTCTGTGAATATACAGAATACAAGAGGGTAAAGAATAGGTAGGCACACTCATATTTGTAAAATATTATTTGAGAGTTAGAACTTTTTTTAGGGTAGAACAATCTCATCCCTATGAAATAAATTGTGTTATACTCTCACTGTTTTAAAAAAAAAAAAGCAGATTCTAAATACTGTAGGATTACTGCAGATAGCTAGGCATTAAATTCCTTATCTCTGACAGGGAAATACAGCAATCCTACTAAAAACATACAGCAAAACTGCATTATTTCATTAGGGGCATTTCTGTATATAAATGCAGTCTTGGGGTAATAAGATAAACTGTGGAAAACTGAATGTAACAGGGCTAACATTTAATTCCTCTAGAGGGAGCTAGTTGAAACAAGTAAAGAGGAATAGCTACTCTAGGCAACAGCTAGCAGCCCAGGAGCTAGCTTATAGCCAACATACAAGATGATTTATGAAGAAACAAACACTTAAGTCTTCCATTCTTATAATTTCTCACTGATCACTTAAGCTGTTTTTTTTAAATGTGAGTCAAGTAATACAACATCTGCTTCACTTGATCAGGGTGGAAAATACTGGTATCATGAAGGCACATTATGCTTACATAGGAAACTTTTTAATCTAGGATTTTTTACCAAACAAAAGATAAACTGTTTATGATATAAGAGACAAAAGAACATACGCCAACTTACCACCACATGCCTTCGTAAATTAGATGTTGATGTCTTGTATGCTGAAAGATCCATTATGTGCGGCAGGCACATTTTGATTTTATAACGTTATTCCCTTTTTTGCATTTGAACTCAAATATGTCATCTAAGTTTGGCCAAGGTTTTTTGTGCCTTTCCTCCCCAGAATCTTAACATAACATCCTAAATGTGTATAGTCACCCATTCACATCCTAAGACATTTTAGTCACCTGTTACGGTCCAGACCTTAGTCAGCCGTTAACATCCTTAAAGTATATAGTAACTTCCCAAGTGTGTTTACATCACCCATTAACATCCTCAGAGTGTTTAGTCACATGTTATCATCCTTAGAGTGTATAGTCAACCGTTAATGCCATTAGAGTGTTTATGTCACCCGTTATTGTCCTCAAAGTGTTTACCTCACCTCTAACTGTCCTCGGCATGTTTACATGAGTAATCAAGTTAAGTGTAACATCTCACTATAAGATGTTTTATTTTAGTTTACTTGTGTAAATTTAAGGATCTGCCTTAAGTAGAAAGAGCTGATTTAGATAAAGTTACAACATAATGTAACTAAAAGTTTCTTTCTGCACTGAAAACATATAAATATTAGACATGTCTTTTCAGTAAATTTACTGAAGAGACACATTCAGCCTGATACTCACAGAGTGAGTTGGGTTCACTGAGGACGACACTGAGACGGAGTAGGAAACAGTAACTGTCCTTATTTGGTCTGCCAAGAACATTTAGTCTGTCCCACATGATGTAAATGCCCTGATGATGTCATGGGCTCAGTCTGAGTCTTAGCAGCTCAGTCTCCAGTCTCCATCAGTTCAGTCTCTCCAGAAGCAACAACAGCTCAGTCTAAGACGTCCCTGATGGTGTCCTTGGGCAACCAATAACAGCGACAGGGAAACCGTCTGGTCTCCAGAAGATACACCAGCTCATTGTCTCTAGAGAAAACATCAGCTCGGTGTCTTTGAAGGAAAAATCCGCTCAGTCTCCAGAGGAAACATCAGCTCAGTCTCAGAGGAATCATCAGCTCAATGTTTCCAGAAAGAAACATCAGCTCAGTCTCAGAGGAATCATCAGCTTAATGTCTCCAAAGGCAACATCAGTTTAGTCTCTAATTGAAACATCAGCTCAGTGTCTCCAGAGGAAACAGCAGTTCAGTCTCCAGAGGAAACAGCAGCTCAGTGTCTCCAGAGGAAACATCAGCTCAATCTCCAGCGGAAACATCAGCTCAGTGTCTACAGAGGAAACCTGTGCTCTGCACGGTCACAGAGGACACATTAGCTCAGTGTGCCCAGAGGAAACATCTGTTCAGGCTTCAGAGGAAATATCAGATCAGTACTGAGAGTTAAACTAAAACTAAAGATCAGCCCTGTTAGTCTAAAACTATCAGGATAATCCACTTACAAATGGGTTCCCTCACTTTATCAATGCTTGATATTATATACAGTGGGGAAAAAAGTATTTGCTCCTTTGCTGATTTTGTTGGTTTGGCCACCAATAAAGACTTGATCAGTCTTTAGTATTAATGGTAGGTGTAGTTTAACATGCTGTTGGTGCAATTGTGCAAGTACGAGACTCACAACATGATCATCAATCGACTTGGTCTGGGGCTTCAAACAGAATCTCACCTCGTAGGGTTACCGGGATCAAGAGAATGGTGAGAAAGTTAGTGGATATACCTCAATGGTCTAACATCCTGCAGTGCTTACATAGTATCTCTACCTAATAAAACACATGTGCAGGCCCAACTGAACTTTGCTAGCGAACATCTGAATGACTTGGGGAGTGACTGGGAAAAGGTGTTATGGTCAGATTAGACCAAAATTCAGCTCTTTGGCATCAATTCAACCCGTCGTGTCTGGAGGAAGAGGCATGCTGCTTATGACCCCAAGAACACCATCCCCACTGTCAAGCATGGAGGTGGTAACATTATGTTTTGAGGGTGTTTTTCTGCACAGGGAACAGGGCTACTTCACCGTATCAATGGGAGGAGGGATGGGGCCATGTACTGTCAAATCCTGAGTGAAAACCTCCTTCCCTCTGCCAGGAAGCTTTAAGTGGGTCGTGGATGGGTCTTCAAGAAGGATAATGACCCAAAGAATACAGCCAAAGCAACCAAGGAATGGCTGAAGAAGAAACATATCAAGGTCATGGAGTGGCCCAGCCAGTCTCCGGACCTGAATCCTAAAGAAAATCTATTGAGAGAGCTGAAGCTCAGAGTTGCCAAGTGACAACCATGGAGATGGTGATTTAGAGGTCATTTGAAAAGACGAATGGACCAAAACTCCTCCTGATATGTGCAGAAACCTGGTCCTCAACTACATCTTTTTATTTTGTATTTTTCCTTGTGATATTAAATTTAATTTATTTGTGTAGCCCAGAATCACAAATCCCAGATTTGCCCCAATGGGCTTTATAGTTTGTACAAAAGCAACACAACTTACCCTTTCCTTAGACCCTCGGACAGGCGTGAAGTAGATAATGTGTGCAGGTGGAAACAATACAGGGAAAATTGGATATTACAGACAGAAAAACAGAAATGTAATGAATTTTGGTGTAAGTGGAGGATGAGGCGCAGGATCCATCACAACTTCCAGGTGGATCAGGACAGCATCAGACCCTCCACACAAACACAGGGCACACAGCAGATTTAAAAGTACAATAGTAGATAATCAGTATCACAGATGGAAGAAAAAGAAGCTCAGAGGACCCGACAGACTAACCTATTGCAGCATAGCTATGACTAGACCAGCCAGGGCCGGCCCTAACTACAGGTACTACTCGGAAAATTAGAATATTGTGTAAAAGTTGTTTTATTCATGCAATTCAACATAAAAGGTGAAACCAATACATTTTATAGACTCATTACAAGCAAAGTGAGATATTTCAAGCTTTTATTTGTTTTGATTTTGCTCATTAGGACTTGCAGCTTCAGAAAACCTCAAATTCAAAAACTCAGAAAATTAGAATACTGTTAAAAGCTTCAGTATTGAAGGCTCAAAGTGTCACACACTAATCAGGTAAGTAATCCAAAACACCTGCAAAAGGGTCCCGAGCCTTTAAAAAGCCTGTGTCTTTGGTTTAGAAGAATTCACAATCATGGGGAAGACTGCAGATCTGACAGTTGTGCAGAAAACCATCATTGACTCCCTGCACAAGGTGGGTAAGACACAAAAAGTGATCGCAAAAGAAGCTGGATGTTCTCAGAGTGCTGTGTCAAAGCACATTAATGGACAGTTAAGTGGAAGGCAGAAGTGTGGAAGAAAACGGTGTACAAGCCGGAGGGATGACCGCAGCCTGGAGAAGATGGTCAGGAAAGGGCCATTCAAAAGTGTGGGGGAACTTCATAAGGAGTGGACTCAAGCTGGAGTTGCTGCTTCAAGAGAAACGACACGCAGGAGGATGCTGGACATGGGCTTCAAATGTCGTATTCCTGTTGTCAAGCCGCTCCTCACGAGCAAGCAACGCCAGAGGCGCCTTAGCTGGGCTAGAGAAAAGAAAGACTGGACTGTTGCCCAGTGGTCCAAAGTCCTCTTTTCTGATGAGAGCAAGTTTTGCATCTCATTTGGCAACAAAGGTCCCAGAGTCTGGAGGAAGACCGGAGAGGCGCAAAATGGAAGATGCATGAAGTCCAGTGTTAAGTTTCCCCAGGCTGTGATGACTTGGGGATCCATGTCAGCTGCTGGTGTTGGTCCTCTGTGCTTTATCAAGTCCAGCATAAACGCAGCTGTCTACCAGGACATTTTAGAGCACTTCATGCTTGCTTCAGCGGACCAGCTTTATGGGGATGCAGATTTCATCTTCCAGCAGGACTTGGCACCTGCCCACACTGCCAAAAGTACAAAATCCTGGTTCAACAACCATGGGATTACTGTGCTTGATTGGCCCGCAAACTCACCTGACCTGAACCCCATAGAAAATCTGTGGGGCATTGCCAAGAGAAAGCTGAACGGGAAGAGACCAAACAATAAAGAAGAGCTCAAGGCCGCGATTGAAGCATGTTGGTCTTCCATAACACCGGAGATGTGCCACAACCTGGTAGCATCCATGCCGCGCAGGATTAAGGCAGTCATTCGTTCAAAAGGGGCCCCAACCAAGTACTAAGTACAGATGCAACATTTTATTTTCAGAGGCCTGACATTTTTGTATTTAAAATCCCTTTTTTAAATTGATTTCAAGCAATATTCTAATTTTCTGAGTTTTTGAATTTCAGGTTTCTGAAGCTGTAAGTTCTAATGAGCAAAATCAAAACAAATAAAAGCTTGAAATATCTGACTTTGCATTTAATAATACTATAAAATGTATTAGTTTCACCTTTTATGTTAAATTGCCCGAATAAAACAACTTTTACACGATATTCTAATTTTCCGAGTAGTACCTGTATACGCTTCTTCGAACAGGAAATTTTTTAACCTATTCTTAAATATACGAAGAGTGTCTGTCCCCCGGACTGAAATAGGAAGATGATTCCACAGGAGAGGAGCCTGAAAGTTGAAAGCTCTGCCTCCAGTTTAATTTTAGAAATTCTGGGAACCTCCAATAAGCCTGCATATTGGGAGCGTAATGTTCTCGACTATGAGATCCCTAAGGTAAGATGGAGCCTGACCGTTGATCACTTTGTAGGCGAGAGCAGAGAGGCTAACACAGGTGAGATATGCTCCCTTATTCTAGTGCCAGTTAATATACATGCAGCTGCATTTTGGATCAGCTGGAGAGTCCTTAGGGACTTTTTGCAGCGACCCAACAGTAAAGAATTGCAGTAGTCAAGCCTGGAAGTAAAAAATGTATGGATAAGTTTTTCCGCATCTTTTAGAGATAGGAAGTGTCCTTACCTTTGCTATGTTGCGTAGGTGAATGAAGGCAGTCCTAGAAATCTGTTTAATGTTGGCAGAGAATGACAAGTCTTGGTCAAAATTGACTCCCAGGGTTTTCACAGTGGAGCTAGAGGAAATTAGATTAGATTTGATTAGATAGCTCCTTTATTGTCCAACAGTGGGGAAATTCACAGTGCTACAGCAGCATTGAAAGAAGTTAAAAAAAAATCAAATTAAAAGCAATATACAGATATATACAGTATAAATATAAATGTATTGCACTGTTTTATTTCAGCGAAAGTACAAAAGCTTAAAATATTGAAGTTTATTATCATTTGACAAACAGAAGCATCACGTGACAAGTAAGATGTTGACATTTCTGCTGTAAAAAAATTACTGGCTATATACAGAGGTCTATGTATACAATGTCCGTTTTTTTCTGTTAGGGGGGGGTTTACTGAGAGCTGTACTTGTTGTACAGTCTGACAGATGCAGGAAGGAAGGACTTCCGATATCGCTTCCTCAGACACTTTGGATGGATTAGTCTGTTGCTGAGGGAGCTCGTCAGTCCAGACAGTGTGTTCTGCATGGGGTGGAGGTGGTTTTCCATCATTGATGATATCTTCCTGATCATCCTTCTCTCTCCCACCACCTCCACCGGGTCAAGGGAGCACCCCAGGACAGAGCTGGCCTTCCTAATGGTCTTATTCAGTCTCTTCCTGTCTGCAGCTGTTATGCTGCTTCCCCAGCAGACCACCCCATATAGTATGACTGATGCCACAACCGAGTCATAGAATGTCTTAAAGAGTGTCCCCTGCACTCCAAAAGACCTCAACCGCCTGAGCAGGTAGAGCCTGCTCTGGCCCCTCTTGTATAGAGCAGTTGTGTTGTCAGTCCAGTCCAGTTTTTTGTTCAGGTGAACACCCAGGTACTTGTAGGATGTCACCATCTCAATGTCCATTCCCTGGATATTCACTGGTGCCGGGGGATTGCATGCCCGCCTGCGGAAGTCCACCACCAGTTCCTTGGTTTTCCCGCTGGCACCAGTTGACAAAATCCTGCGTAAGTTCTCTGTATTCCCTGTCGTCATCATCCTCAATGAGGCCAATGATGGCAAAGTCATCGGAGAACTTCTGCAGGTGGCAGGTTGGTGACTTGTAGGCGAAGTCTGCAGTGTAGAGGGTGAAGAGGAACGAAGCCAGGACCGTTCCCTGTGGGGCCCCCTTACTGCAGACGACTGTGTTGGATACACAGTCCCGTGTCCTCACATACTGTGGACGGTTGGTGAGGTAGTCCAGAATCCAGGATGTGAGGTGACGGTCCACCCCAGTGTTTTCCAGCTTGTTCCCCAGGAGTGCTGGTTGTATCGTATTGAAGGCACTGGAGAAATCAAGGAACATGATTCTCACGGTGCCTCCAGGCTTCTCCAGGTGGGAAAGAGCATGGTGGAGGAGAAAGATGATAGCATCGTCCACCCCGATGTCAGGCTGGTAGGCAAGAGGGTCCATCAGTGGGCTCACTAGGGGGCGGAGATGGTCGAGGACCAGGCGCTCCAGTGTCTTCATCAGGTGGGACATTAGTGCCACCGGCCTGTAGTCCCTGAGGTCCTTGGGGTGTGGCATCTTGGGGATGGGTACCACGCAGGATGTTTTCTACAGTTGTGGCACCTTCCCCAGCTTCGGGCTCATGTTGTAGATATGCCCTACAATCCCACCCAGCTTGTCTGCTCAGGACTTCAGGAGCCTGGAACTGATGCCATCTGGACCTGCAGCCTTCCTCGCCTTCATCCTCCTGAGCTTGTTCCTCACCTGTAGTGCTGTGAGGGACAGGCTGGAGAGGGGGGGCTGTGTGCCCGAATGTGTTGGGAAGGGGGTTGGGTTGATGGTGTGGAGTGTCGTTGATAGGTGTGAGCTCAGCCAGGGCTGAGAGGTGGAGGTGGAAGCTGGGGAGAGGGGAGGGCATTGTCCAGGAGGTAATGTCAGGGGGGGCTGCAGCGGGGCAGGCTGGGCTGGGGGAGGGGCAGATGACTGGTCAAACCTGTTGAAAAATAGGTTTAGGTCATTTGCCCACTGTTGATCCCCTGCCGTCTGGGAGTTTGGTTCTTTGTAGCCCGAGATAGTTTTCAGGCCTCTCCAGACTCCACTGATGTTATTCCTCTGCAGCTGATCCTCCATCTTCCTCCTGTAAATGTTCTTCCCCTCTCTAATTTTCCACCTTAGCTCTCTCTGCACAGTCTTCAGCTCCTCCTTGTTATCTGACCTAAAGGCCCTTCTCTTCTCCTTTAGGAGAGAATTTATGTCGGCATTAATCCATGGCTTATTGTTGGAAAAACACCGGTGGGTAGAGTATTTTCCACACAGAAGTTGATGTAATATGTTATGCAGTCTGTGAGGCTGTCAATATCCTCCCCATGGGGATCACACAGTTCCTCCCACACGGTCGTGTCGAAACAGTCCTTCAGAGCCTTTTCAGTTTCATCAGACCATCTCTTCCTTAAGACTTTAAGCTCAAAGTTTAGCTAGCTGGTTGGTTTTTATTCGGCTTTATTGATAGAAACAGTTGTGTATCGTCTGCATAACAGTGAAAATTAATAGAGTGTTTCCTAATGATTTTCCCCAATGGGAGCACATAAAGAGTGAAAAGTATTGGTCTAAGCACAGAACCTTGTGGAACCCCATGATTAATAGAAGAAACATTATTGACATGGACAAATTGGTAACGATCTGAGAGATAGGACCTAAACCAGTTTATTGCAGTCCCTTTTATACCAATAAGATGCTCTAGTCTCTGTAATAAGATTTGATGGTCGATGGTGTCAAATGCAGCGCTAAGATCTAACAGAACAAGGATGTAAATAAATCCTTCATCAGATGCGTTGAGAATGTCATTTGACATGTCATTTAAGTAATTGTTGTGTTAAAAAGTCGCACAGCTGTTTAGCAACTGTTTTTTCCAGAATCTTAGAGAAGAATAGGTCGGTAATAGGTCTATAGTTGGCTATAATACTTGAGTCGAGGGCAGGTTTTTTAAGGAGAGGTTTAATTACAGATACTTTAAAGGACTGATAATAAAGACATATTGAGCATTTCTAGTAAGGAAGGGCTAATCAAACGGAAAATCTCTTTTAGTAATCCAGATGGAATAGGGTCCAAAAGACAGGTTGAAGTTTTAGAGGAAGACATCAGTGAAGCTAGTAGCTGATGTGTCAAGGTGAATATTAGCTATTTCATCTGTCTCTACAATTACTTAATTTGAGGGCAAATAAGTGCCAGTGGATGGGACAAGGTGACAAATTCTGTCTCTAATTGTCAGAAGCCCATGAAGTCATTACTGCCAAGGGTTGCAGGAATACGTGGATCAATAGTGTAGTTTAGTCAGTGAAGCTAACGTGCTGAAGAGGAACTTTGGGTTGTTTTTTGTTTTGTTTCAGTGAGGAGTAATAAGCAGCTCTGCCATTATGTAGGGCCTTCCTGTACATTCTGAGACTCTCTTTCCATGTGTGTAAAGCTTCTTCCAGTTGCTGGAGCGCCATATTTGTTCATGTCTCAAAGAGGTTAACTTTAGTTTACGGGGGAGAGAGTTATACCAGGGTACTACTCTTTTTTGTTTAATTAACTTCTTTTTTTGGGGGGGATGGTCACGTGACACAGACCATGTAGGACGTGTGTTTTAGTGCTCCGAGGCTAGGTGACCAATTTGTAATTTATTTTAACAGAATATCCGACCGTACGGCTACTTTTGCTTAATCAGTAATACATATTAGAGACTGAGCTTGAATAATGGCTGCATCACGACAGAGAGACTCGGTGAAACCCAAAAAGAACCCCTCACAAGTCGGTGAGATGGATGCTAACTCGCTACAAGAGATGATGCATGCTATCCGGGATGACATATGTGGTAAAATTGACTCGCTGTCCTGAGATCTGAGATCTGAGATTGCAACAGTAAGAGCCGAACTGAGAAGTTCGATAACGCCATTACAACAAAAGGTGGA
The DNA here is from genome assembly GCA_036785175.1 of Eupleurogrammus muticus. Classification (NCBI taxonomy): domain Eukaryota; kingdom Metazoa; phylum Chordata; class Actinopteri; order Scombriformes; family Trichiuridae; genus Eupleurogrammus; species Eupleurogrammus muticus. The sequence continues at coordinate 24,089,955 of JAYKQN010000011.1, read as the reverse complement.
TAGACACGACGACACTATCAGAGAGTTGGAGCAAGCTGCCTCAGACCAGGGTGATCGTATAACCGAACTGGAAGGGTCTTGTGCGAGCCCTGAAAGAACAAGTGTCGCAGGCCAATGCTAAATGTGAGGACCTCGAGGGGCGCTCAAGAAGAAATAATGTTCGATTGGTTGGGATTGCGGAAAATGTCGAGGGCTCCAACCCTACCGAATTCATCTCTGGACTGTTGCAAGACATTTTGAAACTTGACTACAAGCCTATCGTGGACAGAGCGCACCGCAGTTTACGCGAGAAGCCCAAGCCAACTGACCCTCCGAGGCCGTTCATCATTCGTCTGCACTACTGTCAAGATCGGGACAGAATTCTACTCAGAGCCGAGGAACTCTCCCCCGTGGTTTACCAAGAAAGGAGAGTGTGGTTGTTCCCTGACTACACAGCTGCTGTGGCCAAGAAACGTGCACAGTTTGGGGAGGCAAAACGCCTCCTTCGTTCCATGAAGGAGGTGAAATCCAGGCTGGTGTACCCAGCCCTTCTGAAAATAACACTGCCTGATGGGACTTTGCACAAATTCAAAGACCACTCTGCCGCGGAGGAGTTCGTCAAATCCATGAAAGCTTCCAGAGTAACCGGCACAGATGATTCTGCTGACGGTGAGGAAACAACAGAGTGAACTATTTTACCTGTCTCAAAATATGCTGCTGGGTAACTTTATTAAGTTATCTAACTTACGTCATATCGCAGTCCACTTACTAAATGCTGTTACTGTGTTTGCATTTGTCACTTGTTTGAATCACTTATGTATGCCAAGTCACTAGCCTCTACGCACGTTGCGGATCTGAATGGGCATGAGCAATTGTGCTACTTCAGCTGGTTCGTCGAGTTTTAGGGGGGGTGTGCGCGCGTCATGTTCAGTTGACGCTCTAGCAAGGGTGGATAGGGCTTTTGAATTCTGTTTGTTTTTTGTTTCAATTATAGTAGTAACCTACAGTAGTCAGTGCTTTGTTAAACATGTCTTATGCAGCAGTTCAATAGGAATGAGCTGAATTTCGTCAGCTGGAATTGCAGGGGACTAAATGCACCTGTGAAGCGTAACAAAGTTATGGGTCACCTTCGTAAATTAGGAGCCCAGATTATATATCTTCAGGAGACACATCTTAAAGTTATGGACCAAATTAGATTAAGAAAGAACTGGATTGGTCACGTATATCACTCAAATTTTCAGTCTAAGGCAAGGGGTACAGCTATTCTCATACACAAATCAGTCCCTTTTATATGTTCTAATGTATTAGCAGATCCAAATGGGAGGTATGTTGTTGTCACTGGCAAAATACACAATACTCCCCTTATCCTTGCAAATATTTATGGGCCTAATTGGGATGATCATAACTTTTTCAGATCTTTTTTCTCTAAGTTTACAGATGTTGCAACACATTCTCTCATACTTGGGGGGGATTTTAACTGCTGGATCAACCCAACCCTTGATCGTTCTTCTACCAAAACACACTCCCCATCCAAATCTGCACAACTAATTAAATCCACTATGGAGGAATTCCACATATCTGACCCATGGCGCTTTCTCTATCCAAGTGGTAAACAATATTCATTTTTCTCCTCTGTTTACCAGACATTTACACGTATTGACGCATTTTTAATACAGAATAATTTACTGTCCTCGGTTAAATCGGTAATTCACAATCCCATTGTAATATCTGACCATGCACCAATTTCTCTGACAATAACCTTCCATGGACTTAATTTTACTCGCCCTTCTTGGCGATTTAACACACGCTTGTTATCCAGTGAATCATTTCTTAAATTCATGACCGAACAGATCAAAGTTTTCATAAAGATCAATAAAACTCCCGATATCTCCGCATCCACTCTTTGGGAGACATTGAAAGCTTATCTCATGGGGAATTTCATTTCATATACTGCATTTGAGAGGAGGACAAGAGAAGAGGAACTGTCTAAGCTGATAACAAAAATTGGGGAAACTGACAGGCTTATGCAGCCAATCCCTCCCCTGATTTATATAAAGAACGCCTTACCCTACAAGCAAACTTTAATATTTGTTCCACACAAAAGGAGGAAGAAATGCTATTTAAGTCTAACTATAAGTATTATGAGCATGGCGACAAGGCAGGCCGACTGCTTGCACATCAACTTAAAAAGGAAGCATTCTCCCACCAAATACTCCAAATTAGGACCTCTATTGGCACGACAACAGATCCGAAAGAAATAAATGATTGCTTTAAAGATTAATACAGTTTACTATACACTCCAGAGCACACTCCAGACTCCTCTGAATTTGATCTCTTTTTTGACTCACTGGACATTCCACAGGTGGAGGAAGAGGCTGCTAGCATTTTAGAGCAACCTCTATCTGTAGAAGAACTTAAGATTGCACTGGCTTCAATGCAGGGCGGTAAGTGTCCAGGGCCAGATGGTTATCCAGTAGAGTTCTATAGAACATTTTTTCCTTTATTGGCCCCCTTGCTTGTTGATGTGTACAACGAATCATTTGAAAATCATACCCTGCCTTCTACTCTCAACCATGCCACCATATCACTGATTCTTAAAAAAAACAAGGACCCATTGGATTGTGCCTCATACAGACCCATTAGCTTGTTGAATGTAGATCTAAAATTACTTTCTAAACTGTTAGCACTTCGCTTAGATCCCATATTACCGTCCATCATATCCCCAGACCAGACAGGGTTCATCAGGCATAGGCATTCATTTTACAATTTAAGACGTCTTTATAATATTATTTACAGTCCACCCTCATCGACCACGACTGAAGCTCTGATCTCTCTTGATGCTTTGAAAGCGTTTGACAGAGTAAGTTGGCCGTATCTCTTTCACACTATGCAGCGATTTGGCCTAGGACAAAACTTTATTGCCTGGGTGAAGTTGTTATACTCTGCACCAAGGGCCTCTGTCAGGACCAACAACAACTTCTCTGATTACTTCCGCCTGCACCGTTCCACTCGACAAGGATGCCCTTTGAGCCCTCTTTTGTTTGCTATAGCGATTGAACCTCTGGCTATACTCCTCAGATCCAACCGAGACATTGCAGGAGTGTCTAGATATGGCATAGAACATAAGGTGTCACTTTACGCCGATGATCTTTTGCTTTATGTGTCCAACATTTCCACATCCATACCTGCAGCACTTAAGTCCCTTACAGCATTTGGCTCTATATCAGGCTATAAATTAAACCTTAGTAAAAGTGAGTTGTTCCCGATAAATGCCGCAGCCCGAGCATATCCTACCCACTCTTTTCCATTTAAAATAGCGAGTCATAGATTTACCTATTTGGGTGTACAGGTTACAGAAAGGTTCCAGGATCTGTTTAAGTTTAACTTCGCAAGTCTGCTATCCCGTGTACAAAAAGATTTTGAAAGGTGTGCAATTTTACCCCTATCCCTACCAGCTAGAATTAATTCTGATAAAATGAACACCCTACCAAAGTTCACATATCTTTTCCAGACCATCCCCATATTTATACCACAAACATTTTTTCGTAAGCTTGAGAACCTAATAACAGTGTTTATCTGGAATAAGAAACCACCTAGAATCCGTAAAACGCTCCTCCAAAGACTTAAAACACTTGGTGGCATGGCATTGCCTAATTTGCAGTACTATTATTGGGCTGCCAATATTAGAACCTTACACTTTTGGTTGCATTCAGACATTATCAGTCCACAGCCGACATGGCTTCAGATGGAAGCCTTGTCGTGTAAACCCACTTCCCTGAAGGCCTTATTTTACTCCCCCCTCAGATCCTCAACGTCTCAATACACAAGAAATATATGTGTTAAAACTTCAATGAGAATTTGGAACCAATTCAGAAAACATTTCAATCTGTGTGACACTTCCATCCACTCACCTCTCACTTCAAATTTTGTTTTTCCACCCTCACTGATTGATGGAGCATGGTCTTTGTGGTCTGGTCTGGGTATCAAGTCTTTGAAGGACTTATACGTAAATGGAGTATTTGCATCATTTCAACAACTGTCTGAAAAATATTCTTTACCCACACCACATTTCTTTAGATATCTACAGATACGCAATTTAGTGAAATCCCTATATCCCAACTTCCCTAATATCCCATCTGATAACCCAATTGACTCCCTTGTAATACCTTTCCCTAATGCTAGGGGAATGATATCCTCCTTTTATAATAGAATGTATGCCTTACGACCTGTACCTCTTAATTCAATTAAGACTCAATGGGAGGAGGATCTTGGAGATAAAATTTTAGATGCTGAGTTGGATTTAATCTTGCGACGAGTACATTCATCATCAATATGTGCTAAACATAGCGTCATTCAATGCAAGATTGTCCACCGCTGTCACTGGACTAGGGTGAAATTGAACCGCTTTTTCCCAGACATTGACCCCACATGTGAGCGTTGTCACTCAGCACCTGCAACTCTGTCTCATACTCTCTGGTTCTGCCCCAAACTATTTGAATACTGGTCCAAGGTGTTTGACATCCTGTCATACGTATTAGAACAAAAGATTCCTCCTTCTCCTTTTATTGCACTGTTTGGCGTTCTCCCCTCTACAATCTCCCTATCATCATATAAATCTGATTTTGTTGCCTTTCTCACTTTAATAGCAAGACGTCTAATTCTGCTGAGATGGAAGTCCCCTAATGCCCCTTCATTCAGCTCCCTGATCAAAGACATCCTTTATTTTATGAAGCTAGAAAAAATAAGGTGGAGCATGAAGGGTTCTACCAGCAAGTTCACTAAAACATGGGAATATTTATCTGATTATATTGACGAGTCGAACCTCCCACCAGTGACAAACTAGAACTGGGGGCACATTTTACGGACAATAGACTACTGTGGTTAACGTATGTGTAATATTGCAGGCTTTATGTATGTTTTTTTTTTTTTTTTTATTATTATTATTTTGTATTATTATTTATTTATTTATTTTTTATTCCCTAATATGTATGTACATGTACATAGGTATGTATGTATATAGGTGTATATATTGTGTATTATTATTATTATTATTATTTTTTTATTATATATTTTTTTATTATTACTAACGATTTAGTTATTTATGTTGTCTTGATTTAGTTTGTGTTAATTTGTGTACCGCATAGGGTTGGTGGGTGGTAGGGGAAGATTGGGGTTGTTCTCTCTCTTTAGTTGTTCTATAACCAATGTGTGGTATTTCACTTTTAATGTCAGCTTCAAATTTGCTTTACTTAGTGTGTTTTGTACATTTACCACATATCACCTGATACATTTGTATTCTCATTGAAAAAATCAATAAAGAAACCTTTGAAAAAAAATAACTTCTTTGTTTGGGGAGCGATGGAGTCAACGGTTGTTTGCAATGAACTTGCAGCGCTCTCAACAAGTTGATATATTTCAGATGGACAAGCAACAGCATATAAATCCACAGCTGTGGTGAGGCAAGGCAGTGAATTAAATACTGAGGGAATCACCTTCTTGAATTTAGATATAGAACTATTAGTTAGGTATCTAGTGACTATGCTTTTTTCAGGTGGTGAGTAATTTAATAGCAGAAATTCAAATATTATTACATAATGATCTGACAGGAGGGGATTCTCTGGGAAGACAGATAAGTTTTTAACCTCGATGCCTTCTGATGCAATAGGTGGGCACATTTACTCTCTGAGAAAAGGCATTTGACTCCAGTAAAGAGAGGAAGGCAGAGCCAAGGCTATCACCATCAACATAAACATGAATATTAATGTCACCTGCCATGATTGTTTTATTTGTCCTGAGTACTAAACTCGAGAGATACTCTGAGAATTTGGATAAAAATTCAGAATATGGGCCCGGAGGGCGGTACACAATGGTAAATATGACTGGTTGTAAGCACAAGGCTTTCAAATGATGTGTTGCTACACTTCGGTTCGTGGGGCGGCCACCAGTCAGAAAATTGGTGGTTTGATTCCCGGCTCCTCCGAGTTACATATCGTTGTATCCTTGGACAAGATACTTAACACCGATTTGCCTCCGATGGCATGTGCCGTCGTTGTGTGAACGTGTAGTTTCCTGATGTGCAGGCGGCATTGTGTATTGCCACCACCATCAGAGTGTGTGAATGGGTTAATGGATACTTGAAGTGTAAAGCGCTTTGAATGGTTGAAAAGACTAGAAAAGCGCTATATAAATTCAGGCTATTTACCATTCAGTTCAGGGTTGATTAGTAAGCTGGAGTTGAAAATGGCTGCAACTCCAACCATTGTCGCGAGGAATATGAGGCTGCAAAGGGGGGGATTCATTCAGGCCGACATATTCATCAGGACCCAGCCAGGTTTCAGTAAGACAGAGCAAGTCAATATTATAATCTGATATCATATCGTTTATTAACACAGCTTTGCCAGAAATCTAATGTTTAAAAGTCCACATTTCGCTCTCCAGTCCTGTTGCTTTATGGCTGAATTAGTGCCAATATTAATTAAGTTACTGTGGGTGACTCGTCTTCTATTGTTGGATGTAAGGGATTTAAATGATTTAAATTATTTAAGTGGTCCAGTGACAGACACCATCTCTATCTAGTTTTGAGTGGGTGACTGCTCTAGGGGAGACGCAGAGAAGCGTGTAAGACTGCAACTCCGCCTCCTGGACTCAACTCTGTGTAGTCAAGGTTTTCGGGTGATCAAAGTCAAAGTCAATTTTATTGTCGATTTCTTCACATGTACTTGACATACAAAGGAATTGAAATTGCGTTTCTCACTATCCTATGCATTTTACATGTACAACAACATAAAAGGGCAGGTGCGCAAGACGAGACAATCCTAAACTACAATGGTAAAGTGCAGTAGCTTAAGGCTACTTTTGCCTAGTCTTACTAAACTAGAAACAAACAAACAGGTATGACAGGACAAGATATGAGTACCCCAAGACAAGACATAAGTAGTAGGGTGTGGAAAGACAAACTCAACAAGACAAAACAGACAAAACAAGACAGCACTGATTGTCCCGGCTATGTGCATTATGAGGTCTAAAGTCTAACATATTCCTGGAAAAGGGAGAGAGGCTCTATCCCAGGTGGGATCTATGCCGTCTCTCGGTATCAGACCAGGTTTTCCCCAGAACGTTGACCAAATGTCTATGAAACCCACATTATTATCTGGGCACTAACCCGACAACCAGCGGTGGAAAGACCCCATGCGACCGAACATGAGATCACTAGTCAAGTTCGGCAGGCGACCAGAGAAAACTACACTGTCCGACATGGTCTTTGCATAGATGCATACCGTCTCCACATTAATATTCGTAACCTTTGAATGACGAACATGGGTGTTGTTACGATGTGAATAATAATCCTATCAAATCTAGGCCTAGTCCTAGCTAACAGCTTCAAGTTGAATTTGATGTTGTCTGCTCTGGCCCCTGGGATGCAGTTAACTGTGCACCCTGGTGTTGCTAGCTTCACGTATCGGACTACAGAGCTGCCAAATACCAGAGTTTGTTACTCAGCAGGTATTTTGCTGAGTGGGAGAAATCTGTTCGATACCTGAACAGTGTTGTTGGTACCCAAGGGCTTCAGTTTAGGACGCCTATTCCCCCTTTCGCACTGTTTTCCAGCTGCTCGGAAATTCCTAGGGAGCTAGAGGCTAAGCTAGCGTTAGCCCGGCCCGGGCTAATAATTCGGTCCGCGATGGTTACTGCTGAGAAGTTGCGAGTTACGCTGGGGTGGTCCGGGGAGACTAGGGACCGTCTAGTTACACTAGCATACAACTGGCTATCATCAGGAAAAGGCTAAAGTAAGAGACAGTAGGAGGGTGCTTCAATGACACTAGCGTACATTAGAGTGGTTAGCTTTGGAAATACCAAATGAGTTTTTAGAAATGAGAAAGGAAATTTTGAAATTTTCCTTGGTTGATATTTTAATGTCATAGTTAGTGATGCACGATATATCGGCCAACCGATATATATCGGCCGATATGTCACGTTTTTTAACTTATCGGTATCGGTCCGATGTCAACAAATTCTGGCCGATATGTCAACAATTGGCAGAGTTAAACCGCTACAGTTAGTTGGGTCACTGTCTGCGTGTCTCTCGGCGACGCGCTAAGCTAGCTGGTCCTAGCGGGCTCCTCTGTCACATCGCATCGCCCGAAAAGACAAAAAAAATGCGCGGAACGCTGCTCCGGGGCGTCGGACGCCGTCCTGCCGCCTTCTCGTCGGCGTCGGAGGCGGAGGAGGCCGCTGTCTTTTCGGGCGATGCGATGTGACGGAGGAGCCCGCTAGGACCAGCTAGCTTAGCGCGTCGCCGAGAGACACGCAGACAGTGACCCAACTAACTGTAGCGGTTTCTCCTAGCGGGCTCCTCCGTCACATCGCATCACCCGAAAAGACAAAAAAAAGCGCGGAACGTTGCTCCGGGGTGTCGGACGCCGTCCTGCCGCCTTCTCATCGCCGGCCGCCGCCTCCTCCTCCTCCGCCGCGGCCGCCGACGTCGCCGCCTTCGCGGAGCTCCATCGGGTCTGCTCCGCCGTACTTCCTCTAACCACATGAGTTTTACAGTGAGCCTTCCTTTAAATAAAGAGCACTGTTGTGCTTTTCAAATGTACAGTGTTTTTTCTGGTCTGTACTAAATTTGTGACACTACAGAAAACTTTTTCTCTACATATATCGATATCGGCAAATATCGATATCGGCAGTGAATGCCGATATGTATATCTGATATCGATATCGGCCGAAATTTTCACATCGGTGCATCCCTAGTCATAGTCTTTCTTTCAGTTATTTATTGTCTAGAGCAGCTAGTTTGACCTGTAGCACCAATAACAAGTGCCTTCTAATACACACTCTGACAAACTCTGCTCCCCCTCCCCTCATTCCCTGCCACTCTAATTGAATTGCAACTAGCGAAGAAGAGAACACAACCTTTTTCTACTATGTACTTCATATTGTATTGTATTGTTGTGTTTTATTGTTGGATGGTAAAAGACTTCCTGTGATGACATCAGTGTGATGTGTTCCTGTGTGTTCCAGGTTGAGGAGATCAGAGGCTGTATAGAGAAGCTGTCAGAGGATGTTGAGCAGGTCAAGAAGCAGCACAGCGCCATCCTGGCTGCACCCAACCCTGACGAAAGTAAGACACACACATGTTCTGATCAATTGCTGCAGGACACACACGCACACACACACACACACACACACACACACACACGTGTATAGAATGTATGTAAAAGCAGAAAAGATGCTTCAGACGCCATTTTGCTCATATTGTGGTTCCTGCAGATGACATGCATTTCTTGAAAGATGGGGATCTGTGATGGGTCAAACACAAACATCCTATCCGTCTCTCTCTGCTGAGTCAAAGCAATGACAGTAGTCTTCTTCTTGTCACATGACATATGAATTCAAAATAAATCATTTCAGAATATAAATAAAGGCTTAAAGTGTTGAATTATATTCACTAAATCAACCCTGAACATTAGAGTGAATCATCAACCATCATCTTCATCACTATCATCAACATCAGTCTCTGCAGCTTCCAACAGATCAGGGAAAATAAGAAAAAGAGACACTGTGACCCTACAAACCATGACTCAGCAATAATGATTTAATGTCACCGCTGGAGCCACACACACACACACACACACACACACACACACACAGACTTCGGCTTCTGTAGAAGTAATTTGCTGAATTTTCTAAACATTTTAAATTCCAAAGATTAATCCACCACAACGTTAGATATAATCTATGTTATAAAGTGGTATCCATGGTATCCACGGTAACCACATCTGTATCTCATCTTTACCTGTTGAGGTAATGTGATTGAATAAAGTTTTTATCATTTGAATTAACAGAAAACATCTTGATTCTTGTATTGGGTAGATTTATGTTAGATTATTATATTTTCAATCTTTTTGTTATAATATTGGTAGATCTTAAGAAAATGTTGAGCATGTTTCTATTCACACAGAGAGAGTAAAAATCTGAACCTGACACAAGCTTTTATTCTTATGTCAGGCTTTTTACATCCAAATAAAACAACTCTTAAGATTATGTTCTTGATTTCTCAGTGGAAAGTAACTAATAACATTTACATTTACTACTTTACTTCAAGACTTCAGTAAAGATGTGAAGCAAAGCTTTTACTATTAATCTATTCAAAGTTTCTTAACTTTGCTACACATTCATGAACTAAAACATTAAAGCGCTTCATGTGTTTCTTAGTGATAAAAACTAAATGTACAATATACTATGATAATATTTTATAATCCTGAGTATATTTAACTGATAAATTACTTGTTACAGAATTTTTGGCAATATTTACTTGTCTCAAGTTTTGTTTTCAGTGTCTCTGTTCATAGTTTTATTAAAACCAGATGCAATTGCCCAAAATCAGTAAAATAAATAAAATGATTTGAAGGAGGAATAAAACAGATCCAGAAAGTTTCTATCCCTTGGCTTGTCACTTTTTGATTTGAGTTGATGCATGATGGGCTCATGATGGGCTTAGGCTCAGAACACATGAAAAATAGTTTAGGTTGCAAGTACTATGATTTCCATCACCTGGATAGTGTTGTTCACCATATTTCAAAAGTCAACAAATTGTCAACTAGTTTTTCTCTGCACTGCCACAAATATCTAAAAAATCTGCTTGATTGTTTCAGCAGAGCAGAAATAAAAATAAATTAAAAAATGACCATCTCATAAATTACTGTCACTAGTTTTTATTTTACATCATTTTTGCATGATGATGTTTTCTGTTCTGTTGTTGCATGAAAATGATGTTTATTTTTCTTTCTTTTTGTTTTTCTCCCATGTTTCCCCCTTTTTTATCTACATCTTTTGTTTCTCCTGTGTTTTCATGTTTTTTGTTGCATGAAACTGAAACTGCGGTCTCGTCGATTTGTTTAAAGTAACGAGGAGAATTAACGCTGAGGACATGTGAGTCTGACGTCTGCCTGTCTCATTCTACTTCTTTTTCTTTTCCTCCTCCTCCTTCTTCTCCATCCTCCTACTTCTTCTCATCCTCCATCTCATCATCCTTCTTCTACTTCTGGGTTGTTTCGCTCTCTGACCAACATACAAATTCATCCCAGTGTTTTACCTGAATAAAGCATGATGGGAGTTGTAGTAAGAGCTGCTCTGCTTCCAAACTCCAGCCATCATAAGCTCCTCATCTTCCTTATTTTTTTTTCCTCCTCTATCGTTTTCCTTTTCTTCTTCCTCCTCTTCCCCTTCTCACTAATGTGTGTTGAGACTAGATTTTACTGATGTTGTGGGGACTGTGTTCATTAATCAAGTCCCCATAATGGAAATCGTTAATGTAAGTGTGTGTGCAACATATGTGTGTGTGTGTGTGTGTGTGTGCATCATATGTGTGTGTGTGTGTGTGTGTGTGTGTGTGTGTGTGTGTGTCTATATGTGCCCTACCACTAGGTGGAATTATATCATTCATTATCACCTTATTAATGCTAATTGGTTAATGGAGGATTCCATCAATCAAATCATCAGATGTGTAATGTGTCAACATTGTGTCCACCTGTAGTTATCAGATTTTCACCTGCTGCTGAACTGTCTGCTCTTTATCTCAATAAAACCTATGCTGATTGGCTCCTGATATGCAAATCAGGGTAGAGTCTTAGATCAAAGGATGCAACATTGCTGCTAATAAAAATAAACAGAAATCAGGTCAGGCTCAGAACACATGAAAAATAGTTTAGGTTGCAAGTACTATGATTTCCATCACCTGGATAGTGTTGTTCACCATATTTCAAAAGTCAACAAATTGTCAACTAGTTTTTCTCTGCACTGCCACAAATATCTAAAAAATCTGCTTGATTGTTTCAGCAGAGCAGAAATAAAAATAAATTAAAAAATGACCATCTCATAAATTACTGTCACTAGTTTTTATTTTACATCTATTCAGTTTTATTTTTCTCTTTTTAAATTTTTCTATAAATATTACAAAATATTGCAACATAAATATTATTACTACATTTTATTATTTAATTATTATTACAAATACATTTATGTAAAATCTTCTATATAAATCTATATCTAATGTAAAAAAAAATGATCCTCTATTTACCTCTTAATGGTACATATCTGTATGTTTTGATTACATATCCTTTATCATGATATATTTTATCCATCCATCCATCCATCCATTGTCTATCCCGCTTATTCCCTTTCGGGGTCGCAGGGGTCTGCTGGAGCCTATCCCAGCGCGTTAAGGCGAGAGGCAGGGATACACCCCAGATGGTCGCCAGCCAATCGTGGGGCACACACACCATTCACACACCATTTACTCTCACACTCACACCTATGGGCAATTTAGAGTTTACCAATTAACCTGAGCATGTTTTGTATTGTGGGAGGAAGCCGGAGTACCCGGGGAAAACCCACGCAGACACGGGGAGAACATGCAAACTCCACACAGAAAGGCCCCAGACCCAGGCCCAAGGCGGTCTTGAACCTGCGACCTTCTTGCTGTGAGGCAACAGTGCTACCCACCGCACCACCGTGTCGCCCTGATATATTTTATATTTATTTTATTTAAAATAAAAACAAAATTCAGCTCAGTTTTTTCTACCCTAGTTTATACTTTGTATGTATAAACTGGGGTTTATATAACATGACACAGAATGATGATTCAAAGTTCTGCATTGGGGGATCACATTGCTCTGCCGAACTCTTGCGCCCTCTCCACAGTAATGGCAAAAGTACACCAGTAAAAATGTGTTGGGAGCTCATCAATGTCAAAGAGAAAATGCTTTTATTGCAAATGTTGAAGCACAGGCGACAGAGAAGCCATTTGTGAAGGTGGCATGTATGACCACCGTGACCTAGCAGCACCAGGACGTGTCACCTGTCATTAGGATTTGTTAGAGGTGCACACCAGCCTACAGTGCAGGGGCTTGCATCAACAGCAGGGTAAGCAAGGCTTTACAGGTCTCTGACTGTCACAGGTTTCTTTAATATTCATTAGCATATCTTCTGATTGGCTGATTCACGTGGACGACTGAAAAAAATTGCTTGCAACTCTAACAAGTATCTAAATAATTATATATAATTAAAGAATTATATATTCTTTACTTAGAATAAATTAATTCAGTAATTGAGCCACAAAGTTCATGTGATTTTTACAGTCTGTGTATTTTTCAACTTTATTGACATTTGTATGTATCTTTAAAATATAGCAAAAATACAGATCTGTTATTATAATGTGAAGACATCAAATTAATTCATTAAGCCACACCTATGCACATTAAAAATGGCCACATGAAAGCCCAAAAACACCAAAGAAAAAAGACATGAAATGAAATTGTTAGTTTTGTGCTGTAATGTCCTCTATGGGCGGAGCCTAAAGGAAACAGAAATCGCGGCATAGGAGAAGGCAGCCAGACAGTGTGATCAGTGTGAGTCACAATGGCTGAGTGGACGGCACTGCAGTGCTCGTAAATCTGACTGCACTTCTGCAGCTGCACGTACACACACACACACACACACACACCTCCTTCAACATGGCTGACATGATGTTACTGTTTCTGCACACATACACACCATCAAATACCCTTATTCTGCTACACATTAAATCTTAGGTTATCTCCTACAGATAAATCATCAAGCAACTGAATTTCAAAATAAAATGTTGCTTTGGATCATGGATTGTTCAAATCTTTCTACAAGAATATTGTGCAACTGTTTTTATTCCTGGTATCTTCTTCTTCTTCTTCTCCTTCTTCTTCTTCTTCTTGAAGAGATAAAGTTGTTTATTAGAGGATTTATAATAAGAACTTAATTAACAGATTGTTTTTTCCATTCAGAGACCAAGCAGGAGCTGGAAGACCTCACAGCTGACATCAAGAAGACAGCCAATAAAGTTCGCTCAAAATTAAAAGGTAACAAGCTCCTTCTGCTCATTATTCTCAGGAAATTCACCAGCTAGGGTTAAAAGAGGAAGATAGAATATATATAGAACCTTTACAAGTAAAAAAAATATTTGTTCACATAAAAGAATCAAATGCCCTTATATATACTCTGTACTATTGTATTATTGATATAAATTAATATGATATAAAATAATATTTTATTTACCATGGTTACTTTAGTAGCTGTTTTGGATACCACTGATTAGTCAATAACAATTCAAAGTTTAATCATAATGATGTAAAAAAAAATCCTTTCATTATACTCTGTCTGAGGCTGACCTGAGTTTCTCCTCCTATCACCATGACAACCTGGTGGTGACTGTGACATCACAGTGCAGGAGACTCCGCCTCTCTCGAATTGTTTGTTTTGACTCAGACATTGTTAGAAAAGCATCTTTTATTAGAGGATTCATGGTTCTCCTGGGAGGGAAACACATGGCAACCTTCAGAGAAAATATTCATAAAGCAAACTGATTTATCAACACACACACACATGCAAACACACACACACACACACATACAAATAGACACACTCACTGTCATGCGGCAGTAGTGGAACATGATGAGGGTTCAAGGACACTGCTTTAATGTGAACAGCCAGGGGTTAGTCTACACACACAAACACACACATACACACATAGAAGCCTGCAGACACAAGCCCCCTTTCGCACACGCAGTTAACACATGTGTGTGAAAGGGGGGGGGGGGGTGCACACACACACACACATACACACACACACACACATACACACACACACACATTGTACATATGCAGTCTGATAAACATATAATTGGAATCTCTGTGAGGTTCAACAGTTATTGTCCTTTCTCTCTCTCTCTCTCCCACTCACACACACACACACACACACACACACAAACACACACACTCACACACATAGACATATTGCTGTGTGTCTATTATGGGGGAGGGGGCCAGACAGGCTCCACCCACAGGGCTTGCTTTGACATTAACTTGTTCAGTGTTTTAAAAAATGCAGTATTTATATATTTTATAAATAATGTTATTATTATGTACATATTTAATATATTGTATATATTATTTAATATTCATTAAATAACCGTTTCCTACCCAGTGATGCACTTTATAATGTATTTTTTTCATTTCATTCATTTCATTCTGAACTGATAAAAAATTGAAAGAGGAGCTCTGCTCTTTAAAATCAGGGGCATAACTGACAGGATTTAAACTACAGGAGTCAATCACTGACTACCCGGTTAGAAGTAGTTACTGACATTTTTGATTGATTATTTTTGTAAACAGTCATCATATATAATGTTGATATTATGTTTTGTCACAGCATTAGAATTAAAAAATAGAGGACAAATAACAGAACACTGAAAAACTCCACAAGCCTTATTTACCAGGTTCCATCAAGATTCATCCATTAACATAGTGAAAATGTAGTTAATGTTTGTTTCCATCCACACCAGCAGATAAACTGTTTCCTGGTGTTTATTTGCTTTTTTAAAAATTCATTTTCTTGGAAAAGTGTTCAATTTTCGAGTGCTTCTTAAAAAATATTGATACATTTTTTTAACTATATTTGTTAAAATGTCTTAAATTTTTAAAATTTATTATAATGTATAATAATTTATTACATAATAATTTAATTTAAGTATTTCATCCCTTGATAATTAAGTTGGTTTAGTCACTAATAAAGACTCGATCAGTCTGTAATATTAATGGTAGGTGTACATGTTGAAGAATATCACAAAGAAAATCAAGAATTCGACTTTTAAAGAATTTGTATTAATTTATTTGCATTTTATTATTTTTATTTTTTTTATTTTGCACAGATGTCAGACCTTTTTTTAACTTGATGACCATGTTTCTGCACGTATTAGGAGGAATCATGGTCCATTCTTTTTTGCAAATGGCATGTACAGTAAATCATCAAGATTCCGTGGTTGTCACTTGGCAACTCTGAGCTTCAGTTCTCTCCATAGATTTTCTATAGGATTCAGGTCTGGAGACTGACTGGGCCACTCCATGACCTTGATATGTTTCTTCTTTAGCCTTCCTTGGTTGCCTTGGCTGTAT
The DNA here is from genome assembly GCA_036785175.1 of Eupleurogrammus muticus. Taxonomy (NCBI): domain Eukaryota; kingdom Metazoa; phylum Chordata; class Actinopteri; order Scombriformes; family Trichiuridae; genus Eupleurogrammus; species Eupleurogrammus muticus. The sequence goes on along the minus strand of JAYKQN010000011.1, from coordinate 24,073,992 downwards.
TCTTTGGGTCATTATCCTTCTTGAAGACCCATCCATGACCCATTTTAAGCTTCCTGGCAGAGGGAAGGAGGTTTTCACTCAGGATTTGACAGTACATGACTCCGTCCCTCCTCCCATTGATGCAGTGAAGTAGCCCTGTTCCCTGTGCAGAAGAACACCCCCAAAGCATAATGTTACCACCTCCATGCTTGACAGTGGGGATGTTGTTCTTGGGGTCATAAGCAGCATGTCTCTCCCTCCAGACACAACGGGTTAAATTGATGCCAAAGAGCTCAATTTTTGTCTCATCTGACCATAACACCTTCTCACAGTCACTGTCCGAGTCATTCAGATGTTTATTGGCAAAGTTCAGGTGGGCCTGCACATATGTTTTATTAAGCAGAGGTATTACGCAAGCACTGAGGTACTACGCAAGCACAATGCTAGGTGTAAAGTTCTACCAACTGTTTGCTTGGTGACTGTGATCCCAGCTGCTTTACAATCATCTACTAATTCTGCCAGTTGTATTAGGTCTATTTCCCCACAAAAACCCCCACAAAGGTGGAGGTCTTCTTTGGAGCCCCAGACCTAGGTTGATTGATGATCATGTTGTGAGTCTTGTACTTGTGCACAATTGCACCAACAGTTGTCATCTTAACGCCCAGCTTCTTGCTAATGGTTTTGTAGCCCATACCAGTCTTATGCAGGTCTACAATCTTCTCCCTTAAATACACAGAAAGCTCTTCTAACTTGTCTGCATTAACAAGAACTCTTGATGGTTACTAGAAGATCAAATACTTATTTTCCTCAATAAAATGCATATAAATTAATAGAAATCCTTTAAAGTTGATTTTTTGATTTTCTTTGTGATATTCTTTCCCAGCAATATCAGCAAGGGATCAAATACTTATTATACATACATATCATATATATATATATATATATGTGTGTGTGTGTGTGTGTGTGTGTGTGTGTGTGTGTGTGTGTGTGTGTGTGTGTGTGTGTGTGGTTTTTGCTGAGTCATTGTGGATCCAGCAGAGCAGCTGGGCCACAAGCCAGGACACACACACACAGAGGAAAACATTATATAAGCATTTCAAGTCATCCTTTTACACGGGCGCTGAACCGACATCATGGAGTCACATGACAAACCAGGACAGACCTGCAGCATGATACAATGGTGCCTAAATCGAACATACACATGCATAGTTTCAGCTGATGACCTAATTTGTTGCAGAGGTTTCTTCAGTTTGACCTCACAGGACGTCACCTGAATTATAAAGTGCCACTAGCGCTACCTGGAAGTTGCAAAGCTCATTACAGCCCTATACATCCATGATTTTTGTGAATTTATCATATTTTTTAATCATGCAAACATCTTCCTAGTTTATTTCACAATTTTCTCAACAAGGTCACATAAACGTTCTCTCAGTGTGGACATCGTACCATCTGTCCCTGTTTGTCCTTTGGGGGGCACTGCAGCAGGACAACACTTGACCTGATGTTATTTCTTGGAAATCAACACGTTTTCGAAGATTTTGCATCTTAAGCAAACACTGTCCTGAAGGGGGCACTGGAGGTGAGGTCATAGGTCACAGAGGAGTCAGATGTTTCAAAAACAAACAAAGGTAAACACAGATTACTGCAAAATCACCTTTTAACCAGAACAGACATTCTCTGGCAGCGTTTGATGTCTCCTCTTGGACTTTTTAAAGCATTGTTTGTGTCCTTCCTGCTGCTTTTATAACTGATTGGAAGATATTATCGATCGCTCAAGTCTGGCTTCCCACTCCCTCACATCTTCGGATGTACTGTCCTTCTTCTCTTAAGATTCCAGACTGAGAAAAATGATAAAGTTGTTGCTGGAAACTATCGTAGTCATCTACAGAGACTCATAATGTGATTATAACAGGACATTATTTAATATTTAAACTGTATTCTGCAGCAATCGAGCAGAGCATTGAACAGGAGGAGGGTCTCAACAGATCATCAGCGGATCTCAGGATCCGTAAGACGCAGGTGAAACATAGACAGAAACACACACACATATACATATATATGTATATGTACTTACACACACACACACACACACATATATATATATATATATATATATATATATATATATATATATATATATATATATATATATATATATATAATTTATTTTAAAAGACAGAACATACTGCTGCAGCCTCATTCATCAATGAAGAAACAGACACTCAAAGCCTTTCTTTGTTAAAAGGGTTTTTAAGTAATTTTTTAACTCCAGATTTGAGTCTTTTGTGACATTTGATCACTCACAAACACATAACAGCTCAAAGGTCCTAAGAACATTAAGCTTATTTTACATTTTCGCCTTCAGGGAGTAAATCACAGATGGAGGTGAAGGAGTTGAGTTTCTGTTCCTCACTGGAATGTACAGAGCTGCGACATAGCGATGTGATTGGACACACTTGAACAGAAGATGCACACATGACATGACTCTGCAGTGTTCTGCTCTATCATTGGCTGCTGTTGACCTGCTTGGCTCCAGGATCTCTGCTACCTCTTGGTGGTGGAGAAGGGAACTGCAGCAGAGACACAGCAGCAGCTTATTCCTGATTCACACATGGAATAAAGCATCTGTGTGAACAACAGACTGAAACACTTATAATAATGAAAGTAATAACAATAAAGACTGTTCACATCTTTGTCCTTTCAGTGTTTCAAACCACTCCTGAACCATTGTTTTAGCATTGGTGAAAATGTTAATTTAAATTGATTAACTTTTCAGTTTTTTGGTTTCCTATTCTCATCACATCTATGCTGTTTACCTGAAATATGTTATGCTTGTTTTATTTGTTTTGTTTGCACTTTCTTCTCTCTCTCTCTCTCTCTCTCTCTCTCTCTCTCTCTCTCTCTCTCTCTCTCTCTCTCTCTCTATCTTCTTTCACTTTCTGTCACTCTTCTCTCTTTTTTTTTTCTTCCACAGCACTCAACGCTGTCACGTAAGTTTGTGGAGGTGATGACTGAGTACAACACCACGCAGTCCAAATACCGTGACCGCTGCAAGGACCGCATCCAGAGACAGCTGGAGATTAGTGAGTACATGCTAACAACATACAGACACAAACAAGTTATAAACACAAGGTATACAATCAACACACAGCTCAAATATGACATTTTCTAATTTTACACATTTCTTGAAATAATAAAAATAATATTTTTCTAAATGTTTCAACCTTAAAATATAAATTTCTTGAAATGTACACATAACACATAATTCTGGTAACAGATGTTCTAATTCTGGTCAGTGTTTTGCTTCTGCAAAGGATCAGAACTACACAAACATCATTGTCATGACCTTCATAAGGAGGTTTGTTTTCACTTTTTGTTTTGTTTTTTTTATCTGTAAACAGGATCACAGGAAAAACTAGTGAGCTGATTCTGGTGAAACTTGCTGATCGGCTGTAGAATTGTTCAAATTTATTCTGTCAATTATACTCAAAATCTATAAATTGACACATCAACCACATCCTATAACTCATGAACGCCTCCCTCAAAAAGTTCTGAACAATAAAAACACTTTTATGGTTGAATTTATCCACAGCAGGTTTTATCCTGATCAGTCTGATTAACAAACTCTTAATTCACTTTCCTTAAACATCTGAACATCATATTCCACCAGTATATGCTCACTGTCCACATCTTAACTAATAAAAAAAGTTGACTAAATCAGAAGATACACATCATTATAACACACATTTTGTTTCCTGGTCACTGTTCCTCTCTCTCTTTTCTCATCGACATTGAACCTCAGCTGCAGTCTGGTCACCATGTAGATGAGTCTCCACGAGTTCAGCTCTAAACCATCTCTGTTGTGTCTCTGTCTGCAGCTGGAAGAACCACAACCAACGAGGAGCTGGAGGACATGTTGGAGAGTGGCAAGCTGGCCATCTTCACCGATGATGTAAGCACCGCACCTAAGCCACTTTAATCAGTGCCGTTCAGCATCCTTTAGGATAACGAATGGCCACGAGGTGCGCTGAGACATCAAGTGAACATGGCCAGTGTCACATGACCAAGGGGGAGGACAGGAGGAGGGGTGGTGAGGCACCAGGAGTTTTTATTTTGAAGGGGTCCTTCAAATTAAAGGCTCATACATTTGCTGGTGCTACTACCGCTGGTAAAAACTTAGGTCACATGACACTAAGCTGAACATCAAAAGGTTTACTGAGCTCTTCCTGCTGAAGCCATTGTGATGTCACAGGGTACTGACCGTCAGGAAAAGGTTTACATCTGATGGTAATTCAGTCTGTGAGCAGGTGAGTCAGTTGCTTCCAACACTCAGGGTCACCTGGAGGTCAAAGGTCAGCCAGAGACTCCACAACATGAGTGAGTCATATCCCTGGAAATTGGGGAGGTATAATGATATGAAGAGCTATAGTTCATACTTTTTTTCATTAATACAACTTAAATATGAAAAATATGAATACTTTCATTTAAAAGGTATAACTCTGTTAGAGAAATTACAATTTCTATTTGAATAACAACTTTATTTTCCAAATTACAATTACATACAGCATACAAATGAAAATAGCTGAATCCAAATTGTTATCAGTGTTATAACTCATCATGTTTGTTATAGCTTTTCATTTTTATGTTATTACTCATGTTTATGATATAACTTATCATGTTTATGTTATTACTTATGTTTATGTTATACCTTATCATGTTTATGTTATTACTCAACAAGTTTGTTAGGACTCATGTTTGTTATGACTCATCATATTTGTTATAACTTGTCATGATTATAATAACTTATCATGGTTATAACATAAACATGATGATTATAATAAATCATCATGTTTATGTTATAACTCAACATGTTTGGTGTGATTCGTCATGTTCATGTTATAAGTTGTCATGTTTGTTATAACAGATCATGTTTGTTATAACTCATCATGTTTATGTTTCAACTCGTCATGTTTTTTATGACTCATCATGTTTGTTATAACTCGTCATATTTATAGCTCATCATGTTTTTTATAACTCATCATGTTTGTTAGAACATGTCATGTTTATGTTTCAACTCATGTTTTTTATGACTCATCATGTTTGTTATAACTCATCATATTTAGAGATCATCATGTTTGCTTTAAGTCATCATATTTAAAGCTCATCATGTTTGTTATAACTCATCATGTTTTTTATAACATGTCATGTTTATGTTTCAACCTGTCATGTTTTTTATGACTCATCATGTTTGTTATAACTCATCATATTTAAAGTTCATAGTTCATCATGTTTGTTATAACTCATCCTGTTTATAACTCATCATGTTTGTTATAACTTATCATCTTTAAAGTTCATCATGTTTGTTATAACTCATCCTGTTTATAACTCATCAAGTTTGTTATAACTCATCATATTTAAAGCTCATCATGTTTGTTATAACTTTTCATATTTAAAGATTATCATGTTTGTTATAACTCATCATATTTAAAGATCATCATATTTGTTATAACTCATTTTGTTTATAACTTGTCAGGTTTGTTATAACTCATTATGTTTGTTATAACATGTCTTGTTTATGTTTCAACTTGTCATGTTTTTTATAATTCATCATGTTTGTTATAACATGTTATGTTCATGTTTCAACTCGTCACATTTTTTATGACTCAGTTCTTATAATTGATCGTATTTGTAATGACGCATCATGTTTGTTATAACTCGTCATCTTTATGTTATAACTTATCATGTTTGTTATGACTCATCATCTTTGTTATAACTCGTCATGTTTGTTAGAATTCATCATGTTCATATTATACCTAATCATTTTTGTTATAACTCATGTTTACGTTGTAACTCGTTATGTTTATGGTACAACTCATCATGTTTGTAATTACATGTCATGTTTATGTTTCAACTCATCATGTTTTTTATGACTCATCATGTTTGTTATAACTCATCATATTTAGAGCTCATCATGTTTGTTATAACTCATCATATTTAAAGCCCATCATGTTTGTTGTAACTCATCATATTAAGCGCTCATCATGTTTGTTATAAAATGTCATGTTTATGTAATCATATTAGTTAAAATGTGTCAGGTTTATGTTATAACATCATGTTTTTATATTAATACATTTTAGTTTTAATTTGTCAAAATGATGTTTTTTCATGTTTGTTATAACTCACGTTAATGTTAATACTTATCATGTTTATGTTATAACTTGTCATGTTTATGTTCTATAAATTCTCATATATGTTATAACTCATCCTGTTTATGCTATAACTCATCAGGATTATATTATAAATTATCCTCTACTTTAGATCAAAATGGATTCTCAGATGACCAAACAGGCCCTCAATGAGATCGAGACTCGACACACCGAGATCATCAAGCTGGAAAACAGCATCCGAGAACTGCATGACATGTTTGTGGACATGGCCATGCTGGTTGAGAGCCAGGTATGTGATGGCAAAACAGGAGGTTATTAGGATGTGTTGTTTTTATGTTAAACTTGTCATGTCTTATGTTGTGTTTAGGGAGAGATGATTGACAGAATTGAGTACAACGTGGAACACTCCGTCGACTACGTAGAGCGAGCTGTCTCCGACACCAAGAAGGCTGTCAAATATCAGAGCCAGGCTCGCAAGGTAAAACATTCTCTGATATAAAATACTGAGAAAGGGAAGAACTGTGTCAAGACAACAACTCCTACAGAGCTTTGCTCTGTCCCCTGATCTTATCTTCTTTATACATGCTGTCAAAAAATCTCATACACACAGTGGCATCACTTCAGTTTATTATTATTATTTTTCTATTTACTTTTTATTGACATTCTGCATCAAATGTGAGAACTGAAGTTATTATCTAAGGCACATCAGCAATGTTTTCCTTTTTCTTATAATAATATGTAAAATACTGATGAGGTATGACAAACATAGAAATGAACATGTAGGGAGTGATGTGTGGGTATTGCTGCCTACAGTCAGACCCATTGTTATTAGAGCTTGCTACTAACAGAATGTAAATATTTGTGTCTCTTTGGCCATTCTCCTGGCATGAGTCCAAAAAAGTAAGATTTTACATTCCAGAGGCAGTTGACTCCCAAAACTGTCTTGTGTTGCATTATGTATTTCCTTGCAATAGTTTTTAATAACATGATAATGATTGCATTTCTTTTTCCACAGTTTCTTAAGTAACCTGGGGAGTTATATTAATCATTGCTTTGGTGGCATTTCTGTTGCAGTGTAGCCACCAAACCCCCAACTCTAGATGTATTATTCACTCCATTTTCCTTCTTGTTTTAAGAAAAAGAATGGAATGTGCTTATGTTTATAAGCCCTTTATAAAGACATGAAAAATAATTATAACTCAATCCTGGTTTGAACAATAAGAACTTTAAAATAAATCTGACAGTTTCATTCTGATAGATTTTTTTTCTTGTCACTGACAAATGTCTTAGCGGCAGATAGTGAAACCAATTGTGTGTCTCTATTGCATGCAGTGCATCTGAAAGTATTCACAGCTTTTTACTTTTTCCACATTTTGTCATGTTACAGCTTCATTCAGAATCGTATTAAATTAATCTCTGACCTCATCCCAGGAAGTTTAACTGCACTTCACGATCAGAGCAGGACTCATTCTCTGGATCACTACAACGACTCTCACTCCACTTCACACCTTGAAGTGTGACTTATATGACTATCGTTATGAGTGTTATTTACAGTTTCACCCAGTGATCCAGAGATATAAGCTCCTGGTTTCCAGCATCAGGCCAGAACTGAAGAAGCCTTCTGGATGGGAGGTGAAACGTCTTCAAGCTACAAGAAGAAGTCCAGTTGCTTACAAGTAACTCCTTTGACACTACAATGACCTGGATGAATGAGAATCTACACAGACATCTTGCTCTGCACATTGGGAGGAACACCCTTCAACTGGTGCGGGAGTATGAGAATATCTCACGATAGCAGAGTACAGGAACCACCTCTGATTCAACCTCAGATGCAGACAGTTTGGACTGGTGCCAAAAAGCTTACAGCTTGGGTACACAGTCAGAGGCGACAGAGCAGAACAGATTCTGCACAGAGCACAAAAACTCCTCAGTAAAAGGATATGTCAGGTACACTTTACTACAGATGCACTGAAACAGATAGGCAACCAGATTCTTAAACAACTGACAGCACAGTTACTAACCAAAACAATAGAAGAGGTCTTTAAGTTCATGGACAAAGCACAAATAGCACAACACAAGAGGGAAAAGACAGTCCCGGAAGTTCCACATCCTTCAAATTTGATCACAAGGAGCCACTTCAAGTCCCAACAGGTCTGAAGGTTCCAGTTTAAAATCTCACTTACCCGGAGAGGAAAGTCAAAGTCAATTTTATTGTTAATTTCTTCACATGTACTTGGCATACAAAGGAATCAAAATTGTGTTTCTCACTATCCTATGCGTTTTACATGTACAACAACATTAAAGTGCAGGTGTGCAAGACGAGACAATCCTAAACTAGATTCTTAACAATGGTAAAGTACAGTAGCTTAAGGCTACTTTTGCCTAGTATTGCTAAACTAGGAACGAACAAACATGTATGACAGAACAACACATGAGTACCCAAAGACAAGACATAAGTAGCAGGGTATGGAAAGTCCAATGACCTAGACTTCGTCTGCGAGCCTGGTGTTCCTTCTGGCTGGGGCTGAGGGTGAGAGGGAGGAGTGGAAAGAGTTCAGCAGACTCATGGGTGGGGAGGGGAGAGAGTTCAGCAGTCTTGTGGGTGGGGAGGGGAGGGGAGAGAGTTCAGCAGTCTCACAGCCTGGTGCAGGGGGTGGGCAACCCTGGTCCAAGAGAGCTGCAGTGGGTGCAGGTTTTTGTTTCAACCAAGCAGTAACACACCTGATTCTACTTAATGAAAGTCCTTATGGTCCTAAAGTCCTAATGGTTGATGAGTACAATCAGGTGTGTTATTGCTCAGTTGGAAGAAAAACCTGCACCCACTGCGGCTCTCTAGGACCAGGATTGCCCACCCCTGGCCTGGTGGAAGAAGCTGTTCGTGAGTCTGGTGGTGCGGGAGCAGAGGCTCCTGTACCTCTTTCCAGAGGGCAGGAGGCTGAACAGACTGTGTGCCGGGTGACTTGTATCGGTGGCAATTGTGATAGCTTTGCGGCTGAGGCGGGTGGTGTAAAGATCTTGCAGGGAGGGGAGTGGTACACCAATTATCCTTTCAGCTGTTCTCGCAATGCATTGCAGAGCCTTCCTGTGTAGTCAGTGCAGCTCCAGCCCAACACGGTGATGCAGCTGGTCAGGATGCTTTCAATGGTTCCTCTGTAGAACGTGGTCATGAGGGGTGGAAGCACATGCCCGCTTCAGTTTGCGCAGGAAGTAAAGATGCTGCTGTGTTTTCTTGGCCAGTGATGGGGTGTTGTTGGTCCAGGAGAGGTCATGTGCACCCCCAGGAACTTAGTGATGCTCACCCTCTCCACAGCAGCACCGTCAATGGTCAATAGGGGGTGTTGGGTTTGGCCTCTCTGGAAGCTGACAACGATCTCTTTGGTCTTGCTGATGTTTAGCAGGAGGTTGTTGTCTTTGCACCATCTGATCAGAAGCTCTACCTCTTTTCTGTAGTCGGTCTCGTTGCTGTTGGGGATGAGGCCCACCAGTGTTGTTTCATTGGCGAACTTCACAAGGTGGTTGGAGCTGTGGGTTGGTGTGCAGGCATGTGTCAGGAAGGTAAAGAGGAGGGGGCTGAGCACACAGCCTTGTGGGGCCCCTGTGCTCAGGGTGATCCTGTCGGAGATGTTGTTGCCAACACGCACCGCTTGAGGCCCAGTTTGTCGAGTTTGCAGATGAGTTGTTGTGGTATTATGGTGTTGAACGCTGAGCTGAAGTCTATGAACAGCATTCTCACATATGAGTCTTTCTTGTCCAGGTGGGTGAGTGCTGGGTGGAGGGCAGAGCAAATTGCATCATCTGTGGATCGCTTTGCCCTGTAAGTGAACTGGTACGGGTCCAGGCTGGGGGGCAGGGTGGATTTATATGTGACAAGACTAGTCGTTCAAAGCATTTCATGATAATGGGTGTCAGTGCCACAGGACGATAGTCGTTGGAGCAGGATGGGGAGGATTTCTTTGCTACAGGAATGATGGTGGCAACTTTGAAGCCTGAAGGCACAATGGCTTGCCTTAGGGAGGTGTTGAAGATGTCTGTAAAAACATCTGTCAGCTCCTCTGCACAGTCTTTCAGCACCCTACTAGGGATGTTGTCTGGAACCGCTGCTTTCAGGATGTTGTCGGCAGAGAGTGTCCTCCTCACGCTGGTAGCAGACAGGCACAGAGGCTGGTCATGGCAAAGGTGGTGGTGTTTTCTGTTGGTTAGTGGTGGTCTGTTCCTCAAAACGTGCAAAGAAACTGTTTAGGCTGTTGAGCAGAGTGATGTCACGCTTGCAGCTTTGTGGGGCAGGTTTGTAATTTGTGATGGCCTGAATGCCCTGCCATAGGCTCTGTGCATTCTTGCTGTCCTTGAAGTGGGAGGTTATCTTGTTTGTGTACTCTTTTTTTGCCTTCCTGATACCATGGGACAGGTTGGTTCTCACTGTTCTTAAGGCTGATTCATCCCCAGCTTTGAAGGCCTTGTCTCTGGCCCTTAACAGCCTATGGACATCTCCTGTTAGCCATGGCTTCCGGTTGGCCTGTGTGGTGATCCTCTTGATGTGGGTCACGTCGTCTGTGCATTTGGTGATGTAGGAGGTCACTGTGTCTGTATACTCTTCAATATCTGTGATGCCGTTGTAGGTGGCTGCTTCTTAAACATTTCTCAGTCTGTTGTCTCAAAGCAGTCCTGTAAGGCTGAGGTTGCCTCCTGTGGCCACACCCGTATTTCTTTCAGAACAGGTTTGATGACTTTCACTCTCGGTCTGTATGCAGGCATTAGCATAATGGTGAGGTGATCAGAGGCGCCGATGTGGGGGAGGGGATGGCTTTGTATGCTCCTTTGTGTTGAGTGTAAACACAGTCCAAAGTTTTGTGTCCTCTTGTTGGAAAATGGAATTCGTGAAACTTGAAACTTGGGAAGAACAGTTTTGAGATCAGCATGACTGAAGTCTCCAGCGAGACGATTAAACCATCTGGTTGTGCTGTTTGTTGTTCACTGATAGCCAGGTACAGTTCATTCAGCGCCGCACTTCTGTTGCTGTTGTTAGTTAGGGGGGGATAGGGGGGGATATAGGTAGCAACCAGCAGGATCTAACTTATCTCCCTTGGCAGGTAGAAGGAGCGACATTTCACGATCATGAACTCCGCCAGACGTTAGCAGTGTCTGTATACTACAGTGGCATCCCAGACAAAAATATCACCATACTACCAGCAGATAAAGGGAGATGCACAGTTGAGCAACTGAGTATAACTCAAAGAGGGAAAATCTACTCAGCGACACCAACACATATGAGAGACTGAAAAGAGACCCAACAGAGTGCTATAAGAAAAAGATTGTCCGCTGCCTACAATACCTGAAACTTACAGAAGCCATTGACCAAAATATGTACCACCGACCCATGCATATATGGGCTTCCAAATATACACAAGGAAGGGGCCCCCTCTGGACCGAGTGTTAGCAGCATCAATTCTGTCACTTACAATATTGCAAAACTCCTGTCAATGATTCTGTCCCCTTTAATAGGAAAAATCCCACATCACATCCAGAACCCCAAGGACTTCACAGACAAGATCAGCCAACTAAAATTGAACCCAGATGAAACCATGGTTTCATATGATGTCACATCCTTGATCACATGCATCCCCACAACAGAAGCAGTGGAGGCTGTTAGAATCAGACAACAACAGGACAAACTGCACATGTGAACCTACCTCACCCCAGACCAGATTTGCTCCCTCTTGGAACTTTGCCTCACCACCACCTACTTCAAGTACAATGGTGAATTCTACAGGCAGGAACATGGCTGTGCCATGGGCTCTCCAGTCTCCCCCCTTTGGCAAACCTCTACATGGAGTAAGTAGAGAATCAAGCACTGGCCTCATTCAAAGGAGCAACACCTAGCCACTGGTTTAGATACGTAGAGGATACATTCTGCAAAATCAAAAGCCAAGAAGTAGAAGCCTTCACACATAAACTCAGTCAACAGATACATCAAGTTCACCAGGGAGGACCTTGCCAAAAAAGAAGGTGGGGGTCTCAGCATAGAGGTCTACAGGAAACCCACACACATGACCAATATTTACTCTTTGACCCTCATCACCCACTGGAACACAAACTGGGGGCCATCAGAACCCTTCAACACCGGGCAGACAGCACCCCCTCCAAAACAGAATAGAAAGAGAAGGAACACACACATTAAACAGGCCCTTGTTTGTTGTGTTGTTGCTTTGCAAATGCATGGCACAACACAGGAGAGCCACCACATCAGGACAGGACTCAGCAGTACATCTGCATCTAAAGGAAAAGGGACACTCCTTGAGTGTTTGAGAGGGGAGTAAAGGAGGCCATCTATGTCCATTTAGAAAGACCATCTTTGAACAGAGGAGGTGGGTTACATCATAATCTATCTGCTACATACCATCCTGCTTTAAGATCTCATCCCAGGAAGTTTAACTGCTCTTCACCATAAGAGCAGGACCCATTCTCTGGAGCATGTAACGACGATCACTCCACTTCACACCTTGAGTGTGACTTATGCGACCATCGTTATGAGTGTTGTATACAGTTTAACCTGTGATCCAGAGATATAAGCTCCTGGTTTCCAGCATCAGGCCTGAACTGAAGAATCCTTCTGGATGGGAGGTGAAACGTCTTCAAGCTACAAGAGGAAGTCCAGTTGCTTACAAGTAACTCCTTTGACACTACAATGACCTGGATGATTGAGAATCTACACAGAAATCTCTGACCTCAAATTTCTACACACAATACCCCATTATAACAATGTGATTTTTTTGTTTTAATTTTAGAATTTATTACAAATAGAAAACACACAAAGCCATATTCAGGTCTATCCAGAGATGTTCACTCCAGGACATTCACAGAGTGGTTCTGAAGCCAATCCTTTGAGATCTTGGCTGTGTGCTTTGGGGTGTTTTTCTGCTGAAAATGAACCTTCTTCACAGTCTGAATTCAAGAGCGCTCTGGATTTTTATCCAGGATATTTCTGGATATTGCTGCATTTATTTTTCCTCCTATCCTGACTAGTCTGCCAGTTTCTGCTACTGAAAACATCCCCATAACATGATGCTTCACTCTAGGGATGGTATAGACCTGGTGATGAGCGGTGACTGGTTTGCTCCAAACATGAGGCTGTTCTTCCCTGATCGCTCAGTTTAGACAGCTGGCCAACTCTAGGAAGAGTCCTAGTGGTTCCAAACATCTTCCATTTTGAAATAATGGAGACCACTGTGCTCATTGGGACCTTCAAAGCAGCAGAATGTTGCCTCAAGACAATTCTGTCTCGCAGGTCTACAGACAATTCCTTTGACTTTATGCTTGGTGTTTGTGTTTGTAACTGGGCGATACAAACATGAGAAGTTCAGACCAGCTGCAGTGACCAAAATTCGGTTCATATGATGTAGGGGCAGATCTGAGAACATATCTTGAAGGTGAACATAACTGGTTAATGTGCTAAGGCTTATTAGAAGATAAGCAATACACTTTAGTTTCATCCAAATATTATACTAAGGGTTTTTTAAATTTTAAGGGCACAAATAGAACAGGACACAGATCATCTATATTGAAAATTGTGTCTGTGGCACTATAACAGATGTAAATGTTTTTTATGTTTAACGTTGACATTTCAAATGACACATTGATAATTACTATACCCTTGCATTCCCTAAATAGCGCTGGGTTTTCTGACATAGGCCTTGACCACTTCTGCTGGATATCTATGTTGCTATGTCATGGCATGTCCAAAAGTTATTTTTTGTAACTCCTTTTACAGTTTAAGCATCATATGCATGACACTTTGCAGATAGAATCTCCAGATGATTCTGCTAAAAAGTTATCGAAAGAATTTTGAAACTGCAAATAACGCAGTAGTTATAACCAAACAATCAGTTTTGGTAGCTAAAAACACATATTGTTTCATATTTCACTCACAATTAACTCTTTTGACTTCAAACTTTGACCTCAAAGACAAATATCAATTCTCCAAAAAGACTCATACAAAATTATCTGAGCAGCCTGTAGGGGCAAAGTTATGTGATTGTTGGTTAAAGTTGGCAGGTTTTATTAGCACAATTCCAAATAACCAAACATTTAGCCCTTATAATGCACCTTCAAAAACATATATCAATATCTATATCCTGAATGAAGCTTAATTGTTTTGCCACAAATGACCCACTGTATTTATGTACAGTTTGTACTACTTTTTCAAACTTGTCCTCGTGGTGTTGTCCAATCAACCTGAAGATTGACATGCATACTCTTCTAATGAACCTGAAGTTAGAATTCTGTCAAAACATTATGCAAATTATTGATTAACAAATGTAATAATTTACTATGAAAATGCAAAACCTTTTAAATGTTTTGGTCAAACTAAGTGCATTTGAGATCCTTGATTGGCATCATGCTGGGAGGAAATGAACCAAATTTGGTGAGTTTTGCCCACTAGGTGACACTAAACCTAGCTGCCACATGAAAGCACACTTTTGCCTTTAGATTCTACATTTTAAGAATGACATATTCATAAATTAGATCCACCTATTCCCTGAATAGAGCTGAGTTTTCTAATGCATGCCCTGCCTGCTTCTCCTTTATATTCATGTCACTAAGTTACCAAATGTTTGAAACCTATTTTTTTAGACTTCTACAGTTAAAACACCATCTGCATAAACTTTGCACATACACTCACTGGCCACTTTATTAGGTACACCATGCTAGTAATGGGTTGGACCCCCTTTTGCCTTCAAAACTCCCTCAATTCTTCATGGCATAGATTCAACAAGGTGTTGGAAGCATTCCTCAGAAAGTTTGGTCCATATTGACATGATGGCATCACACAGTTGGCGCAGATTTGTCGGCTGCACATCCATGATGCAAATCTCCCGTTCCACCACATCCCAAAGATGCTCTATTGGATTGAGATCTGGTGAGGTCTGGAGGCCATTTGAATACAGTGAACTCATTGTCATGTTCAAGAAACCAGTCTGAGATGATTCCAGCTTTATGACATGGCGCATTATCCTGCTGAAAGTAGCCATCAGAAGTTGGTTACATTGTGGTCATAAAGGGATGGACATGGTCAGCAACAATACTCAGGTAGGCTGTGGTGTTGCAACAATGCTCAATTGGTACCAAGGGGCCAAAAGAGTGCCAAAAAAATATTCCCCACACTATTAGTGATAACGAGCAGTTAGACAGGTGTACCTAATAAAGTGGCCGGTGAGTGTATATTCTTCAGGTATGTCTGATAGATGGCACTCCAAAATGCACTTGGTATAACTAAGCGATCTTTTTTACTTGCTAAAAAGAACATGTTGGTTTATATCTCAGTAAAAGTAAAATATTTTGTTTTAAAATTTAGTTGTTGCCTGTTCTCTGTTATCCAGAGGCTTGGTGCCAAATTTGCTGCAAAAGTGCATTAAACAAACAAACATCAAGTCTCCCAAAAGTTGCTCAAGCTTGTACAAAATTCACCAACTATCATATGGGTTCATGCCTGAGGCAAATTAAAGTTACGTAATGATTGGTAGACGTGGGCTGGATTTATTGGAGCAATCCAATTGGCCACATATTCAGCTTACAGCTTTTCACACTTGCTGTGCACCACAGTGCACCTCCCACTGTAGTGAATATGGCGGCTAATTTATTCTTTAAAACAAAAGTCATTGAGCAGGATTGAGTTTAGTTTCCAATTATTAACTTTGTTATATAGGTGTGTGGTCACTTGAGTCTATTGTTCCTATTTCACAGGTACATTATATTTTTGTCTTTCAAAATACTAATAAATAGTGTATTCATGTGATGATGGTAGAGTGGGGAATAATGTGTATAATCATTCTGATTGGAATGTAAATCTATTAAATAATTACACTACAAGAAATCATATTTATTTTGCCACTAGCAATACGTCGATTGAAGTGTTTGTAAACTAGCAAAAACCAGTCCTTACACTCCCTAAATATAAATAAACAACTCAACATTACAGCTGTATAGAAGGACAGCTGCAGAAAGAACCCATAAGAACCCCAATAAAGGAGGGACTGGTTGGAAAAGGCTTTCATTTGTTATCTGGTTAATTCTTTTTCTAATTCTTTTTACATCACATATAAAACACCCATCATTTCTTTTCATTTGTATTGCTAATTATAATTCCTATTTTTAAAGTAAAGAAGCATGAGACCATTTTTTTTCAATTGGGCTACATTCTACATTGCAACATTATTATTAACTTTATAGGTGTTATTTTCACATTTGGAGATCTGCTGAAGATTTTAGGTCTGAAGATATGAAACAGCTTCCTATAGGCAAAGTGATGAAGACCAAAACTTATGTTGTTTCTAATTTATTGAACATGGTACAGTAGCACTGATAACTATAGATGTGTGGCATGTTTTCAAACATCCAGGTTGTTAAGCCTGAGTGTCAATCATTGGTTCTACCTGCTCGCCCACTTAGCTGCTAGCTTTGCAAGGAAGATCTCTGCCATCACATCAGGTTATCTCTCCAAATGAAAGAAAATTCCACTACTACGACTCAGATGTTTTGAAACATGACAAACACATACAAGTTATTAGTGATACTGTACCATAATCAATAGATTAGAAACAACCTATGTTTTGGTCTGCATCACTTTGCGCATACGAAGTTGTTTAATGATATCTTCAGACCCAACATTTTCAGCAGATCTCCAAATCCGAAACATCTTGGGTGAGTAGAACATAGCATTGTGATGTAGTCCTACATCACGATCTAAAATTCTACTCTCCTGTAGTTCACCAGTAGTGGAACTAGATACCAATCCCCCATTTGATCCAGAGAGTCCTTCTCAATCTTTATGAAAAAGCTAAACAACCCAAATCTTTCAGAAACACATCTACAACTGAATGGATGGACAAAAACAATTATGGGGAAGGAGGTGGGGGTTGTGTTTCTATTGGTCTAAAACTTAGTTTCAGGTCCATTACTCATGTTCTTCTCTCTGGTCTTATTCCATGCATGTGTTATTAGTTTTTAGATGTTTGTCACTTTAGGTAAAAGCATCTAAGCGAAATTGTAAAAGTCAATTCAAGTCAGTTTTATTTGTCCAGCCCAAAAGTACAAATCATAAATTTGCCTCAATGCTTATTTACAGTCTTTACAAAAGCACCACAACAACCCCTGATATTAGACAGTTACACACATACATTCATACAAGAAAAAACTCGAGAAACATAAAAAAAAACGGAGGCAGAATCCTCGAGTTGAGTAATAGGATGGCAACACTCTACCCTGTTGATGTGTCTTACATGCATATGTATCTCCTGTCACCTTGCAGAAGAAGATCATGATCATCATCTGCTGTGTCATCCTGGGTGTGGTCCTGGCGTCAACCATCGGTGGCACGCTGGGCTTCTAAGACGCTCCACCACCTGCCGCTGTGATGACTGAAACCGACCAACCGACAGCCAGCAGAGAAAAGAAACAAGACGACGATGACAACAACAACAAAAACTTGAAACACAAATGCAAGACAGATAACCAATAGGCTAGAAAGAGATAACAATCCAATCACAGATAAGAGGAAACACCACAGGGTTGGGTGGGGTTCAAAAAACAAAGACAAAAAAAACGATAAAATGTCATCACATTATAGCTGACTTACATAACATATACAAAAGAGGGTACAAATAAACCTACTATTTATTACAGATGTACATTTAAATGTAATGAACATATGAAGCAACACATGAGTTAGCGACCTGAAAAAATGATGACTTATAACATGTTTGTTTGTTTTACCTTTTTTTTCTTATTTTTTAACCGTTTCTTTCATTTTTCTGGAGTCTCCAAGGACAGTGATGGAGATCACTAGTGGGTGGAGTTCTGAGGGGCGAGCATTCTAGAACTGATCCTGTTGACTACATTCATCCTCTTCAGAGGTTCTTCACAACATTCTCAATGAAGTGCAGAGAGTCTGACCACTTTTCAGCTGTCAGAACATTTCGGAGCTTCAAGAACTGCAACAATGCACTTAGACCAGAACAGAGGGAGGTTCTGGAATGTTGCCAGTGATTGTGGAAAGTTCTAGAATCCAGCCAGTGATTCTGGAACATTCTGGAATTATGCCAGTGATACTGGAACATTCTGGAACATCTTTTGGAAATGCAGTCAGAGATTCCGGAAGGTTCTGGGATGTTGTTAGATATTTTGGAATACTTTCATTGATTAAGGAACATTCTGGAATGCTGCCGAGATTACTGGTACATTGTAGAATCCTTTCAATGATTCAGGAACATTCTGGAACATTTTTTGGTAATGCTGTCAGAGATTGTGGAAGATTCTGGGATGCTCATTGATATTCTGGATTCTGGAACATTGTGGATTTGAGTGATTCTGGAATGTTTTTGGAAGCTTTCAGTGATTCTGGAATGTTCCTGAATGCTGTCAGTGATTCTAGATTGTTCCTGAATGCTGTCAGTGATTAGGAAACATCTGGTGTTATTGCTTTCCTGTAGGACGCGCACCTTCTGCTCTGATGAGCCACCTTGCTTCTGGGAGGAAGAGGCCACCCTACATTTGGTTCAGTGCCTCTTTTGACTTTCTCTCATTGGTTTGCTCTCTCCTGTCATTCACCTCAGTCAGCCTATTAGAAAGAGCTTAAAACACAAGTCCGACCTGTCACGTCCTGTTTGAAGATCAGAGAGGGAAGCACATGACACACTGTCCACAGAGCACAGAATTGGTTTGGTTAGCTCACATAGGGGGGAGTATCCTCGAAAGTGTCAGGTTTCCATGAAAACAACCTCCCTATCTTGTCACATTAAAACAACCAAAGAGCAAGGGGGAGAAAGGCTTCTGATTTTCCTGCTAAATTCATTTAGCCAGCGGCACAAAATGTGACATTTGACTGGCAGGTGAAAGATAGGAAGGATGTGTGGAAGGAGGAGGAGGGTGGGAGGAAACAGACAGTTAATCTATGCAGTTTAGATCAGAAGAAGACAACTTGTCCAACCTCCCCCACCCGAGACAGCCAATGAAGATTGAGGGCTCATGATACTACACAAAAAAGACTCCAGACAACAGCTACGACCTGCCAGGTGATACAGGATACACTGCTAACTGCTTGCAAAGATAATAATAAATCAAAATATTATTTGAGTAACACAACAACTTTTAAAGTAGAAAAACTGTGATGAGAGGAATACTTTGTCTTCAGAATCTGTTACCACAGATTATTCCCACAGAAACCAGCTTTAAGATATATACAACATATAATATTATGAAGCTGATAGCGGTCGTCCGGTAGTAAAGATGGTCATATGATCGTCGCCTGGCAGGTCATAGCAGGCTGGGAGTGTCTCCTAAACAGACTCATCACACTGATCTCCGTAGAGATATCTTGGTCGAGGCCAAGTCATCTCCAAAATTTCATGACTGTTCTTCTGGAAGATTCTAAAAATGAAGAGAACACATTAAAAAGTAAAGAAGAAAATTATTTTTATATAATAATATATATAATTATTATTATATAATTATAAAACAAACAAGTGAGACAAGAAACAAACCTGAAGACACTGGCGTGCCCCGGTTACCTGAGAGTTGCAAACTGCTGTTCAGTTTTTTAATGGGGAACATTTGTTGCTTTGTTGTTTGTTGTGTTGCTGTTTCAGTGCGTGATGTGTCCCTTGATGTATTGGCCGGACATCTTTTAGCACTTCCTGTTCAGTCTGTTGCATTCGACTGTGTCCTCCCTTCATCTAGGTGTATGAGTGTGTGTATGTGTGTGTGTGTTTTGTGATATTTTATTCATGACTGCATTATACAGGTGCTACTGAGCAGGTATTTTCCTATAGGTGGAATTTCTCTGTGAAAGGTGGAAACATGTGACACACATTCACATGCACCCACAACACACTACACGCATGACCGCCTCATATATCACACTTAAACACAGACACACTGGAGATTCCCACTTGACACCTTTAATGCTTGCGCTGCTTAGCATGCTATAGTAGCATTAGCTTGTGTTTGTGAATTGTGTAAAAGATGCTTGTTGGTGATCATTTTTTTTTCATTTAAAAGATGTTTTCTTTGTGTCCAAACCAGTGTTGAGGACAGAAAGAGACTAGAAGGCTCCTTCATGGAAATAACAGTTTGAGTAAAAAATTGGTTCACTTATTTCTTCACTCACAGAGCAGTCGACCACATATAATGGTCTTCATCACATGAGTTGCCAAATTTAATGCTAATGATGGTATAAAGTTCAATAGTTGCTTGCTAGACAAACAGCATTTTTCTTTTGCATTGGTCTCTTTACAAATATGTTGAAATACACAGAAAGAAAATAACAAAATAATAAATCATGTATTTTTTTTTTGTTACATTGACATGATTTGAATTGATGTTGTCTGTCCTCAACACTGCTCCAGAGTATGACAACATACTGTTAACGTGTTACATTTCAACACTAGCATGTTGTTTTGTTGTGTTTCTCTGAATGTGACACACAGACATGTTGAACATTTCTCTGTAGAGTTGTGACCGGTTTTATGGAGAAAGGTTTGTTGGTTACAGGCTCTGTGATACAAAGGCATCTGCACCTCTGTTGAAGCCGCCGGCGGACAATCCCGTACCGCTATACTATAATTTTCAGAGTAACAACAACCACAAAACACCTTAAACTCTGCCGACACTTCACTTGTCAAAGCAATAAAGTCAATTTGTTATAGT
Organism: Eupleurogrammus muticus; assembly: GCA_036785175.1. NCBI lineage: Eukaryota > Metazoa > Chordata > Actinopteri > Scombriformes > Trichiuridae > Eupleurogrammus > Eupleurogrammus muticus. The sequence goes on along the minus strand of JAYKQN010000011.1, from coordinate 24,053,149 downwards.
GCAGTGTGTTTGACAGAAAAAGTGTTTCACTAGCTAGTCTGTGTTCTTCCCCCAATTTTGAAGATTTAGAATTGTGTGTGGAGAAGTTACTGTAGGCAAGTAATAAGAAAGTCATTCATTTTGTAGGTGACTGACAGGTGGAGCATTTCAGGAACCTCCTGGTCAAACCAGCAGTATTTAAACACCGAAAATCATGTCATAGCTCTGACTTGAAGCTAATGTAGTGATGTGGTGTTCTACAAGAATTGTTAGGTGTATAATGCAAGATCATGATAGCTGCTTTGACTTGGCTAATGAAGAAGACACAATAAAGCCGCTTTGTTGAGTATGTGCGTTGTAGTAGTTAGCACTGTTTGCTGTAGCTGTCCGTGATAGTCGCAATATGATTTTTAGCTTCAGGTTCGAAAAAGAATGAAGGGTTTTTATTTTATTATTTCATTCCCAAAACCAAAACTTCTGTGTTCACCAAAGCTTAGCCCCCTCAACCCCTCCAAGCAGCAAAACCCAATCAATGTTTGTTCAGATGGTAGATATATAGATAAGTAGATTTAGAATATGTTAGCACTTTTCTCTGCTGTTGTGTTGTTCATGGCTGCATTCTGTCTTTATGAGTGGTTTCTACATGTTTTTAAACCATAGTACAAACATCAAAATGATCAAAAGTATCAGAGAACTTGCTCCCCTGTACATTAAACCCAAGTGTGTTCATCTGTGTTCTATAAGACTCTGCTGTGTTTAGGAAAGGTATACAAATTAAAACGGCTGCTTTGTAAGTTAGTATATTTTACCTCCACCAAAAACAGTGCTACAACACATTTCATTTAGTTCCAGGTTTTTGATGGTTGATGGTAATGTAGCAGTTGTCACAGTGGTCATGTGAGGGTTAGGCAGTGTGAGGATGCGGCATCAGCCTGCTTGATGACACTGATGTTTTATTTGATGTGTGTGTGTGTGTGTGTGTGTGTGTGTGTGTGTGTGTGTGTGTGTGTGTGTGTGTGTGTGTGTGAATGTGTGTTTTCTGTAAAGTTCCTTTTCATCAGGCCCAGCCACCATCCATCTTCTTAGAAAAGAATAGCAAGGACAAACATCAGTAAACCAGATGGCCACTAACTGCTTGCAATTAGCTGGACTCAGACTGATCCAAGTGTTTTGCCCTCATCATCTTTCCCTTCCCTGTCTGTGCTGTGGTTTGGTAGTGCAAAAGGATGCATAATAAAGATAATAATAATAATAATAAAAAGCATGCAAAAGCGTTGTGGAGTTTGCATGATTGTGTTTTTTGTATCCCACACCGACCTGCCCTCCATGTTGTGCACTTTACCACCCATCAGACCTGTCTTTGGTTAGCATGCTTGCTAATTCATTTAATCGATTTGGTTTTAGGAGTTAATGGTTGATACGAAACAGCCAGCAACAGCCAATTTTTGGTGTCACATTTTTGGAGCAGTTTTGTTCAAAGAGGTTGACATTTAATTGTAAACCTTCCGACTTAATGCTGATTCGTCCCTATACCCTTGACGTCAGCTTCTGAACCTCTCGCCAGGCTGCACAATGCCTTTCTCCTCTGTTCTGTGCTTGTTTGCTTACATGGCTGCAATGTGTTGTGTTTTAGTGAAGGAATCGTCCCCAGAGACTTTTTGATCAGTCTGAAAACTTTACCCTGTGGGCTCCCCTCCACCAGCGTTGTGTGTGCAGCATGCCTCCCTTCCTCTTCGATGATTGGTACATAAATGTGTATGTGTGTGTGTATGTCTTTGTTGGAGCAGTATGAGTGTGTTTTTGATGTGCGAAGCATCTAAACGCTGGTGCGCAGGTTGCAGCCGTTTGATGATTTCCACTGTTTTCTTTTTGCCTGAGACCAACAGGAAGAAGGTGATAGAGAAATCAATCATATTCATTGATGCCACGATCACTGTTATTGTTAAATTTATAATTATTAACATTCAAACCAAAGCATTTTTTGCCCTCCTTCCCTCATGTGTTCTCAAAACAGTCGCCGCTAATTTTAAAGAGCACAACGCGAGTCAAGTTTACAATGACATGTTTGTCACAAGGTGAGAAGATAAAAAAAACATCAAAAGATATCATTATTATAGAAACAAAAGCTCTGCCCCTGTCTGCCAACAACAGTCCTCACTGCATGTTGGTCCATCCACAATCAAACTGTCAAACCTTTGCGATAGTGATCTCATACCTGCCTCCACCAGCCCACCTCTTCCTATTCCATTGCTAATATAGAAGGCTTATTCATCTGCAAAAGAGTTCGCTTCTCTTCCACTTGAGGTACATATGGAGACAATAGTGGTGCTTTCCTCTTATTTTTTATTTATCAATAAGTTCTTGTGATTATTTCCTTTATTTTGTTTCCCAGTCTCTGTGTTCACACCACAGCATCAATGCTGCCCTGCAGGTTTTAAGCTTCTGCTAGTTCAGCTGATAGGTCAAATCTAGCCAACCAAAGCCTCCTTATCTCTCCACCCTCATACGATTCTTGCGGACTAGAATATTACCTCTACTGTTCTCTGACAAAACCAAGGGACATAAACTGCAGACCTCAAACTCAAGTTGGTTGTAACTATTTGGTTTTCCCCTAATTATTCTTAATTATTATAGCAGTAGATATAAGCAATTCTCATATGTGAACATCTGTTATAAAAAAAACGTCATAGTTCTTATTACTGGCACCATGTGTTTCAAAATTTGTGGGAATCATCTGCTCAATTCATCATGAAATTCTGACACTAATGTGCATCTTTGCATGAAAATTTACATATTGATCTGTAAACCTGCAGCAAGCATATTACTGTATGTGAGGACTGATTCAACTAAACTTCAACTATAAATAATATATATATATATATATATATATATATATATATATATATATATATATATATATATATATATATATATATATATATATATATATATATATATATATATATAACTGTCTCTGTGGCACTGTCACTGTTTCTAATGGCTGTACGATTTATGTCTGAGCAGGGAAAAATCATCTGGAGAGATTTTGTGACAAAAACTCCAAAGATTGACTGATGATGATTGTTTGTGGTGGGAAGTTAGTGTGTTTCCAACACACACACAGACATAAAGAAAATGACTTAGGTAGTTTTGGGTTGTTTTAAATTGCTGCAGACTTGAGTTCAGCCTTTTGTTCCTCTGCTATCCGACTATTCTTTTCCTCCACGATGATTTTTGTCTTCCTGAAACAATTTTCAAAAACCAAAACCTGCTCTGTACCCTGCTCTGGATGATGTTAATTGAAAATATTTGTTTGTTTCTTGTGGTTTGAACCTGCGACTTGATATTAATTGTGGTTTCTGATGATGATTTATTTGACACCCACATGTCTTTCTGCTCCTCATTGTACAAGACAGTATTTGGTTTGTATCAGTGTTTTTTTTCCCTAGTGGGAGGGGTGAGACGAGTCAGGGGGAGGGATCACACAGTTAGACCACGCCCACATGATCTTTGCCATAGAAAGTAGGAAAGACACTTAAATAATATGTTATCATTATTATTGTTATTATTATTATTATTATTACCATAAATGACAAATAAAATGCAGTAAACATTTGCAAAAACCCAGAGAGAGAACAAGCGGCTTCACAACGTGATCAAACATCTTTAAAAAAAAAGGGAGGTAACAATGATCTATAATAGCAATGATTTAAAGAAGTACAAAAGGAGTTATGTTATCATAAATAATAGTAGTAATATTGAATATTGAATGCTTGCAATTTTGTCAAACTGAAACTGGATTATTTGTGTTATGTAATTATTGTAAATAACTTCAAAGAGAGAAAAAATGACTTGCATGTCTATGTATAAATTTACTGAGATATTTATTCCTGTCAAAGTTGACAAGTGGTTTGATCTCTGTCCTTTTTTTGCCGCTTTCGCTTCCCTGATCACTTGCCTGCCCTGCTACCAACCCTGCCCTCAGCTCTGCCTCCCATTATTTTGTTAATGTGGGTGAAAGGCGATGACAGAGAGAGAGAAACATAGCTTCTAGCATTGTCAACCACCATGCTCCGTTCAGAGGTTATGGTAATGCCGCTCCTGAAAGTAGTGTTTTTGTTTCTCGAGTCTCTACACAAGAAAGTGTCCAAACCTCTGCCCATCAACCCAGTCCTAGAGGCTCCACCCATTGGCTCCTCTGATGAAAGTGCTTCCCTCCATATTAAAAAAAAAAAAATCCCACCTCCAGAGCCTACTTGGCCACGCCCCCTGATCACTTCTGTTAGCATATTCCAAACTCTCTCTCTTTCTCTCTCTCTGTTTGACTCTGTGTCTCAAGCACAGCTAATGAGCCAAACTGCAGAACCTGAACCTCCTTCTGCTCCCCCAGAGATTAACCTGCACCCAGTCCCACAGGATGGACTCACAGTGCCAGTTATTAGCTACATTCAGCTCTCAGAGGGTGCAAAAACTGACAAAGAAGCATTATTGGACATTTTAGAAGCTTTTCAGCAAACTCACAAGGTATGATTTACTTTATGCCCGAATCCGTCATGCTGGAAGCAGCCAAGAAAATATCTGGATCCTGTTTCAAAAGTTTTTTCAGGTGAACAAGATCAAGCTTGTTAATCTTTAAACACTTTTGTTGTTTAAATTCACCTTGTGTGTTTCTGCGTCTTCCTGAAGACGCCACTGCAGTCCTCCATTTTCATGGCTGTTTGCAGCATTTAGTCCTTGCCGGGTTCCTGGAGGGGGCTATGACTTCTCTTCCTCAAAAGGCGCAGAAGAGCGAAAAGAATCAGATCTGAGCTACAATCTGAGTTTTACCTGGTTGAACTGCAGGAAGCAGCTTAGATTTGAATTGGAATATTTTACCATCTCACACCTTCGGCATGTTTGAGGAAAGTGCCCTGCCCCTCCTTGTCCTACCAGACAACCACCTGATCTGGGTCCAGGCTCCAGCCTCTCACAGGCCACCGTAACACAGAGTGCAATATTCAGAGAAACAAGGGCTTTCTTTTTCATGCAGAGGCATCTAGGCCCCGAACCGGTCTGACCTCCTACAGGAACACCGCCACTGGGTTATTGTAAACGTTCAGATATAATGGTCAAAGGGGAAAGATGAATAGTTAAGTAGACATTAAGGTCATCTTGGGGAGCAGTAGTAGTCCTGAGGTCAGTGTGAATCCCTCTAACGTTTGAACAGGACAGATCATCGCTCTGCAGGAGCAACTTTGACTGGAAATGCAACTTGTGTCCCGTTTTTTTTGTGTGTGTATGTGTGCGTAGCGTAATGTAAAAGCGATCTGTTCCCCCCCATCCCTGTCGCCCCCCCCTCCCTCGTACTGCTGTTGGCTGTTCTGTTTAGTTCATGTGACGTGCCAGTATCCCCCCTTCTTTACCCCTCCACTCCCTCCCCTCTCCCCCTTCCTTCTTGCTCTCCCCTCCTTATCTCTCTTCATGGATCTTTAAGATGACAACTCTATGCAGATGCTGTCTTTTATAAGTGTGTCAAAATTTTAATTTAAAAATAAAAACTTAAAAAAAAAACCCTGACAGACATATTGAAATGAAACAAAAAATGAATAAAGAAAAGGATTGTTCAGTGTACTCAAGTTCCTGACAGATCTTTATTGATTTGTGTTCATTCTCATTTCTGATCAAGTCCTTGAATTTCTGTTACAGACATCACAAAGAAGTCTGTTACATCACATAAAAGGTCTGTGACATAACTTCACTATTGAGAAAATCAAAGAATTTAAACAAACAGAATGTGTATGAACCATCTGCAGTTTGAACCAAGCAGAATCAGCCTCAGTTTTTCTAAAGAAGATGTTATTGTTATGTTATATTATTTATCATAGAGGAAATGACATGTTACTATCTCATTGATAGAAATGTTCTACAGTGATTTGTTGTGTATAAAATACAGAGGTTATGATACAGAGTAACAATAATGACACACCATGGCTACGATTCTACACAATGCTTCCTCCAGATGATTCTGCATCTCTGAAACAAACCAAATCATTCCTTAACAAGAAAGTTTATGTTTATGAAATTCTAGGATGTTACGAATTTAAATTGAATCAATTAATTGATCATTTCTTTTAACTATGATGCAACTATAATAATTGCATTTGAATATAAATTAAGTATAAAACACATCCATTAGTTATGAAAACATGTCTGTTATTGATCTATACTTATTTTTTTTAATGGGAAGAAGTGGAATTATAATGAAAACCATGCATCATCAGTAACCCTCAGAAATCACCCGGTCACCCGAAATCACCTCGTCACCTAACCCTGATCACATTCATTTTTTTATTTGACTAATACAAAAAACACATGATCATCCAGTAATTACACATCATGATTTTCTGTGATTGTGAAGTTGTTTTGCTCATAATTACAATAATGTTTTTAGGCTGGTACCTGTCTGGGGTGTATCTCTTTCTCTCACCTGTAATGTGCTGGGATTGGCTCCAGCAGACCCCAATGCCGATAGTGAAGTGAAGTGGGTATAGAAAATGACTGACTGACAGTAAAGTTTTCTCATGATTTTAAAGTTTGTTTGTTTTTTCTCATAATTTCACATTCCTCAGAATCTCTGAGCAGCTGTGGCTGCTTTTATTGTTTTTGCTGTTATCACAACATCATAAATTAATCTATTTTTCTTTAGAAACAAATTATTTTTTAAGTGCAATTGAGTCAAAAACACCATCAAACGCCATCTTCAACTAACACCTTACATACATCTTTTCAAAATGAAGCACTTTCATTTCTATTGTATATAAAGTATCAAATACAAACAGAAACCAAACTTTATACAGATGAAACAAACTTGATAGAGTCTGTATTACAACTGTTGTCAGGGTATTCTGTTATTTTTCCTATACCCTTTTACCTCACTAGTGTCACAGGATCTGCTGGAGCCAATCCAAGAACATTACAGGTGAGAGGCAGGATACACCCAGACAGGTACCAGCCTATCATGGAGCAAACACACCATTCACTCACACACTCATATCTATGGTAAATTAAGAATTTACAATTACCGTCAGTTTTTGGACTGTGGAGAACCTGGTAAGAACTTACACAGACACGGAGAGGACATGAAACTCTATACAGAAAGGCATTCAGCCCAAGGACTTGAAACTGTGACCTTTTGCTGCGAAGGCAACATCTGATCTGAGCTTCCTATTGATAACAGAACCATAGTATCTACACTGAAAGTTAAACTAAAGTTTCAATAATCCAATACTTGGAAGTGGTTTATTTTGATGAGACTAAATTCAGGTTCAGCATTATTTTCATAGCAGCTGATAAATGATCTCAGGAGATAGTTAACATTCTCCTGGAATTGTAAGGTTGATATTCTTCATAACTATGGTAAAAATGTAATTGTTATAAAATTTCCAATGGGAATCTTGTTTTGCTGGGACATTCCTTATGAATGTAAGTTTGAGAAAGGGCAACAGAATATCTACAGTGACTGCATATACTTGTGACTTTTTGGATGAGCTGCAAAGCTGCAGCTCTGAACCAGAAACAGTTGAGAGGCATCAGGTGAAGCTGCTGCAGTTTGATGGACAGATTTGAACCACAACCTTTAACTATGTATAAGAGGCACAGTGCCAGAAGATATAAATAGCTACAGGCATCTACAAAACACCTGAAGACAGAATCAGATCAGCTGATGTGAAGTCTGTTTCTGTGAATTTTCTCAGAGATAAAGCTCATGGCTCCCAGCATCTGCTTTGTCCCTAAAGGAAACACAGCTCAACACATCACTAACCTGCAAATTGTAAATATGTTGTTTTTTTCCTTTGAACACCATCTAAGTTTATTTTTCATTATTAATTATGACCATTAAGAAAATCTTCTCATAGTTATAAGATATGTAATTGTTATTTTATAAAACATCCTAATAAATAGACTAACAATTATTAATAATTCTCATTATTTAATAATATGAAATACAAATAATTAGTGAGTTTTTACTAAAAATGAATTGAATCAACACAATTCAGAAAACAAATCATAATAATGAAAAACTCAATTAAAAAATATATATAAATATTTTAGGATTTAATTACAATTAGGTTTGTCATAATTTTTTATAATATAATAGTATGTCATAATTATGGGAAGATTTCTATTTCAGAGATATTAAATGATTACAACTAAATCATTTTTATAATTCTCCTAATTGAGAAAAGAGGGAAAATATTTATAATTATAGTTACAAATCAGTTAATAATTAAAGCGAGCAGGTGACATTGTAGGCCACACTGAAGCTCCAACAGGAAGTGGATGCTCACTGTCCGTCAACAAAAAAACTTTAAGGAGAAGCTAGAAACACTATTATAAAACAAGGCTGCAGGCCTGACACTTGTAAAGTCTGAGGGAGCTTCTCTGCTTCACGTCCAGATACAGTGAAGAAAACAAGTATTTGAACTGCTATTTTGCTATTTCTCCCACTTAGAAATCATGGAGGGGTCTGAAATTGTCATCGTAGGTGCATGTCCACTGTGAGAGAGATAAACTAGAAAGAAAAATCCAGAAATCACAATGCATGATTTTTTAACGATTTCTTTGAGTGATACAGCTGCAAATAAGTATTTAAACACCTTTGTGTCATCTAGAATTCTGACCCTGAAGGACCTGTTAGTCCGCCCATTAGAAGTCCACCTGCACTCCATGTATCATCCTTAATCAGATGCACCTGTTTGAAGTCATTAGCTGCATAAAGACACCTGTCCACCCCATACAATGAGACCAGATGAGACCAAAATAGAACTTTTTGGTCATAATTCCACTAAGCGTGTTTGGAGGAAGAAGAATGAAGAGTACAATCCGAAGAACACCATCCCTACTGTGAAGCATGGGGGTGGTAGCATCATGCTTTGGGGGTGTTTTTCTGCACATGGGACAGGACGAGTGCACTGCATTAAAGAGAGGATGACTGGGGCCGTGTATTGTGAGATTTTGGGGAACAACCTCCTTCCCTCAGTCAGAGCATTGAAGATGGGTCGTGGCTGGGTCTTCCAACACGACAACGACCCAAAGCACACAGCCAGGAAAACCAAGGACTGGCTCCGTAAGAAGCATATCAAGGTTCTAGCATGACCCAGCCAGTCTCCAGACCTGAACCCAATTGAAAATCTTTGGAGGAAGCTCAAACTCCGTGTTTCTCAGCGACAGCCCAGAAACCTGACTGATCTCGAGAAGATCTGTGTTGAGGAGTGGGCCAGGATCCCTCCTGCAGTATGTGCAAACCTGGTGAAAAACTACAGGAAACGTTTGACATCTGTAACAGCAAACAAAGGCTACTGTACCAAATATTATCACTCATTTTCTCAGGTGTTCAAATACTTATTTGCCGCTATATCACACAAATAAATCATTAAAAAATCATCATTAGTTTATCTCTCTCACAGTGGACATGCACCTACGATGACAATTCCAGACCCCTCCATGATTTCTAAGTGGGAGAAATAGCAAAATAGCAATGTTCAAATACTTGTTTTCTTCACTGTATCTGGACGTGAAGCAGAGAAGCTCCCTCAGACTTTACAAGGGTCAGGCTTAAAGCCTGCAGCCTTGTTTTATAATAGTGTTTCTAGCTTCTCCTTAAAGTTTTTTTGTTGACGGACAGTGAGCATCCACATCCTGTTGGAGCTTAAGAGTTCAAATACTTGTTTTCTTCACTGTACATTCAGACATACAAATAGAAGACAGAGACACAGTGTCTCCTTATGTTCCTCCTGAGTTCCACTTCAAATTTCATGTTTGTTTTCTGGCACAAGAGAAACAAGAAAGAATTTATCCTGTGAGTCTTAACCTGACACATTAGGGAAACTCTCAGGTCAGAGAAGCTCCTGAATGCATCATTACCACCTTCACTTGTGATATCAGCTTTTATATTTCACACAATCACTTAAATAATGTGCTGCTCTGCTTAGATACTCAGACAAGTGTGTAGACTCACTGTGACTTGTTGACTGTATGCATGAGAGTATTGGAATCACTCAGTGGAAATAGTCAAATTGTTTACTCTCAATAAAGAAGCTTCAATGCAGAAAATCTTTGGGTTTACCATCAATAGAAAGAAACTCAGAGCTTTGGAAACATTGTTTCCCTGAAAGAGATTTACACTTCCTGTTCCTCATCAATGGGGAGAAAACACGACAAGGCTCATGAATCACAGATAAACTTTGGGTGTAAAGAGTTTTGTTTTTCTGGATTTAGACAGTTTCTAGCCTTCGTGAGATTTTGTTTTCAGCACTGGCTTTCTGTGACCAGAATCACAGAAAAGTACGAACGAGCTGATTCAGCTGAAACCTGGTGCCAAAACAATCTCTTTACATTTTGGTTTTGCACAATAATATGTTTAGTTTTACTAGCTACTAGTGACTCCTCTTCAATGGAATATGACCAGTTAAATGCCTATTACCTTAGTAGCAGGTTTCTACTCTGCCAATGACCTTCTGATTTTGTTTTACCTAAAGGGTTTAACACAAACTCAATATTTTATGAATTCCATATGTGACAAAAAGTAAAAAAAAAAAAAAAAAAAAAAAAAAAAAAAAAAAAAAAAAAACTCCATCTTCAGGAGCCCAAATTCACATTGCAAAAACTGAAGAGGAGTTTGTGACCTGTTTTTAATCTGAACATAAAAGGAAAAACCTGCTGGCAGCTGTTTAACTCAGTTTTTTGCTAAGCAAAGCTTACAAGCTGCTGCTGTAGCATCTATTTTCAGTGTCCAGACACAGGAGGAAAAAAGTCTGTATCCTCCCAATGAAGAACACTAAACACTAAACATGAACAGAAGTATCCATTTACGTTCAGCTGCTTCTGAGAGTCAAGCAACTTTCTGCCGGTTTTTCTTCAGACTCGATGTGATCAAGGGGATTTGTGGTACTGTGGACTGTGAGGTCTTGTCCTTAGGACAGTGAGATTGGATGTTTAAAGAAAAGATCTGGAAGGGACAGTGAGAAAGGCGGACGGTGTCCCCCTGGACAGCAGTGGGTGTCTCCAGTGCACCTTCATGTGGTGCCTCAGGTTGGACCGGGATGAGAAGTGCTTTTCACACTGTTGGCAGGAGAATGGCTTCTCCTTGGTGTGGATGCGGCGGTGGCAGATGAGTGCTGTAGACACCCGGAATGACTTGCCGCAGTCAGGACACTGGTAGCGCTTGAACTCAGTATGGATTCGCTGGTGGTTCTTTAGGGACATGAGGTTAGGGAACTCCTTCTGGCAGGAGTTGCAGAAGAATGTCCCGGTCTTGTGGCTGTTCTTGTGGTTGAGCAGGGAACTGGCGTGGTGGTAAGACCGCCCACACTGGCTGCAGACATACCTCTTGGAGGTGCTTGTTGAACCCACGGGGCTGAGATCTGACACAAGAGAAACAGAAGGGTCAGATTTGCTCTGATTCAAATGGAAATAATTGAAATTCCATTTCATTCCATACCCAACCCTAATCCTAACAGCAGACCATAATCTCTAGTTCCTACACCCTACTTCTAAACCCTAACCCCATACTCCCTACTCTTAACTCCCAAAACCAACCCCAACGAAACCGGGGAACATACTGACCCTGTTTGTTTTACCACAAGGTCGAGATAAGTTAAGCGATCAGATGTGTCTCCTCATCTGAAATCACAGAATTCATAAAAGTCCTCAATACAAGATCTATTCCCCATAATTATATAAATCCTTAAGTAATAATCCATGACAATAGTCATGAGAAAAGGTCTCTTGATTATAAACTTACAAAGGATGATGTTAACATCTAATCATTGTAAAAAATTATAATTACATGAAAATATGTCAATAGCTACAACCTCTGTATCTACAAATACAAAATCTGACCCTGAGCTTGTATTTTTTAAGCACAAAGTCATAATCTTGATATCTAAACATTACAATAATTACACCTCCAGCTGTGAAAAACACTATATTAACTTTATCTAAAATAACATTTAACATGAGAGGAGAAATATCTTCTCACGATGTGAAACACGACAAGAAAACAACATGAAGACAAAAAAAAAACTCACATCTGAAGCCTTTAAAACAGTCAAGAGCAGAAGAAGATAACAGCCACAAAACATCTTTTCAGAAAAGAAATAAACAAAAATCAAAGAAGTCCGCTCCAGAATCAGGTTACAACAAATTACAAAAAAATGGATTACTTTTCTGCATGGATTGATTCCCAATAGAAGGATCTGAGCTGTGTGACCAAAGAACTACTCTGGACCTTCTTTTGCATCTCAGGCTGGTCTGGGAAATTCACCATATGAGGTCATAACACAAATTACAGTACCTGATCAACACACACAAAGACAAAAAATTCCTTGTAGTTAAAAAAAAATCATCTTTCAATTGCTGTTTCTTTTTTTTAATTTAGTTTCTCATTTTTTTTAATCAGTTAAATATAATGATATTCAGCTACTCACTTGATGTTTGACATCGAGTGAGTAGCTGTAACATTGGGCTACATGAGAATAAACTTTTGTTTAACCACTGCAGGTAAGACGTGATTATTTGTAGCAGAGCCAGTGACACACATTGATTTTCTTTAATTGAGCAAGGTGATTGAATGTTTTTCAGTAGTCTATTATTTTGTTTTAACAGTTAAATTGTGGTCAATTTAGACTTATTCTGAGTATTGAAGTGTCTTCTCTTCATTAACTTGCTGCAGTACTGATATGTTGGTAACCACTGACTGCTGGACTCAGAGTGCTCATTAGAAGTTTCAGATCTGATGGTTATGATTTATTTTATTGGAAACATCAACAAAAATTTATTGAATAACTAATTTTTGTACTTTTTGTGTACTTCAATTTGCTTAATTTCTTGTTTTAGAAATTCAAAATACATGAATAAAATGTTTTGTTTTTTTTTTTTTTTAAAAGAGCATTTCAGAAACATTTTATTCGGTATAAAGCAGCAGATTTTTTCAGAGTCCCCCCCACTGATCAAATACATGGATCATTTACACTGACTTATAGCCTTTCCTCTTTTAACCATATTAGCCCTTTTTTCTGCTGGTGGGATACTGTTTTAATAATCTAGGTATTTCTTTTCTAAAAGTAAAAAATACATAGAACAAAATCTAAATGATTGAATAAATGGGGTTAAATTATATAATATATGACTATGTACTAATACTAGAAACCAATAATCACATTCAACAATTGACACATTAACCAGATGGATGTCTCAGAAGCTCCAGTTAAGTCAGAATATGATCATGCAGCTGCACCAGAAGGATTACACAAGATGCCATCTATGTCAACTGCACTGGTTAATTTACATCCAGGCAATAATGAGAAGTAATATATGAAATATTTATTTACTTTAACTGACTAGTAGGATTAAACACATGTCTGCAGCATCCAATGAAATCAGATTTATTTTTTCTATTATCAGCAGCATACTTTTTGTATGCTTCTTTCTTTCTGTGAGCAAAAAATCAAATTGGTCAAAAAACAGTCAAACAGTAAAAGAACAATACGAAAAACCATAAACAAAAAGTAAAGCGAACAGAAAGAGTAAACAGTAAGAAAACATTTAAAAAAAAAACATTAAGTGACTAAAATAAAAAAAAAAATTGAAAGTAAGAACAGTAAAGAGAAAAGAAGAAACAGTAGAGGAACAGTAAAAACAGTATGGAGAACAGCAAGGAGAAAAGGAGTAAAAACAGGAAAGAGAACAGAGTCAGTAAGGATGAAAGAAAGAACTGTATGGAGAGCAGTAAGGACAATAGTAGGAACAGTAAGAATAGTAAGGGGAACAGTAAGAACAGTATGGAGAAAAGTAAGTAGAGCAGTAAGAACAGTAAGGAGAACAGAAATGGGGAGTAAACAGCAAGGCAGCAAACCGTAAGTGAGTAAATAGTAAGACCAGGGGTCTTACAGCTTTAAAGACAAAAATATGAATAATTTCAACATATTTTCATTGTTCAAAGAAAATGTCAAAAATGCCATTAATTAATTTCTGGACACCAATGTGTCCATGCACTGTGTGCATTGAATTTGGCAGTGTTGTTCTAAAAGCAAATAAAATAAAAATGTTTACCACCTCTCACTTTAAGAATTTACATAAATCTTATATGTAATGTTGCAGCTTTAAGTTTTAATCCAAAGCCTCAAAATAGACATTTTCAATAACAGAAGCAAATCCTCCAAATATTTGTCTTTTTTATTTAAAAAGAAAATTATAACAATAACAATATTTTCAGCATTAATACTGACCACACTAACAAGGTAATTCAGCAGCTTTATAACTGTGGCATTAGATTATACAGGTGAACCTGCAGCATAAATAAATTTAAGTGTTGAAGCTGTTGAAGGAACATATTAAAAACACTGATTTCTGCTGTGTTTTTTCAACTATTTATTTTCAGTACTTAGCAGTATGGTTATAGTATAGGGACAAGTTTTTTCTATTAAGAAATGAATTATCAAAACATAGTTTATAAAAGTGTATAGTAAGCATTACATATATATATGCATGGAAACAAAAAGTGAAAACCTAAAACAATAAAAAAGAGGGTTATAGGTATTTCAAACCAATCTTTTTCTTCTTCTCTAAAAACTAGTTGAAGGTCAGGGAAGTATTCACTCAAACCAAATGAAACACGTTGGAAGAAATAAAAAGTGAATATACAGTTATTATTTCTGTGTTCTAGATCAAGATCACATCGACTCCTACAGCACTTGACGGTCACTGCACGGCTTTGACTTTTAATCTTTTTTTTTTTTCTTTTAACTAGCACCAGTGCTCCTGAAACGCTGAGAACCTGTTTCAACACACAGTCTTTCAAAAATTGCAGTTGAAAAGGAAAAAGACCACCAATAAATACAAGACATACCATAAAAGTGGAACATAAAAAAGAAGTAAATGAGGACTGAATGTACTCCAAAAAGAATCGTCCGTTTTCAAGTGAGTTTTGTGAAACAGGTGCAAGTATGTGTGCGTGCGTGTATGGGAGGGGGACAATATATAGAAGACGATGATGATGGGAAGGCTCAATGGACACAGACGTCACGTCACTTTGTAAAAGGCAAAAAACACTTTCCATTGTACAGTTCCTTACATCTTTTGCAGTCAAACACAAAAAAAACACAGTAGGGTCTCAGTGGAGCCAAGTGTTTAACAGAGTCCATTGTCTCCACAAGGAAGGAGGAGGCTGAGAAGGATGAGAAGGGGTCATTTACATCAACACAGCTCTAAACTCACACATCCTAAAAACTAGCGCTGTCCATTACAAGTGTTAATAATCATCATAATAATATAAATAAATGTATTACTACAACTATCGTCTTTTTTTCCTTCTTATAAAAGACGCTGTAGACGATATAGTCAGAAAAAGCATTACAGGACAGGATCAAACAAAAGAGAAATGATCATCTTCAGCTCCACCTGGTTTCTTTCCTCCTTTTTCAATTGACAGTTCAGCTGCTTCATCTCAGTCCTACAGTAACAAGTCCAAGATAGGGAGTGGAGGGGGAGCTACACATCTGATGTCACAAAAAGCAACCATTCAAGAGATGCATTCACACACACAGATTCAAAGGCAGAAGCTTCAAGAAACCGAACAGATGAAACCACTGCAGGATGTTCTCTGATTCACTGATTAAGTCTTTAATCAATTTTATTTTGAAAATGTCTAAATTCTCCAGCTTTTCAAATCTGCTTATTTTCTGGTTTCTTTTGTCTTCTATATTAGTAAACTGATGATCTTAAGGTTGTAGACTTTTGAAAGGACAAAAAGAAACATTTTAGTTTTAATCTTCGGCTTTGGGAAACCATGATCTACATTTTATTCCATTAAACAAACTAAACAACTAATCAATTAACCACTTCAATAACAGAACAGTTGTTTTTGTCCCCACTAATTTTTAAAAATATACAAGATTTATTTCCCTGGTTTAAAACCTGTTGCAGTAAAGTGATGTCACCAACTTTCTCATTAAACCCACATTGGTGATTATTGGTCAAAAAAAATGACACTAAACATTTTATAGAAGAAAAAATAAGTTTTCCTATAACAGTGATATAAATATTGAGGTATTTGAAAAATATATACACTGATATTAGAATTTCTGGCAAACAGTTTGATAATCAATTGTCACTTTTTTAAAGCAAAACTGCCACTAATAGCTTCACCGGTTAGTGAATTTACAGCACACCTCTTTATCTTAGAGCTGTAGTGACTAATCAATTACATGTTAAATAATTGTTTTGAGTCGTTTTTGTTTTTTTTTAGAAAATGTCCAGGAATGCAAGCTTGTTCTATTGAGTTTAGTGAACTGATTATTTTTGAAACCTTTAAGATCATGTTTTTGACATCTTTCACTATTTTATGGACAAATAAAATAATGAAATGAAAGAATAAGTACAAATGAATTAACAATGAACAATGATTATCCATCATCTATAATGTTTCAGCACAGTGAAAGATTCAGTTAATTGTCTTAAGACACAGATCTATCACTCACACATCATTTGTCTTTTTTCTGCTAAAAAAATGATTGATTAATAAATACTACGGAGACTCTAGCTGCAGTTGTACCATTTTTTGGGAACTGAATATTTTGTGGTTTTGCTGCTGGTCATAAGCTCAGCAAACTGATGAACACTTCTATCTCCTCTCATTTTATAAGAAGATACATGATTTATGATGCAATTCTGATTTGGGAGATTAATTTGTGATATATTGAATCATCTTTACACAACCCATCACAGGAATAAACATGTTGAATAAGTATAAGTTCCATTTGTTTTTTGAGCAGCTGTGACCCAGCACTGATGTATCAGCCATGAGATGATTGATGATCGATGATCAGGCTGTAGTCAAGCTGGTCGACAGACTCAGAAATTTGCCTTGTTGTGTAGAAGTGCAGAACTTACTGGATGTAAATCAGATTTCTAAATAACTACCTGTAGCTAAGTTACATAGTTCACCAGTTGAGTAAATTTAAACACGTGTTTAAATGTCCTCTGACACACAGTACAGTTATGATAATCATATGAAACAAAAGCAGAATAATCAGCTTAGATCATTTAGATTTCAATCGTTTTTCAGTTTAGAGATTAAACATTTGCTCATTATAATAATGTGAATTTCCTCACGTTGGTTTAAAATCTAACAAACATGTATCAATCTCAGATATTTTTCACGTAACAATAAACCAAGAATATAATCTATTAATCAGAAACAAAACTGTTAGTTGTGCTAATGTGACAAATCTTAAGAATCCCCCCCCCCATCGACCGAAAGAGTGTGTAAAAAATTGTCAACGTGAACAAAGCAACACTAGAACAACTGGCGAAATAGAGCAGAGGAAAAGAGCAAGTCCTTTAACTGTCCTAACAGTGTATCAAATAAAGGCAAGAAACGTTTAATGCTGAACTTTGGCTTCAGGAACCAGCTTCTGAATCTGTCCGTGTGAACAAGGCATCAGGAAGCGTTTTGTTTGGGACTGGGGGACACGGACACGGAAACACACACGGACACACACACACGGACACACACGGACACACACACACACACACACAAAAATCACCCACCCACACACAGCCAAGACCAAAGTGTCCTATAAAGCTCCCAGAAGTCACTGCTGTCTCTCATCACCCCCTTTAGGTAGGGGAAAAAGGGAAAAACAAACCAAACTCTGCTACATCTACATGTTGGTCACACTTGGATAAAAACAGTTTGAAATTTGTTTAGACAGTCAGAATATGGTTTAAAAAAACTGTGACAAAGGCCACAAGAAAAGATTTCTTCAAATCGAAACTCCCAAAAAGAGTCTGAAAAGGGATGAGGGCGGAAAACGGAGAAACCAACTGCTACACTGGATCAATCAGCTCCCCGAATTGAAATGGACATGGCCCGTTACTGGAAAACAAGCATCCGACTGCCCCTTCATGTGGAGCCTCACAGCAGCTGTCAGTCAAGTCACTACCATAGGACTCATCAGTCTGTACAAGCTGGGCACTGTCCCTTATTAACTGGTTACAGCTGCGTGACACCCAGCACCAACTTCCATCATCATTCAAGATGGAGAAAGGGCAACATGCGAAGTAAGGCAGCTGTAGGAGTAGTGAAGTCCATGCAGCTCCTAAAAACTACATCCTGTCCATTTACACTCCATGTCTGCCTGTCAGTCAGTGTGTGTGTGTGTGTGGTAGTAAAGCAGCAGGCAAACCAGGCATGGCGGCATTGTCCATAAGGGAAGCGTCCCCTTGGGACAGGTGTGTGAGCGATGGAGTGTGTGTGCAAGTCCTCCAGGTTTAGTCCTCTGTGTGCAGTGTCCATTTGTGTTCTCTCTCCAGCAGTGTCTGTGCAGTCATTCAGTCCCGTCTGTCACACACACTACAGCCACACATGAAAAATGAGGAAGAGGAGGGTGAGCACAAGGAAGAGCTACGATTTGGCACATCCAGAAACCTTGGCATGTGACTGGCTCCCCACCTCCCCCTGTCTGGTCCCCCCCCCCAATCCCTTAGCTTATATGAATGGGCTGCCGGGCATACCCAGGAAGTTGGGCGCCAAGGGAGGGGGCGCCGTCGAGCCGCTCCAGTGCACCTTCATGTGGTGCCTCAGGTTGGACTTGGAGGAGAAGCGCTTGTCACACTGTTGGCAGGAAAAGGGCTTCTCCTTGGTGTGGATACGGCGGTGGCAGATGAGTTGAGTAGATACGCGGAACGACTTCCCGCAATCGGGACACTGGTATCGTTTGGGCTCTGTGTGGATCCGCCGGTGGTTTTTCAGGGACATGAGGTTGGGGAACTCCTTTTGGCAGGAGTTGCAGAAGTAGGTCCCGGTCTTGTGGCTATTCTTGTGGTTAAGCAGGGAGCTGGCATGGCGGTAAGACCGCCCACATTGGTCACAGACATGGGACTTGAGAACCTCACTGTTGCCTCCTCGGCGGCGGGCTCGTGCCATGTTGCTGGGGTCTAGCCCTTGCTCTTGCATTAAGGTAATGTCCAGACCTGACCCCCAGCCCAGTTCCTGGGAGCCCCCTGGACGGGGCTGCTGGGGTCTGGGCTGGCAAGGCTGTGGTGCCTGGCCGTGGATGATCTCCATGTGGAGTCTAAAGCTGGCCTGCGTGGGGAAGGCACGCTGGCAGGACCGGCAAGTCAGCTCCCGCTGCTTCTGGTGGACACGACGGTGGTTATAGAGCTGGGAGGATACACGGAAGGCCTTGCCGCAGTCGTGGCAACGGTGTCGCCGAGTCTCAGAGTGGATACGGCGGTGGTTCTTCAGGGCAAGCAGGTTTGAGTAGGTCTTGAGGCACACGGCACAATGGTAGATGCCGACAGTGTGGGTGTTCTTGTGGTTAAGGAGGGAGCTGGCGTGGCGGTAGGAGCGACTGCACTGGTCACATCTGTGCAGAGACAAATGAGGAAAACCAAGAGGAGAGGAAAAGAGGATGGGACAGGGTGATGGGAGAAAGAAAAGGGGGAGAATATTAATGTAAGATTGCAGTTTTCACTGTCTTACGTTATTATCAGTCACTGGTTACCACTTTCTTTGAATTGTTGATATATCTTAAATTAGTCATCTAAGATTTTGTACATACAGGTATATGATCTGAAATCCGGCTCAAAGCTTTTTAATAAGACCACTACAAAGTGGTCTACTATTTAAAGCTATGAATTTTAGACATGAGAGTACTGCTGAGTGGGGGAGGGAAGGACATGGGAGGGATTCACATAGGGAACTGGAAAGTATCTGCCGCCCCCTGCACTGCACACAATGGACACAAGCTCTAGGTGGCTCCTTTCTCCTCTGAAAACAATTACCAATTGACTTAATGTGCCCAAAGAACATCTACCACTACATGGTTCCTTCTTCTGTTAGAATGATTACCTCTAGACATGTGCAGTGCAGCCAGCTCCAAATACTTCCTAACCTTCCCTGTGATTTCAATTTGTCAAAACATCAAAATAATTGAGAGCCCCATCACATAACTGCAGTTTCTAGTCTAGTAACTGTCCAGTATCATGATTCTTTCTTAAGAAAACAAAAAACAAAAAAAGACTATAATCATAGCAAGAGCAAGAAACACACATCAATACTTAAAATCTTGCTAATATGCTACGCACAATCAAATCTGTGTCAAAGTTTGCTAAGAAAACAAAGCATGAAAAGATGCATCTGAACATGACATTTTTGACTGTAGGTAACCTCAAAACCAAAAGTGTGTGATATGCTAACTGAAAGCAAACAGGGTTGACTTATCTGGTCTCTCCACTAATTCAATTTGTCCAAACTTCAGAAAAATCCGAATTCCGGCACGCGTATGGTCCCAAGGAAGCCGGATTGGAGATCATATACCTGTAATAGACATGTAGAGACCTAAATTTATCTTCACTAATTTTTACAACTTCGAAGAATCACAAACAACTGACGAGAACTCACGTGTACCGACACTCGTCGCCCTCTCCTGTGGGTGCAGTGGCCTTCCTCCTGACTTCCATGCCTACCTGGTTGTCCCCGCAGCGGTGCCTGGCCAGACCGGATCTCCCCTGGAAACTCTTCCCACAGGTGGGACAGCCGAAAGGAGTGGCTCCCTCCTCATGGACCTTCTGGTGGTTGCGGAGGAACCTAGCGAGTCGGAAGGCTTTCCCACACGTGTGGCAGATGTGCTTCTTTCGTTGCGTGTGGATGCGCATGTGGTTGCGCAGCGCCATGTAGTTGGTGTAGGGCTTGTCGCAGAAGTTGCACCGGAAGTTGCCTGTCTTGTGGGTGTGCTTATGGTTCAGCAAGGAGCTTGCATGCTTGTAGGCACAGCTGCACAGGTCACAAGCATAAGGTCTCTCATCAGAATCCAGGTCCACAGAGCCTCTCTCCATGCTAATGTTGGTGGAGCTGTTGGTGGACGAGGAAGAAGGCAGGTGTTGGGCTGGACAGTCATGGGCAGAAAGTTCATCAGCTGTAGTAAAGCCTTCACAGCAGCCATCACACTCAAAATCCATTTGGGCCCCAGGGCCTTGGGGACCCTTGCACAGGCGAGCTGTAGTGTGGGTAGCTAGCTGCCGCTGAGTGCGGAAGCCTTTGCCGCACTCTTGGCAGTTGTGCTTCTTCTGGGCGAAGTGAAGGCGTAGGTGGTTTTTCATAGCCAGTCTGTTTGGGTATGTAGAATTACACACATTGCAGTGGTACTCCCCAATTTTGTGGAGATTCTTGTGATTGGCCAGGCTGCCTGCATGTCGGTATGTTTTTCCACATTCTTCACAGGCGAAGGGACGCCGCCCAGTTTCAGCTGGGTCAAACTTCTGGGGCCTAGAAGTTCCAGCTGAAGAGTAGGGCTTTTTGAACCCCTGGTGGCTGTATTTAACACCTATTACCTGGCCCTTCGTTGACTCCCCTCTCATTGTCTGCATTTGAGATGAGCCTGGCTGCTGAAAGCGGGAAGCATTGGGACCACTCCTCACAAGGCCTTTGGTCCGGTGCTCTTCATGGAGACGAAGGTGGTTAATCAGCTGTTTTTGGATCTTGAAGGCCTTGCCACACTCTTCACACTTATGCCTGCAGCAGGGATGAACAGATGTCAAGAAAACACACAAAGGAATTCCCTTATATACTTTAAATTCTAAACTTCAGACAACATCAGAGCTGTGTTTTTTTTTGTTTTTTTTTTTACACAAAAGGCAAATTCCTATTAAGGTAAAATGTTGAAATGATGTTTGCCCACAAACTGACTGATGACTGATGAAAGTTGAGTCATAATGCCTTTTTCTTAATCTCATATCTTCTGCCTCCAAATTAAAATATAAAATCAACAATTTGGAAACTGGAAAACTAACAAGCATTTCTTTTTTTATAAACTAAAGAAACTTTAGCAGCTGAGCCAAACGGAAAGTGACGCAGCAGTTGTGCTTTGTAACAATCTCCACACTGAACATTTTCTGGGACCAGTCCTATAACGTCAACAGTTTTACATGTGCAAGAAATTAAATAACTTCAGGACCTACCTCTTCAGGTCAAAGTGGGTCCTTTGGTGATTCTTGAGAGCCAACAGATTGTAGTAGCGTTTCTGGCACACCAAGCAGCGGAATACACCAGTCTTATGGGATTTTTTGTGGTTGAGGAGGGAACAGGGGTGTCTGTATCCTCGCCCACATTGGTCACACTTGTGTGGTTTGTCACTTTGGTCAACCATCGACCTCCGTCCATTGCCTCCAACATCACGGCTTCCTCCAGCAACCCCGCCAGCAACACCATCTCCTCCAGACATTCCTTTGGCTCCGTTCATGCCCTGCTTGCTTAGTGAGCTGCCCCGATTTTTACCGGGACACAGGTGTGTGATCAGATGGTGACGGTCAGCAAAAAACATGCCACAGTCAACACAAATGTGATTGCGCCCATCCATCTTGTCATTGCCATTAGAGCTGCCTCCAATACCTGGTTGCTGGCCGTCTGGCCTTTGGGGGCCATGGACTAGCTGATGATTCAGGAGGTCTTGCTTTCTAGAGAAGCTCTGTCCACATACCGAGCATATGATCCTCCAATCATGCTCCAGATTGGAGGGTCCTGCCCCGGTCGGGTTATTGGCATGGCTACGCAAGTGACTCCTTAGGGCTCTGAGGCTGGCATAGTGGTTGCCACACACCGAGCACTGATACACTTCACCATCATCATCATCCTTGTCGTTGTTCCCCATTCTCTTGCCTCCACTTTGGGAGTACTGGCGTTGGCTGCTCCCTTCCTTTAGAGTGCTGGAGCTTCCAGCAGGCAGCGAGGTTCCACTGGAGTTATGATAGTTCATATTCCCTATGAAACCATTTGACATGCTACCCTGCTGCTGCTGTCCACGGCGGGGACACATGTGTGACTTGATACCAGATACATCCCCATACATCTCACCACAGTCAGCACACACATGTCTGTCAGCCTGCCGGTGAGCTGAATTGCTCTGTGAAAGTGAGCTGCCGTCAAAGCGGTCATGAAACTCAAGGGAATCCAACCCGCTAGTATGACCGCCATCTGGCACAAAGTGGGCAGCATCACCAAGATTTCCTGGCAG
The DNA here is from genome assembly GCA_036785175.1 of Eupleurogrammus muticus. Lineage (NCBI taxonomy): Eukaryota > Metazoa > Chordata > Actinopteri > Scombriformes > Trichiuridae > Eupleurogrammus > Eupleurogrammus muticus. Next base: position 24,030,116 of record JAYKQN010000011.1, on the reverse strand, counting down.
TGAGATAGGAGTTGTGGCACCACTGCCCTCCTGGACGTAGCTCTGCTGGGAGTCCAGTGTTAGAGGCTCTGGTGATAGCCAATCATTACTGTCATTATTTATCTGCTGGTTGGAGGAACGCCCCTTGTGGCTCCGTAGGTGGCTGTGCAGTGCTGCCAAATGAGGGTACTGCTTACAGCAGATGGTACACTGGTAGTGGCCTGTCTGATGGCAGCGTTTGTGGTTGACCAGACTTCCTGCATGTCGGTAGCTCTTGCCACACTCCCCACACTTAAAACGCCGCTCTCCATCATCTGGAGAATTGGCCTGGGGTACACGGCCTCCAGAAGACACTGAACCCTGAGATCCAGAACTTAAAGTGTCCGAGTTGAGGATGGAGCTGTCCTGGCCATGGGAGCCAGGGTGAGGATCATGGGTCAAATAGTGGACTTTTAAGGTCTCCAAGTCTGGGTGTCCTGCCCCACAGTATGCACATGTGTAGATGGGATTGTTGACTGGAGGGCCCATTATGGGGTCATAGGGACCTCTTTTGTCACTAGGCAAGGGAGGCAGGGGAAGAGGATCACCCAGTGCCGGGGTATACGCTGGAGATCGAACAGCACTCAGATTGTGAGGCATGATGCCTGGGAAACTTCGTGGCAGGCCGAGGGAGGGTGCAGCAGAATTGTGCAGAAGGATGTGCTCCTGGAAATCTGCCTTCGTAGGCAGTGCAATCTGACACAGGTGGCAGAAACAGGAGGCGTTGTCGTCACTCTGGGATGACTGGGTGCCACTGCTGCGGTCTGAGGCGTGGAGGCTGCTGCTGCTGCTCACCATAGATGCCCCAGGAGTCTTGAACTTCGAGTGAGTTCGCTCGTGGCTGTTTAAGGCAGCCAGGTTGCTAAATTGTTTAAAACACACGGAGCACTTAAAAGTTCCTTGTTGGTGACACTTCTTGTGGTTCACCAGACTACCGTGGTGCCGGTAGGTTCTGTCACACTGGTCGCACTTGAACGGTCTGTCCCAAGCGTCGTCAGACTCAGGGGAGCCTTTTTTTCCGTGGTCGTCTGTCTCGTGGCTTTGTAGGACACTATGTCCCATGCCACTATTATTTAAATGAGAACGCCCAAACCCGTCCGAAAGGTCCTGGGCGGGGCCGTAGTCCCTCTCGTCGTGGCCTCCTTCTTCAGGTACTTCTTCACTCTCTTCCTCTGCGTGTGCACTACTGGGGGACAATGTATGAATGCGTAGGTGGTTTTTCAAAGCTACTGCGTTAGGCAGGGTTCGGGTACAAACAGGACACTGGAACGAACCCACTTCATGAGACTTTTTATGATTAGCTAGGCTAGCTGCGTGCTTATAAATTCGGCCACACTGTTCACACTCAAAACGTCCGGTTTCTTCTTGTTGGTAATGTGCTTTCATATGCTCTAGAAGACTTGGAGTACTCGGGCAAACCATATCACACTCTTTACAGGGGAAACCCTTGGCACGGCTCATATCATGCATTGCCATAGTACTCTAAAGCAAATAGTTGGAAAGGAATCACAGTTCACAACAGAGCGATGAACAGTGATGATAGGGAAGTGGGGAAGGAAACAGCAGGGCTTAGCTGTTCAGCTGAGGGTGCCGGTGGTGGCCATTTTGTCCCTCAGTGCATTTCAGCTTATCAGGGCCCACCCTGGTAGGCGGCAGGCCTGCAGGGCTCACATCAGCCCACGAGGATTCACTATAGAGACAAGAGGAGAAAAAAAGAACCACAGGTTACAGACTAGAATATTATCAATTGAAAAAGGCAGTGACATTTGGCTATTCACGTTCCCTGTAGGTTTAACGTCTAAGTGAAGGGCTGTGAATCACAATTTCTATTATAAAAACAGGGCTTCAGGAGTCCACATGTTCTGGATTTTTTTTGTTTAAATCATTCTGGTAATGGTTTCAAAAAAAAAACAAAAGTTAAGTAATATTCCAATCAGAGGCAGAGAATGGCTTAGCAAATGAACATTAGTTGTTTCAATCTCATTAAAGAAAACTAAATTAAGGATTATCATCCAAAAACCCCTGCTCACTCTTGAAATTAATTTCAATACTTGTCACATCTGCATCTCATTTACAAATGTGTACAAAAGCCACACAAGAGTTTCCATGGTTATTCTCATGTTTTCTTTGTGACTATTAATCCCAAAACAGATAGTGAAGCTGTTTTACCACACCTGAATGACACACCTTTGTTGACAGTGTAAAGAGGACAAGTCTCACTGTGAAAACCATTGCAGTGTCCAACCTCTTATCTCCACTCACACTTTGTTTACATGCAACATTTGTAAAGTAGTACAAGTAAAACATTTCTAAATAGTCTGGTTTCAGCTTTTCAAATCTTTTTCTATAGTAGTCTTCTATAGTAAATGATCTTTGGATTGCAGATTCAGTCTGGACAAAAATTATTTTAACCATGTGCATGCATTTTGGATTTGTCTGAAGTTACTGTATTTTCACAACTATAAGGCGCATATAAACGTCTTAGATTTTTTTCAAAATGCGCAGCGCGCCCTATCGTCCGGAGCGCCCTATCTGTGCTGAGTTTCCGTGGACACAAGGCAAGGTGGCCAGAGCTGGAGGAAAGACTGGAGCAATGGATCGTCGAGCAAAGAGCGGGTGGGAGGAGCGTTTCGACGGTCACCATTCGGCTTAGAGCAGTAAAGTTAGCGGAGGAAATGAAAATTCAACATTTCCACGGAGGTCCGTCTTGGTGCTTCCGGTTCATGAAGCGGTGCCATTTCTCCATCCGAAGCAGGACGACAGTAGCGCAGCAGCGTCCGGCGGATTATTGTGAGAAGCTGGCGAACTTCCGCTCCTTCTGCAGCAGACACATTGCCGACAAAAACATCCAGCCGAGCCACATCACCAACATGGACGAGGTGCCGCTGACGTTCGACATCCCGGTGAGTCACACGGTGGAAAAGAAGGGAACCAGCATGGTAGCGATACGCACAACGGGGTACGAAAAGGCTTCGTTTACCGTTGTGCTCGGCTGCCATGCTAACGGACAGAAACTGCCGCCGATGGTGATTTTTAAGAGAAAGACTTTGCCTAAAGAGACGTTTCCAGCAGGCATCATTATTAAGGCAAACGAAAAGGGCTGGATGGACGAGGAAATGATGAAGGATTGGCTGAGGCAGGTGTATGTACGGAGACCGGGTGGTTTTTTCCACACATCACAATCGCTGCTGGTTTGTGATTCCATGCGTGCCCATCTCACCGCCGACGTCAAAAAGCAAGTGAAGCAGATGAACGCTACGCTTGCTGTGATTCCGGGAGTCTGACGAAGGAACTCCAACCGCTGGACATCGGCCTGAACCGGCCGTTCAAAGTGAGGCTGCGAGCGGCGTGGGAGCGGTGGATGACCGAAGGAGACCACAGTTCCACAAAGACTGGAAGGCAGCGCCGGGCGAGTTACGCCACAGTTTGTGACTGGATTGTAGCTGCTTGGGCTAACGTGTCCGCTGGCACTGTTGTTCGAGCTTTTGCTAAAGCCGGCATAATTTCTGGGGAGCCACACGGCCCAGACTCTGACTCTGACAGTGAGGAACGTGAACCTGCCATGTGTGATTTAGCGCAGCTGTTCAATTCCAATACAGAGGATGAAGACTTCAATGGGTTTGAGTGACTGTTACCGGTAATGTGCTTGTTTTAGTGTTGTTGTAATTAATACTTAAATAAAGCACAACCAAACTCAGTTTTGCTCCCGATCTATTTTTAAATATGCACGTGTGTGTTGTCAGGCGGGCGTACGTAGTATATGAATACACACAGGGGCGGACGTGTATATAAAACGTGTATATAAAACCCGCGCCCTATCTTCAGATGCGCCTTATCTGTGTGTTAAATACAATAATTGCACACATAACTGAGACTGCGCCTTTTCGTGCGGTGCGCCTTTTCGGTAGAACATTTTTAATTGGGGGTACATAAAACATTGGGAGAAATGTTTAACTTCCAAAACCAAATATCAACGTTTCCAAATAATCTTCCTCAGTGACACTGATCTCCTTGCAGATCAAACAAAAATCTGTTTAGGACAATAACAGCGGAGAGAAAAACCCATTAGACAATAGTTGCATTTTAATCCCTTGACAAAAAACAGAATGAGTATACACAATTAATGATAAATATTTAATAGGGGAAAATACTTATACAACAAATAGATAATTTTTTCTAGATTTGGTCAATTGTTTGCATCAATGTGTCTGTTAATGGGCCTTTTGTTTCTCTTGTTTTGTTTTTATATGCGTCTGTTTGCTCATTAAGCAAAAAAAACTAAGATATTTGTCAAAAAAAATATGGTAAAATTGGGTCTCATATGAAAAGGATACAGCCAGACTTTACATCCATGTTAGACAAACATTAGTTTCCACAAATCGGTTGAAACTTATCATACATCCCAGTTCTTTAGTTATATTGTTCGAAGTCCCCTCTCTCCCTTCTCCACATGTAAAAATGTATAGAATATAAAGGGGCTTTTTGTTTTAAAAAAATAAATGAAGCATGCTACCTAATATGCAAGTGTGAAATACTAGAAAATAAGTCAGCCTAGAAATATGAAACATGAAAATATTTTCTGATGTAAGGGTATCTATAATGATAAAAAGTAACATGTTTTGTTCTATGCTCATGTCTTTTACTACTATTACTATGATTATTTTTTGATATTTTATAATATATAAATAAAATTTTGTATATGTATATTTGTAAACTCATACCTACAACATGATCTGCTGCAGATGATGTTCATGTGTGTTGATGCTGTGTTGATGTTCTGTGCATCATTCAACTATTCAGTGCATTTTGCACAAGGGGATGAAGTTTGGGAGAGTAATTTAGAGGAAGCTTTTTCTGAGCACATGGCATAAACAGAGTCACTTGAGGGGAGAGATCTGCTTCATTTTGGAATAAGGTGCTGTGGATCAAACTAAAACTGAGTAACATCACAAAGGGGCGGTATGCATGGCAAACAGCATTCCAAGACAACCACTTGCTAGACACAGTTAAATCTGGTGGTGGTTCCATCATGCTGTGGGGCTGTTTGGCCAGTGCAGCTACTGGCAATATTGTTTAATATGAAGGTCCATAGATTCCAGTCAATATCAGCAGATTCAAGTACAATGTTTAAGAATCAGTGACAAAGTTGAAGTGGCACCAGGGCTGAATACTTCAACATGACAAAAAACCTAAACACTGCCTGAAGTCTAAGGCATTAATGCAGAGGAACAAGTCCAATGTTCTGGAATGGCGCCGTATCTGAGTTCTATTTTGTGGTTTGATTTAAAGCAGGTTGTCTGTGCTCAGAAACAAATAAACCTGAATAAAAAGAGATGTTTTGTAAAAAGGAATGTTCAAAAACGCCTTTACCCAGAATCCAGACACTTATTGGAAGCATTTATAGCTGTTATGTCTGGAAAAAAAAGAAGATATACTAAATATTGAGGCATTTTTATGTTGGGGTGGCCTAATATATGCACCTGTCTATGTCTGTTCAAGTCAAAGTCAAAGTCAATTTTATTGTCAATTTCTTTACATGTACTTGGCATACAAAGGAATCGAAAGTGTGTTTTCACTATCCTATGGTACAAGAAATATTGATAAGTGTATCTATGGATTATAAAGAGCTGCTGTGTTTATGCAACTGGAGTGGACTGTGGAGTGTATTTGCAGCATGTCTTTCTTGTTGTTTTGGGGTTTTGTGTATTTTTTAAATATTTACAGCATTTTTCTTTAGTTTTGTGGGTTAGCACCATTTTTGTGGGAGTTTATGCTTCTATGTTTTGCATTATTTCTATGTTTGCAGCATTTTTCAGCTTGTGCCGCCTTTTCCCCTGATAGTTGGTGTATCCCCTTGAGTTAGTGTATTGTTCTGCACCGATATAAGCCCTATTGTAAACATATGGAATAAAGAAAGTACATCAAATGTAAGAGGTTTAGTAATTTATTATACGTTATTATATAACATTTACAATTTTTAGATATACATAACCTCTTCTCTTTTAGTTTGTATCTCTCATCACATTTCAAGTTAAAAAACTTTCAAGGTGAAAGTCACAATCTGATGATCAGTGATAGTAGTAACCACTGTATAAAGTTGTGATGAAGAACTGGAACATATATAAAAAATATCACTGAACAAATGAGAAAAGAAACAGGTCAGAAATTGTTTCTGACCATTAGCAAAAAATATATATAAATAAAAAAAATCAAAAAAGTGACCAGACAAAGAAATATTGGGCTACATTATTAATCATCATTTTGTGAAAGTTTATAGACCCAACAGTTAATACAAATTAAAATTCAATAAAAACTGCTGTTTTAAGGTTAACATGTTCTTGCACGTCACAACAATAAAGAACCAATCTGAGTGCTGCTGAAATAGAATAATTGGTAGAATCCTGGTAGATCCCCATTACTACAGATGTCTGTCATTTTCCTCTGATCAATCACAGTAATAAACTCTAAACTGATCAATACATCACCTTCAGCAGGTGAGCGGACATGTAACACATGGGACTTAATAGAACTGTCATTATTTCAGAAGATGATGAAATGTGTCAGTGGATTCAGTGGTTCAACAAGAATCCATCAATGATGCTTCCTCCTGATCACCGAACTATAACATCTACAACTTTGTCAGAGACGCCAACATCAGAAACTCGCTCAACAAACTCAGCACTTGATGTTATGTGGAAATAATTACCAGACCGATTAATAATTAAACTAATTGGCAGCAGTGCTCCTATTAAACTTTCTTAATCTTAACCTGACCTTTATTTCTCATCAACTGAACGTTCGGATTTAAATCATTTAAGACTGACATTTATGTTGGAAGTTGATTTTAATATTGTGACAATGTAAATTGCACATAAAACTAAAATCACTTTACTTTAACTATGGTCTGACATTTTCAAACAAAATCAATCAAAGATACTTGACATACATGTCACTTCGCTGCCTCGTCAGGTCGAAATTGTAAAAAGATTTTCAATCTCAATTGTCTTATCTGGTCAAATGTAGTAAACAAAAAAATAACGCTGTTCACTTTGTGCAACAAAAAGAAGTTTGGTTCATATATTGATTGATAAGGCCTGCCTCTAAATTGATAAACGAAAATATCCAAGTTGAACTAAAGTCTGTACAATGAGAAGAGCACTTGTGTACACTGACTTAAATTGTTTAATTCAGAACTTCTACTTGATATTGAGGGTTTTTGATAACAGCATTTCAACCTAATTCAGTAAAACATCTACTTCATCCACTACTGATCAGTTACCAAAATAGTTTTCCTAATTATTTAATATTTTCCAACTTATTGACTGACTGGTCTGTGCATCTTTAATGATCTGTTACTGGTGTTTTATTTGTTCATATGCTCCATCATGTGTTAAAGCTCTGTCTCAGAGCACCTCTTCTTCTTGTGGTCAAATAATCGAACTTGTATGGTCCCCTTGATCATTGAAGCCGATTCAGACGTCATAAATTCAGAATTTTACTGAGCCTCAGGTTGAATCGGGCCCCTCAATAGCAGCCAATCAAAACACCAACACGGTTTCCTCCAACTCTTTTCTTCTTCCTGAACCTGAAGCTGCAATTATGTAAACAAACTGAGGCTGAGCGGTGAAAAAAGGCGCCAGCTGATCAAACTACACGATATCTGCCTCTATGTAATCGATTCATGTGAGTTTGTGGCGTTTTAACACACCGAATACTGATTCTCCGCTTGAGCGCTGCACAAACATTTAGCTCTGCTCACACATTGTTTTGGCCGGAGACGAACAGCGGATACATCCGACCACCGACTGAGCTCAGTACAAAACATCAACGCATCCTCCAGGTAAAAAGAAGAGTATGCGGTACAGAAACACTTCGCTGTGGCTTGGCCCGTCTCCTTTCAGCCAGGTTGAGCCAGGTTGGAGATGTCGGGACTCGGACAAAGCGGGGCACCTCCAACGATACACGGCCGACATTTTCTCCGGCCGACTCCCCGAGTTTATCCGGGAGAGAGACGATCCATCCCAATCATACGAGGTTCGGAAGGGGAACCGGAGAAGATAAATCCGCTTCGAAACACGCATTTCCAGCATGAAGCACCAAACAGGATCACACCTTCAGACAACATTTCAGCCGAGACCCCATTTCATCGGAAAATGGCTTTCAAACAGCAGCGAGCCATTTTCCCCCGCGCTAACTGATGCTAACGTATTAGCTTCGTCTTTTCGGCCCCATAAACACAAGCAGCCAGCTGCCAAGCCTCATGGAAACTCGCTGGGCTCCGCACTCCGGAGTGTCACGGTTACCCGCAAAAATTAGATGCGGACGTCGAAGATTCCGCCCTCTACGATTTCCCCCATGTACCAACCATAACAGCACAGGCTCAATCTTATACCCACGGTTGCTATCAGATAGTACGTTTTTTGTATTTTCAATATTGCGATTTTTTTTCAATAAAAGTGCCATTTATCGCCTGGTGTCCCTTAGAAAACTTGCTTCGGATGTGTAATTTCTGCCCAACAGCGCCCCCCCCCCCAAAGGTTTTACTTTGCGGCAAGCGAAACGCGGCATTGCACTTCAAAAGCAGGATTGTGAGAGAAACAAAGATAAAACATCCCTTTTTATGGAAAATACACAACATCAAAGGAAACACATATACCGCCAGGACATATTAAAACACTGACTTTAAGTTTAGCGCTGTTTGAGTGCTTGCTATAAGTAGGGGGCAGTAACGACAACATGCAAGGAGCCCGTACCCCATATTTAGGGAATGGATTTAAGACTCTCCAGAGTGCAGAGTCTGGAGGGTCTCATATGTGGCTCCGATTAGCCAGTACCCATTTGACGCCTCCACTGGAGTTTAGAAAACGAAAGCAATGTGTTAATTTACAATTAACGCGACACCCTGTGTATGTAATCTTTTGTTTGTTTCGTTTGTAATTCACATACTGTTGTAAATATGAGGCGGATAGCGTTACACGGTCGAGCTGACGGTAGAATTAGGCTAGCTAGCAGCTAGTTAGCACCCCCACCCCCCGCGATGAGTGAAAAGAGGTGAAAACGGAAGTTCGGGGCATCACATTGATAAATAATAAATAACGCAAACACGGCTCTTCACTACTGCTGTTGGTGTTTTTTCAGCTGGACTCAAAGCAGGTACCTGGATGAAGACTGTTGCCGCAACAGAGGTTAGCTCACCAGCTAGGTGTAGCATCCCGAGGCTAGCCCGGAGCTACACAAAGATCTCAGGACACACCGCGGCCGCCTTTCACGAAAAACACACATTTTCAACCGTTAGAGCTCAGAACTCACCCCTCAGCCGGCCTCTGCGGCCGCACGACGTTTGTTCACGGCGTAGAGATGCAGAATGGGCAGGTTTCACGGATTAGGCATGGTTATTTGTTTCCTCCTCCTGTTCTACAACCGACTTTTGGTTCTTAGCTGTTTCCCCGCCGCGCCGCCGCTTCAACAACATACTTCCTGCCGCTGCCGCTGCCGGAGCGCCGCACGCGTCAACGCGTCATCATGCGCAGGATAAACAGCAGCAGCGCAGAAACAGAAGCGGCTGCTGTGTCGTGTTGACGGCGAGTAAACGGATTCAGAGCAGCGATCAGGAAGGAATGTTTGTCTTTCGGCTCATTTGTGTCCGTCTGGTTGCAGATTCTTACACGAACACGCAGACTCGGTGCAGTTCGGTTTGATAACGAGCCGAACCGAGCCAGACTGCTGCTGCTCTGTGATCATCAGGAGGGCAAATGACACCCTGAGGTCATTGATCAGTTCAGAGGCCCGATGCTTCTGGAGGATCAGTAGCGACCTGCTGCTGGAGGGGGGGTGTTGCGGCCTTAACATACAACACTCACTCCGACTTCTCACAAATAAATTCAGGTGGTTTTGATCCCTGCAGCAATCTGCACTTTCCCATTCAAAATACTTTTCACTCATAAAAAAATCACAGAAGATTTCAGGCTAAAATAAAACAGAACTTTTGTGTGTGTGTTTTTTCATGCTCATAAACAAATAAACAAGTCACATGTTGTGTCAGGTTATTCAGCAACAGTTGTTAGAATGGGTTAATAAAAGCATCATCTTTCACACAAAAACTGTTCAAATCTCTAGTATGAGTTCCTAATGTCTAACCAAAATGCTAATTTATTTTGGTAACATATCATTTTAAACTGAATATTTTGGGAGATGTTCATCAGATTTTACTATGTTCCTGAAATGAGAAATATAACAACATTTGACAAAACTTGCTTACTTACTAAAGCAGTATTTTGACTTGACTTTATTTACTTGTAGCATCTAAGCTGTAATCAGAATCCTTGGTATACTGATTAATCAAAAAAAATGCTGATTACTTCTAAATAATATTTGTTAGCTGCAGCCCTGAAGCTGTGGACTCACCCAAATACATCCCATAATAAGCAGTTACAGGACATTCTGTCTTTTTCATGAAAAAAACCCAAAAAAAACTAAACATAGTCAACTCAATTTTATTTGTTCAGCCTAAAATCACAAACCCTCAGATTCACCTTAATGGGCCTCACAACAAAAGCAACACAACATCCCCTATTGTTAGATCCTCACATTGTACAAGAAAAAACTCCCTAAAAATGCCTTAAACAGGGAAAAAAGAGGAAGAAATCTCAGAAAGAGAAACAGAGAAAGATCAGGACAGGCAGCAATAGATGATCTAACGCATACTTGAGGTGCAGTGTGTTTGTGTAGAGAAAAGTGATGAGTGTAGGAGAAGTGACTACAGTGAGTTATAAAGTCTTATTGCTGTCGGGATGAATGATCTGCGGAAGCGCTTCTTCTTGCAGCGAGGGTGTGCACTCCTTTGTCTTGCTGGCGTTGATTTGGAGAGCGTTGGTCTCACACCAGCTGACAAAGTCATTGATGACCCCCCATGTACTCCTGGTCGTTCCCATCTGATACACACCCGATGATGGCCGTATCATCTGAGAACTTCTGTAGGTGGCAGTTGTCAGAGTTGTAGCTGAACAGACTAAACAGAAAAGGTGAGAGCATTGCACTTATATTGATTAATATAATATTAAGAATAAAAATTACTTAATTACAAGTAAATGTCAAAGTTAAAGTGGTCTAATACTCTCTATATAGTAAAAATAGAGATGTATTATCAGCAAAATGTACATATACTATTAAAATAGAAGTACAAATTTTGTCCCTTGTTTGAAGTTTCCATACATGTACAACAGAGACGTCAAAGGGAAATATTTAAAACTTTAAAACATCAGCAGTTGAACAGCATCTTTTAGTCCCTGTAATATTTCTATATATTGTATGAATTATACTTTAAATTGTTGTATGTGTTCTTTAGATACATTATTAGTTGTGAAAGCAAAATGTTAAAATCACTCATGTCTCTTTTTTCTAATAGACTATTTAAGGTAAAACCTTGAATAGATATTCTACATTCAACTCACATGTATGTACACATACAATCATAAAATAAATTAGGAATGCACTCTGATCTGTGATAAAGATACATTTTCCATCATTTACTAGATTAATGAAATCAATCATTCAGATTATTAATCTAATTTGACTGTGAAAAATACACAGCAAAGCTCGTATTGCTTCCTTAATAAAATGACACATCACAATGTTTAATCTGTATTATTCCTTGAAACGTTTGTGTCCACATGTCCCACAATCCTTTGCCTCAGCATGACGTCTTATTCCATCGCCGTCGCGATTTTCCTTTTTACGGTCGCGCTGTGCAGATGATTTCTTAGCTTCTTAATCTCATCTTCTCCCGTTTCTCCGGATTTATTCGTCTTTCTCTGGGTCTACTATATTGCTGGTGTATTTTCGGTGTTTTGTTTACAGTTATGGGTCCCATTAAGGTAAAGCTCTTCTTGTTTATCAACGGTTATGGTGTTTCGGTTTAACTTGTGACCGTGTTAACTGGAGACTTTTCAGCCAAACGTGGCAGCTTTTGGAAAGTCTCACATTATTTTTAACTATTTAAAAGTATTAATAATATACATTTACATATATTCATCTGGTCCTATCTGTCTTACATAATGTAAATCAAACCCTTGTCACCAATAACTATTAAAACTCCACTAAATGTTTAGAGTGGATATTAAACAGATCAGTATTTAAAACTGATTTTAGTTGAAGGCGTTTTACTGGTTATTCGCGCCCTGATGTGTGTTGGATAATAGACGAAAATAAACAGCGATCAATAATCATTGATAGTATTTGCTATCTTGGTAAATATCGTCAGTAGCGTGTTAATAAAACAAAGTGGTGAACAGAAACAGTCTATTTAGTCATTTTCTTGCTTGATACATGAAAGACCACACGTACCACACTAAAAAATAGAGCTGCAACTAACATCTAAAACGATGATTCGATTAGCTGTTTAGTTCATAAAATTATGTAAAATATCTAAGATAATGATTCAACCTAAAATGCCTTTTTTGTCCTGACCAACAGTCCACAACCCAAAGATCATCAGTTTACAATTATACAACCCCTAGCAAAAATGGAATCACCAGTCTTGAGCAGACATTTTATTCTGTAGAACAAACTCTCATCAAAAGCATGAAACAATAGGACAGTCATTCAAAAGTACAACTTCTTGGCATTCATAAACACTAAAGGAAATAATTAAAAAAAACATTGTGGTGGTCAGTAAATGTTACTTTTATAGACCAAGCACAGAGAATAAAATATGGAATCACTCTATTCTGAGGAAAAAAAATTATGGAATCATGAAAAACATACAAACACATCACTAGTATTAGTATGTAGTCTATTAGGCATGGACTTGATGTGTGACAATCAGTATTCTTCATCGATCTGTTGCCAACTCCCTCAGTTGCCAGATCAGCTTTGCAGGTCAGGGCCTTACTGTGGACCTTTTATTCCAATTTCCACCACAGGTTTTCGGTTGGGTTAAGATCTGGTTTATTTGCAGGCCATGATGTTGACTGGATGTGTCTTTCTCCAATGAACCCTTTCACAGCTTTTGCTGTATGGCATTATGCATTGTCATCTTGAAAAAATATTTCGTCATCCAAAAACGTCTTTTCAATTGAAAGGATAGGAAAACTGCCCAAAATGTCAATGCAAACTTGTGCATTTATGGAAGATTTAACCACAGCTATCTCCCAAATGCCTTTGACTTTCAAGACATATGGCCTTAGGTTTTTAGACATCTTCCTTGGTCTACAAGTACACTTGGCTTTAACAACCTTCCCATGCTGTTTGTACTTGGTCCGTACCGTCGATACAGCGAACTGTGAACAGTGGCAACCATATGTGAAGAGTTACCATCTTCAAGAAGTTTGACAATCCTCTTTTTGGTTTCAAGAGCCATGACTTTTGCAAACCCACTTGGTCCAGCAGCCCTCCAAGGTGTGACAACTGCACTCTTTTTAACTGCTGACTAACAAACATTTCTAATCTGAGGTAGGTTTCTAATTAGGGAAAGGAAATTGACTGGGTGTGTCCCTATTTTATACCTCAAAATTTCCAAATTCCATTTTTTTTCTCAGAATGGAGTGAGTCCATATTTTATTCCCTGTGCTTGGTCTATAAAAGTAACATTTACTGACGACCACAATGTTATATAATTATTTCCTTTAGTGTTTCTGAATGCCAATAAGTTGCCCTTTTGAATTACTTCATTATTGTTTCTTTTGATGCAAGTTTGTTCTACAGAATAAAATGTCTGAGTGAGTGCTCACACAAGGCTGGTGATCCAATACTTTTTGCTAGGGGTTGTAGAAGACTTAAAAAAACAGAAAATAATAAAAGAAGAGAAGCTGGAATTAGATAATTTGGATGTTTTTTTAGAATGACCTGAATACATTATCGAAATAGTTGGTAATTATTGCAACTTGGACTTTAATTGATTAATCAACAAATCATTCAGTATCAAGTCAAAGTCAATTTAGTATAGTACTTTATTTGTTGCTACTGACTGTTTTGGTAACTTTAAGATGAAGATGTTTAAAATAATACATAGTTTCAAGTTGTGTTTAAATCACATTGTTTTATTTTTTATAGTATCTGTAACTGACTCCTAAATGAGTGATGAAACCATTACTATAATAATATAACAAACAGTCTATTGACTACTTTTTCTGTCGATAATCAAGTACATTTTCCTGATAATACTTCTGTTCTTTTACTAAAGTAACATTTATAATTGAGGAGTTTTACTTGTTACTGAGTACTTTTAAATGACCGTATTTAAACTTTTACTTGGGTAAAGTATCTGACTACTTCATTAACAGCTGCAAATAAGAATTGGAACAAATAGAAAAAAACTAAATTCGCTACAGTATCTTCAGTAATCAATACTCTAATCATTTCTGGGTGATTGCGTAGTTAAAGATTTGACTGATGCAGCTCAGTGTCATTATGGGAATCCATATGAACATGTCCTGCCATCTGTATTCACATATACGTGTGTATACATATAAGTTAATCATTTAATATTGTAATGACAAAAACAACAAAGTAGATTAATGTTGTTTACATTTGAAGAGTTTAGTTGAGGTCATATTGGAATATTTCTGATATCTTAATATTGATCTGTGTTTACAATCCACTTTATCAGTTATGACAGAACTAGCAGTTGGAGCCACAAAATCATCTTCAAATCCTCCACTGATCATATTCACTGTATGTGACATGTTTCATCATTTATTGTATTGTAAATAATGAATCAATAAACAGCTATTATAATATTGTTACTGTTATCAATCCAACAATCCAGAATACCAGATGCTTTCATTTTTGTGTAACACAAAACCACTGCAACAAACACAACCACCACCACACCAATAACAAGCACCAGCACACCAGTAACCATAACAACAACCACCAAGAGCACGTTTATGTCCAGGGTTTCCTGCAGCGCTTTGTGGGTGAGGAGGCCCAACTCTTCAACAAATGTCCCACCACCTCACCTACACCCCTCTGGGGGAAAAAAAAACATTCTGCATACCACATACATAGCGTTATGTCTCTCTAAAACCCAATCAGTAACGTTATCAGGTTTAGCTGCTACTTTATACTTCACTAACGCAGGCTACTTTGGCTATAGCCAACACCAAAACAACAAACTTTGTAAGAAAAGTCTTTCAGAAGGGAATAATTCGCTACACGCTCACTGAAGTGAAGACCCTCAGGAAATCCCTGAACAGAATCTGAGCCTAAACACAACTCTGGGCGAACACATCAAATCTTTACTGTTTTAATTTCTGTCAGTCGTTGAGTCGCTTTTACAGAATCCATTGTTTGAGTTTATGTGACATTCTTAGTTTTTACAATATTGATATAAACATTTGCTGCCATTTGTCTGCAGCTGCTCCACATGTCCGTGTTCTCTCAGAGCTTCTCTCCTTGTGGAAGATTCCTGGCAGCTGGAAACAACTATGGAGAGGTTGCCCTTTTCAGGTCCTACACCACACTCCTGCTCCAATATGAGTGAGCTGCATGTTTCATTTGTTTGGTGGTGATGCTGATGCTGTTCTTCTGCTTATTGCAGCCTATCTGCAGCTCTGAGTCCAGATGTGACCACTCTCAGTCAGAAACCTGTTTTCACATTCATAGGTGAGTTTATCTTACTCTTTGCTTCAATTAGTAAATTAACAGATGAAATCTACAGCTCTATATTTAAATATTATTTAATAATATTTATATATTATTAAATGTCTAGCTCTATGTAGAGCAGTGGGTAGCACTGTTGCCTCACAGCAAAAAGGGCGCAGGTTCATGTCCTCTCCATGTCTGTGTAGTTTCTCTCCAGCTTCAGTCCAAAAACATAGGTGAAATGGAGATTCTAAATTGCCATCAGGTGTGAGTGAATGTTGTGTGTGTGCCCCAGGATAGATGGATCTCGCTGGGATGTATCCCTGCCTCTCACCTAAAGTATCACCAATGTAGGGGTCCTCAGCAGACCCCTGTGACCCCAGTGAGGAAAAAACGGGTATAGAAAATGGATGGATGTCCTGCTCTATATGAATGGAAGATTTTATCATGATTTACATATATTTCCACATTTATCTGATCCTGGTTCTTTCTGCAGCCTCAGTTTGTCCTCTGTCTGAAACAGGCTGTTTTAGCTCCTGTCCAGTTTCTGGAATCTTCCTCTGTAAACAATCTTGGCATAGCAGCAGGTTTCACTTCTTTTCTCCTTCTTGACTCCAAATCTCAACCTCTCAAACATCTGAATATTATATAGCTGAATCACATCTGAGATACACACTGAGACACACTGTCTGGACTGACGAGCTCCCTCAGCAACAGACTTATCCATCCAAAGTGTCTGAGGGAGCGATATCGGAAGTCCTTCCTTCCTACAGCTGTCAGACTGTACAACAAGTACAGCTCTCCGTAACCCCCCCCCCCACCCAACAGAAAAAATGGACAGTGCAATACATTCATAATTCATATTTATATATACCTGTATATACCAGTGCAATACTTTTTTTAATTCATATTTATATATACCTGTACATACCTGTATATATCTGTATATTGTTTTTTCTAATTTAATTTTTTTAATTTTTCTTTTCCTTTTTAAATTTTTTCAACATTTTTGTAACTTTTCTAACTGCTGCTGTAGCACTGTAAATTTCCCCACTGTGGGACAATAAAGGAGCTATCTAATCTAATCTATCTAATCTAATCTAAGATATGAGAGAGGAAACGCATGGGAACACAGCAACCATAGTAATCATACTGCTCTTCTTAAACATGACTGAATTTTGTTATGCATTTAACATTTCATTACTTTCCACAATAAAATGTCTGCTCACAGGTTCACAAATAGGTTTTGAAATGATTTATTTAACTTGTACAGCTGTAATAAAATGCAGCGTTAATTCTGACAAACACTTACTACGTCACCTTATTGAGCTGTAACATCAGCTCAGATGCACAGATGTGTTTCTGATGTAGCATTTCTGTTGGTCTCTGCAGCTCACGAAGGACCCGTCTTCTCTCTCCTGTCCACCGACTGCCACCTGCTGAGTGCCGGGAATGGAGAGATCAGTGCCTGGAGCTGGACAGAGCTCATCAAGAAGGTGAAAAGCACAATACAGTTAGACCTGCTAATATATAAAAGTGATTTCCAGCCTCATAATGAAGCTTCACACCAGCCATCGAGAAAATGTCTGAGAGACTACACACTTAACAAATGAAAGTGAAAGTTTTTTTTTTTTATGATACTACATTTTCCAAACCAGCTGAGATAAGACACTGGTAATAATTATGCCGAAAATGAAACCAGAAGAAGCCAGGTTTCATCTTCAGCATCATTAATACCAGGTTTTATCCTTGGCATTATTATTACCAGTTGGTCTTATTTCAACTGGTTTGATGACTTTTTTGTTTGTGTACATCTGCCTTAATATTTGTTTGATATTTGAGTTCTTTTCTCCTCCAGAATGTAAAGCCTCTGTGGACAAAAAGACCCAACTACAAGTGAGGAGCAGCTTGAGTGAATTCTGTTCATATAAATCCTGATCTGATCAATCAACTTTTCACAATTTCAACTCACTTTTAAACTCATTAGTTTCACTTATTTTCTATTTATGTGTGTATGTTTGTATGTTCAGATCCAGTCTGGAGATCCCAGAGATCAACTCAATGGTCATCAGTCCCACAGTGAGCAGATCTCACTTAATATTTTCACATGAAAATGTTGATGAACAACAAATGCTGATATTTGTTTTGTAAGACTGAACAGAATGTGTATCTGTGTTTCAGGACAACAGTCTGATCATCGGAGGAGGCGACAACAATGTCCACATCCTGGACCTGGAGCATGGAGTCTTCAAGGTTTTTTACTATTCACTATAACACAGCCAAAAGCAATGAGCTCACAATGTTATATCATCTGATATTCACTTTGTTATGAATTTTATTTTGGGATAAAAGTGGTAATATTTCGTAAAAAATATCATATTTTGAAATATTATTATATTTTGAGAGGAAAAAGTCAAAATTTGTAAGGTTTAAATGAATTGAAGTTGAATGAAAAAAATTGACAATGAATTTGTTATAAAAACGTCTGTGTAGATTATCATTCATCCAGGTCATTGTAGTGTCAAAGGAGTTACTTGTAAGCAACTGGACTTCTTCTTGTAGCTTGAAGACATTTTACCACCTATCCAGGCAGCTTCTTGAGTTCTGGCTTGATGCTGGAAACCAGGAGCTTATATCTCTGGATCATTGATCATGGTCGCATAAGTCACACTTCAAGGTGTGAAGTGGAGTGACAGTCGTGGTTACATGATCCAGAGAATGAGTCCTGCTCTGATGGTGAAGAGCAGTTAAACTTCCTGGGATGAGATCTCAAGGCAGGATGGTATGTAGCAGATAGATTATGACGTAACCCACCTCCTCTGTTCAAAGTCAGTCTTTCTAAATGGACACTCCCTTCACTCCCCTTTCAAACCACCTGTCCTCATTGTCTAAGATGTGAACATCCATGTCTTTAAAGGAGTGTCCCTTTTCCTTTGGATGTAGATGTACTGCTGAGTCCTGTCCTAATGTGGTGGCTCTCCTATGTTGTGCCATGCGTTTGCACAGTGGTTGTTTGGTTTCTCCAATATATAAATCCGGGCACTCACCAGTCTCCAAAACACAAGAAACCAAAACACAGACGGACAACAAGCAAAACAGAAGGAAACATGTAGTAGTTCCATACATATCCGGTCTCTCTGAAAAACTGAGAAGAATCTTCAGCAAACCCTACATCCCTGTTTATTTTCAGCCTGGCAACACCCTCAGACAGAGACTGGTCCACCCCAAGGACAAAACTCCAAGACAAAACCTCAACAATGTGGTTTATGCTGTACAACGCAGTGAAGAGTGCCTGGATTTATGTATTGGAGAAACCAAACAACCACTGTGCAAACGCATGGCACAACACAGGAGAGCCACCACGTCAGGACAGGATCCAGCATCAAGCCAGAACTGAAGAAGCTGCCTGGACAGGCGGTAAAACATCTTCAAGCTACAAGAAGAAGTCCAGTTGCTTACAAGTAACTCCTATCAGAATGTCTTTAATGCAGCATCGGATCATCTTCAACTCATTAAAATTTCATCACAAAGTCTTCAGAACATCCTCAATATGTCATTAGAATATTTTCAACACATCATTATAACGACTTCTGAACGTCTTTAGCAGAGTGATGTAACTTTCTGGCTGAAGTTCTGCTGAGATACTCAAAGGAAGCTGTGGACTTGGTTTTAATTCTCTTTCTTCTGTCTGCAGTCGGTGCTTCAGGGACACACTGACTACGTCCACTGTGTGACTGTGAGAGAGAGGGAGGGGGAGATCCTGTCGGGGGGGGAGGATGGAGCCGTGAGGATCTGGGGTGAGTGACTCATCAGAGAAGAAGGAAAAAAAAACATCTTGGATAACAGAGAAGAAAAAATAATGTGTGTGTGTGTGTGTGTGTGTGTGTGTGTGTGTGTGTGTGTGTGTGTGTGTGTGTGTGTGTGTGTGTGTGTGTGTGTGTGTGTGTGTGTGTGTGTGTGTGTGTGTGTGTGTGTGTGTGTGTGTGTGTGTGTGTGTGTGTGTGTGTGTGTGTGTGTGTGTGTGTGTGTGTGTGTGTGTGTGTGTGTGTGTGTGTGTGTGTGTGTGTGTGTGTGTAGACTGCAGAATGGGTCAGTCTGTTCACTGCATCGAAGTCTACAAATATGAGGTGAGGCTCATTTATGATTTTATATTGTTCATATGTTTAAAGTTTTACTTTACAATTTACAGTTTTTAACTATACAAAAAAACAACAAAGATACAAGGGAAAAGGGCTGGCAGAGGTATAAATTTACTTAAATATACTATCGAGAAAGACGACATCCGGCATTGGGCCAAGAATTGGCCCTAAATTCACTCAAAACTGTTTTGTTTGCTGGAATTGAGTCGCAACGGTGGGTGTAGTGGCAGACTTCCGAGTTAAGAGAATGCATTTCTTAGTGACCGCAATCCCTAGATGCAGAGCAACCTGTGTGTCATGCAATGGATTATCAGTTTCTGTGGAGCATCCAATGATAGCCAAGTCATGGTTATAATGACTTTGAAGTAAGCTTTTGACAGCTGATTTTTGGAACACAGATGCACTAATGAACCCTTAGCCACATGGTACTTATCACATACAGGGGACACAGATGGGAAAATATGATTTAGCTTTATTTTTAAGTAATTCAATCTGCGAAGCACCTTACACTGAATTAACCTGTAGTGTGAGTTATTAGATTAATAATGGACCAGAGATGGTGTTATCTCCCAGTGTTCTGCAGATATAGCCAGTTTAAGCCTTTGGCTTAAGCTTCCCTGATGAAATCAGAGGGAACTGGAGCTGAAGGGTCTAATGAAAAGGTTGGATAATGGGGGTAGAATTACAATGTGGCCAGTTCTCCTTAACCTCGTGTCTGATTTGGAGGTAGCGAAAGAAGTGAGAATTTAGAAGATTACATTTATTGATTAGCTGAGCAAATTAAGCTAAATTTTGTAATATCCCTCTCTCTCTAGAACACCCCATCTAATCAAATACACTGGCAATCTTTTCTTTGATTTCGGATTTGCAAGGAATTGAATTAGTTTTGCTACTGGGGTGGGATGAGAAACAAAAGAGCAGGAAGAAAGGACAGCTGCAGCCACAG
Organism: Eupleurogrammus muticus; assembly: GCA_036785175.1. NCBI lineage: Eukaryota > Metazoa > Chordata > Actinopteri > Scombriformes > Trichiuridae > Eupleurogrammus > Eupleurogrammus muticus. Next base: position 24,009,431 of record JAYKQN010000011.1, on the reverse strand, counting down.
AGGACTCACCTCAGCTTGAACACTTCCATTTTTCCAGTAGTAGTGTTAAAAAAAACAGGAAATTTCAAAAAACACTTTCTAGAAAGTTTTTGAAGGTGAGTCTTCAATATCCTGTTTGACTTACACACAAAAGACAATACAAAAGCTTCTTTAGAAGTAAAGACTCATTTAAATCTATAGACGGGTTCCCAGAAAAGTAACAAAATCTTGAGTAGACTCACCATTTAGATTGCATTCACTATTTACTAACCTTTTTTAATATTTTTTTTAGCAATTTGTCATGTCAAGCTTATTTATGTTCCAAGAAAACATATTCTATGTTGAAATAAGTTCATGTTAAAAACAAAAAAGAGAGAATAAGCCTATGATTCTTATGGTTAAGTTAACAAGTTTAAATAAAAGGATTTTTATATAATAGCCATTATGCTCTACTTTTGGATAACCATCAAATGATAATGTATGAGGGGATACTTGTGGTGTGACAAGAAGTCAGGGGTACTCAAGCCAGAAAAGGTTGGGAAACACTGCCCCCACCCAAAGTTTGAAGCATAGTAATCCTTATCCACATCTGTATTTGCCAGTCCAAAAAAAAGGCCACCTCTGTCTAGCCGCCTCGCATTCGCCAATATTTTAAGGGAAAATTGGATTGAGCAATGAAAACCAAAACTGCTAAGGTAAAAGTCTGCTCAAAACACATCTAGACTCTTGTCTACAGTGGGGAAAATAAGTATTTGCTGCTATTTTGCTATTTCTCCCACTTAGAAATCATGGAGGGGTCTGAAATTTTCATCGTAGGTGCATGTCCACTGTGAGAGAGAGAAACTAAAAAAAAAAAATCCAGAAATCACAATGCATGATTTTTTAATGATTTATTTGTGTGACATAGCGGCAAATAAGTATTTGAACACCTGAGAAAATGAATGTTAATATTTGGTACAGTAGCCTTTGTTTGCTATTACAGAGGTCAAACGTTTCCTGTAGTTTTTCACCGGGTTTGCACATACTGCAGGAGGGATCCTGGCCCACTCCTCCACACAGATCTTCTCTAGATCAGTCAGGTTTCTGGGCTGTCGCTGAGAAACACAGAGTTTGAGCTCCCTCCAGAGATTTTCGATTGGGTTCAGGTCTGGAGACTGGCTGGGCCATGCTAGAACCTTGATATGCTTCTTACGGAGCCAGTCCTTGGTTTTCCTGCCTGTGTGCTTTGGGTCGTTGTCGTGTTGGAAGACCCAGCCACGACCCATCTTCAATGCTCTCGTGGTGTATTGCTGCACCCAAGTAAATTGTTTAAGCAGACAACTGGAAGAACACTAATGCAGATATGCAGAACACGTAACTTGTATTTTATTCTTTCAGTAGACCACACTGTACATTTGCTCTACTACTTGGCAGGTGTCCTAGAGAGAGGGCGTGCCCTGGTGGTGCAGTACCTCTTGTACCTCGACTAACAGCCAATGAGAACTCAGTATTAACCAGTACCAAAATAAAAGTATATCAAAAACTATTCCTGTGTGTTGGAACACCACAGCTCCTCCCCTGTAAATCATAACCTCTTTCTTTTATATACTTCATTTCTTTTATATCCTTAACAAGGTACCTTTTTTCTTGAACTCGTAACATACATGAAATCATACCATACATACTCATTACATCAGATTTCTTTTCCATTTTTTTTTTCAACATCAAGTCCTTAGTTACAAGTTCAGTCTGTTTGGAGGACGCCTGTTTCTCACAGGACGTGTACAGCGTTCCACCACGGGCACTGGTGACTGTACTGTGGGTTTCGCTTCCACAGCCACTGGCATAGGCTGTTTCGTGTCAGCCTCTGCATCAGATTCCTCAAAGTCCAAAACTGCACAAGAATCATCTTGTGTCAACTGAGCAGGATTTACCTTAGTACTCAACATTTGGTTTACATGTCTTTTCACACATTTTCCATTTACTTCAACATTGTAAGTCACAGGACCCAACATTTCACGAATGACACCATTCAACCATTTCTCCCCTCCCCTGTAATTCTTTACTAGAACCTGCTGTCCAACAGTAAAAGACCTAACACGAGGAAGGCTTGGTTCTGTCTCAGTTTGCATTCTTTGGGAAAACTCAGGTTAAATTAGAGATAACCGGGTCGCACCTGTCTCCTTAGAAACAGCTCAGATGGCCTCTTGCCTGTGGTTGTGTGGGGTGTGTTTCTGTAACCAAACACAAAATTAGCTACACAATGTTCCAATGTCATACCACCCATTGCTCTGTTCTTTGCAAGTGATTTCTTAAGATTCTGTACTAGTCTCTCAGCCAAACCATTACTTGCAGGGTGATATGCAGGTGAAGTAATGTGTTTCACTCCATTCTTAATAAGAAAAGATTTAAATTCTTGTGACACAAACTGAGGTCTGTTGTCTGTAAATACCTCCTTTGGTAACCCATAAGCAGAAAACAAGGATCTCAGTGCTTTAATTGTTTTTGCTGATGTAGTAGTGTGCATAGGAATTATCTCAGGCCATCTAGCATAAGCATCCATCACTACTTAAAACATCTGCTTGTGGTCCTCAGCAAAATCAAGATGTATTCTCTCCCAGGGAGAAGAAGACCATTTCCATGTACAGTGGGGAAAATAAGTATTTGAACACCATGCTATTTTGCTATTTCTCCCACTTAGAAATCATGGAGGGGTCCGAAATTGTCATCGTAGGTGCATGTCCACTGTGAGAGAGATAAACTAAAAAGAAAAATCCAGAAATCACAATGCATGATTTTTTAATGATTTAGATGTGTGATATAGTGGCAAATAAGTATTTGAACACCTGAGAAAATGAATGTTAATATTTGGTACAGTAGCCTTTGTTTGCTATTACAGAGGTCAAACGTTTCCTGTAGTTTTTCACCAGGTTTGCACATACTACAGGAGGGATCCTGGCCCACTCCTACACACAGATCTTCTCTAGATCAGTCAGGTTTCTGGGCTATCGCTGAGAAACACAGAGTTTGAGCTCCCTCCAAAGATTTTTGATTGGGTTCAGGTCTGGAGACTGGCTGGGCCATGCTAGAACCTTGATATGCTTCTTACGGAGCCAGTCCTTGGTTTTCCTGGCTGTGTGCTTTGGGTCGTTGTCGTGTTGGAAGACCCAGCCACGACCCATCTTCAATGCTCTGACTGAGGGAAGGAGGTTGTTCCCCAAAATCTCACAATACACGGCCCCAGTCATCCTCTCTTTAATGCAGTGCACTCGTCCTGTCCCATGTGCAATAACACCCCCAAAGCATGATGCTACCACCCCCATGCTTCACAGTAGGGATGGTGTTCTTCGGATTGTACTCTTCATTCCTCTTTTTCCAAACACGCTTAGTGGAATTATGAGCATAAAGTTCTATTTTGGTCTCATCTGACCACAAAACATTCTCCCATGACTCCTCTGTATCATCCAAATGGTCATATGCAAACTTAAGACGGGCCTTGACATGTGCTGATTTAAGCAGGGGAACCTTTTGTGCCATGCATGATTTCAAATCATGACGTCTTAGTGTATTACCTACAGTAACCTTGGAAACGTTGGTCCCAGTTCTTTTCAGGTCATTGACCAACTCCTGTCGTGTAGTTCCGGGCTGATTCCTCACCTTTCTTAGAATCATTGAGACCCCACGAGGTGATATCTTGCATGGGGCTCCACTCCGATTGAGATTGACCGTCATGTTTAGCTTCTTCCATTTTCTAATGATTGCTCCAACAGTGGACCTTTTTTCACCAAGCTGCTTGGCAATTGCTCCGTAGCCCTTTCCAGCCTTGTGGAGGTGTACAATTTTCTCTCTTGTGTCGTTGGACAGCTCTTTGGTCTTCGCCATGTTACAAGTTAAAGTCTTGCTGATTGTATGGGGTGGACAGGTGTCTTTATGCAGCTAACGACTTCAAACAGGTGCATCTGATGAAGGATGATACATGGAGTGCAGGTGGACTTCTAATGGGCGGACTAACAGGTCCTTCAGGGTCAGAATTCTAGATGACACACAGGTGTTCAAATACTTATTTGCCGCTATATCACACAAATAAATCATTAAAAATCATGCATTGCGATTTCTGGATTTTTCTTTTTAGTTTATCTCTCTCACAGTGGACATGCACCTACGATGACAATTTCAGACCCCTCGATGATTTCTAAGTGGGAGAAATAGCAAAATAGCAGGGTGTTCAAATACTTATTTTCCCCCACTGTATGTTTGGAAGAGTGAGCTTTCATAGTTTCTGATCAACTGAGGATGTAAAGGATTCTCCTTTTCTCTCAGCAGCTGCAGAACATTACAGAAGCTCTGTCTCTGTCACTCCGTCACTTCTGCAGTGTAGTCTCGGAAGATTAGGATTTGGTCGCATTAGTATTTCATTGAACTCTGCCTCCCCAGCTGCAGAATCTTATCTTCCTCCTGCGTTAGATGCATTCAAGCGATTATCATGCAGGGTCTGGATCTTTCTGATGGTTTGGGCTGTCATTGACAACTGGTAGCTGCACCCCAGCAGCCTAGGAATGAGGTTGGAGACAAACTTGGATGCTCTCCCTTTCTTCTCAATCCTCTGGGATGCCAGCAATTCTTATGTTTTTGCGCCTGGATCTCCCTTAAAGACCTGAGGGTCGGGCCTGCAGATTTTTAAATTTCCTGCCACAGTTGAGTGACTGATGTTTCCACCGATTGGATAAAGTATCCCAGACTAAGTCTCGTTTAGCTCCTGCTGGCCAGACAAAACCGAGTGTAGTTTTACCAGATATACACTCACTGGCCACTTTATTAAGTACACCATGCTAGTAATGGGTTGGACCCCATTTTGCCTTCAGAACTACCTCAATTCTTTGTGGCATAGATTCAACAAGGTGCTGGAAGCATTCCTCAGAGAGTTTGGTCCAGTTTGGCTGCACATCCATGATGCGAATCACCTGTTCCACCACATCCCAAAGATGCTCTATTGGATTGAGATCTGGTGACTGTGGAGGCCATTTGAGTACAGTGAACTCATTGTCATGTTCAAGAAACCAGTCTGAGATGATTCCAGCTTTATGACATGGCGCACTATCCTGCTGAAAGTAGCCATCAGAAGTTGGGTACATTGTAGTCATAAAGGGATGGACATGGTCAGCAACAATACTCAGGTAGGCTGTGGCGTTGCAACGATGCAATTGGTACCAAGGGGCCCAAAGAGTGCCAAGAAAATATTCCCCACACCATTACACCACCACCACCACCAGCCTGAATCGTTGATACAAGGCAGGATGGATCCATGCTTTCATGTTGTTGACGCCAAATTCTGACCCTACCATCCGAATGTCGCAGCAGAAATTGAGACTCATCAGACAATGCAACGTTTTTCCAATCTTCTATTGTCCAATTTCGATGAGCTTGTGCAAATTGTAGCCTCAGTTTCCTGTCTTTCTTTCCCCAGTTTGTCTTGACCATGTCTACATGCCTAAATGCACTGAGTTGCCGCCATGTGATTGGCGAAATTAAGTGTTAACGAGCAGTTGGACAGGTGTACCTAATATAGTGGCCGGTGAGTGTATATGCATTCCAGTTAGTGGTAGTGTTAAAAAAAAGAACTAAATGAAAAGTGAGCCAATTGTGAAAAAAAAAAAGGGTTTAAAACAAAAAAGTTAGATTTGGCCTGCTGCGAGGAGCTCTAAAAACATGTCTACAATGCTCTCATCTCACTGGCACTAAGCTGAAGTTTATCATCCTTGTTCATGTTATTTTGTTCTTTTTTGTAGGAGATATTTTAAAGAAACATCACTGATACAATGTTCTTGCTTCAACTATTTTCTTTTATTTTCATAGTGTAAAAGGAGTTTGTATTCAAGACGTTCAATGAAGGTTGGAATTGTTCTAATGAGGTGTGACAGCTGCTGAGTGCAGAACCAGCTTTAGCTGGGTTTCCCAATTCTGTTTTTGTTATTGTTGGGATGTTGGCTGTTAGCATTTGCCTCATAATGTCATGTCTTTCTCTCAGAATTGTGCTCGGCCTCAGTATGGGAAATGGATCAGCTGTTTGACAACGGACTCTGATTGGATGGTAAGAAGACAGATAGAGTTCAGGTTCTCCTCAAAAAATTATTGATAGTTGTGAGAGCTGTGAAACAAGTGAACATGTTCACAAACAGAAATATACTGTCATGGAAAACCGCAGGAATTTCCATCACCTCTAGTGTTTTCGAGAAACATTGATCAGAAACATTATTGAGTATTGATCATGTGTCTGTATGCAGCTTTGTGGTGGAGGACCTTCTCTGTCTCTATGGCATCTCCGTTCTCTGTCTCCCACCTCCATCTTCCCTGTGAGTGGCTCCCAGAGACACGCAAGCTTCCACCAGGACATGGTAAGTGTGTGTATGTCTGCGCATGCACATACAACTCAAAATGTGTGTGTAACTGTCAACTGAGTGTGTGACAAGCGTCATCTTGACAAGTAATGTAGTTTCTACATTGACTTATAATGGTCCTGTTCATGAGATGATGCTACACTACGGTAATCGCAGCACATGGTGGGTCTAAATGTAATATTTGTGTTTTTTTTGCATCTCATGCATGAACACACATGAAGGAAATTTTTGTCACAATGCATGTGGATATGACGTATACATGTTACTTTACACAAAACAAACACAGCACTTGTGTGTCCTCATCTGTCTGCCACTGTTTGGAAAAAAAATGTTATTAAGCATTCACACATACATGCTTTCACAGTTTCTGATGCTTTGCAACAGAAAGTGGATCTTCATGCTGCACAGCAGTCATCACATAGTTTTTTCATGTTCTATTTTTATCCAGAAGACGGCGCTACACACACTAGTGATGGAGTAATTCTCTAAATCAGGTAGACTACAACTATTCATATTATACAGCTATTCAGCATTTCATAGCTTATATATTTTTTAATAGTTTTTTATCTTCTTCAGCTTTATTTTATTTTATTATTTTATTTTATATCTCTTTATCTGTAAAGCTGCAGTAACAGACAAATTTCCCTGTTGTGGGATCAATAAAGTTTTATCTTGTCTTATCTTATCTCATATATGTGAATATATGACTGCAGGCCAATTATAAATTAAATGAAAATAGAGTCAAGTGCCTAGTCATTTGATATCATAGGAGGAGGTCCTTTTTATAACTACTGGTTCATATCTCTCTCTCTATGCTTCTCAGAGATCTAAAATCAGAGGTGGACTAGTAAAATACTAAATCAGGGGTGTAAAAGTCAAATGGACATGGGGGCTAAATGAAAAATTTAGGAACAAGCCAAGGGCCGGACTGATCGAATGTTCATTGAAAAAAATAAAATGACCGCATGTAGTCTAGTGATCCCCATTAAACAGACTGAAACCCTAAAAATAGTACTTATACACATATTAATAATTACTATATGATCAAATAAATAAATAATTTATCATGGCTCTGTTAGTAAATTTTAATTTTCAACAGGGACAAAAGCTTTATGTAAAAATCCCTAAAACATGAACATTAAATGAATGAAGCGGTATTATGCAAGGCACCATCAGTATTACTTCTCAGGGAAATAGCAAAAATGGCCTAAATTTACTTCGAAGAAATAAATAATAAAAGCAATTTTCTATAATTCACTCAACTGAAATATTTTAAAACAAATTGGATTGAATTACAATAATAGAGTGCAAAAATCTATTAACATGAGGAATGGGAAAGTCACATGTGGTGTGAAAACAAATAGTTCACTTTAAAACTTCAACTGAGTAAAAACTCTGAATACGTTGCACAGTAATGTTCACTTTTTTGAAGCTGTGGCTGTTACTTGGTGGTGTCTCTTCTTTTGAACAAGTTCATCAATGTCAGGGCTGATTTAGCGATCTCTTCTGTCTTGTCTCATGCTGCTATCCCAGATTAAACTCTTTCATCACCGCCACACTTTCTCCACACAAAAGTCACAGAGGTTCTCCAGCTACCTCCGTGAACATGTACTCAGATTCCCACCCTGTTTTAAAAGTCCGGTTCTCAGTGTCCACCTTCTGTTTTGCCATTTTTTAAGGGTAGGCTATCTGAAAGTTTTGAAGTGGTGCTAATGCCCGCTGATGAATAATGAAAGAAAGTGGCCTCCCGCTCGGAGCGCCACTGTTGAATTGTGGGAAATGTAGTGTGTTAGTGCGCATAAAGTACCTGGATGCTGCTGGCGTGCAGTTGCCTGCGGGCCAGTTATAATAATAAATGTATATAATACTGGGGGGCAGAAAAAACCCTCTTGCGGGCCTCATCAGGCCCCCGGGCCTTGACTGTGACATTTGTACAAAATATTTGTTCTTGGATACAAGTATGGCTAGATTTTTCTTTTTTAACATTCAGCTGTAGCTTTATTCATCATCACCTGTAAGACACTAAACAATCAGTAACACTTGATGTTGAGTTTATAACACACAGCAGCCATCATAAATTGCACATTAACCTACATTACTGTTCAATGAGACATGACTCAACATTCATACCAAATCCTTTCATGAAAGTGGAAGACAATTTTTCAAAATAAAAGTCACAAAATTGCAAAGCAGCATTAAGAAGGAAACTAGCCTACATTAAGCTGAACTACTACTTTTATTATTAATTGAAAATATAATTGAAACGCAGGTTTGACTCAGCTGTCCATCTCTTCACTGTGCTCACTACAGGCTTTCCTTAATTTAACTTCTGCATATAGTTTAGGATGAGATGAATCATGGAGTGGTCAGAGAGTAATAAGAGTCCTTTAAAACTATTGATCTAGTTTGTTAGCATCCCTGGTGGGACACTGTCTTATCTTTCTCTAGTTTGGGAGGTCTTGATGAGGTTTGCTATAATAAAGACCCCAAGAATAATGAGCAGGGCGTCTGAACATTTTATTTCCCATCTTTTACCTGGACAGCCAGGTATTGCAGTGCCTCCATTAGACAGTCTTGAGGTAGAATGTAAATATTGAATAGGATGAGGGAGGAGATCTTCCACAGCAAATAAAATGGTTTTCGGTTTATAGAAAGAGACTCAAGGGGAGGGTTACATGATTGCTTTAACACTTACGTCTTTACACCAAACTTTGTTGGGGGGGAAAAAAGCACATTCCGTGTCCTCTCTTCTTTCTCGAGAACTCCATGATGCAGTCCACTCTGTTAAGCTGAAAGCTCAGCAGCTGGGAAAGGGACACAGGGGGGCACAGAGCAGCAGAGTGTTGAAAGTCTGGCTTTTTGGGGGTTAGGAGCTGCAGTTGGTCTAGTTAATTGCCGCTCCCGCAGCCTAACAAACGCTCCTGAGTACTGTAGTGTGCATACTTCATATGTATGTGAGCATGTGACAAAAGAGAGTTTGCAGCTCTATGATTAAAGCATTGGAGCTACAATATAAAATTTCCTTCCACAAATATTTGAGCAGCATTGTAATGAAGAGACATAATTTCAGACATAGGGACCCAAGTCTAGCGCTGATAGAACCATGCCATTTTGTTAGAGACCCTTGTTTGACAAATAAATGAAACGAAATGAATATGTTAGAACTATCAATGTCTCCTCTCTTGCAGCCAGAATCTCATCTACTTTCAACCTCAGACTAACAAATTTCAGTTTCAAGATGAGTACATGATTGATTTCCCCACTTAACAATGTATATTGAACCAAAACTGCAACCACAAAACTTTGAATCAAACTGAACCATGGATTTTGTGACCCATCCCACCCCTAGTACATGTTTGTAGTAGTACATGCATGTTTTTTTCAAAAACATGTAAATGTTATGTGTTGACCCAGCGTGTTGTGCGATTACCGTGGTGCAGCAGAATCATCACATGTGAACACATGTATGACAGGAGGATGAGGTGAGTTGCTTTAATGCATTGTTGCATTAAAGCATGTGCTGGTGACATGCTTAGTTGATAGTTGCACATGCATTTTGAAATGTATAGACCTTTATACCATGCTTGTGTTAGCATGTTGTATAAGTCTCTTTCTCTTTGCTCTAGATCCTGGCTGTAGGTGAAGGTGCATTTGTCTCTCACTGTCTGCTGGGTGGAGAGGTGAAGTCTCAGATCCCCTGCACACCTCAGAGCCTGAACACCCTGCAGCTCAACAACAACAGCTCCGAGCACCGAGTGAGTCAGCAAATGCACCGCCCCCCCTGCATCTCATCACAAACCTGATCAGATCAATAACAGCGTTTCCCGCAGTGCTTTATAGGCAAGGAGGCTCACCTCTTCAACAAATTCCCCTGCCTTAACTAGGTCCCTCTGGGAGGAAAAAATACAGCATCCCAGCACACATAGTATTGTAACATCTCTCAAACTGGCACAATAAAGTATTAGTGGGTTTAGCTGCTACTTTCGTCACTCTCGTTAACACAGACTTCTGTGGCCATAGTCAACAACAAAAAGAACAAACTTTCTTCTTTCAGAAATGCCCAGGTTGTTCATCAATGCACCACCCTCTCCCACCATCACCAGGTCACCACCTCAACTAATAAATTTCTGTGGGAAACCCTAAATAACCTGACCGACGCATCCGAAAGCCACATTATGTAGAGGAGGATATTTACAGAGTAGTTATAATATTGCAACTCACAGAGAACATATGGTAAATGGCCTGCATTTATATATTTATATAACGCCTTTCTAGTCTTCTCGAATTGCTTTACACCCCAAGTGTCCATTCACACACTCTGATAGCGGTGGCGATACACAAAACCACCCAAACAGCAGGAAACCATTCATACAAATCAAATACTACCATTCATACAAAGCAAGTCAGGGTTAAGTATCTTGCCCAAGAACAGGATAATATGCTCAGAGGAGCCGGGAATCGAACCACCAATCTTCCAACTGGTGGACGACTGCTCTGGACGATTGAGCTACAGCCACCCTGCCCTGAACAGAGTTAGACAGATGGTCATACACTCAGTCTCATATTCAGTAGGAATATTATACAGTTCTGAGCACAGCAAAATATGCACATGGGGGGACATTTGTATCCTTTAGAATCATAATGATAAAATACAGTTCTCTTGTTTTGACAATGTACTGTGTCAAACAGGAAAAACAACTCATACACAAATTCTAGAAGCCATAAAAATACAGCTCCTTCCCTTGACTCTGTGAGGGGAAAAATATTCTCTCCAACAGTAACAGCATTACTGCTGAAACTAAAAGTTCTCTTCTGTCACTACCCGAATGCCTCATTTCAAAAGTTCTGTGTTTTAGGTTCTGACAGTCGGAGGCAGCAGCAACCACATCGATGTGTTCACCAACCTGTCCTACAGAGCCTTCTCCCTGAGCTTCTGACACACACAAACACACACACACACACACACGTTTGTCATGTGTCACATAACAGTTTTTTGTAGCGTTTTCTTTCATGATGAATAAAATATTTTTCTCATTTTATAGAAACTCAAGAGCTTTCTGTTGCTTTAATATTTTTCAGTCATTTAGTAACAGACTATTTAAAAAGTCAATTCAGGCGATCAGTTTTCTGATATTTAATAGAGTTGATAGCTCCCTTCCCTACCAATTCCTATGATTTGGAGTAAAAATTAAATAATTTTGATCTGACACTTTTCACTCCACAGTGTACAGGACTGAAAACTTCATTTGAAATGTTGAGTTTTTAGCTAGAGTGAGAGCCAAAACCTGGTCTCAAGAACTTGATGAAACTGCTCTAGTTCTTCTTGACGTGATATGCAGAAGCAAGTTGCTTCCCCTTCAACTGTTTCAACACGTGTAAAAACAGGTGTCATGTTAAGTTAGAGCCTTTGTCACTCTGAATCACACATGGAGTACCAAAGATGGAAATAAACCTTCTCAACGTTTAAAATATCAACCTTGCAGAAATGGAACACAATGGATATGCTGCAGGATAGCTTGTCAGTTGACACATTATAGTAAACGGGTAAGAGCTACCAGACTTTGAACATTTAATTGTTGACCCTTACCAACATCAAACTAAGCAGTCACATTCCTGATTCTACTAATGAAGTTTTCAGCAGGAGCTCTAAAGTTTGATTAGTAAAATCAGGTGTGTGACTGCAAAAAAAGCCTGCGATTACCCTTGATTATAACAAAACCATGTGGAGTGGACAAACTCGACAGGCTGACTGCCACCTATACCTATGACCAATGGTTGTCTTGTACACCATCCTTGATGTTTCTGCATACAATGCATGTATTGTGGACTCATTGGCTGAAGGGAATGGCTGCCCCAAACCCCAGATGCTGCAGCCTTAGCCAAACAGCTAGGGATCTCCCTCACGCTATCAGCGACATATAGAGCATTAGCAGCATTGTGCTCAGCCAGCCCTACTTCAACACTAACCAGGGCAGCCACAGCCACAACCCTCGTGTATCTCTATTCTTATTTTGTTTTTTTTTATAAAAAATATAAAATAAATACTTTTTAGCTTTTTTTCTTTCGAGTAAATAATATGGGTCGAAATTCAACTGTAACACCATAGATGTTACTATAGTTAACTATATTAAAATGAAAAAAGACATGTGTTCTAACCCTCAAGAATAGGTTACACAACAATTTTTTGTTTATATATATGATTCTATTGATGTTCATTTTACCATTTTTTTTATTGAAATCGAGGGGTACAATGACAAAAAAGGGTCAGAGACTCACACCAAAAGCATACAAACCAATATTTTCATGGAATCCTGACAACATAACCAACAAGTGAGAAAGAAATTGGTTGATGGATAATTGTTTTAGTGTATTTTACAGCAAATTTAAAACATGGGTCAAAACCATTCCTTTAACATAAGGAACGGTAACAGCAAACTAACACAAGAGGAAGGCTAGTGGACCCTCCAGGATCAGGATTATTGACCCCTGATGCATCACATAGGACATGTTCCACCTGTCGAGACACATTAAGAAGTCCTAGTCCAACAGAAAATAAGCCATCTTAAATCAAGTGATTATCACACAGACTTCAAATTGACTCCGAATCATCCTCAGACATCAGAAATTCTGAAAAGCATTTTCCTGGGTCACCTGATGGTTAAGTGGTTAGGGCACAGACAACATGGGCAAACATGCCCTGAGCAGTGACCTTCCCAGTTTGAATTTTGCTGTGTCACTCTCCTGCTATCTTTCCCCCTCATAAATACTTACAGTGGGGAAAATAAGTATTTGAACACCCTGCTATTTTGCTATTTCCTCCACTTAGAAATCATGGAGGGGTTCTGAAATTTCAGACCCCTCCATGATTTCTAAGTGGGAGAAATAGCAAAATAGCAGGGTGTTCAAATACTTTTTTTCCCCACTGTACATACATACATACACATACACACATATTTACCTATTTGCGCATATCCATGCACATAAACACTGTACATAGATAGCTAATGCATACTTAAGGTGTGTGTAGAGTAAAGTGACAAGTTGAGGAAAAGTGACTACAGTGAGATTTATGTTTATCTTATGTTATAAAGTCTTATTGCTGTCGGGATGAATGATCTGCGGAAGCGCTCCTCCTCGCAGCGAGGGCGATTGAGTCTCTGGCTGAAGGAGCTGCTCAGTGCAACCACCACCCCATGCAGAGGGTGATGGGGGTTGTCCATGATGGATGTCAGCTTTGCCAACATCCTCCTCTCTCCCACCACCACCACCGACTCCAGAGGACATCCCAGTACAGAGCTAGACCTTCGCACCAGTTTGTCAATTTTCCTTCTGTCCCTGTCTGTGCATCTGCCCCCCCCAGCAGACCACTGCGTAGAAAAGGGCAGATGCTAAAAAGGAGAGGGGTCACACACACAGACACACACACACAGTAATAACGGTCAATAATGTTTACAGGGTAATCAACATTCTTCCTTTATGACCTAGCTCTAGGACACAACAAACAGATCAACACAGTTCGAAAGGTCCTCTTGCTTGAGTCACCTGCAGCAACTTCCCATCGCTGCAGCCATCCCCTTGGAATAACCCAGAGCATAGCAAGACACGCACATTTATACAGTCATGGTATGCAGTACAAAAAGTAAAAGAATGTAATAGAGTAAATATGAGATAACGTATCTAATTATTCCAACAAAGGTTTATTAACAGAAAAATGTAATGAAGGGAGAAAAACATCTTATTTATTAATGTTAGTCAGATATCTTCCTTGTTGTAGTGAATGAATCTAAATAAGAATTATAACATTACATGGTTATGTAATTATATGACACACATCATCAGAGCTGAAAAATAAAGTACAGGAAAAAATATTGAATCTGAAGTCCAGAGAGGCAGCTATTGAGTTGATTTGTTATCATCCATGTTAGAAGCCAAACTGGTTTAATGAGCCGTCCTGTGGCCTCTGAACTATGTTCAGCGCGTTTGCTAGTGTTTCTGAACTCATTTGTTTGTGTATTCAGTAATTATAAATAAAGCTTAAACAGCCTGGGCACATGTATTTTATTTTGATACAAATCTAAATCATGTTAATGTTTACCAGAGTTTGTTGTCTGTGGTTTATTGATAGACTACACTGTCAGTTGTGCAGAGGCTTTTTATAGTGGGGCAGCCAATGCTAAAAAAGCTCTTTAAGGTACACTTAAATATATGCTCAATGTGTTCAATTATAACCTTCTGCAAGATCCTAAAATATGACTGCTGTATTTACCTCTGTAAATAAATAATTTATAGTGTAATGCTGCAAATTCTACTTTTGATTCATATTTATATTCATATTTCATATTCATATGTAACATATTTGCACAGTAGTATTTCTTGCACTTTTGCTGGTCTTAGTTTAGATTTCATGTCTATCTGCATGTCTCCCTTAGGTTTTTCCACCTAAGGGGGTTCAAAGGTGTGTTGAAATTCAGCTTTTCAACTACAGGAGACAACTCATGATGCCTTATTTTTCTTTTTTTGGTAAACTTCTTATAGAATCCATAATTCAATATTCCATTTATATGTATGTCTACCAGAACAAATTCATACTTCTCCAGCAGGGGACAAAGAAAAAATTAATTATAAATTCTCACATAATGGTATAGTAGAGTAAGCATGAGATAGAAAGACTTTTGACAAACCTCTTTCTTCTATTGGATTATAATACATATTAAATAAATATATATATATATATATATATATATATACAATGAACAAATTTGGAGCATGAAGCAAAGGGGTTGATATAAGTGTTTTCACCTGACCTTGTGACCTAAGTTTCTTCTCCCAGAAATAGGACTTGAATTTTGCTAAACTTAACAGTCAAAGTCACTCAAACATATTCTGTGAACATCATCATGCACTTTCTGATATATGGTTGGTGGGTTCAGCAACAAAAATATTTCAGGAAGTCAAATATTTGAAATGAAACTTTATTTATTTATGATAGCAAAAAATACATTAACATATTAAAACCTTTAGAGTTTCCTTTTCTCTGTGTTTTTTAAACAATATCATATTGTCACTCCTCTGTGGTACAAAACAGACTTTATATCTCAAATGGAAGCAAATAACACAAACATGATGCATTCAGGGGCCAAAGATCAGGATAAATGACGGTTCTGTCCTGTTCGCTGGAAACACAGAAGTGCAAATGTTTAAAAAAAAAAAAAAAAAAAAGGTTTTGAGTCCATGTAAACACTTGGTATATTCCTCTGTGTGTGAGATGCTGCAACAAATGAGGTCAGGTGAGCAGTGGGCAGGGCTTCAGGCTGCTGATAGACAGGCCTGGCGAATGCTCTGAGCCCAGGTGTTCAGCAGCTCTGTTACTGAGTGTTTGTCTGGCAGCTGCAGCAGTTTGGACGTCATATTCCTGTGGACTGACTGCAGGAAGCTGTTTGCACCTGACAATCAGGAGAGACAGGAAGTCATGAGACTGGCAGGAGGGAGGAAATCATGTGATTGACAGGAGAGACAGGAAGTCATGAGACTGACAGGAGAGAGGAAATCATGTGATTGACAGGAGGGATGGGAAATCATGTGATGGACAAGAGAGATATCATGGATGATTATACACCTGGATACAGCACTGTGTCTCAACAGCAGCAGCTGATTTTTCCCCACTCAGGGTACTCTTGTGCCTCGCAAACATAAGACTGAGTTTTGGGACTAATGAGAAGCCTGAGGCTTGACTATGAGGGCTTGAACAAATGATCCCGTATAACGGGGGTTGGCAACCTGGGCTCTGGAGCCGCATGCTTTAGCGCTGCCCTGGTGGCTCCTTGGAGCTTTTTAAAAAATGTTTGAAAATGGAAAAAGATGGGAGAGATAAATATAATTTTTGTTTTCCAATGGTGTAAAAGTGTGTAGAATAAATTATAAATTTCAACAATCAACATTTCTGTCACATAGATTTGCGTCATAGCTTGTGACACACCTTTCTATCAGCAAAGACAGGGGAACACATTTTCAGTAGCACCCAGTACTACTGAGTACCCAGTTAGGGGTGAGAGAAAAAGTGTGATTGAATTACTTCTGGAGAAATTAGAGGAGTGCAAAAATAGATTTAAAAAGTGAATTGCATAGGCAAACACCACTACTGCTGCAAGTTGTGTTGCAACCAAAAAAATAAAATGCATGGAAAACAGTTCACTGTCTGATAACAGAATTAAGAATTAAAGGAGTAAGAACACAATCCTGTCACAGGCACATATTTACTAACAAAGTGGCTGTTTTTATAAAGCGGGATATTATTGTGTTTTGTCGCTCAGGTCCAAGGATAGCTGCGTTTGTTATGTCTCAAAAGAGAAGAGGATGCTGCTGTGTTTCACCCTTGCAGTGAATGCTTAGCATTTGCACAGAAATCAAACTTAAACTGTATTAATTTGATTTTATATATATTTTTAAAAGGCTGCCGTTTTATTTTTCTAAATGCAGGGCACTATTATCCAGATAAGGGGCACGTTATGTATGTTCCATTTTGATGTTTTTTTTTTAAATCATCAAAATAAAAATGACAGAAAAATCTGATTTCTTTATTGCATTTCTTTAATTTCATCAAAGCAATGAAACAATTAATTAATACTGTAATGAATTTAAACTTGAGGCTGCATTGTACAACAGAGTAGTCACGTGGTGCGTTATTCTCTACGGCACATGTGTCAAACTCAGGTCCTGGAGGGCCATGTCAGTGCAGGTTTTTGTTCCAACCAGGCAGTAACACAACTGATTCTACTAATCAACCAATATAGCTCTTGCTGAGGACCTTCATTAGACGGGTATGTGGATACATCTGTCCAGAAGGCAGGAATATCAGGCTTCTCAGGGTGCTTGGACCACACCAGCATGATCTAGCACCAGATCCAAAAGGCAAGACAGGAAAAAAGGAACCTCCATGCGATCTTCTTGGATCTTGTGAATGCCTTCGGCTCTGTGCTTCACAAGCTTCTCTGGACTGCCTTCATGTTTGTCAATATCCCGGACACCATCACCACCCTGCTGCTTCTGCTTCACTACACCTGAATTTACCACCTCCTGGCAGCACATGGAGGTAGGCATCATGGACGGATGTACCATATCTCCCCTGGCCTTCACTCTGGCAATGGAGGTTACTGACATTACCACTCTTACTACCACTGTCCCATGCACCAGGAAGTTACTCAAAAAACTCCAGAAAAACATCAGTTGGGCCCGCATGAAGATTAAACCATCCAAGTCACGCAGCATCTCTGTGGTGAAGAGAGTGCTGGCTGACCTACAGTTCTTCATCTGGACGATAGAGAAGCTGGAGAGAAGTCACAGAGAAAAGTCACAGTCTACATCAAAAAGTAGCTTGGACTCCCCTGCTGCCTCAGAACCATAGGGCTCTATGGAGACAATGCCCTCAAGTTGACTCTTAGCAGCCTCACAGAGGAGTTTAAGTGTGCCAAAACATGACTGCACAGGACCCTGAATGAATCCAAGGATCCAGCGATTAGGGAAAATGCACCAACTTTGGCTACTGGACGAAAGTGGATACCAGCAAGCGCAGTGAAGGAGGCAACAGCAGCTCTCAGACATGCTGACATTGTGGGAAACGTCCAGCAAGAAAGGGGAGGTCTTGGGCGAACAGCCAGCCACTCAGCCTGGAGAAGTGCCGCTGCACCGGCACGAAGGAAGATGGTGGTGGAGGAAGTGCGGCGGCAGGAGGAGGCAGCAAGGTGGGCTTAGGCAGCAAGGTGGGCCAAAGCAGTCACCCTTGGAAAACAAGACCGGTGGACACAGTGGGAAAGTGTCGAATTGGGGAAATTGAGCTGGACGTACTGTCTATGGATGCGAGAAGCCTGAGCTTTGCCATCAGAGCCACCTATGATGTCCTTCCAACACCAACTATTCTCCACCAATGGTGCGGCAAACATCCTGCATGCATCCAGTGTACCAAGCCAGCCTCCCTAAGACACATACTCACAGGGTGCAAAACCAGCCTCACCGGTACACTTATCCACAACCAAGTGTTGAAGGGCCTTGCTTTCACGCTGGAGGGAAAGCGAAGTAACATCAACACCCTGCCATGGCCAACAGCTAGTACCTCTTGGTGAACTGAACTTGTCCGTGAAGGGGCCATAGCCGCCAGGAAGGTCACTACACCATCAGAGAGAAGCCAGCTGTGCCTAGCATGTGACTCAAAGATGCTGGCAGATGTCGACAAACAGCTGGTGTTCCCCTCAGAGATTGCCACTACCACCCTGAGGCCTGACCTGGTGCTCTGGTCCCCTTCCTTAAAGAAGGTTTACATCATTGGGCTCACTGTACCTTGGGACGACTCCATAGAAGAGGCATACGAGCAAAAAAAACTGCGCTACTTCGAACTGGCTGCTGAAGCGCAACATCGTGGCTGGAATGCTGAAGTCCACCCCGTAGAGGTTGGGTGCAGAGGGTTTTTTTAAACATCCTGCACAAAACTTCTGAGGGACTTGGGGGGCAGGGGACAGAGCCAGGGCGCAGCCGTCAAAGCCATGTCAGAAGGAGCGGAAAGAAGCAGCCAGTGGCTATGGCTGAAGAGGAATGACCCTAATTGGGATCCCAAGTAACAGGACAAGAGGTAGTGCCTTGCCTCAGGGAATCGGACACCCCTGCTATGCATAGTGCCCCCCCGAGAGTTCTGCCACTAACAAACAAGGCAACTGCTGTGGCTAATTGGGCTTGGGACACAAGCTCAGGTCTGATCACCTGCAGCTGGCCGCCCCTGGAGAGGGTGTATAGTGTTAAAGGCCGAAACACCCCATGACCCACTGGAACACTACTGATGATGCGTACCCATATTTTTATACCATTATTACCCCAACCACTCACCTTTGGGTCCACCATTGCATGTGCCCGCACAAGAATAATAACATCACATTCTGTGTTTCTGGAAACTACATGCTTGTTCCACCTGCTTGTTTTACTGTTTATTTCACCTGTTAGAGTGAGTTTCACTGTGTGTGTTTCCACATATTTTGTGTGGATCACCACATATGCTACGTTATTGACATTGTTACTATGATCAGCTGATTTGTGCGCAGTTAAAGTTATAATACATTATTGGGTGAGACAGGAAGTCTTGGCTGGCAGGAGACAGAAAGTAATATGATTGATGAGAGAGAAAATCATGTGATGAACAGAGGAGAAAGGAAGTCATGTGACTGACAGGAAAGGGGATCTGATCTGTGCATGTGCATCCAGCTGAGTCCAGGATGCTTTCTTGACAGCCTCAGGGCGTGAGTTTGACTCACCGTACTGATCTCCGTCATCAGCCCAGTACGGACTCTGATCTGGATAATCAGCAGGAACGCTGAGCTGCAGAGGAGGGACGCTGGGAAGGTTCTTATCATCTGACAACAACAACAACAAAAACAGTCACGTTAAACATCAGCGGACTGAAATAAAAGATTCACAGGACTTCAGTTTTTAAATCTAGCATATTAACCACAAGTGAGAGGACAGCCATTGGAGAGACAGAGGACAGTCTCACCCAGCTTGCAGACGAGGTGCACTGTGCCGTTGTTGCTGCAGTATGAAGGATCCAGGTTGACCAGGAACTTGACATCGAGGCGAGCGACCTCGCCCTGAAGGATGTTGGGGATACTCTGCCGCTCGTCTTCCTCGTGCTTCCTCTTGCGACCCGAGACATTGGGACCTCTGAGGGACATCAAACCCTGTCACTCTACTGTAGCTTGTTGTTTTACAACAATAATAAGGATTACATGAATATGGGACAATGTCAAAAATGTCATGATGTAACCCTGAAAACTTGGTACCAGATAGTTAAGCTCTCATTAAAAGGTTTAAGAAAACAAAACAGAAGTTTTATTGTTTATCAGTTACACCAGTTGGTTTTGTAAAAAAACTAGCTACCCAACACATCCCCTATCCGCAGACCAGCCAAGTCCTCAGCTGATTTACTCCTATGATACATACAAGGATCAGGAACATGTTGCTGTTTTTTTTAACTTTAAGAAAATATTTCAGAATTTACACTGTGAATCAGATTTAGGTTTCCCACTTTTAAACATCTCCAAATATCCACTCTAAAAATTTAACAAAAAGGGCAAAATTTATTGTTTTTAATCTTCTCCATTAGAATTCTGTTTTTTAAATGTTTTTTGCTACTTTTACTGCATAATTCTTTAACTTATATCAGTTCATTTCATTAGTATAAATATCCAATAATCTTTATTAGCATTTGCACCATTTAAATGTTGTTTGAAACAGCCTCAAAATCAACTATTACCTAAATTCAGTATTAGTGTGACTGATCATATTTGTGCTCCAGTTTACCACACATGCGCTATTTTCATGCAAATGGTAAAATCATTATCTGCATTCATAGCATTACATTACTATCAAAACTCTGTTGTCCATTTGCTTCATTGGCGGAAGGATTGAGCAGCAAGTGCAAAGTAAGAAAATTACAGGAATTATCTCCCAAGGCTAAAAACTGACCGGTAAAACTAATGGAAAACATGAAATGTGTAGATTTCAAGTGTTGAGTTCAAAATGAAACACATGCAGACGTGACATACGTAATGGGCGGCCCGTGGATGGCAGTCATGGCGGGGGCAAAGGTGCGGTACAGAGAATGGTTGAAGACGGGTGAGCGGATGTTGGCCATCACAGCATCTAGCAGTGGCTGACACAAATACTGCTGCTTTGTGGCCACCGGCGGAGGAGGGGGAGTCGGCTGGAACAACAGAGAAACAATCAGACAAAAAATAAACAAATAAATAATAAGTCTTCTATAAAAGAAAAACTATATTTCAATCTTTTGAAAATGTCATGTTATTTCAATATACACCAAGATTGTTCCCAACCCTAAGTGTGTTTTTAAAGTGTAACATGTGTGGACTCACCACAGCCATGTCGTTCTTTAACTTCTCCAGTGCAATTTCACATTTCTGAAGCGTCTTCAGAGGACACCTGCAGGTTAGAGACAGGGACACGTTCCTGAGACATGATAGGAAAGTACATTTTCCACCATCAGAAAGAAACCTGAACAGGGCCAGAGCTGCGAACCAGGTCACCACAACAATATTTAAGATAAGGCTGCAACTAATGATGGTTTTCATTATCTAATATTTCAATATTATTCTGATTATATCATGTTTAACACAGCAAAACATCAAATCATCAACATTGAGAAACAAACAAAGCTAACTTCTAATTTTTGCTTTAAGGACTAAAATCTCAAATTACTCAATCATGCAAATCGTTCTAGCATCACTGAGACAGTTTGCTGTGACCTGCTAACATAGTCAGTTACTTTACCAGTGAATATTTTAGAGTCAGGGATGTTTTATCAGTCAAAACCCTTATATGTGTATGTTGTATGTCTTTTCACTTTTTGCAAGGGATGATGGGAAGCTGCATCATCGGAGTATCATCGGAGGTGACTCTACTGATCAGTTTCTAAGAGTCACATAACGGGGAAATAAACATTTAATTTGGGAACTTTCTAAGCCAGGCAAGCATTTCCACTGAAATGAAGGGTGGCCATTTTTCTGTCCGTTTTGCCTGTCCAAAAGACACACGTCACTGCGGCTACCTGGTATTCGGGTCTGTTAGGATGTTTAGCAGACTCTTCATCTTACTCAGGTCCTTCTTCCTGTCTAGGAGACAGCAGAAACAGACGACACAGGTGAGACAGCAGAGACAAGAGAGACAGGTGAGACAGAACAGACAGCAGAGACGAGTGAGACGGGAGAGACAGGTGAGATAGGAGAGCAGAGATACAGTATACAGTACCTAACATAAGTATTCACCCCCAAGGATGTTTTACCTTTGCTTTCATAAATCAAACATCAATAAAATTTGGCTTTTTTAACACAAAAAAGTATTGGAAAAAACTGTCTAATGTAAAGTGAAAACAGATTTTTACAAAGTAATAAAATATATATGAAGAAATATAATGCTTTGCATAATTATTTACACCCTTTTAAATGCAATGGTTTATTTTATTGACATTACTTTGTAGAAATCTGTTTTTAATTTGACAGAAGATTTTTCCAATAAATTTGAGTGTGCAAAAAAGCCAAATCTTATTGACCATAGTATATTTATGACAGCAGGGACAGGTGAGACAGCAGTGACAGGTGAGACAGGTGACATAGAGCCTGTGTTTGAACTTCCTGACCTTCATTCTTATCAATCTTGTTGATCATCCTGCGCAGAGGCTCAATGTATTTTGAGAGCTGTTTGAGTTTCTCCATGTACTGTTGGTCCTCTAGAGATGTGGCTGCAGGACTCATCACAGAGCTGGGGTTACCTGCAGAAAGGTGAGAACAAAGAGGATAGATGATAAATGAAAGCACAAAGATGAGAACAGAAAATGAGGGTGAGAACACTTTAGGACATGTGAGGAAAAAAAAGAGGACAAGAGGGGACAGAATTGTAACCTGGTGTGTTGAGCGGGCCAGGGGAGGGAACTCCATAGTTCTGGGGCGTCCTGGCATTGGCAGGGCTCTGTGAGGGCTGGGGGGACGGGCTGGGCTGGAAACCTCCCGGAGATGGTGTGGGACCAGAGCTGCAGACAAGGAAACGAAAAGTTTTTCATTCTGGACCGAATGATCAGGAGGAAAGTACCTGGCCAACAACTGTCCTACCTGACTGAGTTGGGCTGTGAGGATGGGGGCTGCGGGGATGGCTGGGGAGGGGGGGGCATCGACTGAGGGGTCTGCACCTGCACTGGAGATGGCGATGACATCATTGTATGCTGCTGTACCTGTGGAAGCAGGTGCAGACATCAGGTGTTTGATTTGGCCTTAAAGAGGTTTACTGTTTTCTAAAAACATTCAAACATCTAACACTGCAAAACATATATATCTTCACATTTAGAAATAAATAACTTGTTTTCAGTACAATTAGTTGAATATTGAGTAAAATTATTTTGACTTATCTTATTCCATCAGGAGATCATTTAACTTATTTCAAGTTTTTTTTACTTGATGTTTGTCAATTAATTTTTTAAAAAATATTTTATTCATATTTATTTCTTAACCTCTGTGTTTATTTTTATTCATATTTTTGATGTATTATCGCATATTCTTAAATTTTGATCTCATTTTGAACTTTTTTTTTTATATTTAGGCTTGTTTGCTCTAATTTAGGACAATTCCACTTAATGATGGACTAACTTTTTGCAGAGAATATTTCGTATGAGTTGCAAGAGCAGAGTCAGACAGTAGGGGTTAAAGGTCATACCTGCTGTGGCATGCTCTGTCCTCCTGCTGCAGCAGCGGCGGCGGCAGCCGCAGCAGCGGCAGCAGCAGCTGCATTTGGAGGTGGGATAGACTGGTTCAGAGGAGCTCGAGGCAGCCGGGTTTGGATCTGTATAGGTGGACGAACAAGCTGCAAGGAAGAAGAGACAGCAGAGAGTCATATTACATTTTTCCTAGTAATGATTATAGTATTTATGTGTCTTATGGTTGTTGGAATCACTGTATATTCACAGGTGAAAGCAGATCAAAACCTCAAATAGTAAAAACAATAAAAACAGAGAAAGCCACATATTGAAATGAAGCATTTATAACTATTTCTCTCTCTAAACTTGAGTTAATTCATGGTTCATACAGAGATTTTATAAGTTTAATTTACTACCTTTTTACTGCTTCTAAAATATTTTTTACAACCACTATGACTTCAAGCTTGAACTGTAGAAGCCGAAAGTCACACAAAGTATTGAAAAATATCTTTCCAAAACAATTTAAAAACCAGCCATGTACAGAGTCAAGGTGTGTGCACGCTACACATGAGATTTATTATCACTTAGCTTTTGCAATTTAATAAGATAAGACTGCCCAAAAGTTACACAAATTGATAAATGTGCAGGCCCAGTTGGATGGGAAAAAAATTACTAACTCGTCAGATGACCATTATTACTTTTTACTACTTTACTGGCCTTAATTTGGCCTAATTTATTTGAATACCTTTTACTACATTTTACAACCCGTGGCCACCCTGTAAGTACTTCCTTGAGATTTTACTACCAAGTGAGAGATATATAAAGCAGTGGAGCACTGGGACTATGGACTTAAATCAGTCTCATAATAACTGAATGTAGCAGGAGCAACAAATGGATTGTTTTTACATTGATTTTACTTTATTTTGCATCTTCGCATATCCTCCTCAGAAGATAGGGCAGGTGCTAGTGAAAGTTTAAGTACCTGAGAGCTGGGGGAAGGATGATTGCCACTCAAAAGACAGGATAGTGGAGATCAAGAAGAAGTGAGACTGGACAGGAGAAACCCTAAATGAGAACTGTGAAGGAGCCAAAAGGACTAAAAGCTACTGTGGACTGGAGCCGATATATCTTGTGTTGCACTTGGAGCTACCATGGGTCCGGCCTAACAAAACTTTCCAGAAAAATGGTTTTGGTCCGTCTCTCCAGGCTTCTTCCCTCCCATTTTCAGTCTCCAACTTCCCACCGGCCATAGTATAGCCTCCCCAAATACCCAGTCTCCTTCTGCCTCTCTTTACAAGTATATATTCTTGTATATAGTATATATTTATTAACAGAGCTTCACTTTTTCCACATTTTTTCATGTTATAGCCACATTCCAATTGTATTCAATTAATCTCATACCTCAATTTTTTTTAATTTATTTAAAGTAGAACACTAAAAAAAAAAATCACATTTACATAAGCATTCATAGCCTTTCCCATTTAGCTCATAATTTAGTTCAGGTGCATCCATTTTCTGTTGATCATACTTTAGCTGTTTCTACTTAGTTGGAATCTACCCACTGTAATTTCCATTGAACATGATTTGGAAAGGCACACACCTGTCTATATAAGGTCCAACAGATGACCATGCATGTCAGTACACAAACACCAAGCATAAAGTCAAAGGAATTGTCTGTAGACCTGCGAGACAGGATTGTCTTGGAGCACCAATCTGGGGAAGGATACAGACAATTTTAATTTAAATTTAAAGTCCTAATGAGCACAGTTGTCTCCACTTTTTCATAAATCACCAGGACTCTTCCTAATCTAAATGATCAGGAGTGAAGGGCCAGGCAGGTGAGGGAGGTGACCAAGAACCCAATGGTCACTGTCAAATCTCCATTGTTCCTCTGGAGAGGAGAGCCTTCCAGAAGGACAAGCATCTCTGCAGCAATCCATCAACCAGGCCTTTATGGTAAAGTGGCCAAATGAAAGTCAGCTTAGTAAAAGGAACATGACAGCCTGTCTGGAATTTTCCAAAAGGCACCTGAATGACTCTCAGAAAAAAATTCCTCTGGTCTGATGAGATTGAAGTCTTTGGTGTAAATGTCAGCCAGTCTATACCATCCCTACAGAGAAGCATCCTGTTATGGGGATAGCAGCAGCAAGAACTGGCAGACAAGTCAGGATAGAAGGAAAAATAAATGTAGCAATATACAGAAATATTCTGGAGAAAACCCTGCTCCAGAGCACTCTGGAACTCAGATTGTGAAGAAGGTTCATTTTTCAGCAAGACAATAACGCAAAGCACACATCCAAGATCCAAAGGATTGGCTTCACAACCACTCTGAATTTCCTGGAGATTCACATTGTTATAATGGGGTATTGTGTGTAGAAATTTGAGGTCTGGGATGGATTTAATACAATTTTGAATGAGGCTGAAACATGACAAAATGTGGGTGTGTGTGTGTGAAGCACTGAATTATTTCCATGCATTGTACCCATTAACCATCATGATTATGGTTTCTTGTTGATACAACTGGCTACTGCTACCTTTTGACATTTTACTACCCCCACATTGAGTGTGGCCTATCAGTAGCACAAGCCTGCACTATAGTCACTGGCACTGAACAGCTCTGCTAGCCAAAGAAAATTTCAGAAAGAGCTAACCACTGTGCCACAAAGTATTCTGTTTTACCAATGACTTTGTATCCAATACCTCAGAGAAAATTCTGAAGATCTCTTCTGAACATCCAACAGTCAAGTCTCTCTTCATACTCACAGGAGCTCTTGATGTTGTCAAGAAAAAATCTGCTGAACGGAATCAAATCAGTGAATCCCAAGGTCTTTACTGGTGGACCTCTATTGACAGCTCGAGGAGATGTGAGATTCAGCAGGCTGATGATGTTCAACTTATGGCTCAAAAGTATGTGTGCCAATCAATCAGCAAATTTTATTGACAATTTCAACATATTTGGGAAAAATAAACCTATTCAAAGCAAATGGAATCTGCCTAAATAAATTTGGATGGCAGCTATTGAGCCTATTAAGCATCAACACACTTTATCATGTGCTTCAGACAGCCCCAACCAAGAACAAGAGGAAATATGTTCCCAAACAACAGATGCTGCATTCTAAAGGGCCTCAGATAAAGCCTGACCTTGGTACACATTGACCCAGAGAGAGGCAATCTAACCATCCTCATCCTATTTACGAAGAGTCTCTCCCAGTCTCAAAAGCACAACAGGAGGTTTCTCTCTCAAATCAAACAACCAAGCACCACCCCATACAACCTCTCACTCACTATAGACATTATGGACTTCGAACTCCAGAATTTCACAGACAAGCTGAACAATCTCATCTGTGTTGAAACACAACTGACACCACATAAAAAAAACACATTTTCTTCCCTTATCCCCACGTACTATTCACCCCCCCCTCACTCCACCATGCAGGCACAGATTCACCTTGACCCATCCTACCTCATCCGCAAGAATCCCTGTGTCGGCAGGTAACAGATGATTGTTAAATCTGATGAGATACATCATATGATACAATGAGTTAAACATGAAAATTTATTAAATGTAGTATGTCAACCTCAACGCATACTAGTGTTTCCTTATCTTTCACAGCCAGCCAAAGAAAGCTGACAACCACTGAACTTGGCCTTACTAAATATTAGGTCTTTAGCAGGGAGGGAAAACTTTCTTAATTTTATTATTCAACAACATTAAATCTATGTTTTTAACTTAAACATGGTTAGACCAAGACAACAGTGTTGTGATCTTAATTGAGACAACTCCTCCAATCTTCAATTTTATGATTAAAACTTGCATGGAAAAGAGAGGGGTTGGAGTTTACCTATTGTTTAAATTCTTCTCTGAATGCAAACAGATGTTTTACAGACAATACATTTCAATATCAATCCAAAGTGTCTGAGGGAGCGATATCGGAGGTCCTTCCTTCCTGCAGCTGTCAGACTGTACAACAAGAACAGCTCTCAGTAAACCCCCCCCCCCAACAGAAAAAAAAACGGACATTGTGTACATAGACTTCTGTATATAGCCATTGTGTATATAGCCAAACAGTGCAATACATTTATATTTATACTGTATATATCTATCCCAGTCACACACAGTCGGCTCACTGTTGTTTTTTTATTTATTGTTATTATTTGTTTTTAATTTAATTTTTTTCAACTTCTTTCAATGCTGCTGTAGCACTGTGAATTTCCCCACTGTGGGACAATAAAGGAGCTATCTAATCTAATCTAATAGGTTATTCTTCAGCTCAATTCCTCCTCCTGGGCAATATTTCTGAACATCTACATCTTCATACTGTGCAAACTTTTTTTGACGACTTTTCTGAAGAACTGGCTAAAATCTGCATTGATTTTGACTACAATTTGACTTTTGTTATGTTATTATTGTTGGTAATTGTAACATTCATGTAGACAATGTTTGGGACTGAAGCGTTAAGGTCAAAGGTCACAATGTAGATCTAATCATCCCTAAATGTTAAAAAAAAAAAAAAATAGGGTTGAGGTGATTGATGCTGGACTGTCAAACCACTTCTGTGTGTTCTTTAAGAGCATTTGTTCCACACATAAAAGTGTTCAAACAGAGGTAATGTCAAAATGCTACATCACTGATAACACTAGAGAGATGTTAATCCAAGCTTTCTCTCTGCCACCTGTTAATCAGACATCTGCAGCTCATTCAAAAGGATGCTGTTACAGTCCTTACTAACATAAAACAAATATTTCATATCATTCCAGTCCTGAGGTCCTTGCAGGGGCTTTCTGTCTGCCAAATAATTTATTTTTTAAAATTCTTTTACTGGTTTATAAAGCACTAAATGGCCTCGGACCGGAGTATATCTCTGATCTTCTGATCTCTTCCATCCAGACCTCTTAGATGGTCTTTGACAGGCCTGCCTCTGTTCCCTGAGTCAGAATTAAATACAAACAAGCAGATTTCAGTTTCTATGCTCTACAGTTCTGGAACAAACTCTCAAGAGAACTGCAAGGAATCAACTGTTTTTAAAATTGTATCTTGGTGCTTTTAAAGTTTATGTGAAGCACTTTGAATTACCTTGTAATTCGTGCTATACAAATAAACTTGCCTTACTTTATCACAAGACTAAACACTCACAAAAACCTAAATGACATTAACTAAAACTTGAATTGAACTATTACTGATCACCCTTTTTTGGTGTACAGGATTTTTGTTTTATTTGGACTTTAAAATAGGGAACTTTAAATTGCTATTGCTATTTGAAAAAAACATTGATTTATTGCTTTAATTTGGTTTAAGTTTATTTATTAATATTTCATGTACATGTTTTGAGGGTTCAGTGTTATATTTGCCTATTTTGTAGCTAGGGTTACAGGCAAGCTGGCCCTTTATGAAACCTCAGGCTGGCATCCAACTTTCGGTTTTACGAGTAACTGTTTTCAGCCCTATGCCAAAGAAAAAAGAAATCAACATATATAAATATATAGTTCACAGATGTATTTTTTGATGCACACAGGAATATTTATTGTTTTAAATATATGTAATCCACAAATATGTGTATTTAAAATTATTATTATTTTTTTTTTATCAAAAACCTATTTGTATACTAAACTGATGAATCTGTGTTCAGGCATCAGCTGTTAACGTTTCAAAACTTCTTCTTAACACATACAAAACGTATTTTTTCTGAAGAGCTGCTTCTGCTCTGTTATAAAGCTTTAAACAGAAAACACTGACTCTCCCCCCCTGCTCCTCACTCAAGTTTCTATTAGATTGCATACTTTTTTGCTGATCCACAAATCAAAATCTAAACCTGGAGGTTTTTCTGTGGTTTTCTGGATCATCTGGGTCTCTGAATCATAGTGCATGTTGAGCTACATATTTTATTTTTTATTTTTATTTTTTTTTTACACAGCACCACATGGCAGGTAAATAAGGGGTAAATTAAATCAACATCACAAATCAATGTTCATATTCAATTTGTGCAACCTAAAACGTAATCTCTCCATCCTTTGTAAAAATAATAAAACACTATATTGCCAAAAGTGATTGGCTACACATCTAAATGATTAGAATCACGTGCCTTAATTACTTAGCCCAGTGTATAATCACACCAGACATTGAGACTGTGTTACAAACATTTGTGAAAGAATGGGCCGGTCCCAGCAGCCCAGTGATTTTCAGGATGGAACTGTCATAGGATGCCACCTGTGCAACAAATCCAGTTGGGAAATTTCCTCACTCCAAACTACTCCAAAGTCAACTGTCGGCTTTAATAGATGAAAATGGAAGAGTTTGGGAACAATAGCTCAACCAAGAAGTCGTAGGCCATGTAAAAGAGGTGGCAGACTTTTGCACATTAGTTGCTACAGAGCTCGAAACTTCGTGTGACCTTCAAATTAGCCCACATAAAGTATGCAGAGAGCTTAACGGAATGGGTTTCCAAAGCGGAGACAGCTGAATCTAAGCCATACGTCATCAAGTCCAATGCAAAGCATCAGATGCAGTGGTGTTAAGCCACTGGACTCTAGAGCAGTGGAGATGCATTCTCTGGAACGATGAAGCATGCTTTTCCATTTGGCAATCTAATGGACGAGTCTAGGTTTGGAGGTTCCCAAGAGGACGGTTAATTTCGGACTGCAATGTGTCGAGTCCAAAATTCAGAAAAATGGTCAAAAAATACTTTAAAAAACACTCCGCAAACCTGTGGCCGCCTGGGGTAACCTGGGGCCGCCTCTGTGAGGATGTAGACTCTACAAGTAGCTGCTGCTGTACCCAGAGGCCATTTTCTGTTCCTGTTTTCACAGAGTTTAACACTAGGCGGTACACTGACTACATTCAGCTGACCTATGTTTGTGTAACCTGAGAAGGTTGGACATTCCCGGTGGCCAAACATTAAAAAAATCCTCTGCAATCATCACATTACAAAAACAACAGATGAATTATAAATCCAAAATGATATGTTTGACCATGTTCTGTCTCTTTGGCACGGGAAACACCTCTATCTCAAGTCGTGATCAGGTAAGAGGTTTGGAACAATTATTGTCCCATCTTCAACATTCATGAAAGGTTTGGTATGAATGTTGAGTCATGTCTCATCAAAGAGTGAAGCAGTCATGAATGCTTTATGTGCAGTTATGACAGCTAGTATGAATGTGACATGAACTCACTCGTCAAATTATTACCAGAACATTTTCCACCTAAAAGAGTGCTGCTGTGTGAGGTTATCTGGACATGTGGTGTTACTGTGATATGTTGAAGCACCTGAGCTTGCGGTGATTGCAGTCTCACCTGTCCTGGCACTGCGGCTGCAGTGGCAGCATTGAGCTGTGCCTGCTGGGCTGCCTGCTGTGCCTGCTGTGCCTGCTGCTGCTGCATGGCTGCCCGGGCCTGCTCTCACACACAGTCGCATGCACACACGCACGCACGCACACACACACGCACGATAAATGAAAGAAAAAAAACGGCACAATGCAAAAAGAACAAAAAATATTGTGCCAGACTTTTTTCCTGGCATACTATTGCCATTACTGTGAAGAGGAAGCAGAGCAATGCATTACCCCAATGCAAAACTTTAAATGCATTGCCTGCTTCATGTCAACAAAGTGTAGAAATAATAAGTTAGGCTGTAGATTATAAAGACATATGACTAAAAGTCTTTAGGGCAAGACAAGCCATCTCTTCCCTATTTAAAAAACAGTCCACCTACTCCACCTAGTGGTGTATAAATCCCCTCTCAATCTTAATGGTAAAGTCAAACTTCACATCTGTTAACCTTCATAACTGATCAAATAAATGTATGATTGTGTGCCAAACTTCACACAGTTTAAATGCTCTAGGAAAAGTATTTTTTATTAAAATCCTGTAATGCATTTCAGTCCTGTTCATAACTACCAAATATTAAATTAATGTAATAGTTTTAACACTGGATTAAAGGATTTTTGCAAAAAATAGAAAAAATATTAACATAAACTATTTCTACAGCTTTAAAGTGTGTGCATTTCTGCAAACAGTGAAAGAGTGTGTACTAAACACACAATGTAAAAAATGTCAAGCCAACTTCAAGAAAAACATAAAGCCATCCATTTCCCCAAATGCCATGTCTACAACCATAGCAACTGCTAGATTATCAAAAAATTAAACCCTAAAATATGCAAAAGTGTGCAAATCTGCACGCATCGGGTATGAAGGGTCATTTTTAACATAGTCAAAAGTTGGGTTATTGATAACAATGCTTATATACTAGATATAATCTTCATAGATACATTATGATGGTGAGCTTATTGCACTACAGATGTTCAAAGGCTCACCTGGAAGGCCTGTATCTTTAGCTGGTGCTGCTGAGTCAGTGAGTTGATGGGAACGTGCTGAGCAGACGCCATCTGTCCCGCCAGAGACTGAGGCACCATGCCAGCCTGCTGCTGGGAGAGTGGAGCCATCTGACCCGGCTGAGCCTGAGCCTGGGCCTGAGCCTGGGCCTGAGCCTGAGCCTGAGCCTGAGCCTGAGCCTGAGCCTGAGCCTGAGCCTGAGCCTGGGCTTGGGCTTGGGCTTGGGCCTGCTGCTGCTGCACCATCTGCTGAATGGACTGAGCCTGAGCCTGAGCTTGAGCCTGGGCCTGGGCTTGGGCCTGAGCATGTTGCTGCTGGAGCTGCATCTGCACCATCTGCTGCTGCTGCTGCAACCGCGACTGGTGCATCTGGAAGAAACAGGAAGCAAAACAGAGAGGGAATCAAACCCTTGGGAGACATTGTTTAAACAAACAATATAGAACCACAGGATTGTGAACCTTTTGTAAACGTGGATGTTTTATGTACATTTGCTCCTTTGTTATCTTACTGTTGTAAGACTTCATTCTTCTGGCCTTTACACTCGCAGGGTAAATATAGTCAATGATAATTTGTAGAAGAGGATCATGGATGTGAGGAGCCTATATTAATTTACTATTGAATGTAGATTTAGTAGCTAACAAAAATGTCAACTCAAATGCATCAGACATCCTCAGCTAATTTTCTTATACATTTTCTCTTATCTTCAGCTCCTGTATGAGGGTGTAAAATTCTCCTCTTTAACTTTTTCTTTTTTTTGATTGAGAATGAGGACAAGATAATTACTGGATGATCACTGATTGAATCTGCCTAATTCTTTTGCAAAATCGTGTTTCTGTGATTTTAGCACATTGATGGAATAACCTGGTCTTTGAGTTTATTCATGGAGTCAGATGACCCTATTCTATTGTTGTTAATCAGGAGATGAATAACTGCAGCATCCCCAGATAATAGACTAATACTAAGGTCTGATAAGATCACTTAATTTGCTTCACTTCTGACATTGATTCGTCATCACTTTGTTTTTCTGCAGTTTTAGTAATGTGTTTTTAAGTAGGTTTTAGTAGTTTCTGCTTCTCCTTAAAGTTGTCACTGCTTGATGCTGTAAATTTGACTCCTCTCAAACAGACTCACATATTTTCCATGACCACAGATGTTTTTCCACATGGTTGTTTACCAAAAGAGAATCTACTCATCGCGTCAGTTCAGGGTAAATAATACATTGCTGGCTGAAAGATAATCACCCGTGTAGTAATTACCTAACAGGAGGCCCTTATCTGTTTGCTTTAAGAAATCCAGGTGTTAATTTTTGGCCCATGCAGTGTATATCCATAAAAAAAACATCTTCACTTCAGAGAGTAAATGTTTCATCCCGGTGGAATAATGATTTGTCTTTTATCCTTTACTGAGGTGGAAGTGTTGTCAGCATCACTGCTCCAATATCTTTATGTTCTTCCAGTTTCTCTCAGTATTGAAATGCATAAGAATAATTCATTTGAATGATAGGAAGAACAAGCATTCAGCCTTAGTAACAGTGATAATGAGTATTCCATGCCGGAGTTATTATGAGAAAGCAGACACTAGCCAGTAGAGCTATTGACTGTGGCCACCCATCTTTCATATCCAGACCATGTAAAGTTCACATTACCTCTTCCAAGGTGCTTGGGAAGAGGATTTGTCTAAAAGGTCTCCATTACCTGGTCAGGTGGGTCAGGTGTGAAGGAGAGTGACGGGGGAATAAGATAGATGCTGCTTGCTGGAGGAACCGTGGAGACACTCCATGCTGCCAGTGATTAACAACTACTACTTCCTGTTAGCCTTCTGAAATCATGAATTGTAGATAAAATTATGTAATCATACACCCCTTCTAGACTAAGTCTTATCAAACGCAATGAAACCATAATGTGGGTTGCATGACACAATGAATGGTTTATCCACCATTTTACAGTCATAAAACTGAAGGTTTCTATGTGCAATTGCACACCAACACCAGCAGGGAGAGTCAGATGCCTAGATTACAGCTTTAATACAAATTTATTTTAAACAAAAATAGAGGCTGAAATATCTAGTTGGTGGATTGGTGGATGGTGGAATGTGGTCTGATTTAATACTGGTAATATTGGCAGAAGGGGCACCTTGACCTCTTTCAGTTAGAACACACTTAGAATTTCCATTCAGCACCATGTTAACTGATCTGTCTGTCCACACCAGCAGTGTCACGCGGTGCCACAAATGGCTCACACTATGCAACTTATTTAGGAATCAAATCAATTTCTTGCACAAGCAAATTCGTCAAGTTGAACAGGGCAGATCACACCAGACAAAAAGTCAAGCTAGAAACAGAGCATTCATTCAAATTCTCAAAATAATCTAATTTCAAAATAAAAAGACACATTTATACATATTTGTCCATTAGCAACCCACATGAACATACACATGCACACACTCAGGGCTGTAGGAGGTGGGAGAATGGTTCTTAACTATAGGGTGGTGGACTAATGTACACTAGACTGATTAGTCAATTAATCAATTAGTTGACAACTATTACTTTACTTTCCAATTAATTTGAAAAGTGATGATTAGATTTGAAGCATTTTTAAGAAAAAAAAATTCAAATTCTCTGGTTCCAGCTTCTATACTTTATTAATTTTAAGTTTCTTGAGTCTTCTATAATAGTAAACTGATGATCTTTGAGTTGTGGACTGTTGGTCAGGACAAAAAAAACATTTTAGATTGAATCTTCAGCTAGAGGAAGCAGTGATTCACATTTCACACCCTTTTATGAACAAAACAACTAACAGATTCAATAAGCAATATTGACTATCAAAATATTTGTTAGATGCAGCTCTAATGTTCACATATGCACATAAACAGGGAGAGAGAAACAGACCAACACACCTTAGAATTGTTTTTTACCTAGTGCAAAAACAGGTAAAAAAAAACAGGAAAAGATGCTGTGAATGTCCATACGTCTGTCACAAGGGTTAGATGCTGTGGACTGCTGACACCCTCAAGATAATGTCACCCTGAGGACTTAACTACCTTAATGTGAAGGAAAAAGTACCTGGTTCTGTTGCTGCTGGTTCTGGGCCTGTTGCTGCTGCTGATTCTGGTGCTGCTGCAGCTGCTGGTTCTGGTGGTGCTGCTGCAGCTGCTGCACCCTCAGTTGCTGCTGCTGCTGCTGTACCTGGAACTGCTGCTGCTGCATGGCGTTCTGCTGCTGCTGCTGCACCTGCTGAAACTGCTGGAACTGAATGGACTGCTGCTGCTGAGCCTGCACCATCTGCTGCATGGGCATTTGGCCTGGAACCCCTACTGCAGAAGAGATAAAGATGAAGGGCAGAAAGTGTTTACAGTATGGCGGCGGCCTGAGGAGACGTCTGGAGGTCCAAACACACACACACACACACACACCGTGCCAAAGCGGAGACTGAGAGTCATGTAGATGCAGCCAGCATCCACTGAACACAGCACACAGAGGAAACACACTCACTGGCTTGTGGGTTTCCAGCCACCCCTGCCATGGCATGCTGGCCTATCTGCATCTGCCCCATGGCCCCCATGCCACCCACAGGAGCACCGGTGGGGCGGGGCCCCATGCCGATGACGCCCGGGCCCCCTCCAACCCCTGTCAGGTTAGTCAGGGCATTCATGGGATCTAGCAGAAGGGTAGACAACAGACAATATTACGCAGCTCTGACATGCACAGCAGAGATCATCAACACCACAAGTCTGAAGAGACAGGGGACAGAACACAGCATACAAGACCAACTGCATCGAAACCAGGTCTGCTTACC
This sequence comes from Eupleurogrammus muticus, assembly GCA_036785175.1. Classification (NCBI taxonomy): domain Eukaryota; kingdom Metazoa; phylum Chordata; class Actinopteri; order Scombriformes; family Trichiuridae; genus Eupleurogrammus; species Eupleurogrammus muticus. The sequence goes on along the minus strand of JAYKQN010000011.1, from coordinate 23,973,722 downwards.
TGGACCTCCCAGAGTCTTCTTGTCTAAAAACAAAGCACAAGTTACATGTTTGTCAAAAAATCTAAATAAACCAGCTGCTGGTGAACGGACAGACCAGAAAAGATCCTGGCCGATTCAAACACTCACGGATATCTCTGAAGTGGATGATCAGCCGAGCCACGAGAGACAGGTACTCCTCCTACAGGAAACAGACCAGCAGTCAGGAAAGGGGGTGGTAATCAGGAAGAGGGTCAGTCCTCTTCAGAAGATCAGTAATCCTGCAGGTGTCTGCAACTCTCAGTACTTTAGAACTCCAGTACTCACCCTGGATTTGGCTTTGACGTAAACATGGTTCTCCATGTCATTGCTGGACTTGGTGTGTGCAGTTCCTGCTTTTCTCATCGCTTCTTCGCTGAAACACAGGAAACACAAGAGGGTTACAGCTGCAGCCAGTAGTGTTTACCCCAAATTCTACTGCAGTACTCTAATTACATCAGCTCATAATAATACTGCAGTACATTAACTACATCAACTTAGAATATTTATATACTTTACCACAATACTTTATAATAATAATGCTGCTTTTAAAAGAACTTTTAAAGGGACACTTTATATAAAATATATATGAGAAAAGGTAACGGAAATAAAGATATAAAAAATGCAATGATTACAAGAATGCAAACAATGCAACATTTACTTTAGAAATTACAATTTAAACATTGAAAGTGATTTTAAAAGACGTGTTTTGGTAAGTGATTTAAATGGGACAGGTTGGTGCACTCACAGATGTTTTTACGTACACTCAATATTTTGATAAAGTAAAGTATTAGAAGAGCATCTCATTATTTTTGTACTTTTACTGCAGTAAACGATCTGAATATACAGTATTGATGAACATGATCACTTATAACACAAACCTTATATTGTATTATGCATCAGATTTTTACAATAATATTAAATGCATATATATAATTAGAAACCGGCGCTCTACATGAAATATGTGTCTGGTCTTCTTAATGAAACCAGATCCAAGAGGGAACTAATCAGGTCACATAGGTGTTTCCAGTCTTGACTATTGTGCTTGTTGTTGTTTTGTGAAGTTTAACATGCTGTATGGGTTTTAAACCCGATTTAACCTGACGCTGTTTCCAGCAGTTAGCTTGGATCGCCGTTAGCCTACGAGACTAACACAAACAGAAAACACAGCAAGAGGAATTTCTCACATCTGAGCAACGACTTTCTGTCGGAACTGCGGACTCCTCCAGTCGCTATCCGGTCCCGGGACTTCCATCGGTCAGAAGCGGCTTTTTGGTGGATTTTCAACAGAAAAGTCGAATGTTTTCTGTCTACGTTTCCTTCTTCCGCTCCGAGGAGGAAAATGGCGGCTCTAGAGTAAAGCTACTGGCCTGCCCCCCGCCGGCACGCGAATTTGCGAACCTTAGGATGGTAGGGGAAGGTACCGTCTTCCTCGCCTCTGATTGGCTATAATATCTCTCCTCTGATTGGCTACTATGTTCGCCAAGCTCAACGGAGCTCTCCCGGCCGAGTCCTTCAAAGTTATTGCGAAATATATATATATGTATGTATATATGTATATATATATGTGTGTATATATATATATGTATGTATATATGTATATATATATGTGTGTGTATATATATATATATATATATATGCTTGTAGTGATATATTGTTAATTGTGTGATATATACATTAATTGTCAGATTTTATGTCTTCCTAAATATTATGTGACATTGTAGAAGTGTGCATTTCAATAAAAAGAGCACTTCAGAGAGCCCACTCAACGGAACGGATAGGGGGAATTATGTCCATGAATAGCTACCGCTACACAGGCCCCCCCAGAATTCACCCTAGCACATAGTCCGACAGTGTGCCAGGCGGGCGGATGGCCCGACCACCCCGAGTACGCTGCGGTGGAGCAGTAGGAGTTGGTGGTTGAGGGGATAGGGCCGGGGCGAACTCCGGTGCCCGAGGATTGAGAACCGAACCCGGCGGCCGGCCGCGGCGCGGGGGCAACGCTGGCCCAACGGTAGCGTCAATGTCCAAATGAGCCGGCTTCAAGCGGTCGATAGACACTCGTTCCGGCCTGCCGCCGATATCCAATAGGAAATGCTTGTCCCTCGAATCCATCACCCGGTATGGGCCATCGTATGGCGGACGCAGCGGATTCCTGTGAGCATCACGGCGAACAAAAACATAATCCGAGCCCCTCAGCTCCGGGGGCACACGCGCCTGCAGGACACCATGACTTGATGTCGGTATGGGCGCGAAAAGCCTGGCATCAGCGTAAAGGCCTGTGCGTTGGCGCGCAGCATCCCATTGCTCTGAGGGGTCGGGAACAAAATCTCCAGGCAGGCGTAACGGCTGACCGTAGACCAGCTCCGCAGAAGAGGCGCGCAAGTCCTCTTTAGGCGCTGTTCTGAGCAAAATCCACGGCAGCTTGTCGACCCAGTCAGCATCCTCCAGGCTGGCACGCAATGACGCTTTCAGCGACCGGTGAAAGCGCTCTACGAGGCCGTTAGCTTGAGGATGGTACGCCGTCGTGTGATGGACCTCGACCCCCAAGTTTTGAGCCACAGCATTCCACAATTCAGACGTGAATTGCGGTCCCCGATCTGAAGATATATCCGACGGGGTACCAAAGCGGGAGACCCAAGTGGCGATGAATGCGCGTGCAATATCCGTAGCTGTGGTGGACTGGGGAGGGACGGCCTCTGGCCAACGAGTGGTCCTATCCACCATGGTCAGGACGTGGGTATATCCGCGGGACGGGGGTAACGGTCCGACAAGGTCGATGTTCACATGGTCGAATTGTCGTTCCGGAACCGTGAACACCTCCAACGGAGCCCTCACATGGCGGTGAACTTTGGCCCGCTCGCACTCGACGCACGTGTTGGCCCAGTTGCGTACATCTTTTTTCATGCCGTGCCACACGAATTTGCCGGACACCAGCTTCACCGTCGTCTTCACGCCAGGGTGAGATATGCTGTGCACGGCGTCAAACACGCGCCTCCTCCACGTGGCAGTGACCACCGGGCGGGGGTCTGGTAGTGATACGTGACACAGTAACAGGCATCCCGCACCATCAAAAGGCACATCTTGGAGCCGCAGGTCTGTAGGCGCCGCACGCAACAGCCGCACATCCTCCGCGGTGGCCTGGTCTGCTGCCATGCGCCCATAGTCCAGGCCCAGATGAGCCACAGTGGCCACAGCACGCGACAGGCAGTCGGCCGCGCGATTGTCTTTTCCCGCCAGATGGCGTATGTCTGTGGTGAACTCCGATATGTAGGACAAATGGCGCTGCTGTTGACCAGACCACGGTTCCGACACCTTGGCCATGGCGAAAGTCAGTGGCTTGTGGTCTACGACTGGTGTCCGCAGTCACAAAGTTCCATCCAAACGTCCGACCGCCGAAACAAAGTTCCACATATCTTCTTCCGTAAACACGTACGGACTCACCGCTGACGTTGACGAGCTGTGGAAGCCGGCCCGCTGAGTGCTCTCTGCTAGGTCGCGCCCGTTCGTTTGGGGAGGCGGGCACCATGCTAGAGTGAGCACCCGTGTCGCAGAGAAAACGGGAGCCGGACAAGCTGTCGTGTACATAGAGTAGCGTGTCTACTGGCGAGTACCGGCCGCGTAGTTTCCCTGGACACCAAACGAGCAGGGCTGACGGCACTTCTCTGCCAGGTGTCCGAATTTTCTGTGGTAGCGGCTCAACCCCGCCTGCTGCTGCGGTGTGGCAACCGCACGTGGACAGGCGGAGTAGGTGGCGGTATTGACCCGTGCGCCACCAGCAGCAGCGGCTAGCGGCGCGAGGTCACGGAGCGGCGCTGCCGGTTGTTGAGCCGCCAGGAAAACTTTGTCAGCCTCCTGGGCCAAAGTGTAGTAATCCGTCGTCGGAAAACTGGCGAGCGCTGACCTCACGTGTCCAGGCAACGCACGCATGAACACACGTGTGAACATTTGTCCGGGAGAGTGTTCACCGAGCAAGTCCAACATGTAATCCATCAGTTCGGAAGGACGTCTTCCATCCAGTCCCTCGATCGCGAGTAGCCTATCAGCCCTCTCAGCTTCAGAAAGTCCAAAGGCGTACAGCAGCCGCTGCTTTAAAGTGGCGTAACGGTCGGTCGGGGGAGGGTGCTTCAACAGTCCCACTAGCCTGGACGCCGTGGACGCGGGAAGCGCTGCCACCACCAGGTGGTAACGAAAAAAATTGCTCAAGACGCCGTGCACGGCAAACTCTGACTCGGCGTGTACAAACCACGCATCCGGTGAAGTCTCCCAAAAAGACGGCAGCTTGAGGTGTGGTGCTCCAACGCAGGCTGACCCAGCGGGCGGCGGCGTGGGCTGTGGGGGCGCCATGTTAGCTCCGAGCGAAGTTGCCTCGTTGGAAAACGGCAGTTCGTCAACCGGCTCCATTGTAACGCAGGCGGCGCGCTTCTTCTTCGGCATGGCAGTGTGTTCAGTATCGCCAAAAACGTCCAGCGATACGTTCGGGGTCACCAGTGTAGAAGTGTGCATTTCAATAAAAAGACCACTTCTGCGTGTGTAGTTGCTATGCAACGCATAGAACGGTTTTATTGAATCTGAACTAAAATACAAACTGCCCGCCGAGACCGTGCTCTCGTGGGAGGGGCGTAACGTGTGATGTGCTGTTCAACAACGTAACAGAGAGCCCACTCAACGGAACGGATAGGGGGAATTATGTCCATGAATAGCTACCGCTACAACATCTTTAACATGTGTAAAGCAGGGCCCCTTTCATGGTAGTGCCTCAAAATTAGGTAATAAATAATCCTGTCAACACATCCCAATGTTACATTTAATGAAATCACAAATCTGTTGCCACACATTGAACCAAATTGCAAATGAAAGGCATCTGGTAGTTAGATCAACAAACTTAGTCACTGCTGTGTCATATAAATTTCCATTAACACTGTATTTATCACAGTGATATGTTTTGTTATTGTTAACTGTGCTTTAGGTAAATCCAACTATTTTCTTGCAGTCAATTAACAAATTTGTTATTTATGAAGAATTTATAAAGTTACAGGTGGATAAACAAGAGTTAATCTGTACTTTCCCTAAATATGAGGTGATGAGGCGGCAGAGGATGGTGATGAGGCGGGAGGTGATGGTGAGGTGGCAGGAGGTGGTGATGAGGTGGCAGGAGGTGGTAATGAGGTGGAAGAGGATGGTGATGAGGGAACAAGAGGTGGTAAAGAGGCAGCACAAGGTGGAAGAGAGGCGGCAGGAGGTGTTAAAGAGGTAGCAGGAGGTGGAAGAAGGCGGCAGAAGGTGGTAAGGAGCTAGGAGGTGGTGATGAAGTGGCAGGAGGTGGTAAAGAGGAACCAGGAGGTGGGGATGAGGTGGCAGGAGGTGGTGATGAGGCGGCAGGAGGTTATGATGAGGCGGCAAAATTTCGTGATGAGGCACCGAGAATTGGTAAAGAGGCGCCAGGAGGTGGTAAAGAGGTCGGAGGTGGTGATGAGGTGGCAGGAGGTGGTAATGAGGTGGAAGAGGATGGTGATGAGGGAACAAGAGGTGGTAAAGAGGCAGCACAAGGTGGAAGAGAGGCAGCAGGAGGTGTTAAAGAGGCAGCAGGAGGTGGAAGAAGGCGGCAGAAGGTGGTAAGGAGCTAGGAGGTGGTGATGAAGTGGCAGGAGGTGGTAAAGAGGAACCAGGAGGTGGGGATGAGGTGGCAGGAGGTGGTGATGAGGCGGCAGGAGGTTATGATGAGGCGGCAAAATTTCGTGATGAGGCACCGAGAATTGGTAAAGAGGCGCCAGGAGGTGGTAAAGAGGTCGGAGGTGGTGATGAGGTGGAAGGAGGTGGTAAAGAGGAACCAGGAGGTGGGGATGAAGTGGCAGGAGGTGGTGATGAGGCGGCAGAAGGTGGTAAAGAGGCAGGAGGTAGTAAAGGCACCAGGAGGTGATGATGAGGCGACAAGAGGTGATCATGAGGCGGAAGTAGGTGGTGATGAGGCACCGGAAGTTGGTAAGGAGGTAAGAGGTGGTGATGAGGTAGGAGGTGGTGATGAGGCAGCAGGAGGTGGTGAAGAGGCAGCATGAGGTAGTAAAGAGGTAGGAGGTGGTGATGAGGCACCAGGAGTTGGTAAAGAGACGCCAGGAGGTGGTAAGGAGGTAGGAGATGGTGATGAGGTGGCAGAAGGTGGTGATGAGGCAGCACGAGGTGGTAAAGAAGCGGCACGAGGTGGTAAAAAGGTGGCAGGCAGGTGGTGGTAAAGAGGCAGGAAGAGGGGGTGATGATGCACCAATACTTGGTAAAGAGGCGGCAGGAGGTGGTAAGGAACTAGGAGGTGGTGATGAGGCACCAGGAGGTGGTGGAGGCACCAGAAAGTGGTAAAGAGGCAGGATATGATGATGAGGCGGCAGAAGGTGGTGAAGAGGCGGCAGAAGGTGGTGAAGAGGCAGCAGGGGGTGGTAATGTGGCAGCACTTGGTATTGGTAAAAATTTATTAATAACTGATGATCTGAGTTCTTCTTCTGACAGTGGTTAGCAGGGTTACATCATCAGTAGAAATATTGTCATCTAAAATTATTAATAACAATTAAAGACCTGAATTTCAAAATAATATTTAAGTAAAAGTCCAAAAGTATTATCAACAATACGTACTAAAAGCATCCATGTAAAAATGCTTACTATCCAGTTGAATACACTACTTGTTTTCAAATCATAATACTTATATAAGTATTTTAATCCTTTAGTTCATTATGGCTTTAATTAATATTCGTAAATGTACTGCATCATAATAATCAGCAAAATATTTTCATTTTAAACAATTTATAATAATGAATAAATGAAACTATGGTATAAATATTTATAAACCTGCAGTCAAAATACACCACTAGGATAGACACTTTCTTATTCTATGAATCAGTGCATTTCATTGCATTTTCCAAAACGTTAAGAGGATAATCTTGATATATATATATATATATATATATATATATATATATATATATATATATATATATATATATATAAAGAAAGAAAAAAATAACTCCTTATTTTGCAATTTAAAATGGTAAACAACGGAAAACAAATAAAAGTGTTTCAAAATGCTTTGACTTAAGGTGTTTTATTTTGTTGCAGTGCACTACTGGTGTGGCCACCAGGATATGGCAAACATTTCTGCTGTTACTGATCCAACATGATTCATGACAACCCTTATCAAATATGCTGCATTACATTGTTTTCACTCAGAAAAAGACGACAGAGACAAACTCTGATAAATGAGGTCAGGAGGCTCTAGTAGTTTGTGTGTGCAGCTCCTGTGAAAAATCAGAAAGGAAGTATATATATATACACACATGCATTTATACATAAGTATACATATTTCAATAAAACTTTGAAAAACATTAAGATATAATCTTTGTTTCAAAGGCTGATAATTTAAAGCAACTGTTTTTATTTATAGACTGATCCTTACATGTTTATCAAAAAGGTATGTTTTTATTTTGAATAAATATGTTAAGTCCACCCTAGGGACCTGACAATAACATTGCCTGAAATGTAAATACTTAAGTAAAATAGCCTACTGCTAATTAAAAGGTTGATTAATTAACTTGCCTTACGGTGCTGATTTTCACTAAAAAGATATGAATGCTGGTTGGTTTCTTTGTTTGTCCTTGTTCACTGGCTATGGAGCTGTATATTAAATTAATCTCAGCAAAAGCTATGAGATGCTGCTCGGTTAGTGTGAAGAAGTAATGACTTTTGAGTTTTGATTGGGAGAGTTGTTATCAAATACTGATGCTAATTGTTGTCATTGTATAAAAATGTTGCTATTGGAACCTTATGTAAGTCAAGTATAGTTATGTGAGAGTGGTTGGAGTATCTGAGTTGTTAGCACACACATATACCTAAGTTTAGCCTTGGGGAAAGGGAGCCGTCGGAAACTACAAAGAAGAAGAAGATCCGCCCAGACATTCCTTACAGCACACAACCCCCATTCATAAACACACAACACGTAAAACAACTCAGATCTTCCTGCTCACTCTTGTGTTGCACTGATTGATCTCCGCTCTCTGCAGACTTGCGTTTAATAAATTCATTATATTTACTCTACTTCTCCGTTCTGGTGTTTGCCTGCATTAACCAACTCGGAGCGCAACTTGGCAGCGCGACAACTTTGGGGGCTCGTCCGGGATGCGAGGCAACTCCAACGGAGCTGATTTGGATTTTTTTCTTCCTGAGTTTGAAACAAGGACACATGCCGGCATCATACTAAGGTAAGCAGTGCCTCTTAAATGAAAATCTGCTATATTGAGTACGACTAAAAGGTGTGTCCTCTTCAAACAAGGGTGAGAAGAACGATAAAAGGAGTGAATGTAATGAAAGGTTACAGTATTTATAAAGGAAATAAAGTAAAAGAAAAGGTAGTAGTGAATACAGAATAGAAGTGTACGAGTAACGGTAAAACTTGGGTGTGGCAACTCCACCGCAGTTCGGACGCGGCTGCGTATAGCTGAGGTAGAGGCCTCTGGAGTGAGATCCCTAAAAATTTAAAGAAAAGGGTGGAAGGCCCGCCGGGTATTAGACCAGGCAAGTATCAAAGGGGGAAAGGACCGCCGGGTATTAGACCAGGCAAGCATTAAAGGGTTGGAGTCCCGAAGGATTTAGAACCTTCGAAGTACCATTAAAGGGTTGGAGTCCCGAAGGATTTAGAACCTTCGAAGTACCATTAAAGGGTTGGAGTCCCGAAGGATTTAGAACCTTCGAAGTACAATTAAAGGGTTGGAGTCAAGAAGGATTTAGAACCTTCGAAGTACCATTAAAGGGTTGGAGTCAAGAAGGATTTAGAACCTTCGAAGTACCATTAAGGGGTTGGAGTCCCGAAGGATTTAGAAAAAAACCTCCGAAGTACCACAGTGATAGAATATCCGAAAGGATAAAAGAGGGTAGGAGAATAGCTCCTACAAGCATTGTCTGCTAAAATAATTGTATGAAAATAACTGATGTTTAACTTATGTGTTTAATGTTTTGGTTTAACTTGTTATGTGTTTATTGTTTTTGTTGAACTTGTCGGGTGTTTATTGTTTCTGTTTCACTTGTCATGTGTTTAACGTTTAATGCTTTTTGTTTTGTGAGTGTGATTAAAACTTAGAGGGTGTGGGAATAAAACTCTGAAGGTTGTAGTGAAGGGCGTATGCGCTGAATAGTATCTTGAAAGAGAGTGGTAAAAGTGGACATCGGAAACCTAGTGGTGTTATCGAAGTTGTCTGTGTGGGTGGAAACCTAACGGTGACAACGCAAACCCGTCCACTTGATTTTAAGGACGACAGTCATTATTGGCAGTCCTATTCAAAGAATAAACCTGGAACCGGTTAATAAACGGACTAGCCCATAAAGTCCGTAATAAAACCGAACCACAGAGTTAAGAAAATGGAAGGAGAATTTGATAATGAAATAGGGACAGAAGGAGTAATTTGGGTCTCAATAGGAACCCAGATTGATAACATATTAAGAGCGCTTCAGGCCACCGTACCAAAAAAGAGGGGGTCACAGAAGCACGTAAAGACAGGAAGCTAATTTGAAAAAAAACTCATTGAAACAAAGGGGAAATGCCTTACAGATAAAGAACCGCTAGGCACACTGATTACCACCGAAATTGCAGTATGGAGGAAAATAAAGGAGGAAGCGATAGAAAGGGCAGGGACTGCAGGGTTTTTGCAGAGGTGGAGATGGAAAAGGCGGGGAGAACGAGCAGAGGAGAAATGCCGTCTTTGGACTGAGTACGCGATGTGGTGGCAAAATGTGAGACACCTCAACGCTGATCGGCCAACAACCAAAAAGGATATGGTAAACGCATCTGACACCACACCCACAAGTCCACCTCCTTATGCACCACCCGCTGCACACACAGCTAATCTGTATCCAGTACTGCAGGTGAATGGAGGAGTATTGAATGTGGAAGAAGTAGGACGCAGCGCCCCTAGAGGCAACAGCAATAGAAAGGCCCAAAAATCAGTAGATGACACAGCCGACAGTAGAAAGACTGAGCCGTTTGTGAATAGACAGATGAGGGAGATAGACCAACAGGAACACCAGTACAGAGCGCCTAGCTATTTCGGGAGAGGAATTGAGGAAGTTGCAGCGTGAAGAAGAGGAAGAAAGAAATAGAAGGATGTTGCAGGGAGCATGGAGTGATGGGAAAAGAACAAAAGAAAGGGTTGAGAGAAATGATTAGAGGGAAAATGAAGATAGTGATAGAGGACCGTGAAGAGAGAGAAAGGAAGGTACAAGAAAGAGAGGAGGCCAGAATGGCAGGAAGAGGAAGGCAGGACAGCGACTCACCAGTGTCGAGCCGCACTAGAGGGAGAACGACAGCAGGGAGACGGGATAGTGAATTAGGAGATGAGAGTGACTTTTGTACGGGAACTGACGGACAGATAGCGCAGATGTTTCCACTAATGACTACGACTGGGGGACAGGAACTTTACAAACCATATAATTTGGGTGACTTACAGGCTTTACAGGATTAACTCCCAGCCATTGTGGAGGGAGGACGTGCATGGTTGGAACAATTGGACAGACTCACAGCGGGGACTAGATTAGCTGTAGGAGACCTTAGAGCCATAGCAGGGAGATGCATGAATGCACATGATGCAGCAGAGATTGAGACACGCAGCCACACCTCTATGGTGCCCGATAGCGACCCCTTCCTGATACACGCCACTGCCATTGGCCAAGCAGTGTGTGAGAAATTCCCACAACCACTTACACCAGCCGTCCCAAAGTATGACTGGAACAGGAAAACACACCCACGACAATATTTGACTGAATGCACAGAAAATTGGATTAAACATGCAGGACAACACCCAGCCAGAGGAGGAGCGCAGCAGGTCTGGTATAGAAGTGCAGTTCTAGAAGGGACCCTTGATGTTGTAAAGAAAGCTATGACTAGCAACCCTGACTTGGTAGGGTGTGACCACACTAGGTGGGAAACTCATCTCATCCACCACCTGACTCAGGAGCAGGAACGACTGAAAGGGGAAGAGACAGAGACAAAAGATCTTGAAAATCAATTATTGAAACTCCAATTGGCTGAAGCACGAAAAAAGGTAAATGACAGCAAACAAAAGAAAAGCGGCGACACCCATAAGGTGTTGGTAGCCGGGGTGTCAGACGTTGCCAGGCAGCCGGAACCTCCTCAGTGGCCCTCTCAACTATACCATTATTCACGAGGAGGATTTGGAGGGGGATGAGTTATGCAGAGGGGAGTATTCCGAAGCGCTCCCAGAGGCAGAGGAAGGAGGTGTCAACAACCGTCACCAGGTCCCTCAGCATCCAGGTCCGGCACCGCATCCAGGATCATCCCAGTATCCTGCCTGGGAGTTCCAGCAAGAGTGACACACCCCATAGACTCTGCCTCACACGCGTCCCCTGAAGACCACAATGGGGCGACAAACTGTTTCTCATCCTTTTGTGTATTCTCCCTCAGTACCATCCAACTTAATGGGAAGAGACCTTCTAACGAGGTTAGGAGCTACGATTCTGTGCTCTCCAGATGGACTGACTGTCACGTTACCAGACGGCACCACCCTTCCATGCCAGGGTGCGGAGATGAAAAGGGGCGTGTACATGATGCAACCAGTCACTGAGCTCACCGCTGACATCTACTGGGGCCTGATAAGAACTGACGATCCGCTGGCAGGCATCCTGAAATCATACCTCCAGTGGAAGCCTTGGATTTCACTGATGCATCCTTATGTCTCCACTCCTGATCCTCCACACGTGACATTGTTCTATGATAGGCTAAATGATGAAGTGTATTACGACGAGTTTGATGACTAATTGGACGGGGAAAAATGGCAAATTTTGACTCGTGACATATATGTGGCACCAGAGGGAGTGGCGGCTGCTGTAACGTTGACACCTGAACAAATGTTGTGGTACAAAATGGGAGAGGAAGCCTCTCCCCACGTGTCTCGCTCTAGGTTCAAGTCATCAGGCAAAGGAACTAGGCTGAGGGACAGACTGATTGGACACAAACCTCAATGAAAGGAGTATGGTACTCACCAGCCACCCAAATTTACAAAATTATTACCCTATGTACTGACTCAGTGACCCTTGAGCACCGACAGTTGACTAGAGAACACGGCAGGGAAATGACTGATCACCCACAGAGCTGCTGACGTTGTAAATAGTCTCCCCGAGTCATTATGGTCAACAGGACCTGCAGATTACGTTTGAACTCCAGACTTTTGACCCAATATGGATTAGCCAATATCCCCATAAACCGGCCGCAGAGACTGGAGTGACAGAAACTATTCAAGGATTATGGGACAGTGGAGTAGCTTCCTGCTCAAGCTGGAACACCCCCATTCTGCCAGTAGAAAAGAGAGGGACAGGTAAATACCGCATGGCACAGGATTTTAGAAGCATTAATTCCATTTTGAAAACTGCCCCTGCTCTAGTACCAAATCCATATGTTGCATTAGCTGCTCTGACACCTCAACACCAATAGTTTACCTGTATTGACTCGCGAATGCATTTTTCTGCCTTCCACTAGCTGATCATCTTAGGGACATTTTCTCATTTACGCATCTGGGCTGTCAATATAGATATAAACGCTTGCCACAAGGATTTTCTTTATCCCCAGGGGTATTTAATCAGGTCCTCAGAGATGTCATGTCCACATTTCAGTTACCTGAAGGCGTAGTAATGATTCAATATGTAGATGACATTCTTTTAGCAGCACCCACCTCCTCCGACTGCCTGGTTGCTGCACATGCTGTGCTCTCTCATCTGGCTGCAGCAGGTTTCAAAGTGAGTAAGTCTAAATTGCAACTCGCCCGCAGGTGTTTTTCATTTTTAGGACGCGTAATTTCCCAGAAAGGTTCAACCCTCTCTGCACAACACAAATCAGACATCTTACACCACCCTAAACCTGAAACTGTTAAAGATATGTGTGGTGTTCCAACACACAGGAATAGTTTTTGATATACTTTTATTTTGGTACTGGTTAATACTGAGTTCTCATTGGCTGTTAGCCGAGGTACAAGAGGTACTGCGCCACCTGCCAAGTAGTAGAGCAAATGTACAGTGTGGTCTACTGAACAAATAAATTACAAGTTACGTGTTTCCTGCATATCTGCATTAGTGTTCTTCCAGTTGTCTGCTTAAACAAATTACTTGGGTGCAGCAATACACCACAGTTTGGCGACGAGGATGGGATGTTTAAGTTGGAAAACACTTTAGTATGTCCAGTAGCGACAGCGAGGCAGATGAAGCAGCGCGTGTGGTGCAGCACGAGGAAAGTCAACCACCAGTAGAGCCACAGAGAACTTCGTCGAGTGAAAGGACCGTCGAAACGAAAATGTCTTTCGGTAAGACAGAAGATTTCCACTTCGAGGAAAGTGAGGAAAGTTTTGATTGTTATCGTCAGAGGCTAGAGCAGTACTTTGCAGCTAATAGGCTGGACACCACACAAGAAAAAACTAAGGCAGTTTTTCTTACGGTAGTCGGGAAAAGGTCGCATAGCTTGCTAATGGATTTGTGCGCTCCAGCAAAGCCATCTGAGAAAACGTATCAGGAGTTGGTGGGACTGTTAGAGAAACACTACATTCCAGAAACCAACCAGCTACTGAAAAGCCTACAGCTAGCAGGAAGCAATGCTATCGTTGCAATGGAAAATGGCACAGACCAGATGAGTGCAAATTCAAAGACGTGGAGTGCCATGAGTGCAACAAAAAGGGGCACATCGCGAAAGCATGCCGCTCACGCAAGCCAGGAGGAAAGGGGGCCGCACAGTTAGCGAATAAGGGGCAGTGCAACGCTCTCAAGCACGAGATATGCCAAGCGTCGTGTTTGGAGAACCAGGCACAGTGCAACGCTCTCAAGCAACAGGCGAGCCACGGTTGCAACGCTCCCCAGCGCGAGAGAAACCCTGCTTCCAACGCTCCCCAGCAGCGCAGCCGTGATCATCTACAGACAGGTGGTTACTCTGCCAAGCTGCAGCTCCGCGACGATGCAGTGGATCACTGTGTGCCATCCAGGTGCATGGTGGAGGAGGCGAGCATCGACACTGGTCAGACTTTTGATAGTGGGGGTGTCGATCTGTTTGCAATGGACACAGGTGGTGAATTGGACACAAGTACAGGTGACATTGTAAAACCATATAATGTGTATGTGAGTGTTAATGGTGCCAGAGTGAAAATGGAGGTGGACACATGCGCAGCCGTGTCAGTAATATCTCAAAGTCTGTATCAACGCAGGTTTAAGTCAGTGAAGCTGAGCCCAGCCAATTGTGTTCTTAAAACGTACAGTCAAGAATCACTGAAATTGATGGGAAAATTCACAGCTAAGGTGAAATGTAAGGATGTCACTAAAAAGCTAGAATTGCTTGTGGTGAAAGGAAATGGTCCAGCCTTAATGGGACCAGACTGGATTAGCCAGCTACACCTAGATTGGTCAAAAGTCAACCGAGTAGCTCCCGAAACAGTTGACAGTGTGTGTGCCAGACATATAGCTGTAATTAAACCTGGTTTAGGCAAGCTCAAGGGCATTGAAGCCAAGTTACAAGTAACCGAGAAGGCTGTGCCTAAATTCTGTAAGCCAAGAACGGTGCCTTTACGCACTTCGAGAAGCTGTGGAGAGAGAATTGGCAAAATTAGAAGCTGAAGGCGTAATTTCACCTACTAACTACAGTGATTGGGCAGCTCCCATAGTATGTGTACCTAAAAAGGATGACAGTGTACGTATATGTGGAGACTACAAGGTAACAATTAATCCTTGGTTGAATGTGGAACAGTACCCACTACCCAGAACCCAAGATTTATTTGCTAAATTAGCTGGAGGTCAGCAATTTACCAAACTTGACTTATCGCAAGCTTATCAACAAGTGCAATTAGAGGGAAACTCGAGATGTTTCCTCACCGTAAATACTCACAAGGGGTTGTACCATTACAACAGGTTGCCATATGGTGTCGCCAGCGCACCTGCGATTTTTCAAAAGATCATGGATCAAGTACTTCAGGGCATGGATGGTGTTATCTGCTATTTAGATGACATATTGGTTACTGGAAAGGATACAGACAGTCACCTAGCTAACTTGGAAGAGGTTCTTAGGAGACTAGAGTCTTACAATCTCAGAGTAAAACAAGAAAAGTGTGAATTCATGAGGAGTAGTGTGTCATACTTAGGACATGTCATTGATGCAATGGGCATTCACCCAATGAAAGAAAAGACAGATGCAATCCAGAAAGCAGCATAGCAATGCTGATGCGTTGTCAAGGTTACCTGTGAAGCCTAATGTAAATGTTACATCTAATCCTGTGTACAGAGTTGCATATCTTGAAGATTTGCCCGTTACAGCTAGAGAAATAGCTAAAGAAACTGATAAAGACCCGGTGCTGAAGATAGTTAAGCAACTGGTGTTAACAGGATGGCCTAAGCATGTACAAGATGAAGCACTGAAGCCCTATTTTCAGAGAAAATACGATCTTACGGTTGAGGAAGATTGTCTATTGTGGGGATTACGAGTGGTAGTTCCAGAAAAACTGAAGGACAGACTACTGTCTGAACTTCATGAGCACCACTGGGGGATAGTTAAAATGAAATCCCTTGCCAGGAGTCTCTTCTGGTGGCCTACATTAGATGAATGTATTGAACAAGTAGTGAGTCAATGCAGTGTTTGCCAGCAACAGCGTAGCATGCCTGCAACTACACGTGTACATACATGGAAATGGTCTTCTTCTCCCTGGGAGAGAATACATCTTGATTTTGCTGAGGACCACAAGCAGATGTTCTTAGTAGTGATGGATGCTTATGCTAGATGGCCTGAGATAATTCCTATGCACACTACTACATCAGCAAAAACAATTGAAGCACTGAGATCCTTGTTTTCTGCTTATGGGTTACCAAAGGAGGTAGTTACAGACAACGGACCTCAGTTTGTGTCACAAGAATTTGAATCTTTTCTTATTAAGAATGGAGTGAAACACATCACTTCACCTGCATATCACCCTGCAAGTAATGGTTTAGCTGAGAGACTAGTACAGAATCTTAAGAAATCACTTGCAAAGAACAGAGCAATAGATGGTATGACATTGGAACATTGTGTAGCTAATTTTGTGTTTGGTTACAGAAACACACCCCACACAACCACAGGCAAGACGCCATCTGAGCTGTTTCTAAGGAGACAGGTGCGACCCGGTTATCTCTAATTAAACCTGAGTTTTCCCATAGAATGCAAACTGAGACAGAACCAAGCCTTCCTCGTGTTAGGTCTTTTACTGTTGGACAGCAGGTTCTAGTAAAGAATTACAGGGGAGGGGAGAAATGGTTGAATGGTGTCATTCGTGAAGTGTTGGGTCCTGTGACTTACAATGTTGAAGTAAATGGAAAATGTGTGAAAAGACATGTAAACCAAATGTTGAGTACTAAGGTAAATCCTGCTCAGTTGACACAAGATGATTCTTGTGCAGTTTTGGACTTTGAGGACTCTGATGCAGAGGCTGACACGGAACAGCCTATGCCAGTGGCTGTGGAAGCACAACCCACAGTACAGTCACCAGTGCCCGTGGTGGAACGCTGTACACGTCCTGTGAGAAACAGGCGCCCTCCGAACAGACTGAACTTGTAACTAAGGACTTGATGTTGAGAAAAAAAAAAATGGAAAAGAAATCTGATGTAATGAGTGTGTATGTTATGATTTCATGTATGTTACGAGTTCAAGAACAAAGGTACCTTGTTAAGGATATAAAAGAAATGACGTATATAAAAGAAAGAGGTTATTATTTACAGGGGAGGAGCTGTGGTGTTCCAACACACAGGAATAGTTTTTGATATACTTTTATTTTGGTACTGGTTAATACTGAGTTCTCATTGGCTGTTAGCCGAGGTACAAGAGGTACTGCGCCACCAGGGCATGCCCTCTCTCTAGGACACCTGCCAAGTAGTAGAGCAAATGTACAGTGTGGTCTACTGAACAAATAAATTACAAGTTACGTGTTTCCTGCATATCTGCATTAGTGTTCTTCCAGTTGTCTGCTTAAACAAATTACTTGGGTGCAGCAATACACCACAATATGCTGTCATTTTTGGGTCTCACAGGGTTCAGTAGACACTACATACACAACTACTCAGGACTGACTACGCCTCTCAGAGCAATGATCAGAGAACACGGTATGAGAAATTTAAAAGCACAGCTAAATTGGACAACTGAGGCTGAACAGTGCCTCACTGAGTTAATACAACAGCTGTCCGAAGCAGCAGAATTGGCTACACCTGAATCCTCTCTACCGTTTCACTGTGATGTTTCTGGAACAGGCGACGTCATAAACGGCGTCCTGTTCCAGAAAAAGGGGGGAGAGAGAAGGGTGCTAACATACCTAAGCATAATGCTTGACAGCATGGAGAAACGACACCCAGTGTGCACACAGCAGGCAACAGGAATAGCAAAAATAATCCCAAAAACATCACACATAGTGCTAGACCATCCACTAGTAGTTCTCACAACACATAGTGTGGTGGCATACTGTATGTGGGATCACAGGCGTTCATGCTGACAGCACTAAGACAGAGGAGGATTGAAAAAATTCTCCAAGCTCCAAATTTGATATTTACACATGAGGGAATCAACATGGCAGACAACATCAACATTGGGGAACCACATGAGTTGTTCGCTAAAGTAAGAGAGGAAGGGAAAGTGAGACCTGACTTAGAAGCAGAACCACTGACTGACCATGACGTACGACACCTGTACACTGACGGATGTTGTTTTAGACATGACACAGAGGGATTGAAAGCAGCTTATGCAGTTGTTGAAGAAACACCAGAAGGACTGAAGACAATTGCAGCCGAACAACTTGAGGGGGCACAATCTGCACAGAGAGCAGAACTGTTAGGGGTTATCAAAGCTTTGGAAGAGTCAGAAGGACAGAAAGTGAACATCTATACAGACTCAGCATATGTGACAAGTGCAGTGCATGTAGAGTTAAAACAATGGCTCAGAGCAGGATTTTTAACAACAACAAACAAAGCTATTAAGCATGAACAGGAGATGCGATAGCTCGCTGAGGCATTGATGTTACCACAGAAAGTTGCTGTTATAAAATGCAAGGGACATGAAAAAAGATTCACAGCTACAAAAAGAGGAAATGATGCAGCAGACGCAGCAGCCAAGGAAAAAGCAGGTTATACCACTAATTTTGTAATAATTAGCTCAGACACCGAATCATCAGATTTGACAGAGTTAACTCAAGCCCAAGACAGAGCCTCACCAGAGGAAAAGAGTTTCTTGTTAGACCGAGGATGCACACACACGCAGGGAGTATGGAGAGGACCAGATGGGAGACCAGTGTTACCACCAGACCATAGGCAAATAGCACTAGAAGAGGCACACGGAGTTGGACATGCGGGGGTGGCTCAGATGATGTGAAATTTGGCTGATTGGTGGCATCCAAATTTATCAGATATGGCAAAACATTTTGTAAGCACATGTGAGGAATGTAAAAAGTACAACCCTAGACAGACCGTGAAGACAGCCCCAGGAAAGTTTCCTTTGAAACTTAAATCTTCAAAGAAACATACATGCAAACATACTGAATAAAATGCTGTGCTTTACTTAGTAATGTTTCAGAATGGTAGTCTTGTGTTAAATGCACCAAACTACACACTACATCACCTATTTAAAAGTGCAACAGCAATGGTGAAAGTGAAATATTTATTTTAAATTGTGTCAGAGCAATCATTAAATAACTGAATTTGAGCTTATTGATGAGAGGCTGACAAATGGGCCCTTTCTTGTTCCTGTCGTTACCCTCTCCTCCGAACCACGGACAGTGAGAGGAACTAGCGAGGGAAGCTAACACCGGATGGTAGCCAAGGACGCTACGCTCTTTCCCACGAATGCCAGATTAACAAGCTCCACATCCATGCAATTCTAGAAATTACTGTAAGAAGTTATTTTCTGGGCAGTGAATGTTAGCTGTTTAGTTTATTATTTCACCTACCTAATTTCCACTTGCTTGTTTTATTGTTTGTTTCTGTTTTAGTTTGTTTAACCTGTTCTTGTTTCAATCGTTTATTTCACATATACGTTTGTTTAACCTGCCAGCTTTCACTAACTTGATTACTTTTATTTCCCCAGTCAGAGTTGAGTTTCACTGTGTATTTTCACGTTTGTATGGATTGCCGCATTTGCTACATTGTTAGTGTGGTAATATGATCAGATGATTTGAGCTTAGCCTTCTCTCACTTTCTCTCTCTCTCTCTCGATAAATATAAATACAGTGAAGAAAACAAGTATTTGCTATTTTGCCATTTCTCCCACTTAGAAATCATGGAGGGGTCTGAAATTTTCATCGTAGGTGCATGTCCACTGTGAGAGAGATAAACTAAAAAGAAAAATCCAGAAATCACAATGCATGATTTTTTAATGATTTATTTGTGTGATATAGCGGCAAATAAGTATTTGAACACCTGAGAAAATGAATGTTAATATTTGGTACAGTAGCCTTTGTTTGCTATTACAGAGGTCAAACGTTTCCTGTAGTTTTTCACCAGGTTTGCACATACTGCAGGAGGGATCCTGGCCCACTCCTCCACACAGATCTTCTCTAGATCAGTCAGGTTTCTGGGCTGTCGCTGAGAAACACAGAGTTTGAGCTCCCTCCAAAGATTTTCGATTGGGTTCAGGTCTGGAGACTGGCTGGGCCATGCTAGAACCTTGATATGCTTCTTACGGAGCCAGTCCTTGGTTTTCCTGGCTGTGTGCTTTGGGTCGTTGTCGTGTTGGAAGACCCAGCCACGACCCATCTTCAATGCTCTGACTGAGGGAAGGAGGTTGTTCCCCAAAATCTCACAATACACGGCCCCAGTCATCCTCTCTTTAATGCAGTGCACTCGTCCTGTCCCATGTGCAGAAAAACACCCCCAAAGCATGATGCTACCACCCCCATGCTTCACAGTAGGGATGGTGTTCTTCGGATTGTACCCTTCATTCTTCTTCCTCCAAACACGCTTAGTGGAATGATGACCAAAAAGTTCTATTTTGGTCTCATCTGACCACAAAACTTTCTCCCATGACTCCTCTGTATCATCCAAATGGTCATATGCAAACTTGAGACGGGCCTTGACATGTGCTGATTTAAGCAGGGGAACCTTTCATGCCATGCATGATTTCAAATCATGACGTCTTAGTGTATTACCTACAGTTACCTTGGAAATGTTGGTCCCAGTTCTTTTCAGGTCATTGACCAACTCCTGTCGTGTAGTTCCGATTCTGATTCTTCACCTTCCTTAGAATCATTGAGACCCCACGAGGTGATATCTTGCATGGGCTCCACTCCGATTGACCATCATGTTTAGCTTCTTCCATTTTCTAATGATTGCTCCAACAGTGGACCTTTTTTTTACCAAGCTGCTTGGCAATTGCTCTGTAGCCCTTTCCAGCCTTGTGGAGGTGTACAATTTTCTCTCTTGTGTCGTTGGACAGCTCTTTGGTCTTCGCCATGTTACAAGTTCAAGTCTTGCTGATTGTATGGGGTGGACAGGTGTCTTTATGCAGCTAACGACTTCAAACAGGTGCATTTGATTAAGGATGATACATGGAGTGCAGGTGGACTTCGTTTCTGGTTGCCCTGATCCCTTTTGTGGGGAGACCACGTCGGTCGCTCACATTTGGTGGCAGTGGTGGGATCAGTGGCGCCGCCTGAGAAGCTGGAGAGAGGAGGTGGAGCTCGCGGAGCAAGCGGTGGTACACGAGCGAGAGGATTGGCGGCGGTGTCCGTGAGAGTGTCGGGGACGGTCGGCGAAGGAGCCAGCGGACACGGCTAGCGGGCTGGCGGAAGTGCTGGCGGAGATGGCCGGCGGGGCTACGACCGGAAATGGAGAGTGGTCGAGCGGGCCCTGGGGGCAGACACACCACGGTCGCGGACTTTTGTCTCGCCACCCAGTTGGCGAGACTGCAGAAGGGGAGGGAAGTGTGAGAAGGTGATGACCCCTCCCCTACTCACCTGTTTATAAGGGGGGAACTGACTAGCAGAGAGAGAGTTTTCCCCCGGACGGGTTTGCGTGCAGGACGCGACGCGAGGCGTGTGGAGTGCCTGTTTGGTCCACCTGGTGTGAGGTGGATCTTCCCTGCTGGCGTGAGCGTGTTAGGTTTTGTGTTGTCTCCACTTCTTTTCTGGTTGCCCTGATCCCTTTTGTGGGGAGACCACGTCGGTCGCTCACAGGCGGACTAACAGGTCCTTCAGGGTCAGAATTCTAGATGACACACAGGTGTTCAAATACTTATTTGCCGCTATATCACACAAATAAATCATTAAAAAGTCATGCGTTGTGATTTCTGGATTTTTCTTTTTAGTTTATCTCTCTCACAGTGGACATGCACCTACGATGAAAATTTCAGACCCCTCCATGATTTCTAAGTGGGAGAAATAGCAAAATAGCAGTGTTCAAATACTTGTTTTCTTCACTGTATATATACACACATATATATATACATATACATATAAATATAATGCAGCATATTCAATAAGTTACAAAATAAAACACCTTAAGTCAAAGCATTCTGAAAAACTTATTTATTTATGTTGTTTACCATTTTAAAATTGTAAAATAAAGAGTTGTTTTTTTCTTAACTTTTACAGATTTTAAAAATAAAAAAAAATCCTGCAGGTTGATTTGACGTAAAAGTTTTTACAGGATGGCAATAATCTTCTACATACAAATAGTGAAGATTAACACAAATACACATCACATATATATGTAATAATATATCATCCAATGAAGTTCATGAATGTGTGACAAAGTAAATCTGTTAAAATATACTTGATATTCCAGGAAGCTAGAATAAATTCAGATAAGTGAACTGCTGCAGAGAAAAACCAACCAGTCTGTGAGACGTGGATCAGATCCTGGAGGCTGAACACAGACAGAAACAGAGACAAACGTTATATCACAGTCAATGTGATCTTATGTAATCAGAGATTTAAAGAGTGAAATCATACATTTTGTGTTGAATAAAGTTAGAATAATCTAGGAATATATATACGTTATTTTTACTTTTGAAATCTTTATTTTAACTATGTGGACATTTTAAACTAGTTAAATAAATAATGAATAATAAATGAATGAGTAGATCTACTGTACATCATTTTTTCAAACTTAGCTGATTGGATGCTCTCAGATAAAGCTGCAACTAATAACTATTCTGATTAGGGATGTGAACAATTTTTGAACAGTCGTTAAGCCATAAGTAATCAAATAATTTTTCTATGTCTGAAAAAAAAATGTCTTTGTTTTAGTGGCACCTTCCACAGTGGCAGTATAGCATCTGATATGCTGTGTGACAGGCTAATTTTGCCAAGGCAGAACAAATATACAAAATATACAATAATCTGTCCTGAGATGTATTTTATTATTTATACAAGAGGTGGTGAGGTAAATTATATACAGTGTAATATGTACAATATGTTGTGACAAGCGATTAGTTAAACAATTATTACCCTGCGATTATCGATAAGCACTTTTGCATCAAATAAACCCTAATAATAAACTCTAATTCTGATACCAAATCAATCTATTAGCTATAGTAAGAATTAATAAATTAGTTGTGTGTTTCATAAAATAGTGTAAAATGTCAATCACAACAGTCCACAACCTAAAGATCATCAGTTTACTATTATAGAAGATTTAAGAATCCAGAAAATCACCAGAGAAGTGAAAGCTCAAACCAGAGAATTTGGACATTTTCTTCTTAAACATAACTGAAAATGATTATCTGAAATAGATGATTAATGCAATAGTTAGCAACTAATTGATTATTTGTGGCAGCTATATTCTCACTTGTCATCAGGTTTCACACTGATGTATATATATAGATTTTTCACACTATATTGATATCTGAATGTTATTCAATAACATATTAAATAAATACAAATATATTGTTGTTTTCTCATATTGTTTAGTCTCCTTCATAATTTAGAACAAAAACTAAGTTCAATAAAGTAATTTTTGTGTACGCTTTTGTATTCAATGTCCATTGAGCAACAATGAACGCAGCCATTTTGTCAGAAGAGTCTGTTCCCTTTACTAAAAGTACAATTTACAACTAATCACTGCAGAGCTCTGCTGAGGGTTTTATCTTTTCTTATTCAGACTGGGGAATTACCACTGTAAATCTGACTTGAACTATCATGTGATCCCCAGCTAATGTGTTGGTTTATTACCGTCAATTCAGTCACATCCACAGTTTGTCCATTTCTGCAGACAGACAGCAGGCGAACGCTGCCACTGGCTGGGTATCCGTCCTCCACCCGCAGCCTGCACACCAGCGCCGCTGTCTTCAAGTAGATCAGCAGTCGCTGGGCAGGACGCCAGTCTATGGGAAAACTGACAGACACACATACACAAAACTAAGTTTTTTCAGCAATCTTGTGTTAATAGTTTATGTACATTCAAGCCGGAAAGAAATGACCCCCTGGCAACTTATGAGTTTTTGTTCAAATTTAAATAAAATCTGAGAATTATTTTCTCCCACAATGATCCCTCTCATTCATCGTCTTATTTTATATAATGACACTTGTGTCATTTCCAAAAAAGAAAAAAAAATAGATGGTTGAATATAAGTAAATTTAAGTCAAATTTGCCATGGGTGTAAATTATTCAGGCTTTCAGTGTCTTGGCATTTATCAGATATGTAAAAATGTTAATTTTTGAGTAATTTTTACATCAAATATTTAAAAAGGAAAAGACCAAGTTCAGTTTCACAGCCTTAATTAATTAATACAAGTTATAAAATATTTAGTTTCTATCATTTCATAGATATTAGATGAGCAGCAGATTGAGACCTGCTCAACCAGGCAGGTGATTATTAATCAATATTTTTTCTCTGAAAGAGGATGAAGAAGATGAAAATATTCACCTGGATCTGAGAGCCTGGATCTCACAGAGCAGGTCCCACTGACCCACATAGGCATTCACCACCTTCAACTGGGCGGCACTCAGCTCACAGCGCCGCCCCGATAGGCGGTCCTCCACCAAGCCTGCTGTAGGCCCCAACACCTGCACGAACACACAGAACACACGATGGAAATACAGTCAAACACGTTAAATACACTTACATTATACATCATAAACTGCTGGAGTCAGTCATAGAACAGCTCAAATGGGCTGAAGAGGGAAACATTTATTGTTTTTCACTGTGATAAAAATCACAAATTTGTTTGGTTATTAGCAACTCCATATTCCGATACGTGAAACTAACGGCGCCAGGGTGCACAGTTAGCTATATCCCAGGAGCCAGAGCAGGTGACATTAAGTCAAATTTCAATTTGTTAGCTAATATGATAAAAAAAAAACTTCACGTTGGCAGTAGGCCAGCGGGAGGTCACTAAGATTAATGTGGAGTTGGTATGCACCTATGCAAAGACCATGTTGAACACTAATTTTCTCTGGTCCCCTGCTGAACTTGACTAGGGATCTCATGTTGAGCTGGATGAGGTCTTACCACTAATACAGCTGAAAAGGGGCAGGACTGGTGACTGAAATGTGGAAAATTAGATCTCTGTCATCCAAAGCTGTAATAATAAAGGATCCGATATCAGATTATATATATTGAGTGCGAACAACTCGACGCCACCACCATCATTGTTCCTCTAAAAAAGGTTAAACAAAAAAGAGTTGCACCCTGCTATAACTCTCAAACCTGTAAATTAGAGCTCATAATTAATATAAAATTTTAAATGAATATGGCGTTCTAGCAAACTGGAAGAATCTCTCTATGCATGGAAAGAGAGTCTCAGAATGTACAAGAAGAAAGAAGTAGAGGCTCAGAATAGAGCCACTCATCACTCCTCACTAAGAGAGAGAAACAAAACAACCCCAAGTTACTTTTCAGAAACACAGACAAAATTTAATTACTCTGTTGATCCATGTATTCCTAAATCCTCAGCAGCAACAACTTCATGGGCTTCTTCATGACAAAATTCTGAAAATTAAAGACAGAATCTATTACCTTGTTCCATCATCTGGCACTAATCTGCCCTCAGACATGGGGATTGTAGAGATAGATGAAAGAACTAACATTTATCTAAACTAATTTTTGTAAGTTATCCTTTCTGAACTAGCTTTATTGATTTCTTCATCCAAAACATCAACCTGTTTTTGGACCCTATACTGTCAAGTTTGCTTAAAAAATGTTTCTTTTTAATTTAATTTTAATTGCTGGAAATGTTAAACATGTCTTTATTATCTGGCTACATACCACAGTACTTCAAAGTAGCTGTAATTAAGCCACCCCTCAAAAAACCTACACTTGACTCAGGCATTTTTGCTAACTCTACACCTTTATCTAACCTTACCTTTCTCTCTAAGATCCTGGAAAAAACAGTTGCTTAACAGCTGTATGACTTCCTACGCAACAATAATATAATGAGGATTTCCAGTCAGGATTTAGAATGCATCACAGCACAAAGATGTCACTGGTGAAGGTTTCAAATGATATACTTAATGCATCAGATAAAGTATTTATTTCCATTCTTGTTCTGTTATACCTTAGTGCTGCATTTGACACCATTGACCGTCAGGAATTATTACAGAGACTAGAGCATCTTATTGGCATAAAAAAGACTGCATTAAACTGGTTTAAGTGTTGATGTTGATGTTTTTTCTAACTGTACAAAAATGATATAAAAATAATGTTAGGTGTCCCGACATGACCTCTGAAGGGCTTATTTTGTGCTTTTTGAAAATGTTTTGTGAAGTAGGGCAAGAGTCGAAGTGTTATCAATTTGGGAGCGAGGACAATGTGCACATTTTGCCAAAAGGAGTGTTTCCCTGTCTCGAAAACCTGTTTTCGAGAAAGAACATACTCATCGCAGGCTCAAATACGGACAGGGTTGGGGCCCCCTCTGCCTGCACTGAGCTTTGTTTGGGCAATAGTATAAAAAAAGGGGAAAGCCTCATCTTGGTAGAGTCGGTTGCAGGTTCTGATCCAGCGCCCAGCCTATTGAAGCCTGTTCTGCCCGGACTGACCGCTCTCCAGTCCATCGCACGGTAAGAGTTTTGAATGAATTTCATGTAATCTGTGGAGGCTTCAATACTGATGTAATGTATGCTGATGTTTGCTGAGCTTTGCGGGGAATAAAGTGATGCTTATCTTTAGCTTATTTTATCAGTTTGTGAGCTGTGAACTTTGTGTGTATTCATTAATCGCCAACACTTTTATGCTCCCAATAGGTAAAGTTATTAGGAAACACTAATTTCTACTGCGGATGATACACAACTGTACCTGTCAATAAAGCCAAATGAAGCAAACCAGCTAGGAAAACTTTATGCATGTCTTACGGATATAAAATCCTGAATGATCTGCCAATTCCTGCTACTATATCTAATATAAAAGACAAAAATTAAATTATTGTGCTCAGGTCTTAACTGCTGAGGAAATTCAAGATCCAGTGATATAGCTTTTTTGGATAACATCCGCTTGGCCCCCAAGACCACTATAAGAAATCATCTTTGATTAAGATATGTCATTCTCTGCCCACATTAAACATATTTCTAGGACTGCCTTTAGTCACCTACACAACATAACAAATATCAGACACTTCGTTCAAGATCCAGAAAAACCTGTCCTTTTTTATTTACAGGCTCGACGACTGCAATTCTTTATTATCCGGCTGCACCAAAAAGCCTCTAAGTACTCTCCAGCTGATCCAGGATGCACCTGCACGTATATTAACAGGCATCAGAATAAGGGATCATATTTCACCTATATTTGCCTCGCTGCACTGGCTTCCTGTGAAATCAGGAATAAAATTCAAAATCCTCCTCCTCACCTAAGAATCTCTAGCAATCAGGCTCTATCCGATATTAAGATTCTCATTGTTCCCTATCACCCACCAAGAACACTGCACTCACAAAATGCAGGCCTACTTGAGGTTCCCGAAGTTTAGAAAAAAATAAAAAAAAGGAGGCAGAGGCTTAAACTACCAGGCTCCTCTCACATGGAATCATCCTTCTGTTACAGTCTGAGTGGCAGACATCCTTCCTACATTTAGGAACAGGTTAGAACAAGGGTGTCAAAGTCAAATGGACATGGGACCAAATGAAAAATTTAGGAACAAGCCAAGGGCTGGACTGATCGAATGTTCATTGAAAAAAAATAAAATGACCGCATATAGTCTAGTGATCCCCATTAAACAGACTGAAACCCTAAAAATAATAATAATAACATATGAATAATTACTATATGATCAAATAAATAAATAATTTCTTATGGCTCTGTTAGTAAATTTTAATTTTCAACAGGGACAAAAGCTTTATGTAAAAATCCCCAAAACATGAACATTAAATGAATGAAGCGGTATTATTCAAGGCACCATCAGTATAACTTCTCAGGGAAATAGCAAAAATGGCCTAAATTTACTTCAAAGAAATAAATAATATCAGCAATTTTCTATAATTCACTCAATTGAAATATTTTTAAAACAAATTGGATTGAAATAAAATAAAAATTGCAAAAAATCTATTAACATGAGGAATGGAAAAGTCACATGTGGTGTGAAAACAAATAGTTCACTTTTAAACTTTAACTGAGTAAAAACTCTGAATACGTTGCACAGTAATGTTCACTTTTTTGAAGCTGTGGCTGATACTTGGTGGTGTCTCTTCTTTTGAACAAGTTCATCAATGTCAGGGCTGATTTAGCGATCTCTTCTGTCTTGTCTCATGCTGCTGTCTCAGATTAAACTCTTTCATCACCGCCACACTTTCTCCACACAAAAGTCACAGAGGTTCTCCAGCTACCTCCGTGAACATGTACTCCGACTCCCACCCTAATTTAAAAGTCCGATTCTCAGTGTCCACCTTCCGTTTTGCCATTTTTAAGGGTGATGGATCCTGTCACCTCATCCTCCACATACACCACAATTTAATATGTTTCTGTTACTCTATTTCATGTCATATTCAACTTTTCCTGTTTGAATGTATTGTTTCCAAATTAAAATTGACTGAGTTGACCTTAAAACCATCTGAACACTTCACTGTTCACTTCACGCAGTTAACTGAACAATGAACAACGGGAAGTTCACCTGGACACGTTACCTGCAGTGTGAAGCGGGCATCATGGCTCCAGGTAACAGACAGCCTCAGCAGTGGGAGCTCATTGAACGACCTGTCATTTGAGGAGAGGTGGGGCCTCAGTTCGACACAAACCTCTGATGGTTTAAAAGACAGCAGGTTGACGTGCATGATGTCCTGTGTGGCGGAGATGAGCACCTGCAGCCTGACAGACAGAAGACCTCAGTGACTAGTTAGTTGGCCTAAATGAGGGTAAAGTGACCTGATGATGCTCACTCCTCTCTGAGACGCTGCCAACCGACAAGGACTCCGAGCACCACTTCTGACTCCGTCTTTAGCTGACTTAGCCGACACTCACAAACCTGCAGAGCATCCTGGGCTTTCTGCAGAGACTCACCCAACTGTTCATACTGCTGCTTCTGTGCACAGAACACAAGGAGAGGAGGCAAGGAGAATAGGGAATGAGAGAATAGAGAAGAAATTGTGCGTAACATAGTAACATCTGATAATAAATACTACAATGGCTGGCAGTGAGGTTTGTAACTTCTAACAACCACTGAGCTATTTAGTTTGTTAAGCTGTTACACTTCGTACTATGAACTCATTTAACCCATCAGCTGTTTCAATGATTCATCTGCTTAACTGCCTCTATAGAAAACATTTTCTCTGCTATCCTAAATCTTGTCATTTACAGAAGTGTTTAACTTCATTATCATTCATTGTGTTTGTGTGTATGCTTGTGTACTTTGCTGTGCAGCTGTTTGAGCAGCTGTGTGAGTGTGTATCGTCTGTTGTGGATCTGTTGGATTCGATACTGCAGAGACTTGAGCAGAACCTCCATCTCCTCCTCCTCCATCCTGCCATCCACTTTCAGAGCCTTCCACCTGCCCCGAGCTTCGCCCCCTGAATGCGCCCACACGAACGCACATGAACACATGAACACACAAACACACCTCTGAGTCCTGAGTCAGTCACATAACCTCTTCTTGTATGTTTCATGCAGCATTCTGCGTTACAAAGATGTTTTTTAGCATCTTTATTGGTATCACAGCTGCTCTAATGAATTTGGATCCTCTAACATGAAGCCAAGCTGCTTCATATCCTTATTCTTTTCATCATTTGGAACATGTTAGTGAGTATAAAGTGGCCACTGACTTAACACATTTTTTTTATAAAAGGTCAGTGGTCAAACAGAAGGGAGCAGCTGTGTGTACACTGTGTGCGATTTACCGGGCTGGGGGGGGCAGGGCAGAGTGATTAGCTTCTGGGCAGAATCCAAACCCTCCAGTAGAGACATCATGGAGTCCAGAACGAACAGCTGACGCAAAAGAACCTTCTGCACACGGCGGCTGTCCTACATGCACAGTTAATGGTGATATAGAAAAGGGGCTCAGATTCTAAACACATTTTCCAAGTTAATGGAAACAATAACGTACACTAATATACAGTCATATTTAAAAGTAACATCACCATTTATAGCCTGAAACTATCTAACACTAAACTCAGCATTTAAATGGTCGCAAACACTAAACAAAAAAGAAATAGCGCACGTAGTGTAGCATAATCAGAGTTCAACCATACTCAGCTACTGCTAATTAGTCAAAGTCAAAGTCAATTTTACCGTCAATTTCTTCACATGTACTTGACAAAGGAATCGAAATTGCGTTTCTCACTATCCTATGCGTTTTACATGTACAACAACATCAAAGTGCAGGTGCGCAAGACGAGACAATCCTAAACTACAATGGTGAAGTGCAGTAGCTTAAGGCTACTTTTGCCTAGTCTTACTACATAGAAACAAACAAACAGGTATGACAGGACAAGACATGAGTACCCCAAGACAAGATATAAGTAGTAGGGTGTGGAAAGACAAATTCAACAAGACAAAACAGACAAAACAAGACAGCACTGATTGTCCCAGCTATGTGCATTATGAGGTAGCTTTTGTAATGTAATAGCTATTTAGTTCAGTATAATAACTTTACATGTTACCTATTTCATATAACCTCATAGTCTCACAAGCTGTGGATACTTCTCACCAGGGCTGTGAGACCCACAGTCATCATTAGCTTTCATATTAATGGTAAAAATGAACAGGAGGGTTGATATCAGAGAGGACAACCTCTGTCGTGGTTTATACGAACAACTGATTGCTGTTTGAAGACACTTAAAAGGTGCGAACTGGTCCTTAAATGTCATTGACTGATTACAGATCATCATGGGCTGTGGACAGACCGTTAGGTGCAGGATGGTCCTGGCAGATTCAGCACAGTCCAGCTGTTCAGAGCCCCCACATGGGTCCAGCAAAGCAGGATCACAGCACTGCAGCACACTGACACACATACAAATACATCACCACCATCACAATGTAACCAAATGACTGGTTGCTCTGGTTAGTAAAAGGTAGACCTAAAATATGTAAGGTTGAAAATAAGGAAAAACACAGAGTGCTAAAACAAACTAACTATCCAAGCAATTCAAGCACACCAGCAAATAATTAGTAAGGGAATGATTCCTTAAAAATAATAAGTTAAAAGGCATTTATTGGCATTGCTAAACTGATAAAACACGAACAACACAGTAAAAAGTCTTTGAGGGGACCTACTACCATTACTTCATGACTTGTTGATTTAGATCCACCTGTTAATGTACAAATATTATTTGATGAGGTGTGTTGATGTAATTACATCAACATAATATGTGAAAACTTATTTTTCAGAGTTACATTTTCTGTCAGTTTATTTAAAACAAAATTCAAGTTATTGATGTAACTGTTAATGTTGTTGAACCAATACATTTGTTTTTTAAATGTATTTTAATGATTGAGCCAATGCAATAAAAGGTTAACTCCTTCCTCGTTTATTTTGAGTGCTTAGATTACCTTGTTTGTTTTAACAACACAATTTACAGCTCGATCAAACAACTGGATGAGATATTAACATAATAGTGTAGACGTGCATACACATGTATTCATGCCATTTCTGACGTCGAAAGATAAACATGTAAGAACAGTTAGCATTAGCCAGTCTGCTAACAACAGTTATCATTAGCCAGGCTGCTAAAAAATCACTTAGTATTAGCCAGCTTGCTAACAGACTTGTGAATGATAGCGAATCTTTGAATATAAATCCGGTTAGGGCGCTTTGCTGCAGCCTAACACCAAAACAACATTATAAAAAATGTTTTAAACACACTTACTTCTTTACTTCAGACATCTCCGTTTTCAAATATCCGCGGCACCCGCAGCGCCCTGATTGGTCACTTTGTTGTGACGTCATTACCAATTGTTCAACGAATCATGGATTTTTGTTTTTTTCTTTATTGTCAAAGTTTCAAAAGCACAAAACAAATAATTCAAAAACATAAAACATACATTAAATTAGACGCTTGAATACAAACACATTATTTAGAATAAATAGAACAATAATAAAAAAAATATGATTGGCCGTTTTACGATGACGTCGTTGCCAGGTAAGCCAATCGTGGATTTTATGTTGTTTTTTTTTACTTTATTGTCAAAGTTTTAAATACATGAAACAAATTATTTGACAGCAAAATATCACACGTGGAAAACTGCACAGACATATTAATTTGAACATTTAACTAAAAAAATGCATTATTAAAAAATAAATAAAATAAAACATTGTTGTCTCAGCATAGACTCACCGGCTCGGCTCGTCCTCCTCCCGGTTCTGTTCGGACGGATCTGACTGCTGAGACTCCCGCAGAAACGGACGCACAGAAGCGACTCTCAGTACCGACGTCCCGTCTCACAAACGCCGAAGATGATTAAGCTCTTTTCTCTGAAGCAGCAGAAGAAAGACGAGGAATCTGCTGGAGGAAACAGGAGCGGATCCGGGGGGAAGAAAGCCAGCGCGGCCCAGCTGCGAATACAGAAAGGTAGCAGGCTAACGGCTAGCACACTAGCTGCTCGGCTAATGGCTAGCTGGGGCTGTATTGGAAAACAAAACGCCATCAGAAGCTTTTTTACTGGCATCTAACACTAAACGACACAACAACCGAGACACACTGTGCTACTGGCTGCTTTCCCACCAACAGATAACGGCAAAACATTACGTAGAAGAGGTTTTAGCCTCGCTAGCTAATAACAGGTAGCTTCCAGTCGGCTAACTTGCTGTGTCAGCTTTCTGCTTTATTTGTCTGCGGGATGACAAACTTCTTTAAACATCTTTACGCGTTTTAGGGACTTTAAAATGTCCATATGTACGGTTTGCATTTATCATTAAGATTCATTGCAATTGCAGAGACACCTGACAGGTGAGACAGATTGTTGATCAGCAGCCGGGAAAACTGATCGATCATTATCGATCAATACCCAGAGGTGGGACAAGTACTCCGAACATCGCAGTTTAAGTACCAGTACAACACTCCATTACAAATAAAAGTCTCGCAAAGTCATTCTACACTAATAGTGCATCAGTATTATGAGTTGATGGAGTTAAATGTGCTACAGTAATGTACATTATTGAGGTAGTTAGTGTCTATAACTCTGTGTGTGTGTGTGTGTGTGTGTGTGTGTGTGTGTGTGTCAGACATCAATGAGTTGAACCTGCCAAAGACATGTGAGATCAGTTTCCCTGATGATGATGACCTGCTCAACTTCAGACTCATCATCTCTCCAGATGAGGTCAGTTTGTTCTATTATTTTGAGGGTCACAGGAACCGTTTCCTATGTTTTTCCCAGCAGCGCTCCGATCGGGGCGAGGGCACAGAGGGGGGCCAAGGGTCTCACGGCGCTTCCTTCTTTCAGCCTCAGAGTTCTGATGCTGAAGCGTCAATGCCCAGAAGGTTTCGTGTACAACACCAGACCTTCATTGATTAATATTAGTGTGCAATCCATTAAACAATCGGGTTTGAGGTTTACTTCAAATTACCCAGATTAAACCCACTGAGATAAAGTTAAGCAGGAAGGCAGCAGTATGTCATAATTAACATGACACAGTTAAGATACACACAATTAATAGTGTTAGTTGAGTCTAATAAAAGTGCAAGTAAAAGTTTAGAAAACCCAGGCACTGTCCTTTAGTCTCACATTGTTGATCCTCTAAAATAGAGCCAAAGGCCTCAAATGAGATTAGATCACATTATTTCAAGTCAGTTTGTGCTTCTTTAACACAACTTAGCAAAGGGACAAAGAAGAAAAACATAAGCCAAAGGGCCGAGTGGCTCATGTCTTTGTAGCTATGAAAACAAATATTAAGGAAGAGAACCAAGAAGTGATTTGTAGGTTTCAATGTTGAAGCAAAGGGTGGTGATTTTCAAAACATACTTTTCTGGTGATTGGATGAATCATCTGTCTATTACGGCACAGCGGCACATAGGCCCTCCTCTTCCTGAAGGTTTGAGGTTGGGACACAAAAGGAGAACTTGAATCCTGTTGAGATGGATTCTCTCAGAATTCAGCTGTATCACAACATGAAAAAGGACAGCTATAACATCTGATGTTAAGTTTTTATTCTCTCACATCAACTATCAAGAAAGCATGTTCCATATGTTGCGTGCATAGCTACTGCTGTATGGTTATACAACATTGCTGTAATAGTGAATAGGGTTAGTTAATATCATTAAATTGGGAAATAATACAATTGCATCTAACCCCTGGCCCCTCTACAGAGTTTTGCTGATTGGCCGATAAACATACTGAGATGTGGTCAGAGGTCACAGTGATGTGTTCAGACTTGATGATTGGTCCTCAGTGACAACATCTGATGAGACATTAAAATATCTTTGTCCCACAGGGCTTTTACAAAGGAGGAAAGTTTGTCTTCAGCTTTAAGGTGAGACCCAGCTCCCCTCTCCGTGTTTACTTGTCCTCTCTGTCTTTACCCATCCTCTGTCCTAACCCGTCTTCACACGTTCTCTCAGTCTTAACCCGTCTTCACACGTCCTCTCAGTCTTAACCCGTCTTCACACTTCCTCTCAGTCTTAACCCGCCTTGACACGTCCTCTCTGTCTTCAGCCATCTTCATACCTCCTCTTTGTCTTAACCTGTCCTTGCTTTTCTTCTGTCTTCACTTGTCTGTTGTCTTTTCTCTGTCTTCAGCTGTTTTTGAAGTTAAAATAAGGACAGACTTGAATGTGTGTTTTGATCAACCGTAGATCTTTGAGGTATTGATCTCCTTGTTCCTGCATGCTGCAGGTAGGACAGGGTTACCCTCACGACCCCCCCAAGGTAAAGTGTGAGACAATGGTGTACCACCCCAACATTGACCTGGAGGGAAACGTCTGCTTAAATATCTTAAGGTTTCTACACACATTCTATAATTCTCACACACATAAATGTAAGGACAATTACATTTTGACTGTTGATGAGATGGAATTTTTTTTCAATATTTATTTTTACATTGTTTTGCATCAAATGTTGTTGCTGCTGCTGACCAGGAAGTGCTGTAACTTGTTTTTGATCCACAGAGAGGACTGGAAGCCAGTGCTGACGATAAACTCCATCATCTACGGTCTACAGTATTTATTTCTAGTGAGTTTAATCAACTTTCACCATCATGACACGCGTTTGCTCTGAAGCGCCACATGTTAACTGATGCTGTGATATACAGATGCAGCGGTAGTGTCATCGCTCTTCTTCCTTCTCCCCTTCTTCCTCTTCGTTTTCTTCCTCTCCCCTCCTCCTTCTCCTCCTCCTCCTGCAGGAGCCAAATCCTGAGGACCCGTTGAACAAGGAGGCAGCAGAGGTTTTGCAGACGAACCGCCGGCTCTTTGAGCAGAATGTCCATCGCTCTCTGCGAGGTGGCTATGTGGGCGCCACCTACTTTGAGAGGTGTCTTAAATAACTTGGCGTCCCATGACCCTCCAGCCCCTCCCCCCACCCACCCAACCCCCCAGTCCTGCTTGTTGGCAGAAGTGGCGACAGAAAGCAACACGTCAGAAGATACTTTTGTTTTAAAACAAACGAAGGCAACACAGAACTAGCTCCCCCTTTCCCCCCAGCTCCTCCTCCGATTTTCTCTGTTTTACTTCCAAGATGCAGAATTCTACAGTTTACACGCCACCAGGGGGTGGCAGCATACCTGATTGGATTTGAGAGGCGGCTGAGGGTAAAAGGGGGGGTGAGAAGGGGAGAATTGGGTGATCAGTGAATGTTGTTCTGATGAATTGATCATTTGGTGAATAAATGCCACAACGCTGATGATGATGATGATGATGATGATGATGATACCCACATGATTTTTTTTCCTTTCTTCCTGAATGCGTTTGTGGCGAAGACACCTGCCAGTGGTCAGAAGGACATGCCCCTCCTGTTAAAAAAACGTTTGTTACATCAAATGGCAGCAAACTCCAAACTCATAACTGCCTTGATCCATTCATCAGGGCAGAGCCTCTGCAGCTACAGATCTGGTTGCCCTGGCAACCACACAGCAACTTATCGCCAGTTGCAATGGCATGAGCTCAAAACATCACTGCAGTTTGTAGCATGATCATAATTGGTATTTTCAACCTGCGGTGACCACAGTTGTTGCCATAACAACCTCAGCAGTTGTGGGAGAGCTTATCAGAGTGGGAGGAGCCTGTCAGTATGTGAGGAGCGTGTTAGATACAATAGGAACAGAGCGCTTTAAAATGTTATTAAACAAAGATAGAGGAGGGGATTATTAGAATGGAGGAGCCTGTAAGTCACTGTGGGAGGAGCTTGTTAGTAATGAGGGGAGCAGACATGCCTTAACAAAATATCCCAAAGCAAGAGGTCAACAAAAGTTTTTAGCCTTCTTTTACTCCACTTATCTACTGAATTGTGTAGGGGTAGGAGCCTATAAGTCAAGGTGGGAGGGGCCTATCTGAATCATGGTGGAGAAATAAGCAGGCAGGAGCCACAAGTGGAGCAGAGGCGCCTTAAAAAGTTCCTCAAAGCAAAACATCAACAGAGTAAAGTTACTGTCTGCAGGAGGTCATGTGACCCAGCTCAGGTAAGACAGGTCGAATGGAACAATTGTTCTGGATTTAGTTTGCTAATCTTGTTTCAGCAACAAGAACAAGCTGAACAGTTTGGAGTTTGCTGCTAGAACACATACACATACACACTCAGAGGGGTGGGGTGCTGTCAAGTGGGTGGAGCTGATGTTAGGGGGCATGGGTCAGTGTATTTGTTTAATTGGTTGGGGGGTTTAGCGGTAAAGGTGAAGGGTACTCTTGTTTTCATTTTGGGGGGTGGGAAGGATCACAGAGGGGAGGGGCTTAAATGTTACAATTCTATTGTGTATATTGAAACCCCAGCTGTTCACATTGACTGCAATATGATTTATGTTAAATAAAATAACTTGAATAATTATAATTATTGTGATGTCCATTCACCGCAAAACTACATTCACATTGTTTAGATTAATTAGTTGATCACACTCCTTTGAGTGATGATTATTTGTCAGGTTTAAATTTGATATGTAGAGATTTATTTAGTTCCGTTTTAGGATTTAAGGTGCAATTGCTGATTCAGAAACTTTAGTGATGTAGTCAAACTAAGTATTGGACATGGGAACAAAAATCTTAATGTGTTTCATGCAGAATGTATTATGACTCACAATTGCACGATTTGTGTTGAATTATAAAGAAATGGGTGGACAGAAGAATACGTTTCTTAATTTATAAATATTTAGATGAACACATTTTCATATTTAGAATTTTACAGTTGAGGTTCTCGTTAAAGTTAAACAAATATAAAATAACTAAAAGGACAGGATGTTTTTTTTTGCTTAGAACCCCCCCCCCTTGCCAAACATACTATATTTTCAAGTATTCTCTCACCGTCTAAATCCCCTATCCACTACACAAAGCAAGATCCATAAAGACCTGCATGACAGTCTGGTGTGGATAAACCTGACTGGCCTGCACTTGTCCTGACCTGAATCTGTTACAACCCCTAAAAAAAGTATGGAATCACCAGTCTTGGATAAACACTCACTCAGGTATTTTATCCTATAGAACAAAATTGCATTGAGAACATGAAACAATAATGAAGTAATTCAAAGTGCAACTCCTTGGCATTCAGAAACACTAAGGAAATGAATAAAACTATTGTGGTGGTCAGTAAATGTTACTTTTATAGACCAAGCAGAGGGAAAAAATATGGAATCATCAATTTTGAGGTAGAAATTAGGACAATTAGTCAATTTTCTTTTCCTGATTGGGCACCTGCCTCAGATTAGGTCTGCTTGTTAGTCAGCAGTTAAAAAGAGTGCAGTTATCACACCTTGGAAGGCTGCTGGACCAAGTGGATTTGCAAAAATCAGGGAACAAGGGAGATGTCCCTTGAAACCAAAGAGACAAGTGTTAGGCTTCTTGAAGAAGGTAACTCTTCAAGTACGGTTGCCAAAGATGGGGGCTGTTCACAGTCAGCTGTATGTCATAGTATGTCTGGAAAGCAGAAATTGCACAACAGGACAATGAAAAAGAAATGGTCGGAAGCTGGAGTCAATGTATGTGAATAAACAGTGCAAAATCGCCTAAAGGTAATGAGATTTTCATACAGGAAAAAAGAAAACCATCATTGACGCCTGAACAGAAAAGAACAAGACTTCAATGGGCTAAGAAGAGGCAATCATGGACTGTGGATGACTGGATGAAAGTTATTTTCAATGAAATCTGCATTGTACAAGGTGATAATGCTGGAACTTTTGTTTGGTGCTGTTCCAGTGAAATTTACCATGAGGACTGTCTTTGTCCAAATTTCCAAACTTGATAATATGGGACTGCATGTCAGGCAAAAGCACTGGGGAGTTGGCTGACTTAAATCTTCAATAAATGCACATTTAGTTTACATTGACATTTTTGACAGTTTTCTTATCCCATCAATTGAAAAGATGTTTGGGGATGATGGAATAATTTTCCAAGATGACAATGCATCATGACATAGAGCAAAAACTGTGAAAGCAATCCTTGGAAAAGACACAACCAGTCAATGTCATGGCCTGCAAATTTCACAGATCTCAACCCAATATAAAACCTTTAGTGCAAATTGAAAAAAAATGTTCCACAGCAAGGCTCTGACCTGCAAAGATGGTCTGGCAACTGCAATCAAAAAGAGTTGGCACCAGATCGATGAAAAATATTGTTTTTCACTCATCAAGTCCATGCCTTAGAGACTGCAAGCTGTCATAAAAGCCAGAGGGGCTGCAACTAAATACTAGTGATGTGTTTTGATTGTTTTTTTTGTTGTCTTGTTTTTCGTGATTCCATAACGTTTTCCTCAGAATGGAGTGATTCCATATATTTTTCCTTGCACTTGGTCTATAAAATTATCATATACTGACCACCACAATGTTTTTTATTCATTTCCTTTAGTGTTTCTGAATGCCAAGGAGTTGCACTTTTGAATGACTTCATTATTGTATCATGCTTTTGATGCAAGTTTGTTCTACAGATTAAAATGTCTCAGTGAGCGCTCGTCGACAAGTGGGGATTCCATACTTTTTGCTAGGGGATTGTAGAACACTTTTGGGATGAATTAGAGCCAGGCTTTCTCCTCCAAAATGCTGTTCTGGAAAATTGTTGAAAATTCCCATGAACACACTCCTTAAACTTGTGAATAGCCTTCCTATATGAGTTGATGTCACTTAAACAATATACATATCCAGGACAGGTAAGCAAATAGTTTTGGAAATACAGTGTATGTTAAGGTTATTTTTATTATAGTAGAGTATAACAACCTCCTGATTTACAAATAAAGACTACAGCAGAAGTACAAATTACTTAATCTGTGTTTGATTGGTCTTATTTGTATTTTTTTAGTTTAGCAAATCTATGACTCAAAACATTTATTCAGCTTCACATCATTTCAACCTAAGTAGGGCAGAGCTTCTCTTTAGAAAAAAAACTTTAGTAGCAGAGACAGGAAGTACACATACAGCCGCTGACTGCTACTGATGTTTTAGGATTTATTAATTTATTAAGTAAGAAACAGCTTTAACTAAAGAGGTTTCATGTTACATTATGCATTTAGAAACTTATATCAGTTTATTTTATGTTACAAACACTGTTTTGTTAAAAGAAGCCATTTCTGGTTTATCGTCAAGGATGTTTGTGTCACATCAACACATGGAGAACAGATTGTTTACAAAATAAAACACAGATCGTCATGTCACCAACGCTTCTTTACTCAGAAGCCCTGGCCCTCAGGCCAGGTGATGGTGTGATGTCATGAGGACCAGGGGGACCTCTTTGTCCCCGGTGCCCAGCAGTGGAAACATCCTCTCGGTGAACTCAGAGGAAGTGTTGAAGCTATAGATCTCTGAGCCTGACTTCTTGTTATAAAACGACACCTGACCTTCATCCATGTCCAGGAACACACCCACCTGACGCAGCCGCGGCGGATTCTTCACCTGCAGCACCACAGAGGGATAAACAGTACATATTCTCAATGAACACAGGTTTTAATAAATTTAGATAGAAC
Organism: Eupleurogrammus muticus; assembly: GCA_036785175.1. Taxonomy (NCBI): domain Eukaryota; kingdom Metazoa; phylum Chordata; class Actinopteri; order Scombriformes; family Trichiuridae; genus Eupleurogrammus; species Eupleurogrammus muticus. The sequence continues at coordinate 23,934,250 of JAYKQN010000011.1, read as the reverse complement.
TATCTTTAGTTAAAACTATAGTTTTTGGATGCAATCTGCTGATTATATATGATACGATATTTAATCTATATTCTATCTATTCAATTTAATATTCTTTTTAAATCCCATTAAGAAGATATAACAATTTGAGTAAAAATATATATTATGTTCAGACAAAACAAGTTTTTTTACTCTTTAGGTAATAGCACAAGTTTTATGTTGAAATATTAAAAGTAAAAATAATTAATCATTTATTCATTATTAATCAGATACTGTATTACCTTTACTGTAATACCAGTATTATACAATACAATTACTTTATGAACTTCTTATCAGACAATTCATTCAGTTAATCAGCAGCAGATAAATGAATGAACTGTTTATTCAAAATATATAAATCCCCATTTTACAGGGACAACAGTAACTATGGAAATATGATGAGAATCTGTTTTAGTCTTAATAAAACAACTAAAACGCTTGATTAAAAAGGTATAACAATGAGACAACAGGTTAATTATTCTCCTCAATAAATATCTTTGTAATGTTTTAATGAACAATCATAAGAAACTGAAACTATCTGATTAACATACTTAAGCATCTAAATTTCCTCCACATGTCTTATATTCTAACAACACATTCATTTTACTGTACATGAATATTGCTAATGATTATTATGATAACGTTGATTATTATAGTCAGATATTTAATATAATAGTATTTATATAAATATATAATTATAATGATTATTACATTAGAGTAATGCTTCCTGCTTTTACTCTGTGTTTGTGTAATGAAGCAGCAGCAGCAGCAGCAGCAGTAGAATCTGAATCCTACAGCTATAAATTCTTGGCTATATAGATATTGATATTTGAAATTTGCAAGAAGCAAGATGATGCTTTTCAAGTCAGATTAATTTTTTTCTTGGGCTGTAATGACTATCTATAAAGAATCTTTAGTTTCTGTCATATGTTATTGTGTTTAGTTTTTTTTCCTAATTAAAACTAACAAAGTGAACTGGAGGTGAAAGGAGGAGAATAATGAAGGACCTGACCTTGGTGAGGGGTGGGGCAGTAAGGGCCCGCAGTTGACTGCCACTCCACCAGATGGCGAAATAGCCATTAGCTGGACTCATGTCGAACAGACCTTTCTTCTGAGCAGACTCCTTGACCACGCCCAGCTTCCAGTCCTTACTCTCCCCCACACATACCTGCACATGTGACACACACACACACACACACACACACACACACACACACACACACACACACACACAGAGGAGACGTCGGGTTTACGGAGAAGTCAGGTCATGTGGCCCAGTCGTGTGGCCAAGCCGGGTGGCATCTGACCTCCCAGTAGTGGCGCCCGGAGCTGAATCCCTCCTTAGCGATGACGCAGGACCAGACATCGAATCGGTGCTGACTGTTCCTGTAGAACTGCAGCTTCTCCCCACGCTTCACCTGCTTCCTGTCCTCAGACAGGATGAGGAAGGGGTATGCCGTCACTGGGTTCAGCGTCACATCCTCTGGAGAAAACAGACAAAATGAAATCATCTGATGTCCCCTGATGGCAGATTAACTGCTTTTGCATGTCAACACAGGTCAATTTAAATAAATGTCACAGGAACATGTTGACAAGATTTATATGAGAGTTCAAAAGGAAGAGGAATTGTTATACATGTTGTGTTCAGTGCACTTTTTTTTCAGGACATTCTTCCCTTTTTTTTTTTAAATTTGACCCTCTTGAATATTGTCATGTAACTGATGATTCTATTTGAATTATAATTAATTATTATTGTTTGCTGTGGGACTATATTTTTGATAAATATTCTCATGTGATATAAAGAGATGAGTCTTTCAATGTAATTTATGTGGCTGTGTAAATAAAGCTTGTTTAAGAAACCAAAAAAACATGTTGACATGTTAGCACTGAGGTCAATGCTTGTTTTATAAATAATTTACTGTTACTGTCCCATGTTACTGACCCATGTAGACTCGAGCTTTCTTATGTCCTGAAACAGAGACAACAAATATTAATGTGAAAAACATCTCAGATTACTGCAGTACAAGTACCAATACAGCAAAGTAAAAATAATTTAAGACCGACATGAAGTCCTAATGCTGTAAAAGTACATGAGTAATTTGAGTTAAGTGTTATGTAGTGTTATACCTGACACTGGTTTATTCTTCTTCAGATCTATAAGGCAAACAGAAAACTACAATGAGTCTTTCCTTCAAATTAAAATGTGCCCTGTTGTAGTCACTCTCTAACCTCTCAGAGACCACTGGCTCTTCTTAAGGCTGTGTTCCTTCAGACTGATCATGCTCTCAGCCAGCATCAGGTCCCCGGACGAGACTAGAACAGACATCGGAATCATCAGTGATCATCAGGGGGCTTAAGATCTTTCTTGTTTTGGAACTTTGACCTAAAGCATCCTGGTACTTCTTAATAACTCACAGGATCCTCTGGAGCAGACCTCTCCCATCCTGATGTCATCCATCTTGTCCTTCACCTCGGTCAGAGCACTCTTCACGTCTCCTAGCTGGAAGCTGAGGGAAAAACTGGAGTCCTCATCCACCTTGTCCTGCAGGTCTTCAGCCAGAGGAGCTGTGGCCTCCTCAAAGCTCTGCATAGGACAGAGGATACAAGACTCAATCTAAATATCTATGGTATGCATGGTAAATAACGATTCCTTGTCTATAGTCAAACTATGTTTCCTATATCCATGTCAATCTAGGTTACCTATAGGTGGGTTTCCCTTACCTGCAGGAAGCCGATGTGGTCCTGACTGATGGCCTGCACCTCTAGGGTGGCCCTCCTGTCCATCAGCTGCCTTAGCTCCACCTCCAGATGGCTCACTAGCCCCTCCCCTTTTGACATCACAGCATCTAGTTGGTCCTCAATCCCGCCCACTACCTGAGATCGGATCCTGTCCAGACAGCCAGATACCTGGTCCAACAGGTGCTCCACATCACCTCGCTCCCCATCTGCATAGCTCTGAAACACACACACACACACACACACACACACACACACACACACACACACACACACACACACACACACACACACACACACACACACACACACACACACACACACACACACACACACACACACACACACACACACACACACACACACACACACACACACACACACACACACACACACATTTCCTGCAGAGGTCTAAGTTGTTTTTTCTTCTCTATATCTGAACTGAGTTTCAGAAAGATGCCCAACCTTTACTCCCTCCAGTTTCTTCTTCATCTCCATCACATGAGTCTCTTTCACTTTGATGCGGTTCAGGATCTCCTGCTCCGTCCTCGCCACATGTTTCTGAAACCACACAAATGACAAGCTGGGCCTGACTCACAAACAATCAGAATCAATAGTTTCATATGTCTGGGCTGAAGCATAACAGAGAAAACGGAGCTGGAGAAGCGGTTTCGTTTCACCTGTTTTCCTTGTCTTTCAGTCTGCACAGAGACAGTTTTGTGAGTTCGATGTTCCTCCAGGACACAAATAGCACAGATACAGCTCTGACATGTCCGACAGTACACCTGGAAAATAAACACATCAGTGTGTTAATGTGAGACTCTAACATTGTTCAATATTAAATACATAAAATGACAGGAAAAAAATAATCAAACAAATACAGCCAATAGTCAATTCAGCTTTTACTGAGGGTAATTTTTTTTCAAGAAACACTTTCTCTACAGCTACCTTCATTAAGCTAAAGTTATCTTCATTATGAAAATGTTATAGACACCATAGACCCCACATATTTTAGTATATTCTGTTATTTAATGTCATACTCTAAATTTATTGTATTTTATGCTAATCATTTATTGCAGCCTGTCCATTTCAGAAGAGGGATCTTTCTCTGTTTCTCTTCCTGAGGTTTCTTCCTCTTCTTTCCCCCGTTTAAAAGGTTTTGGGTGCAGGTTTTTGTTCCAACCAAGCAATAACACACCTGATTCAACCATTAAAAAAAAACACAGCGAGGTGTCTGGTGTAAGGTGTATCCCTAACTTTAAATAAAACCTTGAAGGCCACCACACTGCAGGTCTTAAATCAGCTTTCGTATTGGTTCAGCACAATCACGTGACCACTCACACCACTACTCGAGAACGAAAATTTCCTTCCGCACTGAAGTACTTATGCATGAAAGGCTTTGGCATAAAAAAGACTTTTGTTGTAAGTGTAACATGACTCCTTTTTATGAACTAAAGGTTGTGTAGTTTGCCGAGGTCAGAGCAAGGTGAAATGAACAGGGTTCACCTTATGGCTTATAAACATATAAAATTGCCCCCTCACCTCTAGCAGGCGGTGGTGCCCGGTGCATGTGCGGCCTCTGAGGGCATCCTGAGGGTCCATCAGCGAGTGTTTGGAGTAGAAGGTTGTAGTGTGATGAGGCCGCACATGCTCAGTGCAATAAGAGGCGGTACAGGTGAGACAGGAGCTGACAGCCGGCTGTTTGATACCTGTACACACATCGCACCACACCACCTCCTCACCTGACGCTGCCATAAACAGGTTGGTACCATCACCCGCTATGTTTGGCATTATGGCACCTGGCAGTGTTCCATTCCCAACACACACCGGTGCCCTGGCAGCGCCATAATGGGCCACCTTGTATTTGTCTGCGATGAGGGAGAAGACTCTGTTGACACTGAGCAGAGGTCGCTCATCAAACTCACGCTTACACAGCGGACAGGTGCACACTGGACTGGAAGCCCAGTAACCACCAATACATGCCTACAGCAAAACAACAGAAGTTTGCACTATGATGTCAATAACCACAAATACACACCTGTAACCAGACTGAATTTTTATACTTTATAGGGATCTTCAAATCAATAAAAAGAATAAAACCTATAACAGAAACTGATATTATATATACTGGAGTAAACTGGTGTTTTATTGATATCACTATTATTTAAACTGTCTCAGGTGTTGTGAGTGTGAATGTTACCTGGCAGAAGTTGTGTCCACAGGGGGTGGAAACAGGTTCACTGAATAGGTCCAGACAGATGGAGCAGGTAAGCTCCGCCTCTGAGAACAAATCCGTGCTTGCCGCCTCCGCCATCCTTATACTACAGAGAGAACGAAAGATGTCAAACTACAGGTCAAAGCTACAGGTTATATATACTAGTAAACTACATGTTAAAGCTACCATTCAACTACAGATTAAAGTCAGGTTAAACTACCTTAGACTACTACATTAGAACATGGAAAAACTTAAAAAAAACAGGGAAAAGTTGAAAGACAAACCTATAAAATAAAAAGTTGAAAATTTACATACATAAATCAACATTATAGTAATAAAATTGGGCAATTTAAATCTTGATTTTTAGAACGATATTGGATTAAAAGGTTAAATAAAGAATTAAATAAGCAAAATAATCTACCATATTTCTACTTCATATTGGACTAATTGAACCACAAAACTTTTTTTATTTTTCTATATTATTTTTCATATTAATGTAATTTGTATCTAGTTCAATATGTTGATTGTCAGTCCAGAGAGGGAGAGATGAAAAAGAGGAAGAAATACCAGGTAAGGTTCTAAGGTATATGAAAGAACCAGAGACAAATTGTCCCCACATCTGGATCACACATACATTTAGATCATATAGATCACAAATAGATCATGTATGTGGGGGAGCTGGTGCAAACAATGAGTTGTCTTCCCCCAGAAACTAGGATCAATATGTTTTACGATTCCGACACATTGCTCTTTTTTAAATAGCCTTCAATAATTTCATAGTTTTGTCACAGACTTTCTCAAACAATATGATTCTTTTCTTTTACAAATGTGGAAATGAGATTTCATTAAATGTAGAAAACAGTGAAACTGACCTTACCTGGCTGCTCACCAGCTAATCCTCTGATAATATAATCTCCCTGTGTCCTTTATTTTAGTTTTAATCAAATAACTTGTTTTGTATTAGTCCATTTTACCTGAACAGGAAGCAGTCAACTGATACTCCAACACATAAAGTTCCCAAACTATATATATAGTTGGGGAACTTCATATCTGTGTGTGTTTGTGTTTGAACAGGTGTTTGATTGGCTGAAACAGAAGCTATCAGGAAGTGCTAGGACCTACTGCCACACCTTAATGTCTGCTGTCACCATGACAACTGAACTTGGACAGAAAGTAAGGATAATATCGAGTCTGGTTCGCATTTTTTGAAAAAAGATTATAATTAGCGTTTCTAAATTCCGCGTTTATTGCATCACTTCTCGAGCGATACACAGTTCACACAGAAGAGAAACGGGAAAGAAACAGAGGGAAACCTGTCAAATATGTGAGAAGTTGAACAGCAAGCAGAGCAGCAAGGAGGCACATGTTTGTGATGATGACCATCATATCTGTTACAATTTACATGGATTCTCTATGTTAATTTAGTACAAATTCTGTTGAATCATCAAGTGAACATGGAACCTACAGATAACTACAGAACGTGATGGAGCGGTTAATAAGATGTGCACCTTAAGGCTTACTGGAGACAATTTAACTCAATCACATGATTAGCCTCACACGTGTGGTTAACATGTGATTAATACCTTCCCTCCAGATCAATAACCTCTCTCCGGGTTAGCTTCTTCTCTACAGATCAATAAGTTTCCTCCGGTTTAATAAATTCTATCTCTAAAGTATGAGACAAACTGAATAGCTTCATGTTCCTGATCTAAAGTCAGTTTCTTACCTTCAGTATGAATCGACGCGTTTCTGTCACGAAACCTGAAACTCAGGTTATTGAATGTGTGATGTCATAGGTGGGCGGAGCCACACTCCTGATTGACAGCAGGTACCAAAAGTGTTAAGGTGAAGTATTTGTTTAAAGTTATCAGCTTACATGCTTACTTCTAATGTGAACATTTGATTGAATATCATCATTCATGTGTATCTTTATTATTGCCCTTTATTACATTTTTTTTTTTTTTTAAATAAAAGTATTTTATTAAGTATTTTTAAAACTTTAGATTACCTGGTGACAATATTGAGGTAATAATCTTTTGATAATATGAAATCAATGAGGTAATAAACCATTAGTTGACAGTAAATTAGATTGGAGCTGCTGATCAGTTTTTGCAGTCGCTGTGTTGCTGGTAGGCATCACCTTGCCGGTCATGTGGCATTAACCTGCTGTCACACAGGACAGACAGGACAGGGGACATTGCTGTGTACAGTAGTGGCCCTACCTGTTTGAGCGTTGGTGTTACTGGCCTTTGATATGCAGCTTGTTCAGCCTGGATCACCTGTGTTGCCTAACAGCTTTTATCTCTGGCTGATGTTATTCAGACTTAATGTCTGTCTCGTATCTCAAACAAACTGACAAGGACATTGAAATTATTTGAGGTTTGAATAGTTAAAAAAAAATCAAATCCTCATATTTGCTTGGAAGCACAACAAAGTAGGTGGAGTTTAAATGATCAGCTAACGGCTGGGTGCAAATAAGTCAAACATTATAAACTGTTTCACAGGAAAAGAAATAAAAACATTCATTGATTTTTGATGTAAAAATAAAATAAATTAAATAAAAAAATATCTGGTTTTACAGATTTTTGAGAGATTGAAAGAACAGCACAACTTTCTACTAACCTCCCTGTATCCAGGTGGTGCTAAGCTAGGCTAACGGCTCCCCCTGCTGCCAGTGTTTATGCTAGGCCATCGGTTTTGCTTGGCTAGGCTTGATTATACTGAATATTTCAGGTTGAGTCAAGGCAAAGACACGTTTAACTAGTGTGACCAGATTTGAGTAGTTGAAAAAGAGGACACCTTTTTTGTACCATCACTCTATAAAGACATACAGCAGAAGAAGGGATTCTTTTCCAAATGCATTGCATTTACGTAATGAGGAGGGAAACAATGTTTTTGCACATTTAAAGAAGTGTCTGCAGTACACATCTCTTATTGGTGTTGGCTGTCTAGCGCATATTCTGAACAATTGTGTTCACCATAGTGCAGACACACTAGATATTGACATTGAGCAATTCATTTTCAAAATCTATTACCACTTTCATATACACTGTCCACACAGAGAATTTGAAAGAGCACCATGAAGTTTTTTGAGGATGAGTTCAGAGTGAAACCCCAGGAGGAAATAAGGAGAGAGAGCAGTTCTGCTGCATAAATTTTGACTAAATTTTCTTATAAAAAGGTTTCTTTAATCTTTCTTCTTTTTTGAGAAATATTGGAGAAACTCCTTTGGCCTCAAACTGTTTATTCATGCAGGGAAACATTTTTATTTCAAGACACTGACATCTAATAAAAGACAAGAGGAGATATCCATTTTATGTAAGCAATACAATTTGCAAACTAATCTTTCTCTATTTTTTGTAGTAAACTCATGTTATTAAATATAACATTTTTTACATGAAAAATAGTAACTAGAGCTAAAATGTAGTGGAGTAGATAGATCAAGTAGCATAAAACATATTCAAGTACACATGTCTTAAATTTCTTTTATTTTTTCTTCAACTCCTCTGTGAAAAAGCACTTGTGTTTAGGCATTGTTGCAGTGAACGCACATGTGCTTTTCGCTTGTGAACACTGAACACACGTGATTCAAGTCTACCAGCTCACACACAAATCAAAGTGACTGGTTTGAGAAGGGCGTGACTGATTCAAGAACGATACAGAGAAACCTGGAATGGGGTAAAACAGACCTGAGTGGAATTCTATTGGCAATGCAGATTATGTCTGAGACAGGCGTACGAAATCCCAGACAATTTGGAAATCCCCCCAGACATTTTTTTAAGTCCCAAAAGTAGGACATGTCCGGGGAAAAGAGGATGTCTTGTCATCCTAGTCAAACTGTTTTCTTTATAAAATCTCTTCATACAAACAGTGTAAGGAACAGACAGGTGTACTGCTCTCATGTGTTCGTCTGGATGCAGAGTTAAATCAAGTCTGCTGCTTACTGTGATTTATTGTCCATTAGGTTTATTTTCTTTTATAGTTGGATTTTTTCAGGCAGCCACTTGTCAAATAATAGAAAAATAGAAAACAATATGAATAAAAGACAGCATGTTGTCCTTCAGACCGAAAACAGGAAGACGTCCATTTGCTTTTCAATGCTTTATCTGCAGGAGTTTATCAGAAGCTTTTATAATGCAGCAACCTAGAGAGGGAGAGAGACTTGTCAACTCTGGTTAATGTTAATAAGTTTAAAGGTGTAAAAGTAACAAGGTTTGGGCCGAACACACAAAATTTTATCAAAACATGAGTAAAATGACACAAAAGTCGCTTTAGATTTTTTTAATGGCACCAATGTAAACTAAAGAAGTCTGACCTGAAGAGGGGGGCATTTCCCTTGTTGTTAGCCAAGGCAAAGAAGCCACTGTGCGGGGAGAAGTCCAGGCAGCTGGCTCGATAAACAAACTTCTTCTTAGAGACGGGGAAGTTGGAGAAGATGGTGAGGCTGGGCATGTGGAGCTGAGGGAGGGACAAAGCATCACCATCAAGATTATGAACAGTGTTCGTCCAAAATATCTCAGAGCTTGGACCTGGACACTCAGCAATATAACTTTGAAAATAATCTATATAAGGCTTCAAAGAGGTTCAGTTTTTTGTTGAGAGGATTGTGTGTGTCCATGTGCCTTGTAAGTAGGTTTCAGTCTGACATATGTACATCATTGAGTTTGATACAGTTAGTTGTAGTTAAGGTAACAAATAGACAGCCAATGCTGTAAACCTGTGACATAATATTTTTTCTATTATTAGGATAGCTTAACTGATTATACAATATACATTTCAAAAACCACACATGTCCAATGTTCTGTAAAAATCGGACCTCTGACAGTATTATAGAGCTCTCCCTGCAACACAAGGTCTGGTTACTGACTCCAGGGCCCTGACCAGACTCTATAGCAATCTGTGCTCTCCCACCACTTACACCTAAATAACGCTAACATTAATAGCATTAAAAACAATTATTACATTAACTTATAATGCTATAGTAATAATATTAGCACATAACACTAATGACTCCAACAGTAATAATATTAATAACCATAATGACACTATTAACACAAATTACATTAACAAAGACCAATCAGATTGTGAGAACTAATAACACAAATGAAATAAATATTACTAAATAACTCTCGCATCTGGTATCAGGCTCAACCCATAATAAAATGGCCTCACTCTGGATTTAGTCTTTACACACAGCCTAACCACTCCATTGCTCACTATTAAGAGTTGGGAATTTCAGATCAACGCTGCATTCAAACCTCAGTCATCAGCTTCATACTTCCGCACCATATCCTCACCCACATGCAGACAGTTCAGAAAGCCTTTTTCTTTTATCTATGCCATCCTGGAACAATGAGACCTCATTTTACTACTACCAGGAAGCAGTTAAATCTGCAAGAGGCAACTATTTCCCCTACATCATATGTAACAACTGCCATAATTCTAAAACCTTTTTCAAAATCAGAAACTGTAATTTCTTATCCTTCAAACACTCTCCTACATGCATCAATTTCCAAATGTGATGGTTTTAGCCCATTTCATAAATAACGTGGAATCCATCGAGACAAACATCAAACCCCTCAACAAAATCCAAGTTACTTCCCTGGCATGCTCCTCCTGCTTGGACTGTTTTGCCCCAATCTCTTTAACCACTCTCTCACACATCATTCCCACCATGGAACAAACAACTTGCCCTCTGGACACTATCCCTACTGTTCTCCTGAAAGATGTCTTGGATGTGACAGGCCCAAGAATCCTCTCCATCATCAACAGTTCCATCACTGCCGACATCATCCCTACCTGTCTTAAGCAGGCAGTCATTCAGCTACCTTTAAAGAAAACAAACATTGACCCCACATTACCCAGCAACTACAAACCCATCTCCAAAGTACTATTTCTTTCAAAAGTACTTGTAAAGGCCATCAATTTGCAACCAATTCTCCCTCTACCTACATTCATTTCAATTCAGTTTAAGGCCCCACAACAGTACAGAATCTGCTCTATTAAACATCCATATTTACCTACACCTCTCCATTGATTCCGTTAACTGTGCCATCCTCATCCTTCTTGTCCTTAAATAAAAAATAAAATAATACCACGTAAATTCTGTTCTAAAATATGTTTTTTCCAACTCAACACTTTTGCAATAAGCCATTTCTCTCTCCTAGATTCTACTACTACTTCTAGATACTCTCTTCCATGCATTTATCTCCACCTGTCTGGAGTACTACAATTCATTTTGCACTGGAATTAAATCGAGCTTCCCTCACTTGCCGACAAACAAACCAGAATTCTAACAGGAACAACAACAAAAAAAAAAAAAAAAAAAAAAAAGATGGCATCACCCCCATCCTGGCCTTCTTCCACTCGTAACCCATCGAACACAGAATCCATTTTAAAGTACTTCAAATCCCTGAATGGTCTGGCCCATCAAACAATCATCCATCATTAAACAAGCTGTTGGACCACTATGACATCAGCAGTTTTTGCCTGCAATCACCTACCCGTGTTCTTAGACCTGAGATCACCTACTTGCGTTTTAGCCCTCCTTTTGGTACTATTGCTCTAAAATATCTGCCATCTTTTTATACCATTTTATGTTTACATTATTTTTTTATGTTTTCAACATTTTATTGCTATTTATACATTTTGTTTCATTGGGATATGTGAAGGACTCAAGGTCAATCTGTAAGTTGTTTCTAAATGTGCTCTACAGAAAAATTTGATTTGCACACCAATAACATTATTACCACTAATAACATTAGCACTATTAACATTAACAAGTCTCACCAATCGAATGGCCTCATCCTCAGCTCGGGAGGCGATGGCAAGGATCTCAGAGGTGGAGTTAAAGGTCATGGAGGTCACAGAGGTCAGCAGGTTCATTACTGCCTTCAGAGGCTTGGGATTGGCTGAGTTTAGACATGCCTCCTGGGAATAGATGTTGACCACACCGGACTGTGAGCTGAAACAAGTGTTAGTGGAGACATGAACAGACAGCCATCAGCCAATCAAAGCACAGGATGATGCGTTGGGGTGTGTCTTACCCACAGGCGAGGTACTGTCCGTTGCTCGACACAGCGATGGATGTTCCCCTCACACAGCCGTCATCTGTAAACCTGTTAACACAACGACTGCTGCGCATGTCCCAGACATACACCTCACCCTCCTCTGCACGCGCACAAACACATATATGACTGACAGAAAGTTGATTTGTGAGTGACATCACGCAAACTTGTTTCATGAACTCACCTGAATTGGCAAAGACTTTGCTGCCGTCATGAGAGAAAGCAATGCCACTGATGTCCCCATTTATCTTCATACTGCGAACCACCTCCTTAGTCTACACACACACACACACACACACACACACACACAAAATTAGGCCAGTGGGTCAAAAGTTACATTTGAGAACGCATATCCAACTTTGACCTGTTGGTGGTGCTAGAACGTTCGACATAAAACTGCATTTGTTTTGGTTGTTGTTGTTTTGTGTCTTTCCAAAAGTCCTAAATATATGAAATTATTTAATTGGGTATTTTACTTTTAAACTTCAGTCAGACACAGGTCAGGTTCCATAATTAACTTAGCTCAAACATATTTAAACTCCTTAATTAATCCTGACTCATAGCAGTAAACAAGGTTAATGCTCCCTACTCAGGTGTGACGCACCTTGAGAGTGAGCAGGTGCAGGTATCCTCTGGTTCCGGTGAGCAGCAGAGCATCTCCGTCAGGACACACAGAAAATTCCTTCACTCTGGGTTCATTCAAACCTGAACGAACAAACAAACAGAAACCAGAGAAGCATCATCAGTATGTCAACAGGTGTGACTCTGACCTCTGACCCCGTGAACAAGTGTGACTCTGACCTCTGACCCCGTGAACAGGTGTGACTCTGACCCTCTGTCTGTGTGAACAGGTGTGACTCTGACCCTCTGTCTGTGTGAACAGGTGTGACTCTGACCCTCTGTCTGTGTGAACAGGTGTGACTCTGACCCTCTGTCTGTGTGAACAGGTGTGACTCTGACCCTCTGTCTGTGGTAACAGGTGTGACTCTGACCCTCTGTCTGTGGTAACAGGTGTGACTCTGACCCTCTGTCTGTGTGAACAGGTGTGACTCTGACCCTCTGTCTGTGTGAACAGGTGTGATTCTGACCCTCTGTCTGTGGTAACAGGTGTGACTCTGACCCTCTGTCTGTGTGAACAGGTGTGACTCTGACCTCTGACTGTGTGAACAGGTGTGACTCGGCCATCCATCATGTCATACAGGTAGAACATCTTGTTCTTCAGGCTGGTGGCGATCACTGTCTCTCCATCCAGGCTGAATTGGGCTTTGTGGACAGGAAATTTCTCCAGGTGGATGCTTTGGATTTTTGGGTTTGTTTTCCCATCCACCTGCAGAAAGAAAGAGGTTACCATTTCATAATGGTGATTTGTCTTTAAAATAACTTGGAGAACTGATCCACTGCAAATACCTGGAAAAGGGAGATAGATTGGTCAAGGCCAGCCGTCAGGATGACCTGAGCAGAGGGATGGAACTGGACAGTGGTCAGTCTGTCCTCTGATGGACGAGTTTTGTTGGCATTGAGACACTTCTTCATCTGAGACAAAAACACAAAACTTCAAACGTTCAGACAAGATGCCAACAAACGTGAAACTAAATTGAAATCCAGCGAATAGTTGTAGAGATATTTCCCATTTTTTAACATATGATGGAGATCAGCTGACCGCTAGGATGCCGCTGGGCAGACTGTCTGAAGACACCACAAAGTTTCCTGTCCTCCTCAGCAGGTCATCTTCCTCCTCATCTTCATCAGCAGCAGCACCTGGAGGAGCACAGACATTTTGATTAATTATTTATGTTTAATAATAACAGTTTTATAAATTTCCTTTATTTTGAAATAAGTGACAAGAGTCAAAGCTTTGTGTCTCTACTTGTTGTCTTCTTCTTTGCAGTGGTGATCTCTGCCCACGATGGAGTACCTCCCATTGACTTCTGAAACCTGAAATACATCAGGGTCAGAACCACAAACTGTACAGGTGTATGTGCGTGTGTGTGTGTGTGTTTCTGTACTCACCGCTCCCTCATCCTCTGCTGTAGTTTCTGTTTGGACATGTTGGACTCGGCTTCCCCTTTGATCAGGTCACTTCGGTAACGATGCTTCATATCCACTCTGACAAGATCATCAACAAGTGAACTTTTGATTATTATTTACAATCCATCATTTACAATACGTTATCCTACATTATTGTAAAATACACACACTTAGCAATATTCAGCAACCCAAACACATCCTTTGGTAAAAATGCAGTTTGACATTTACCCTGCAGTGATCAAATTTGTGTGTACCTTGTGTAATGGTGTAGTGCATCACTTGCATTTGGTTGTGATAGGTCAAAAGGCTTCCGCCCTGAACTGACTTCTGGTTTTGGAGTCTACTGATTTTTATTGGCTGTCAGAGTCAAAATATTATGAACATCAAAAATGCATTTGATAACTTTTGTGTGGCTTGTTCCAAAATCCTATATACCATTTTTTAAATAAAAATTGGTCCAAAATTCTGATCAAATTTTAAAACGTTTTTCCCCCGAATTCAACAAAATGCAAAGTATTGGAGAATCTATCTAGGCAGGAAATTAAATCAGAAGTCATGTCTTTTTCTTAAACTCAGCTTTGGTCAATGAATCCAACATTATCTCAGTCGTGAAAATTAGGCCAGTGGGTCAAAAGTTACATTTGAGAACGCATATCCAACTTTGACCTGTTGGTGGTGCTAGAACGTTCGACATAAAACTGCAAATTCAGGGGTGGGTGCAACAAGACAATGATGAAACAAGCAAACCTGTTGATAACCATTTGTTTGTTTGTTTTTCTCTTATACCGGTAAATATTTTCAGGTAGGTTTGATAAGACTGGCTGTAAGCTACAAACAGACACATTTGTCAGAGTTTTATAGCACCCAATAAACACAGAATAAAGGGAAAAAAAGAATTATAAACTTGATTTTATTTTTCTAACATGGGTGCATGGGTGAGTAGATGGAAAACCTATTGGGAAGTGGAGTTTCACTGGAAAGGAAGTATATGACCAATATTTTTAGCGGTTAGTTAATAAGTTAGTTAGCAAGTTAAAACACTCATTTAACTTGTGTTTTGTTGTTTGAAAAATTCTGTGATATGTATGAAAAGGTAAATGACTGTCTTTGAATGTCTTGAATATGCAATATAAAATATCAAACCAATTCAGCTGTAGAAGCATATAATAAAGCAAAAAAAAATGCTGCAGGAGAAAAATGCTGCAATTGCAGAAATTAAGTTAGTCATGGTACTAAGCTTGTTTAGGATTGCTGAGATATAAGACCACTGTTTGGAAGCTTTGCCATGTAATTGCATTGTTATTGCATTGGCTCTGCCGACAGAAAGCCAGTAGAGACAATAAAAACAGAGAATTATTATAAAACAGAGCATTATTATAATTATTATTATTCGTACTTGTGTCAGGCTCTAAACATCATCTGTGTCAGGTTTAGTAGCGATCGGCTCAAATATCTTTGCTGATTTTGATATAAAAAGCAATGTGTCTTAGTGGTCTGAAGATAACGTGTGTCAGGTTTGATGTAGATCGGAAGAAATTAGTGACATGTAAAAACTATAGCGTTTTTTTATGTTAGTCATTAAACCATAAATAATTTTGTTTTTCCATGTCTGAAAAAAAATTACTTTGTTTTACTGGCAGCTTCCACACAGAGGCAGTATAGCATCTGATATGCTTTGTGATGGGCTAACAATAGATGCCACTGCAGAAGAACAAACAGAAGATATTGGTTCAGATTAATCTTTATCAAGAAGAACATTTTCTGTCATCAGCACTACTGTGTCTTGGGTACATTCAACAAAACAATTCCCTGTCCCCAATTGCTGCCAATATACATCTGATCTGTTAAATAATTGAAAGTAATAAATGCCCCAGTAATTATTTGGTCATTTTTTTTGACTCCAACAGGTTTTCTTCAAAAACTGTCCTGTGATTGGGTCTATCATCCTAAATCAGTTTTAACCATCTTCACTGAAGAAAAGCAGCTCTAAACCATGATGCTGTCACCACCATGTTTGACAGTGGGATGGTGTGTTCAGGGTGCAGTATTACCTTTACACCAAATATAATGTTTGGATATTGCTAAATTTTGGTTTTATTTGACCACAGCCCCTTCTTTCACATGACTGGTGTCTCCCAGGTGGCTTATGCAAACTTGGGACAAATGGGACTCTATAGATTTCTTTGAGAAATGGCTTTCTTCTTTCCACTCTTCCATAAAAGGCCAGATATGTGTGATTATATTTTTTCTCCGGTTCATCCAGAGTGATCATGGGCCTCTTGGTTGCATCTTATCAGTATTTCCTTGTTTGGGGTGAAAGTTTAGAGGGACCATCTTGGTAGGTTTGATCTTGCTCATCCTGCCTTAAACTTCTAACAGTATCTCAGACCTGCCTGGTGTGTTCCTTGGTCTTCATGATGCTGTTTGTGCGTTTAACCTCTGAGATGATACCCGAGCAGGGTTGTTTATACTGAGACCTGATTACACATAGGTGAACTCTATTTATCATCATCAGTCACTTAGGTCCACATTCGATCATTAAGAAATCCTCAGGGAACTTCTGGAATGAATTGGCTGCACTGACAGTAAAGAGGCCGAATAATATCACAAGCCCTACTTTTCATTTTATTTCTGAAAATATATTATATAAATTTCGTTACACTTCATGATTGTGTCCCACTTGATGTTGGTTCTTTAAAAAAAATATAATTCAATTTTTTTTTGTTTTAAGCCTGAAACGTGGAAAAATGTCAAAAAACTATTTTGACCTTTTATTTTAGTTTTTATTCCCTAAAGAAAGAAAAGAAAGTAGAGAATGTGGAATAACATCAGAAACTTTTGTAATGTGTCTATAGAAGTTATCAGCAGGTGTCCTAATAGAAAGATCTAAGTTTTACTAGAAACTAAATGCAAAATTCCAGATTGTTGAAACTTTAAGGTAGATATTGTGACCTTCCAACACATACTCTTCCTCCTGTTCATCGTCCTCATCCACCCACGCAGCTCTATGGATTGGCAGCTGCAGATGAGCCTCATCTTCAGCCTCTGAGTCAATTATCTCATCTCCGACCTCCACTGACAGGACTTCAGGCTGCTGCGTGTCATCCTGGGAAACCACAGGAAGTCATATAGAAGGAAACTTTAAACCAGACATTTATCGCTTACAATCAGGAACATATAGCATCAGTTATTTTATTTTATTGAGATTTTTTTTATTGCTCTTAAGTGAACAAACATCTGCCAGGAAGAGTCTGAAGCATGGGTTCTTCTGAAAAGATAAAATAAAACTGATAACAACAATACATTTTAAATGAAACAAAATATGCAATAATCACATCCTGGTGATTCTACCATTGTCCATAATATTAATGTTGAACACCTAAATATGTCTAAATAAATGAGCTTTACGTTAAAAAATACTGAATATTTAAATAGTACATGGATGAAGCAGCATCAAATAAAATAAAATAAATAAATAAAATAACTAGCAGAAATATGAGGTAATGCTGAGTTGTCTTAACCAAACAAAGATGGGCTTGACACTCCATATTTGGTGGAAAGCACTTATTGTATACAGTATATTAAAAAACGCTTGGGATGAATCAAGAGGTCACAGAGACTCCCCAAGATTCAGCATTATAGGGAGATGGCTACAATTTGGCCCCCAGATATGCACTTAGATTAGGCATGTATTTGACACTGTTCTTTTTGGAATAAAATTCTATTTGCAAAAGAAAAGCTGTCAGGTAGTGACGTCTTCCATCAGCACATCAAGAATCAACAGTAGACAGTATTGTATAAAATTATATATATATATATATTTATATATATATATATATATTTATATATATATATATATATATATATATATATATATATATATATATATATATATATATATATATATATATATACTGACCTCTCCCCCAACTGGGTATTACGTTTTTCAATATTGCACTATTAAGTTACTTTTTTAAGCATGTTTTACTCGCTTTTGCCTCTAAATTTTTAATTTGGGCTGACACTTCCGAACCAGTATGGAGAAACTAGATGCGCACAGGAGACAGAACGTTCTTTTACTGTAAAACAAACACACATTGGTTGACACACATCCCATGGGGAGGATAAGAGCCGTGACTTTAAGGTGAGCTTGTTTTTAATGATTTGTACATGTAGGACGAAATGGTCTGAAACGAGCGGAGCCCGGATCGCGCCTGAGGGGCTCGGGCAGAGACTCGAGAAACTAACCTGCAGCAGCCGACCCAACAGCTCGTCCTCGGCCCCGAACAGCATCCCCTCCAGCAACTTCACAGACTCGTCCTTCTGCCCCAGGACCGACAGCCGCTTTACGTTCTTCTGCCGTTTCGCGGACTCTTTCGTCGACTTTAACTTCATGGATCTCGGCCTCTTTTGAGCCGGTTCTCTCTCCTCCGTTACCGTAAGCTTGATAACTTTTCTCTCCATAATATCGCACGTGATGCAGTAAATATTTAATAAAATAAGTAGAAGGAAATTCTTCTTCAACAACAGCGTTTTCTTCACGTGTTTCCTTCTTCTCTTTTCACATGAGGAGCCTAAGCGTTTTTCCTCCTACACGATGACGTACTTCCGTAAAGGTGACCTCTGACCCTGCATAATGAAAGTGTGCCCCCTGGTGTCCAGAACTACCCTCAGCACCTGAAAGGTCAAACACTGCTAGCAACTATTATATTATTGTTTATCACATCATATTATGCCATGTAATCTAATATTTAGTCTTGACCAAAACTATTCAATATCATATAATAGCTAAAGTATTATACTAACGTTCTCCTCTCTCTAACATAGAGAATCTAGTTGGAGCTGGAGGCTCTGGGGTATATTTAGGCTTTTTTTCAAGGGTGACTGTTTTTCCATATGAACCAGCTGATCAGTAAGCAAGTGAGCCAAATCATTAAATCCGAAAGGAAACATGAACCTTCAGTAATGAAGACGATGAACTTTTATTGAGGTTTAGTTGAATTTGTTAAGAGGCTGAGAGAAAAAGGAAACAGTTTATTTCAGAGAGCATGCTGTTAATCAGCTTTCAGTAAACATAAAGCTGCAGGACTGAGTCATCATTTTTCTCAGCTGCTGCAGCCACAATTATTACCCAATGACAGACTTTTTAAAATAAAGCATCTCCATGCTCATGACAAACAAAATAGCAACAAATAAATAATCAAATGCACATTTTACACACATGAAATACAACATTTTTTGTTTTCTGGACAGCAGCAGATGGAATCTCACTTCCCATTTTTGTAAACAGAATAAAAGTTGACTAATCTGAAATATGGAATTCATGGAATTTAAGAAAAACAGACAGGTTCAGTGTTGTTGGCTTTACTGCAGGTGATCAATTAATATCATGACAAAAACAAATAACGCATATATAAATTTGAAATACATACACATTTTGAAATACATATATATATATATATATATACATACATATATATATATACATATATATATATACATATACATACATACATACATATACATACATACATACATACATACATATATATATATATATATATATATATATATATATATATATATATATATATATATATATACACATGTCTTCCATAAAAGCAAATAAATAAGTCACTTTGAACAATTATTAACTTGTTTTGTCTTGGTACAGTTTGTAAGGCAGACACGACAGCTGATCATGTTAATAACAATCACATCACACATCACATTATTCATTATTCAATCAGTAAAACGTAAACAGAAAAGTGCTCATTCACATGATTCAGACAGAAACCTCTTACACAAACAGATGAAGACAAAACTATTAGGACTGCTAACGAGTTCATCCTATGGTCATTGATCTGTTATTAAGCCATGATGCAATGCTGAGGTTTCCAGAACAATGTCATCATTTTTAAGTTATTTAAAATTGATTTTAGAAGAATGATGATGATGAAAAATTCTGAAAAAAGAGTTAATGTTAGAAAGATGTTTATGTTGTTGAGGTTATAGGACTTAACTTCATTCTCTGAAAAATCTGTCAAAACAATCATTCTGTGTCAATAAGACTTCATCCAACTATTATTTAAAACAAATCTGTATTGTGCCAAAGCTAAGCCCACCCACTTTCTTGTGGACTAATCAAATGCAAGAATTTTATCTGTAACAGCGGAGACACTTGAAATAAACTCACCTATTTACAGCCTTTCACCTTTTTTCTTTTATAAATACTTAGCAATGAAATTGGTTACAAAATTATGAATTATTGTTAAGTTGCATAATAAAACAGAAACTTGTAATATTATACCTTTATTTTATAATTTGACTTAATTTTGTTTTTTAACATTACAACATTATGACTTGTAATATCTCAGAAAATGTTAGTATAACACTGTTAACAGATAATCAGGAAGCTCTTGAAATAAATTAAAGCATCCTGTGTTTAACACTGTGGAAATCTGGATGTTGCTGTCGTGCTGCTAAAACAAAATGCTGACAGTAGCAAACTCATGCAACAAGGACAATAAAAGAAAAGGGGGTATTCCTGTATGCGTGTCTCCCCCCCCGATCAGCCACTTGGGTAAGACCTACTGCCAGCCTGCAGCAGGATGTGGAGTAGAGGAGCCAGAGGAGTTCCTCTGGGTCAGTTCTGCCCATTTTGATACTGGTTGACCCCAACCAGCTCCCACAAAAAAAATATAAAATGAATGTGCATCATATCATCTAAAGGTCCATCAACCTCACCACCTTTTCCAGCTCTGGAATCTCAGATCCTGATCCAGGTCTTTATCCAGATGGCTGTTGTGAGTCTACTTTCTTCATGTTTCAATTCATCTTTCACAGAGACTAAAGATTTCAGAACATGTCCACAATTAAAGCCATTGGTCCGATAAACAATGTCACTGATTAATAGACTCTACATCAGAACGAAACTTAGAACCGCAGGTTCAATTGGAAACTCAGCGGTCCAATGGCGTACAAACTATCAAACAACCACGTATCCTTCCACCCAGCATCATACAACCTTGTTGCCTCGCCACCTCACCATGATGACAAGACACAAGAATGATGTTGACCATGTCACCTCATTTTCACAAAAACAGAAAAATATATTATATTTTTCCCAAACTGTGGAAACTACTGATTCAAACACACATCTGAAACTCCTCCTTCTTCTTTTGCTCCTCGTGTCCGGCTTGTCTTCAGACCTCCACATGTGGTGCTGCTCACTGTTTGAGCAAACAAAAGTGCAAATGCAAAATAAACACAAGATGGGTCCAAGAGGAGAAAACGTTCACAAAACCACAGTAATCCTCAGCCAATTAGCTGTGAGTGTCCATGAGGATGAAGATGGAGGATGAGGAGGCCAGAAGTAGGATGTGATGTCATTAAACAGGATGGTGTGAGTGTGAGTGTGTATGTGTGTGTGTGTGTGCGCATGTGGACTAGTTGTGATGGCATGAGATTTTCATGCTTCACCTCCCGACAGGCGGCAGCGGAGGAGCTCCTCTCATCACTGTAGCAAAAAACAAGCAAACATAAATAACCACAGAAACTACTGACTAGTGAGTTTGTTTGTTGTATCTGTGTTACTGTGTGTGTGTGTGTGTGTGTGTGTGTGTGGACCTCTGTTGGCCTTGCTAGGGTAGATCTTGGTGAAGTATTTGTACTCGTCTGGAGGAGGAAAGTCATCCAGAGGATGAAACGAATACTTGGACTCAAAATCATCTGCAGGAGAAGAGGAGACGATTGATTAGAGACAGTGAATTATTTGTAATTACATGAGATTTTCTTTCTGCTTCAGAGAGAAGATGAGAAGTGTCAGAATTAGAATCATCTTTATTTGTCATTACACAGGGAATAAAATAAATTAAGATGGAAGCTCAGATAGTAAGAAAAGGAATAAACAAAAACAGTAAAGGAAAAGCCGTGGAGTAAAGGAGAAGACAAGAAGACAAAGAAAACAATTAGTAAAGGAGAAGACAAAGAAAGATGATGAGTAGTAAAGGAGAAGATGAGGAGTAAAGGGGAAGACAAGTAAAGGAGAGGACGAATATAGAAAATAACAAATAACGATGATGAGGAGTAAAGGAGAGAACAAAGAGTAAACGAAAGAGAGAGATGAGGAGTAAAGGAGAAGACAAAAGACAAGACAAGTAGTAAAAAAGAAGACAAGGACTAAAGGGGAAGACAAGGAGTAAAGGGGAAGACAAGGACTAAAGGGGAAGACAAGGACTAAAGGGGAAGACAAGGACTAAAGGGGAAGACAAGGACTAAAGGGGAAGACAAGGACTAAAGGGGAAGACAAGGAGTAAAGGAGAAGACTAATAAAGAAGAAGAAGAGGGAGAGAGGACAGAAACATGAGATGTTAGCTTGTATCAGTCCGACAAAAAAAAAAAGCTTTGAAGTTGTCCATAAATTAATAATTGATAGTTAAATAATCAATAATAGTGGTGTTAGCCATTTTGACTTCTGATGGAGACAAAACTAACAACTCACCCACAAAGGAACGGGGGATAGAGGAAGAAGAGTGTCCGTTGCGGAGAGGAGGGGGGGGCGGGGGAGGAGCAGCAGGGGTGCGAGTGGGTGGGGGAGGAGGTTTCCCTCTGGTGGGGGCATCACAGGAAAAGGAGGGGCTACCGTGTGTCCTGTAAGGAGGGGGGGGCGGGGCTTCTCTGCTGCCAGCTCTTGATGACGACTGGACTGGAACCAGAGGAGCTGAGGAAAGATAAATACAGGTGATCAGGACAGCTAATCAGTACAAAATGATAGCATTTTAATGAAAATAAGTGGATCCTCCCTCACCTGTTCCTCTAGCTGTTGGGGGCGGCAGCCTGTTGGTTACCTGTTGGGAGGCGGTGGGAGATGCAGGGGGAGGAGGAGGGGCAGGGCCTCTGGTGAGATTGTGTCCTCCAGGTGAGGGGGTGGTCCTCTTGTTGCTGAGGGAGTTGTGACGCTGTGGCAGCTCTGGTCCCGCCTCCCCGCCAGTTGGTCCCTGTGTGATGCGATAGGGAGGAGGAGGAGGAGCCAGAGTGGAGGAGGCAGGGTTTCCTCCAGAGGTAGGGGGGCGTCTGCTGTTGCTAGGTGACGGAGGAGGTTTTGATGGAAGGGGTGGGGTGTTGTTAGGGGTTGGGGGGAGGGGCTTCTCTCTATTGTAACAAGTGGAGGAGGGAGGGGAGGGGGCATTGCCTCGACGACAGAGCGGAGGCGGGGGAGGGGGGGCAGAGGAGGAGTGTTTCATCCTGCTGGAGGGGGAGGAGGCTGCAGAGGAGGGGGAGGAGGGGGACGGGGAGGAAGATAGGTTGGGCAGAGAGGGACGCTGGCAGTGAGGTGTCTCCATGGGCGACAAGGCTTGAGGGGAGGGGCTTTTCTCTGTGTTGTCATGGTGATGGCTGGGTGGGCGGGGCACTGCTGCTCGAGTGGAAGGAGAACGTCCAATAGAACCATCTAGAACTGAAATGGCCAGTGAATTAATTTACAGTGAATAAAAAATTCACAATGTTAAAAAACACACACACACAAAAATATATATTTTTTTAAATGAAATATATATTTTTTAATACAAAATGAACAAAGAAAATACTAAAAAGTTTTAAATCGTACAAATAAAAAACACCATTATAAAAATATAAGTAAACAGATATGAGAGATAATTATTAAATAACTATTTGAACATTGTTTAATTATAAATAAATCATTACACATAAAATACACAAATTTTAATTTCTAGAAAAGAAAGGGAAAAAATATGACAAATATCTAAAATATGGAAAAATATAATATATATAATCTGACTCCTCACCTGCAACTGGCCTCAGTTTAGGAACACCACCTGTGAACAGCCCTCCAATTGTTGGAGCAGAACCCAAATGGCTTCCTGCTCCACTGCCATTGGTTCCTGCTATTGTTGATCTGCCTCCTTTGAACCATCATTGGACAGGTAAGTGAGGCACCGCAAGTGGAGCCATGATGCCCAACACTACACTGACCCACACTGACACAACAATGACATAACTGGCTGGACGAGTGGTTGAAGGTGAGGCGGGATGCATGTGAGGTAGGCTACTTGCCTTAACAATACTTGTGGATGACACAAGTGACACGCGTGTATTAAATGTAGTTGGATTAAATTAATCGAGATTAAATGCAATAATACAAAATGAAGTTATATTAAATTGAATAAAGAATTTTATGAAATAATTAAAATGAATTGATATTAAATTTAGGGCGACACGGTGGAGCAGTGGGTAGCACTGTTGCCTCACAGCAAGAAGGTCGCAGGTTCAAGACCGCCTCGGGGCCTGGGTCTGGGACCTTTCTGTGTGGAGTTTGCATGTTCTCCCCGTGTCTGCGTGGGTTTTCACCGGGTACTCCGGCTTCCTCCCACAATACAAAACATGCTCAGGTTAATTGGCAAATCTAAATTGCCCATAGGTGTGAGTGTGTGTGTGAATGGTGTGTGAATGGTGTGTGTGCCCCACGATTGGCTGGCGACCATCTGGGGTGTATCCCCCTGCCTCTCGCCATAAAATGCGCTGGGATAGGCTCCAGCAGACCCCTGCGACCCCGAAAGGGAATAAGCGGGATAGAAAATGGATGGATGGATGATATTAAATTTAATGAAGGATTAATTAAAGGATTACATGAAATTAGATTAAATAAATAATATTAAATTAAGTTTTATTAAGTAAATGTTTAAATGATATGAGATTATACAAAATGGGATTAGATGAGATGAGATTAATCAAAATGGGATTAAATGAAGTGAGATTAAAAGTACTGGAAAGTGAAACAGTCAAATTGTTTTACAGTCCTGCATACCTCCATCGTCGACTGCATGATGTGATTGGTGGGCAAACAAGAAAAAACAGATTAAAATTGATGGCATCACAGGCCATTAAAGGCTGCACAGAGACAGAAAAAAATGCACAATCAATTGTTTAAACAACATTGTCATAGAGATCACTGAAAATCTCTTCTCACATGTGGAACCTGTAATTCTTCATATGTCTCCCGCCTACACAAAGATGTGGAAAACCCTCATTCATTATTTTTCTTGTACTTCCCCGACTCTGGGCCTGCTTTGTTGTGAGTCATTTCAGGACAACGTTGCTTTAATGTTTATGCTATTTGGGGAGATCAAGATTGTGTTTTGGAGATGTTTTAACCTGACCAGCCAGCCATGTTGTATTTTGTGTGTGTATGTTTTCTATAAACACCTAAAAAACATGAAAACATTTTTCTAACTACTAAACATAATGATAATAGAATTTGATAGTGTGGCCGTCACAGGGGCACAATGCTGCTTGCATATGGAATTTGTATTTTAAAAAATACAAGAGCACAGAAATATCAATCTAAATAAGTTTTAAAAAGTACAATGCACAAACATAATTATATAAATAATTAAATAGCAATAATAAAATGACATATAAAAACAGACCTGCCAACATGTAAGCATTTTGATCTTTTTGTATGCTTAAACGATTTGTTGTTCTATATTATGCACATTTGAATCTTGCATTTTATGTGTTTCAGTATGAACTGAATGATGAAAAATGTTTACAAAAAAATAAACTTGAAATGATTTTTCCCTACTCTACTTTCTGTAGTATGTCATATTCACAATAGCTTAACTACTATAGGTGAGGCTTCAGTTTTTTTTTTTTATATGGACATAGTACTCATTTGTAAAATGCTTTGAGGACTGGCAGGTCTGCTAAAAATCAATAAAAACAAAGTATAAGGTAACAATGCAAATTGGCCAAGATTTGTTCTTTACCAAGTACATATGTGCATATTAATATTTATATCAAAAAGAACAATGATTATTATAATGACAGAGATATTAAAGAGAATGTGTGATGTCAGACCTTCAGTGAGGCATCACATATCAGATAATAACTTATCAAGTTTCATTAAAGAAACACTAAAATAAAGCTATATGAGGTTTTTGTGCAGCCATCACACAGCTACAGACTAGAGGCCACTGTAGGTAAACAGGAAGCTTGCTGTCAGTCAGCAGCATGTCTTTATGAGGGGCTAACAGCTGTTTCAGTCTGCAGCTAGAACTACTACCCTCTGTAGCTATTATATGCCTATTACAGCATCATTACAGCCTCTTTAAAGCCTTATTACAGCTCTATTAAAGCCTTTCTAGAGCTCGAATAAAGCCTTACTACAGCCTCATTAACCTCCCTGGACAGGACACATCTGGCTGAAGCTCCTGACCCCCACCAGCTTCTATCAGAGAAATATGTGTTCTTACTCTCGGTCTTATCTCCAGCCGCCTTCTTCTGCTCGTCAAATGGCGCCCCCTGCTTTGGAGGCTGGCTCTGCTGCTGGTGTAGGTATTGGTATAAGCGAATGTATGGGTGGTCTGTGGGTGTTTGGCTCTTTGGCGTTTGGCTCTTACTGTCGAGCAGCGGCGCACTGCGGTCATTCACCACAGCCACTTTCTTCAGCTGGGTGCCTTTACAGATGTCGGACAGCAGGATACTGCGACCTTTGACCTCCTCTTTGCTCAACTTTGGAGGGGAGGTGTTGGCCTGGAGTAATGGTTGGGGGGTTAACATGTGTTGAGCTGTATAACTGAAGAAATAATCAAATGTGCAGGTATGTTACCTGGCTGAAAGTGGGGGGAAGCAGGGGTCCCCCTGGTGGAGGGGGGGGAGGGTTAGACATCCTGCTGTTAAAAACACACACCGAATCACCCTAAAACACATAAATAGCAGTTAGTCAGACACACCAGTTAGACCTGTTTATTCATTTATTCAACTACTGATTTTTTCAAAACGTTACTAAGGACACATAATTCAGATAAATTTATGTCAAACTGTGGATTACATCTGCTCAGAGGGATGCACTGGTAACCTGAAACTGTCCTTTTCTTTTTGCACTCAACTGTTTTTATCTATGATTCAGTTAAAGACGGTTTAATTGAATGGAATTGTTCTTTACATGAGCAGATACTTGGTCTTAATGTGGCCTCACACCCAGAAACAGCAAAATAAGCAACAAAACAGCACACCATCAAGCACAGGAACAAAAGATCAGCTGTCAACATCAGATTTTTATATTAGTGACCTCACAAAAAAACTACAACATTGTCATTAAACGATGTCACAGCATCAGATCAGACCACAAAAAAGTCTGGTCGGAATGGATGAACCAAGATTAGGGTGACAAAAACATTTTTCAAAACATGCCTAAAACAAGAATTGATGATTTCATCAGACCAGATTAGACAACGTCAGACGACATCAGACCAGGTCAAGCCAGGTCCAGATCTAGCCAAAGATAAAAAAAAATGGTATGTTAAATCGGTTCCTATTTGTTGAATCATTGTTATTATACAGATTTCAGTGTCTCGATTCAGAGAGCTAAACTAGCGGCTAACGTCAGTAAACGTTGAACAGCTTCACAAGCATCTCTGCAGGATGCAAAACTAACGCCTTCGCTCCTGGCTCCAGCTGCTTAGTCATCAACATCTGTAACATCTGCATGGACAGGCAGCTGGTCTTTCGCCTCATAGACCGAACGATCGTTATCATTCATCACTGCTTGGCTTAGTTTAGCTCGCTAAAGACCGCTAACTTTGTGTTAGCTGCGTGTTAGCGCTAGCAGAAGACTGTTTAGCATCACAGGTGAAGTAAACCCAACCTGCGTCACCGGGCCGCTGCTAGTTCACTCATACCGCAGCGTTCACGTTCCAGTCCTTGCTCGACTTTCCGCTGTGTCTCCTAACAGGATTGTTAGCTACTTACTGCTTGCCGAGCTGCTAGCTGTTAGCTTATCTGCTGCAGAGCTGCTGAGATTTTTTTATTTTTTCTGAACACAGACCATGTGACCACAGTAAGAGTACACGCACTGCAGCTGCACGCACGCGGGCACGCAGTGTTTGTATAGGCATATAGGCACATCATATTACGATTTAAATATCTGATATTACAATTTATATATCTCGTTTTTTAGTTTATATATCTCATCTTACAGTTTAAATATCTAATTGTACAGTTTAAATGTGTAATTTTACAGATTAAATATTTAATTTTACAGTTTAAATATCTAATTTTAATTTATGTATATATTAAAGTCATATTATATGTAGTCATATTATATATATATAAATATAGTTTTAATTGCTCACATTACAGTTCTACATATTATTGAATCTCATATTACAATTTAATTATCTAATTTTACATTTTATATAATTTTAACATTAAATTATGTATTACAATTTAAATGTTAAATTTTATAGGTAAAATATCTCATTCACAGATCGATATATTTTATGATACAGTTCAAATGTGTCATAATAAAATAAATGTCATTATAATATTTTAATACCTTATTTTATTGTTTAAATATCTAATATTACAGTTTAAATATCTTATATGCCAGTTTGAAGATCCCCCTCCTAAAGCTGCCAGCTTACCGTGGCTGAGGGGTTTTCATGTTCCAACGATCCCAAGAGCTGTTGCTGTTGCTGATGTTGCTGCCAGCTTCATGACCCTGGTGGGATCACTCACAGAAATCAAGACCAAAGCACAAACAAAAGACAAAGCCAGCTCAAACCCCTATCTCTCTCTCTCTCTCTCTCTCTCTCTCTCTCTAGCCCTAGTGTAAACATTAAATATACAATAAAATACTCTATACACGGTTGCTATAAGTTAGGTCTACACACTGCTGTTAAAATACCATTTTTGATGCAAAATATAAGACTACGATAAATATATTTTTCCACCTTTAATGTGACCTATAACTTGTACAACGCAATTGAAAAACAAACTGAAATAATGAGGTTGGACAAGTCTGCACACCCTCCTATAACTCTAGATGTGGCTGTGTTAGCCTTCAACCAATTACATGCAAGCTTGGGTTAAATCAGAATCAGAACAAACCTGTCCCTCTGCTTAACCTCAAATAAAGTTCAACTGTTCTGGATACAAAAGAATTTCCAAGGAATAAAATGTACAGTGAAGGACTTCTATTGATGCAAGCACCTGAGTAGCCACATTTTGTCTGATCTCTGGCACACTTATCCTGCAACATAGGCATTCTTTATTCTTGGAGGCATTAAATCTCATGGAAAATCTGAGTGACTACTCTGGGTAATGGAGTGGAGAATATATAGGACAACAGTGACATTACCAAGAAGAGGACATATGTCCAAAGTTGATGATATGACAAAGAAATATGACAAGAAAACAGATCAGGGAGGCTGCCAAGAGGCCGACAGCAACATTGAAGGAGCTACAGGAATATCTGACAAGTACTGGCTGTGTAGTATATGTGACAATACCCTCTTTTTCAAATGTTTGGACTATGGGGTGGTGGATAAAATCCAAACCTAGCTTAATTTAGCAAAAAAGAAATTTGAACTCATCTATGGTTCGATAAAACCAAGGTTGAATCTTTTGACCATGATTTCAACAGGTATATTTGGCACAAAAACAACACTGCTCATCAAAAAATGAAATTAAATTTTCTTCTTTGAAGAATTCAATTATTTTTTTTTGAAAAAGATGTACAGGGTATAGGTCACATTAATGGTGGAAAAAGTTGTT
Organism: Eupleurogrammus muticus; assembly: GCA_036785175.1. Lineage (NCBI taxonomy): Eukaryota > Metazoa > Chordata > Actinopteri > Scombriformes > Trichiuridae > Eupleurogrammus > Eupleurogrammus muticus. The sequence continues at coordinate 23,904,610 of JAYKQN010000011.1, read as the reverse complement.
AAAATAGTTCTCTTGGTGTCAATAAAAATATGCCCTTTTGAGGCTACACTGTATATATTTGTTGGCTTTATGCTTTTATTAATTGCACATGGTAGAGAGACAGGAAGGGGGAGGCAGAGAGAGGGGGAATGAAATACCCATGTGGGATTGGAGCCTGGGCTGCCTGTGATGAGGACTGTCTCCATATGGGGTGGCTGCTCTGGCCACTGCACCACTTGCTGCTTCAAACCCAGCATTTTAACAGGGATATGTTGACTTTTTATATCTATTGTACACTACAAATACATTTTATACAGTTTACACTCTATATACACAATTAATACATTATATATACACACCCTATATATATGTATATATATATATATATATATATATATATTTATGTAGTTCAATATAAATTATATTAAAGATACTGATAGTATATACATATGTCAATGATACAGTCATGTTTAAAGGCATCATTCATATTAAAGATGTCAGTCATATTTAAAGATGTAGACGTCTAATAAAGATATCGATCAAAATTAAGATACCGATCAGTATCAAGTGTGACACATTAGCGAAGCGCGCTGTTAGCCTGTTAGCACCCAGGTAACAGCGCGCAGAGAGGAAGAAGGAAGCGAACGGCTCGCTGCTCGCTGCGCTGCTCCGGAGCTAACGCGGCTAACGGCGGCTAACGGCGGCTAACACCCTCTCTGATGAGCGAGCCAGGAGCATGCGACGTGAGACAGACAGGTGAGTGCTGCGGGGTCACCTGGCTGCTTCAACCGCAGTCATTTCCCCTCTATCTGCCCGCTATAGGCACACAGGATCAGTGGGAAAGATGAAACTGCTGCACATAAACCAGCTAGCCTGCTAACATGTTAGCTAGTGTTACCTCTTCACCTCCTGTGGGGAGGGGGGGCGGGGAGGAGGGGGTGGTGTCATTTCACATAATCTTTAATCAATGATCGATACATGTTGCGTTCAAATCCACAGCATTTATATGTTTATTTTGATGTATACTGGAATACATGTCTACACATATAATAGGGAAATGTGTTAGCTGATAGCCACTATCATCATTTTCCTGTTGCTAGCTTGTGTTAGCTAGCTGGATGCTTTTTGTCATATTTCTGCTCAGTCTGACGTCAAAACGCCTCCACAGACTTATTCCTGCTATGATCAGCAGCTGATCGCAGTGCAGGGAATGTTTGGTAATTGATTACACAATCGATACCTGACGTTAAAGGACAGATTCACCCTGTTTCCAGTCTGTGTTAAGACAACAGTCATGAGCTCTGTGGAGCACGAAACATGATGTTCTGACTGTGATCAGTCCCACTGTTCACACTGTTTAATAACCGTTCATTTGAACATCAACTGCTCAAACTGATCAATAACTGATAATTAGATAATCAACAGTTCATACAGATCATTACCTATATGTCTCTTGAAGAACTCAAAGTGAATAGTAACTGTTAACTTGTTTTTTAAACATTATGATCTCATCCTTTAACTTTGACTAAGACTGATGGGCAGCATCCAACCACTGTCAACTGTCCTCCTCTGTCACCTGCTGTACACATGTTTAAAGTAACTCTGAAGTTGCACACTGAAGAATAATAATAGTAATAATAACCTAATAATAACTGCATGAAAGCTGGTGATATCAGGACTGAATGTGTTTGTTTAACCAGCAAAATGATGTTTAAAAACACTAATGTGTTTAATTATGAGGTTTGTTTGTTAGGTTTAGTTTGAAGGAGGATATTTATTAGTGTGAAGGTTTTTCTCCATTTATTTTTCCTGGAAGGAGACAAGTCGTTTACATGAAGATGTCTTCTACACATGTTTAAAGTGATGTCATGAATATTAAAAGTACAGTTGTTTCAATCCCTGCTGCATTCTGCTATAAAAGAGAACTGATATCAATATCTCTATCTATCAACATGTTTAGGAGATGATGTGTTGAGGTGATTAGTTTTCACAGCAGTCTACAGACTACAAAGAATTAGACAGAGCCTGTGTGTTTGCGGGGAAACAGAGATGACGGAAGCAGAAAGTGTTATGTATTTGGGAAGGAAATACTCACAATAAAAAAAAAACATTTGGAAGATATCTATTATTTCTATGCTAGCTGTTGTTTAATCAGGATGTCATTTATACTTGTTCAGGGATCAGGCATCAGCTCCTCTTTCCACTGATAAACAGAGCAGAGCTTGTCAGAATCCATCTTAAATTCAGGCAATGTTTGGAAAATAAAAGTAGAGCAATTCAAATTCTAACTTCATAATAAAGAAAGACATCAGACACGTTTTTTATTGATTAATAATAAAGACACACAAAAGAAATCACACTGAAAATTAAACTATATACAGCCCTATGGCACATTCATATTCAGGCATATACACAGCCATATTTCACATTTATATGCAGCTGTATTACATATTATATACATCTGTATTACACATTTATATATAACTGTATTACATATCTATATACAGCTATATTTTACATTTATATTCAGCTATATTACATAATTATATACAGGCTTTTCACACACAGGATTCGACAGGCAGAGGAAGTAGTATTTGCTACCAACTAGGTTTGTTCATAAGACCCTGATAGTATATTTACTTTCCACTCTGTCTTGTTAATGATGAATTAGTCAACTACCCCAAACTACTACAGAATTGATATTTGAATATGAGAATTGATTATTGAGAACTATTTGGTATTGGAAGGATTGATAGTCCAGGCAGATAAACACCAAGCTGGTGTCTGAATTGCTGCAAAAAGACCCTAAATCATTTTACACCTAAAAACCTCCTGTAACGCTATTAAGGATCAACAAAGTTTTTTGTCTTTCATTAAACAATTTAAATATACAAAATATCAAGGTATAAAACGATGCAGCACACTCATGAAATCAGATTATCGGATACATTTCAAGGCTGATTTCGAAGATGGGTAGGGTGGCAGAGTTACAGAGGTTATGTGGCAGAGAGTTCCAGAGTATTGGATCAGAGCAGCTGAAAGCTCTGCTCCCTACAGTGCTGAGGTGGCAGGGGGTACAGACAGGTGGAGGGAAGAGGAAGATCTTTAGAAACAGGATTGAGACATTGTGTAGAACATCAAAGAGGTATGGTATGGCAAGGTTATGGGTGGACTTGTAGGTGTGCAGCAGGACTTTGAAGGTGAAAGGATTGATGGGGTAGTTAGGAAGTAGAAACTAAGTAGACTAGTTGACTATTGAAAAGATAATGTACTGTTGAGGATATCTAGACTTTTAACCTGGAAAGGCCGAGGAGCTGTCAATGAAAGAATGTTGTATTTCTGTTTAGTTTTAGAAAGTTCTAATTGATTGATGGGTGTGGGAGTGTGAAGTTAGGTTTGGAAGAAAGGCAGCGCTGGGTGTCTTCCATGAAGCAGTGGAAATTAATGTTGAATTTGCTGAAGATATGGCTGAGGGGGAGGAGGTAGATTATGAAGTGGTGGGTCCCCAGGACAGAGCCCTGGGAGGAGGGGGGGATTGATGCCAATTGAGGAGAGTCTGCTGAGGAGGACGGGGTGTGAGATGGAGTCGAAGGCCGCACTCTGGTCGAAGAAGATGAGAAAAAAGATGACAGGTTCAGTAGGAGAATATTGGATGGAAGCCAGACTGGAAGAGCTCATAGGGACTGTTGACAGTAAGATGTGTGTGAAGTTGTGAGTGGGCTATTTTTTCCAAGAATTTAGAAAATGAAGATTAATTTGGAGATAGGGTGGAGATTATTGAAGTCTTTGGGACTTGTACTGAGAAGTGCAGAATCAGTATGAAAGTGGAGGGATTGGATTTTTCAGATGTAAGGTCCAATTTTGGTATCTTGAGAAGCTTTATTTTAGAGAGAGGTCAGAACTTAATTCACACAAGGGTCTTTGGGGGGCTGAATTGAACACTCACTTTTTAATATTACATAGAGCTCCCCAAAAAAGTCTGTTTATATGTATAATAACTTTCTCTCATACCTCCCTGCAGAATCCCCCAAATGCAGACCTTGGGAGACAAATGTACATCTAGGAACAGGTATTATAAATTAAGATACTGTTTGGGAAAATGTCTTTGTCATCTTGAAACCCAATTAATCCATTGCAGAATTTGTCACAGGACCTACTTAACCCCATTTAAAATACATATGTTGGACAATGTGGGATGAAACTCCCACTGGGATATTGACACTTTCCTACTCTCCTCTTAAATGATGAATCTAGGTTTAAGTTCCCTTAATGTTAAAAAGTAGATTCTGATTGGTTGAAGCTCTCCTTGAGGCGATTTACCTGGAATGGCCAACAGCTCACACTAATAATTCTAACCTACGATCATTGAAGATATGGGAAAAAGCTCCAGAAGATGTTAAAACATTATTAGCATGATCCTTGAAGCTCATCTGTAGGTCTTTATATTATGTACTCCTATGTCACATTGAATTTTGTAAAATGTATGCTTGTGTGTCCCATGAGGAGAGGGAGGAGGTGAAAGGATGGAAGCGTGTTTCAATGTGTTCTGAAGGGAGGGATGGGTTTGGGTATCCTGTGTATTCAATATATATGTGTTTACTGCATTATTAATATCTTGAAATTTATAAAAGTTTATCTAGCAAGAGGAGTTAGGAATAGGAATTAGCAGTTAGCACCTGTGTTTTCAGGCTGCCATCTTTGTTTTAGTAAAGCATATAATCTATTTTCACTCTGATTAACCCTCTGTATCTCTGTCAGCTGACTTGTTCGGGGATGTCGGGCAGTAAGGCGCTGAGCGGTGGGGCTGGTGGTGGGGCAAGGCGCAGGCGGACGCGGTGCCGGCGCTGCCAGGCCTGCAAGAGGACAGAGTGTGGGGAGTGTCATTTCTGTAAGGACATGAAGAAGTTCGGAGGGCCCGGCAGGATGAAGCAGTCCTGCCTCCAGAGACAGTGCACAGCGGTGAGACACACACACACGCACATTCTCTTCCTGATTCTTCAAATAGCATCAGTGCGGAGCTGGAGCCCAGTAGGCAGTGATGCTGGGTTACCATGACAACCAGAAATGGTTGCTGGCACTAGGAGAGAGAGCGGACTTTGATTCTTTCTGTTGTTACACACACACACACAGACAAACACAAACATACAGCTAATCATCACTTCACTGTTAGAGGGTCATTTGTTGGTTCAGTTATTCCTAGTGCAGTACCTGTAGAAAGTATGCATTCTTATACAAAAGTGGAAGCTTAAGTAGATTTTTCATGTTTAAATGAGGATGTGTTGGACTGATAGTCTTAATGGACAAATTTAACATTGGGTAAGAAATGGACATACATTGAGATAAGGAGGGACATGCAAATACAGTTATTTCAAGCAATCAACTATAACTTATGTTGAAAGTGCAGATGTCAATCTAACAGTTTTAAAATTGTGTTGATAGGCCAAGTAAAACTGGAGTTATGATAAATCTCTTCTTCCTGACACTGACCTTTGGAAGTTATTGATTGTCTGTGAACGCATCTTGGCGTCAGACCTGTGTTAGTGTGAGGAATAAAGTAGCCGCTAAACTGGCTAACGTCTTAGTGTGTGGTTTTCGAGAGATGTTACAATACTTTGGATGTTGGCTACACGTTCGTTGCAGGAAGAAACTGGACATGGGAACTAAAGTGCTGGGAACAAACATGAGAAGGATCCGTGATATGGAGCTTTACACAGTTAAGAAAACCCTGCTGCAGATAGAGTTGTGATAAGTAATAGGGAAGGGCATTTGACGCAAAAGCGCTAATCAATAGTTGTGGGATACTAATTTATTATTGCTCCCCGCAATAATTTAAAGTGCAGTTATTGCTGACCTGTCTCACAACAGAGAAATGATTTAGGTTTATTTAAAATTTAAGTACATTACCATAAAATACAAAATTATTAATGAATTATCACTGTACTGATAAAAATTGATTCGGCAAAGAAATGCTGCAGCTGTGACTCGAACTCAAGCCTTTCGTCCACTGGTCAGAGGGTCAATGGCTCAATTCCTGGCTCCTCTGGGCTCCAAGTCGATGTGTCCTTGAGCAAGATACTTAAACCTGATTTGCCCCCATGGTGTTTGAATGCGTATTAATAGTTAGCTTCCTAGTGTGTGGGCAGAACCTTGTATGTCAGCCACCGCCATCAGTGTATAAATGTGTGTGAAAGGGTGAAGGAACACTTGTCGTGTAAAGCGTGTGGTTGAAACGACTAGAAAAGTGCTATACAAATGCAGTTCTTTTACCATTTACTATTCATTAAATTGTGTAAAATGTTGATCGCTGTTCCGCAAAGCACACGATTCAACCTAAAATGTCTTTTTTTTGTCCAGACCAATAGTCCACAACCCAAAGATCATATGTTTACCATTATAGAAGAAAATAGTCCTCAGAAAAATGCCAGATTTTAGAAGCCGAAACCAGAGAATTTGGATGTTTTCTTCTTAAAAATGACTCAAATTCATTAATTGATTATCAAAACTAAGGATGCACAGAACATTCAGTAACCAAATATATTTGGCTGAATATTGCAAAAAAAGACACAAAGGCTTAATAGTGAGGTATGACACAATCATGGTGCGGTGCTCTGGTGCCTTTGTTAAAATGTCTGCTGTGTGGAGATATTTTAAAGTGTTGGAGAGTGAGAATAGAATTTCAGTTTGTAATGAGTGTTCAACCAAACTATCTATAGGCTGTTTCTCTGCAAAAGACTTAGCACTGCTGCTTTAATTTGTTATTTAAAAGCCAAACACCCAGAACATGAGTTGAGTATTAGACAAAGAGGGCTGCAGCTGCTCAAAAGAAGGCAGGTCACAGCGTGCCCACTCCATATGTGACAGACATCTTTGAAAAAGATTATCATCAAAATTATCATTTCATGGTGATTAAAATAGATGTTTGTTAATTTATCAGTTGGGCAACTAATCAAGCATTGGACTAATTGTTGCGAGTTGAGGCAGCAGGAGTTGTATGTTTCTGCATCAGTCAGCCTGGTCTCAGGCTGTTTGTTTTGATGGACGAGTCTCAAGAGATCAGCAGATTTGTCAAAATTCAATTCTATAGAGAGAATAATGTCAGCATTAATGTCAGGGTAATGTATATGTTGTGAAAGTCAGAGCTTGTTGTGCCTCTACACATGAACTCAAACATGTTTTATGGATTCTACATCATATATATGTCACCTCACACTGTGGCTTTAAAATGTTTTAAAATGTTTTTAATCCTCCCTTATTTCACTTGTCCTCCCTGTCTCCTATCTGACCTGTCTCCCCATCTCCCCTGTCTCCTCTGTCTCACCTGTCTGTGTGTGAGCAGCCCGTGCTGCCTCACACAGCGGTGTGTTTTGCATGTGGCGAGGCGGGGAAGGAGGACACGGTGGACTCTGAGGAGGAGAAGTTCAGTCTCTCTCTGATGGAGTGCACCATCTGCAACGAGATCATCCACCCCAGCTGCCTCAAGGTCTGTCAGCAAGCGCGCGCGCACACACACACACACACACACACACACACACACACACACACACACACACACACACAGAGGAGAGTTTGTAATTATCCTTATGAATCACATTTTAATCACATATCCATTAGGGATGGGACGATTTATGAAAATCATCAGAATCGTTCGGTTTGCTGTCATGGTTCGGTTCATGTGTGTTCCGTCTATTCATAATCATGAGATGCTCCTTTTTCTTATTATGTTTTCTCATAGGTAAGGTTTTTCCCATCCAAAGCAGCAAGTGGTGGTGCTGCGCCTAATATTGATTGTAGATGGACAGACAGCAGATAGTCCGTTGTTGTGGAGACATGTGTGGGGTATGGTGAGTAGGAAAGAACCAAAGTTAGAAGATGACACTTTATAGGTCTGCAGTGTGGCTGCATTTAATGATGTATGATGGCGGCGAGAATAAAGTTGACAAAAGTGTGATGTGTGCAGCTTTATGATTAAAGCACTCGGGCCATGATATATAATTCCCTCATAGAAACACTACAGCAACATGGTAAGTCTGCACTGTATGAAGAGACATAATTTCAGATATAGGGACCTAAGTCTCGAACTGATAGAGCCTATGCTAATTTGGTAGCAAATACAAGGAACAAGGATAAAAAAAAAAAAAAAACTTTTAAGCTGAAGACATGATTGATTTCCCCAATGATCAATATATACCAAAATAAAACCTTTGACCACAAAACCGTGAACAGAACTGTGAAGTTTGTGAACGGTCCCATCCCTAATATCCATGTTTTGCTTTGTGAATATTTCATGAATACCTTATGAATTCTACATTTAATGCCACTAAACGCTGAAAGTTATGAAGACGGGAAGAGGGGTAGGGTTTTCACATAAAACTTCTGTCAACCTTCAAAATAAAACATAATGTACCGATCATACTATATACAAAATAGCTAGGCAAGGCAAGCATCTGTAAAGCACATTTCAACAACATAGTAATTGAAAGTGCTTTACATAAAACATTAAAATATAATAAACAATATCAATATACAACTTAAAAACAGTTGATAAAAATGTATTAGAATAAATAAGATAAATTAAAAAAACAATTAAAACAAACATAATTTAAAATTTGTTAATTAAAAGAAAATAAGAACAAAGCACAGTAAAATAATTAAGAAATGACTACAGAAATAGGCAACAGCAAACAGAAAAATATTCAACACTGACTTAAAAACAGCAACAACTGCAGTTCTCTGGGAGTTTGTTCCAGATCTGTGGAGAATATAAACTGAAAGCTGCTTTTCCATGTTTAGTTCTGAACAGAGAGCAGACCTATCTCAGACCAGCTAATAGGTCGAAATGGTCTATATACTTAGGCCCTAGACCATTTAGTAAAAGTATAAAGTTAATTTATTGGCAGACAGGAAGCCAGTGCAAAGACCACAGAACGGAAGTGATGTGATCCATTTTTAGGCTTAATTCGAAGTCTAGCAGCAGAATTTGAATAAGCTTCAGCCGTCAGATTAACTTTTTAGAGAGGCCTGTGAAGACCCATTTATAGTAATCAAGTCTACTCAAAATAAAAGTATGGACAAGCGTTTTCAAATCTTGCTGACACTTATCCTTGATATATTCTTCAGGTCGTAGTATGCTGATTTTTTGATGGTTTCAATGTGACTTTTGAAATTCAGATCTGAATACATAACTACCTAGATTTCTAGCTTGGTTTGTGGGCTTTAAGATCACTGATTGAAGTGCTGACTTTTAATCGTTCCTTCTTGGCTCTAAAACAATTATCTCAGTTTTATCTTTGTTACACAGGAAATTTTCTGGCACACCTAATTATTGTCTTGTTCAATTTATTTATTCAATGAATTGAATGAATGAATTGTATAGGAATATATTCTCCTGGTGATATACTGGTGTAGATTTGTGTGTCCTCTATGTAATTATGGTAAATTATTTTTTTTTCTTTAATAATATTAGCTAATGGTAGCATGTAAATTATATTTTTAATGTAGAGGCCCCAGATTTGAACCTTGAGGCATCCCACAGGTTATATCTTTCAATTCACAATTGTATTTGTATAGACCAGAATCACAAATCACAGATTTGTCCCAGTGGGCTTTACAGTTTGTACAAAAGCAACACAACATCCCCTGTCCTTAGACCCTCACATCATACAAGGTAAAACTTAAAAAAAAAATGTTCAATAGGTAAAAAAAAAAAACAGAAGAACTGTCAGGAAGAGTAACAGAGGAGGGATCCCTCTTCTAGGACGGACAGGCGTGCAATAGTTGATGTGTTCAGATGAGTTTCTATGATCACAAATGTAGTTACATATGGACACAAAGTAGTCTCTGTCTTTTTAATTATGATTCAGTGCTGTTCAAGTAAGTCCCACCCGGTTTTTTAACCAGTCTAATAATATGGTATGGTTTAGTGTGGTATGTTGTGTCAAATGCAGCACCGAGAACACTAAGACTTAAATTTTACCACTGTCACTGGAAGACCTTAACAAGAGCGGTGATGCACATGAAAATCTGGAGTGGCCTAGCCAGTTTCCAGATCTCAACCCATAGAAAAATCATTGAATGGGGTTGAAAGTCTGTGTTGCCCAGTGACAGGCCCAAAACTTAAATGCTCTAGAGGAGATCTGCATGAACCAAAATACCAGCAAGTGTTTAAAAACCTTGCGAAGACTTGTGAAGATGTCTTTGATCAAATACTTATTTTACCAAGGAAGTTGTTCCTAAAAGTTATTCTTTTCGCCATTCAATTTCTCAGAGTTGAAAGCCTCTCTCATCTTTCTAAGTAGAAGAACACAATTGGTGGCTGACTAAATACTTTTTTGCCCCATACTATATGCACATCTATATATGTTGACGTTTCTGTCATCTTGTAAAAAAAAAACAAAAAACAGAAAATTCACCTTATTCATTTATCTTCTTCTGCTTATTCAAAATCGGGTCATGGGGGCAGCAGTTACAGCAGAGAAGCCCAGACTTTCCTCTCTCAGGCCTCTTCATGCAGTCCTCTGGGAGGAGGTGGTGTTCCCAGGCCAGCTAAGAGACACAGTCTCTACAGCATGTCCTGAGTTTTTCCTAAGCATGGCAGGAACATGCCCTGAACACCAGCCACTTTATCTGGCTCCTCTTGATGCAGAGGAGCAGCAGTTCTATGTCTGATTTTCTCACCATATCATTAAGATAGAGCCAAGCCACCCTGCGCTTGAACCCATGATCTCATCTTTTTGGTCATTACCAGAGTTCCTGACCGTAGGTTAGGGTGGGATCATAGATTGACTTGTAAATCAAGAGCTTCGCCTTTTGGCTGAGCCCCTTCTTCACCATGATGGATTGGTGCAGAGTTTGTCCAAACAAAAAACAGGGACCCATTCCTGAGGTCAGTGCCTAAAAATTCTGTTCATAAAGGTTATGAACAGAATCCGCGACAAAGGGCAGCTGAATATAAAAAACATAATAAGCTAAATAAAACTTTCAACTATAGTTCCTATAAATTTCTCTTTTTTTAATTTTTGATACAAATACATCACAGCAAGAGTACTGTGTACTTGTGCACATTTAGCAGAAAAAATAATATTTAATTTATTTTTATCCAGGAAGTAGTAGCTGTGTTTTTTTTTTTTTTTTGCACCATTTCATGTTGATCCTGTACTGCTGAATGTTAATAAAAGGGCCTGCGTGTGATTCGGCATATGCGGCTTCAAACTAGGACTGTCTGTTTGTTTTTACTTTAGGATAAATATTTGGATATATGTTGTATATCACCATTCAGCTAAAGAAAATATCAAGATATGAATTTTGGCCCATATCACCCAGCCCTAAGTCCAACTCAGACCAATTTCAATCCAACTGTGGTGTATACAAACCTGGGCTGACCATTCTTGGTATAGCTGTAGTATCCATTGTCTCAATATGTTTTACAAATCATATAATTGTAGGTAAATGACTAGTTAATGGCAGGGAAGAATTTTTAAACTGATCTACCAGGCCCAGGGTCTCTAGAGCTTTGCTGCTCTACACGGAGAGCCTACTGTAATATGGGCTTGTATTGGGTTGGTTTATCTCATGTGAGAATAATGCATTTATAACCAAAAAAGTCATCAGAACATTTAATTAAATGGACTAGTTATCAATATGTTCTCCAGTGATCCTGCAGAAAATTTGTTATGTGAAGTGGTGACTGGGGAGGCAGGTTGTTGGCATGAGTAAACAACTGACAAAGTTCAGTACTTTATATTTGTGTTATAATTAACAACAAGAACACTATTGTTAAACACTTGTTATGAATAAATTAGTTTTGGCCCAGATTCTATTCTGTTAGGTCATGCTGGGATTTCCTGAGGGTGTGTGAAATCTTGGAGTAAGACGCTGCAGAGTGTGGGTCTTCTCTCAAAGAAGAAAAGATGCACTTGTGAACTTTTCTTACGAAGTTTGTTGTTTTGGGCGTCGGCTATGGCCACAGTAGCCTGTGTTAGTGAGGAATAAAGTAACATCTTAGTGTGTGTTTTTTGAAAATTGTTTTACGACTGTGCTGCATTTTTTTTTTTTTTTTTTTTTTTTTTTTGGAGGAATGTAGGCAGGACATTTGTCGGAAAGGTGGGCGCCTCTACTGTAGGAGATACTGCGGGAAACCCTGTTCTCCCAAGATCCCACTCTGAGGAAACAGTTCAGTCGTAGGATTTCTTTTTTTTTTTACTATTATCCTTGGTTAATTACTTCTCCCAAAAACTACAAAAAGTAGTTACTGAGTTACAGATTATAAGAGTAACTAGTTACTTTGGAAAGTTACTGTTCCTTTAATGGTATTTTTTTAAATGCTCAAAGAATTCTTCCCCACTTTCTCTTTTATTTAAAATATGTGTTCAATTATTTATGCTCAGATTGTTTTCTATAATAATCATTTGCCAATTAGAAAATAGTGAAACTGTTTTGCAAAATCCAAGGTGAGGATACATGCTCCGTTCATTATAACAGACACAGATCAGACCAGCAGAAGGTTTCATCACACCCAGCCTTCACAGACAGACACGGTCATCATCTACTGATAAATAACTCAGAACTTGCTGTTTTCATAAAAGAACATTTAGAAAATGTGTAATAAAACACCAAAATACAATCTATCCCTGTAAATGTTTAATGAGTTTTGATTTGCTGCTTCTTGATTAGATTTTGACGCAGCAGGAAGTGTTGAACGGCAGTGATAAAATTACTTCACTTTGTTATATTTCTTTTTCATTATAGTGGAATCTGTGTGCATGCATGCATGCATGAAGTTACATTTGTATTCGATTAACCATAGACATGCACATTGTGTGCATGTATGCTTAACTTGATAAATTTTGGTGTGCATGCAATGCTACACACAGTTTCTATTTGACATGTAACAAGTAGCTACACACAGTACTGACAGTGTGTGCATGTATGTCTGCCTCCATTTGACAAATGTTAAGCGTTTCCACATACATGCGTTTGCATTTTCTGATGTTTCATGCTCGGAAGTGGCTCTGCATGGTTCGCAGCAGTCCGCACTTGAGCTAAATGATTTAGAATTTTTTTTTATACTTATACAAATCCACCACTCAGCATCTCTCCACAGCAGAGTCGGATAGAGTCAACGCTTTGATGGTTGCTAAGCAGTCGTCACCTAGCAACAGGTTAGAAAATCAGAGGAGTGACAGCAGTGATTTACCAAAAAGGTTAAAGATATAAATAATAAGTTTAAAGGTTAAGTTATGAGCTTGGGAAAACTCCACATATATTTTACAAGATAAGAGTTCACAATATATTGATGGCCAGCTGATGTTGCTTAACATTTCGGAAGAAAACAATAATTTAGCCAAATGCGTACTTGGCAAATGACATTGACAAATGTCACTAAAATGACTAAACTAATAATAATTTTCCAGACAAAATTGCAATTCTGAGGCAGCGCTTGACATGTAATATTGTTTTCCCATTGACTAATAATGGTCCTGTTATAACTTTTTTATCACACACTCACATGTTTGGCATACGCACACTACATCATATGTTAAAGTAAGCTGCGCTCAGGATGTCTGTCTGTCAGTGTTTGAACATTTATTTATCAAGCATTCACACATAAGTGCAATCGCAACTTCTGATGTTTCACAACAGGAAGGGGATCTTAATGGTGCATCAGTTTTTTTCATTTTTATTCATAGGATGGCATTCTATACACACTCTAGTGAAGTAGTGATTCACTAAATCAGTTCCAATGGAATAATCATTAATCAGCCTGGTGACCAGTCTGTGTGTTTTTGTGAATGAAGAGACACTATTTCTGATGCAGTTTATCAGTTGATTGTAAAAGGATTAAAGCCATGTACAGTAAATATGCCAGATAATATTATATGCCAAATAAGCCAGCTTGTCAGACCTTGTCTGTCCCTTATTAGCCTCTCAGTGATTTAGCAGTAAGCTGTAAGAGCTGTATGCATATATAAAAGATGGTTCATCTTTCCCAGTCCGTTCACTTCATCAGATTCTTCTTCTTTTGCAATGTGTTCATGCTGCGAAATGTTGCAGGATTAAGTTTCACTTCTGGTTGTAAAGCGTCAGAAACTTCAAATGCACGTGTGTAAACACTTAACATTTGTCAAAGAGTGGCAGGTAGACATGCATACGCTGTAGGTGTTTTACACTGATTTTTGTCATGTCCTCAATACAAACTGTGTAACACATGCATGCATGACAAAATTAAGTTAAGTTAGGGTTAAGTTAATCATTCATACAAATATTTGTTTATATGTGTGACTAATTCATTTTAATACAGTTGTCCTCTTGTGTCTAAGCAGATGGGGAAAGCTGAAGGGATCATCAACGATGAGATTCCAAACTGTTGGGAGTGTCCCAAGTGCCACAAGGAGGGCAAGACCAGTAAGGTGAGCCCAGGTCCATTAGGGAACCGTGTTCCAACCGCATATTGTGATTCTCTACCCGTCACTCTCCTTTCTCCCTGTCTCTCTCCTCTTTGCTCATCTCCTCTCTATCTCTCTACTCTCTTCCTGTCTCTTTCCTTGACTCACTTCCTGTATCTCTCCTCTCTGCTCGTCTATCTCCACCCTATCTGTTGCTCCTCTCTACCTGTCTCTCTGATGGGTGACCACTTCAGGACCAGGCCGATGGTTCGGGTAAGCGGCGGCTGGATAATGGCGAGGTGGGCCGCTGGAAGTTGACAGATGACCCGCCCCTGAAGAAGAAAGCCCCTCCCTCCCTGGAGGAAGGGGGGAGGGGGGAGGGAGGGCACAAGAGGAAGAAGGAGAAGGAGCTCCCTCCTGACAGTGGACCCAAGAAGAAGGTGAACGTCACACACTTCGTTCTCATTCCTCAAAAACACCAGATAAACAGGAACAGGTTTAACACCCAAAACGGAAGTGTCACTGGAGGGCTTTTTTTTTGAAGGAGCTATCTGAGAGAAGGTTTTCTTGGCTTTAGTGATTTTGTCTGAACAGGATATATCCATTTGAATACTGGCTGTGTAGATAAAATCCCAGTTTAGTTACTTCAGGGTTCGGTTTCTTTTTATCTCTGAATTCAACATTATCAGATTTAAGGAACCTGACTGACACCCGTTTGTTTACAGATGAAGGGCGCACATGAAAAACGCCTCAAAAAGGTACAAATCTCTCAGTAGGACTTCATTCATTTATTCAACAAACTGCCCACAAAGTATTTGCAGTTATAGCAAAATGTGCTACTGTTGGTTTGTAAAGAAATAGTAAAGTTACTCACATGACCACACCACCATAGCTAGTTACTCTGAAAAATGTACTGAAGTTGGTCTGTAAACTGTACTGAAGTAAGTTACTCAGTTACTCTGTAAAGTGTGCTGAATTTAGTTTATAAATTACACTCGCCGACCACTTTATTAGGTACACCTGTCCAACTACTTGTTAACACTTAATTTCTAATCAGCCAATCACATGACGGCAACTCAGTGCATTTAGGCATCAAGACATGGTCAAGACAATCTCCTGCAGTTCAAACCGAGCATCAGTATGGGGAAGAAAGGTGATTTGAGTGACTTTGAACGTAACATGGTTATTGGTGCCAGAAGGCCTGTTCTGAGTATTTCAGAAACTGCTGATCTACTGGGATTTTCACGCACAACCATCTCTAGGGTTTACAAAGAATGGTCCGAAAAAGAAAAAATATCCAGTGAGCGGCAGTTCTGTGGGCGGAAATGCCTTGTTGATGCCAGAGGTTAGAGGAGAATGGCCAGACTGGTTCGAGCTGATAGAAAGGCAACAGTGACTCAAATAACCAGCCGTTACAACCAATGTAGGCAGAAGAGCATCTCTGAACGCACAGTACGTTGAACTTTGAGGCAGATGGGCTACAGCAGCAGAAGACAATATCGGGTGCCACTCCTTTCAGCTAAGAACATGAAACTGAGGCTACAATTTGCACAAGCTCATCGAAATTGGACAATAGAAAATTCAGTTCAGGCTGGTGGTGGTGGTGTAATGGTGTGGGGAATATTTTCTTGGCACTCTTTGGGCCCCTTGGTACCAATTGAGCATCGTTGCAATGCCACAGCCTTCCTGAGTATTGTTGCTGACCATGTCCATCCCTTTATGACCACAATGTACCCAACTTCTGATGGCTACTTTCAGCAGGATAATGCGCCATGTCATAAAGCTGGAATCATCTCAGACTGGTTTCTTGGACATGACAATGAGTTCACTGTACTCAAATGGCCTACACAGTCACCAGATCTCAATCCAAAAGATCATCTTTGGGATGTGGTGGAAAGGGAGATTTGCATCATGGATGTGCAGCCGACAAAGCTGCGCCAATTGTGTGATGCCATCATTTCAATATGGACCAAACTCTCTGAGGAATGGTTCCAGCACCTTGTTGAATCTATGCCACGAAGAATTGAGGCTGTTCTGAAGGCAAAAGGGGGTCCAACCCGTTACTAGCATGGTGTACCTAATAGTGTGGCCAGTGAGTCTATATTGAAGGAAAATTGTCTAATATAGGCCGGTATTCCATTGACCAGTCTTGCTGTTGGTTGTGTAAATAAAGACTGGTCTCTGATACTAATACTGTGATATTATGAAAACCAACATTTTTAAATGTCTAATTGAACTTAAAAACATATTGACACAACTGTTTAGCTCTTTCGGAAGTCAGCGGAGGACCCAAAATACAAGCCATGGCTATGGTGGTGTGGTCATGTGATATGTATGTGGCCGACAAGGGCAAACCAGCCACAAATGGCAAAACACTGGTAGACAAACATTGTTATTATCACAGCTCTGGAGCTTGTTTTAAGGGATGTAAAGGGAGTAAGAGGTTATAGGGAGAGATGAGGAAGAAACCAAGGAGGTGAAGGATTAAACAGAATTGGAGGATTTTGTTTGAAGTATGGTTACACTTTGGAGCAGTAAGATGTCTTAACCAGTACATTGCCTTTTATTAATATTGTTCATGTTCTGTATGCATAGTGTAATGTTGTTTAACTTTTTCAATAAAGAACCTTGTATTTTATAGGGTTATACAAACATAAAATAATTTTACTGGTAGTCTGCTGAAATAGAAATAGAGGCCTGTTTACAAATTTTTCTAATAAAGGCCTGGGCCTCAATGCGCTTAAGTAAATAAAAGCCTGGGCCTTTAATTCACAATTTATGGTTTACTGATAAATTTATGTAATTATTCTGTAAACTGCACTGACGTTAGTCTGTAAATTTGTGAAGTATTGGGTCAAATGTTTTGTATTTGGAAAAAATAGAAATTGAGACTGAAGATTCAAGTTTGGATCTTGAATTCTAAGAAACACATCTACATTTACAAAATAGACAAAGTATACTTTTGATCCTCTCTGCTATAATTAGTTTGAATAAATTATTTGTTTTCATTTGTCTTTTTTCACTTTCATATGTATTGATATTTGGGATCCAATGACAGTTTAACTGCATGCATGCAGATAATACAGAATAAACACTGGGTGGAAGCACTGTGCATCCACCACACTACTAGAAAATACAAATTTTGAGCCTGCCTTAAATATGCGGGAACATCGGTGGACCCCTCCAGGATATTCTTGCAGTGTGGATGTTTGCCACAGAAAGCAATTTTTCACTCTAATCCCAATCATCATTACATTCCCTGAAGGCAGTATGATAGGAACAGGTATGTAGCCTGTTCCTATCATCCCATTTACTTGAAGCCTGATTCCACATCCCATTCATTTGAAGCCACGCCCCCATGCAATCTTAGGTCATACATCGGAAACTGTAAAAAATAATCTGAATCTGAAAACACAAAGCATGGAACTGAGAGAAATGGGATTCCAAATATCAAAACATATATAACAGTGGAAAATTGAAATAAATAATTTATTAAAAGTACTATTTTTAATATATTTAACCCAAAAAAAGTGTACACTTGTTTTTTTGACCACATAGATGTATTTCTCTGAATTCAAAAACAAAATTTGAAATTGCAGCTTCAATTTATATTTTTTTAAGTATAAAACATTTGACTTAATATATATTTGTACTAGAGTTTTTCTGTGTAGTGAACTGAAGTTAATGGTTTTGTATGTTTTAACATTTGTAATTATTTCATATACACACACACATATAGACAGACAGAGAATTCTTTCGGTTATTTGAACGATTTCAGCTGTATTTAGTTCCTTCTGAGTTTTGACCTTTTCTTTATTTTCTCCATCAGAAACCCAAACAGGAGGCGGTGGAGTCAAATGGTCCCGCCTCCTCAGCTGGAGGAGGAGCTGGAGGACTGCAGGGATCCTCTACCTCCTCTTCTTCTCAGCCTGGGGGAGGAGGTGCAGGGGGCACATCAAGTGCAGACCAGCGCTCCCATCACCGGGAGAAACTAGAGCGTTTTAAGAGGATGTGTCTGCTGGAGCGCCGGCCAGAATCTTCCTCCTCTTCCTCCTCCAGCTCCGAATCGGACTCGGAGTCCGACTCCGATGACTCCTTGCGGGGAGAGCAGGAGGGAGGAGGCTCCTCGCCGTCCTCCACTTCACCAGCCCCCCCCCTTCCCATCATCTATGGCAACAGTAGTGGGAGCCGGGCGGACAGGGAGCGGAGTCGCAGTGAGCGGGAGAGGGAAAGAGAACGGGAGCGGCGGCTGGCTGAGCTCGGCTTCAGTGCCAGTGATGAGTCTGAGGTCGAGGGAGGAAGGGGGGAGGAGGAGGAACGGGAGGAGGAGCAGGGTGGTGGGGCAGTGGACAAGGCCCGGCGGAGAGGAGGGGAGGCGGGGCTACTACCCCGAGGACGGAAAGGAGTGATGATGGATGCAGAGGAGGATGACACTCCCACCTCTGACAGGACCAGGAAAAACTCTACCTCTCTTCCCCCGCCATCCCCCCTCTCCTCCAATCAGATGCCTCCGTCCTCACAGCATGACGGCTTCACAGGGAAGCAACGCAGCAATGGGCAGGAGGCACGTAATGGGCGGACACGGGGAGGATCAGGAGGGGGGAGGGAGGGGGGTGAGAAAGAGAACACCAGCGGTGTTTTGACCAATCATAGACACAGTACAGGAGGAGGGGGTGGGACTAAAGGCAGCCGTGGCAATAAGATCCGCAGCAACAGCAAGAACCAGACATCCAGAAACATCACATCCTCTTCGTCGTCCTCTATCCCCACTTCTAATGGGGAAGGGGGTGCCGGGGGAGGCGGACCGCTAATGTCAGCGATGGCGGCGTCACCTTGCTCGCAGCCATCTCGTATCACACCACGTTCTCAGATGATGAAGCGCAGCCCACCAGCCGTGCCGTCGCCACCGCGGCCTGTGCAGATGGAGAGACACCTGGTTCGTCCTCCACCCACCTGCCCCGAGCCTAGCTGCCTGCCTCTGGACTCTGGCTCCGCCCACATCATGACACGTGACGTGTGGCTCAGAGTGTTCACACACTTGAGCCAAAGAGAGCTGTGCGTGTGCATGAGAGTGTGTCGCACATGGAGTCGCTGGTGAGTCCCAATGCTTCATCACAGCAGTGATCAATCAGTCCAGGGATTGATTAGAGGACGCTCTGTACATGTGACAAAAAAACTCTTCAGGTCCTCATTTAAATTGTCTAGTTGAGTAAAAAAAACAACCTTTTGAAAACCTTCAAAAGGTTCTTCAAACAAGTTTTGATGAGTATTGTTTCATTATTTTTGACATTCCATTAAATAAATAGAATATATAGAAGAATGTATTAGAATTTAAAGAAACTCAAAAACAACAACAAACTTTGGTAATTCAATTGTATGCATTTTAGAATATTATAAACCATGATTATTAAATATAGTGCAGTAAAAGAATGAGATAATATTTTCAACAAATGAAAATATGACAAACAACTGAAATTTCCTTTACAGGGTCATGGTGGAGTCAGGGTCATGGTAGGATTAGGCTTGGTGATATGGACCAAAAATGGATATTTTTGGCAATATATCATATATATCTTGATATCATATATTTAGTAAGTAATAAGTAATAATACGTACCAAAACTCACGCAGGCACTTCTATAAGCATTCAGCAGTACAGGATCAACATGAAATGGTGCAAAAAAAAAAAAACCCAGAAAACTACCAGCATAAAAAAATAAATAGAGAAACTTCTTGAATTAAATTAATATTTTGTGCAAAATGTGCAAAACATAAAGAGCAAAAATTATAGGCTGTTTTTTTTCCAGCACACTACAGACACATTTTTCAGCACCACATCTGACACATCTGAGCCATGACTTTTCTTTTTACAAACCAGCAGTGTTTCCTCTAGGATTTTTTCAGTAGTAGGGGCAGGCTCTCTGGAGAAACTTTTGACTGCTGATTTTACTTTAACAACAAATTGTATATAGTTCTGTTTTATGGTTTCATTCAAAGTATGACTACTTACTGCTTACTATTATCTTAGACATATAAAAGATTAGGCTGAAAGATGTTGAGACGAGATGTTTCGATGGCAAAACTTGTCTCTTCTCTAGAGTGTCACACAAGATGATGTTGTGTGACGTGCTTTCATCAACTAATGTTACCAGTGTGTGACCCTTCTCTCACTTTTAATAGTTCAGCCATATCTCTAGCTGTTAGTCTGCCACCTCAGAACAGCACCCCATGTGTGCAAAAGCATGTCAGCTCCTAGTCCTAGGGTCAGGGTGGTGAATGTTCTAATGTAAATCTAATCTAAATCTGTTTGTTGTGTCCTGCAGGTGTTGTGACAAAAGATTGTGGACTCAGATTGACCTGAGCCGGCAGCGCTCCATCACCCCCCCAATGCTGAGTGGTATCATCCGCCGACAGCCCACCTCCCTTAACCTGGGTTATACCAACATCTCCAAAAAACAGCTGATGTGGCTTATCAACCGTCTCCCAGGTAACCATACAGGAAACACGAGTTATCTGTCAGTCTTGCCTGTGTTATGTGTCAGTCTGGCCTGTGTTACCTGTCAAGTCTCACCTATGCTACGTATCGGTCTCTCCTTTGTTACATGTCAGTTTTGCTTGTGTCAGCTGTGGCAGTCCAGAGGCCTGATGAATGCTGCAGCACAGCACAGCAATTCAGCACAAAGCAGGTTGTGCAGGACAGGAAGTTGAAAACAAACACAAAATAAAACATCTGGTTTTATTTCAAAATTAAAATACACTGTTGTCACTTGCGGATCATATTTCAAATAAATGATACCTTGAGCACATCATATTGGGCGAAGCCAGAGGGTAGTGCCAGATGGTTTCAGGTATTATTTCTTTTTATAAGGTAGGCCTACATGATTAGAAAAAGTGTACCTTCCTATGGTTGAGGTTGAATCACAGTTCTCCCCCAGACAATGCAGTCCAACAGGTCACCAACAAGTTGTTTTAATACACCTTTCCCTAATGGATGTGGTTATATATAGAACCATCCTGCTGCTGTATATCGCATAATACGTGAGATTGCAAGTTCTCATGGGTCCCAGCAAACTGGAGCTGGGCAGAGCTGCAGTCATCAACAATATAGATGGATCCGGTGAGGGATGAGGGATCTGATCCGGATCGGATTGGTTCTGAACCACATTCACTTGCAGTGGAATTTAGGGGTCAGGCTCACCTGTGTTATCTTTGTTGTTTAGGTCTGTTGGAGCTAAACGTGTCAGGTTGTCCATGGCTCGCAGTCTCAGCATTGTGTCAGGCTGTCTGTCCGTGTCTGAGGCTCCTGGATCTCAGCAGAGTGGAGGACCTGAAGGATTCCCACCTGAGAGAGCTGCTCGCTCCCACACCTGACACCAGGACAGGTGAGACACAAAAAAAACCTGACAGGAGAGATGAGACAGGTGAGGTGTTTTTTCCTTAGATGAAACCGTTATTTGTCTTACCTTTTCACTGCTCTCACTTTGGCTGATCAGCCCATGGGGAAACCAGAGTGGGGCGTTTCCAGAATGTGACGGAGCTGCGATTGGCTGGTTTGGACCTTACGGAGGCGTCATCCCGTCTGTTGGTGCGTTACGTTCCTCGCCTCGCCAAGTTAGACCTGAGTCAGTGTGGAAACATCACGGACCAAACCATCCACACCCTGACCTCTCCCATCTCACCGCTGAGAGAGAGCCTCACACACATCAACCTGGCAGGTAAACACATGTCAACCTGGCAAGTGAACAGCAGGTGAAATCAATGAAATTGGCCCAGTTATATTAAAAAAATTGCCTGGAGTTTGGGTCCCGATGCTTCAAGACTAATCTTAATCTTAGCGTCTGGTCTATAAGTCTAAACAGACCTTTACTATAGCGAACGTCCAACCACCACAACAACAACAGGGCACACCTGAACCAACTAAAAGGGCAACTTCAGTGTTTTAAACATCTGCCCTATTTCCCTCATTTCTACATGTTTCTGCAGCAAAGATACATAATTTCACTGATACTCCAGTATTAATCTTTGTAGTGATTTTCAGGCTATTGTCAGTTTGCTTGCAGATTTAAATCCTAGTAAAAAAAACCTGTTTAACTTAGTGAGAAACTGAATAAACTCTAGTACCCTGAGCATTGATCTCATTTGTAATGGTTTATTAGATCTATACTGTGGCCTGCAAAATAGTTGCTTAACAAATCCAGGTTTCAGTATTCAGTGAGTGACTTTTATCTCTTTTTTCACAAAGCCCTTACTAGACTTTTTGCATTATATATCATACATTTTTCAAACCAACTCAGCTGGCCATCTTTCACCACTAAGTTACGCAAGCTCACTCTGAACTCAGAAAAACTGCTTTTAGTTACTGAGCACCAACTACATGGAGCCATCTGTAGAACACATCCAGGATTGACTCTTTCATCCACCCTTAACATTTTTGGTTATCACCTACAAACCACTTCACTCTGTATACTTTATATTTTCATGTTGTATATATTTTTTGTTATTTATATAGATATTTTATGTTGTATTATATATTGTCACATTGTGCCTTGACATCATTGCAAATTAGGGAAACCTTAATGACTTTTGAGGCTTAAATAATGGTTTGAATGAATAAACTGCAGGAAAACATATTGACAAGTCACAATTCCATGAGCTTCATGTTCATCTTCATGGGGATACGGCTTCTAAATCTGTGGAACTGATGTTATACTGCAAATCACTACAAAGTCAATACTAGAGAATCAGTGAAATTATGTCTCAATGCTGCAGATAATAGAAAGACGAAGGAAATGAGGCTAAATGATTAATATACACAAGTGTCCCTTTTAAATTTACAAAATGTAATAATTATAATATTTTTTTCTAAAAAAATTGGCAGCTCACTCTCAATAGCTGTGAACAGCTCATACACAAAGCCACTCACTCATTTACTTGCTCAAACACACACATATACTCTGGCAACCACTCCCCTTCCTCAGGGCTGTTGCTGTGTGTTGCAGGTTGTGTGAAGGTGACGGATCAGAGCCTCCCGCTGCTGCGCCGCTGCTCCTCCCTTCAGACCGTGGACCTTCGCTCCTGCTCGCTCGTCTCCTCCGAGACTGGACATCTGCTCTCCTTCCCCACACATGCCTCCTCCACTTTCTCCTCCTCCAACACAACCTCCTCGTCCTCCTCTTCTTCTGCCACTACCACCATGGTTACTGCTGCTTCTTCCTCCTCCACACCTGCTTCCTCTTCCTCCTCCTCCTGTCCTCCTGAAGACAGAATGCTGCTGAAGAACAGTTAAATCATTCCGTCACGCTGGGACACTTGAGTTACAAGACTTAAAAGCCCCACCTCCTGCCTCATTACACTACAGACAGGTGAGTAGGAGGTGCTGCGCAGCTTTTCTCCTGAAAACAGATTATGAGGAAAAAAAAGGAGGAGGAGGAGAAATGTTGATAGTAGTTGAGTGAAAAAATTTAAACCCTGAGCATGTACATATTTGTTCTCTGTACAATTTTGGGTGTGTGTATATACCTGTAGTTTACTGTAAATGCCTCCCTCCCCCCTCTCCTCTCCTTTCCGCCTCCCCTCCTCCTCTTTCCTTCTCTTTTTCTTTCCGTCCTCCTGCCCTTCCACCTGACAACCAATCATCACACCAGGTGTCCTCCTGCTTGTCAGTAGCTGCAGAAAGCGGAAAATCAGTCCTCCATGTTAATGCTTTTCTTTTGAAAGTCTCACACAGGAAGTAGGTTTCTCATCACTTCATCTGTTTCTTCATCTCAGTTAAAGTTAAAATCAAACAGTTATTGTTTTCACTCTGCTTCAAGTCTTTGCATTAGATAGGCTAAGACACTACTATCTGCTCTTCTTACTGTGGAGATGTTGCTTTTCACAAAAAAATTCTTCTCAACCTTGACGGAAAAAGTGAAATATGATCCAACGTGTCTATGATAACTCTGAGAGGTGATTGGAGTATTGATCAAAAGAACTTATTTCATGAGCAGTCAAATGAGTCATGGATATCACAGGCCTGATTAGCTTAGCTAAACACAAAGACTGGAAGCAAAGGGAAACAGGAGCTGGCTTTATCAAATGAGAAGAAGGAAATTATCCACTTTAAATAGCTGAGATATTATAGAATTAAAACTATAGATTCTAAAAGATCAAAAATATAAGTAAAATGTCAGAATCAGCAGTAACTGGGTATAAAGTAAAAACCTAATTTAAATGTGTTTTTATCTTCTGGATCAATTCAGAAGTTTTAAAGAAGTTGAATGTTATAAATTAAAAAATCATCAGATGACGTTAAATCAGCCCTTTGATTTTACTTGTATTTAAACAATTGTCTTTTTTCCCCCTTAAAACCTTTAATTTTTATTAAAGACTGAAAGTGGAATAACAAACTGACCATTATCCTCCCAAACACCATGACATATTACTGCCGCTTCTTTTATATCTGGAATTTGTACACTTGTTGATGGAACAACATGAACCTTTAAATGGGCAGCCAGGCTAAAAGCTGCCCTGCTCCTAGTCTTTTTGCTAAGCTAAGCTAACCACACCTGACTTCACAAACAGACATCCTGTAAAACTGTGGACTGTTCCTTCAAACGCTGCTTCAGCTTTTCTATCTGTTTCTATCATGTTTCCTGTGTGTGCACGTGTGAGACCAACAGCGCAAAGTGTGTGTGAAACTGAGCCTCACTGTCTTCAACGTTCGCCTCAATCATTTACTCCTCTTTTTTTATCTTGCATACTCCTCCTCTTTACTCCCCTACTTCCCCTCTTCCCCCCTCCTCCTCCTTTTCATCCCCGCATCAGCTGATCAGCTCTGATCATGTTTTCTCAGGAGTAAGTTTGTGTTATTTTTAAGTTATTTGTGTTCATCCATCCAAACTATCACATTCCTGCAGCAGAAACCAGCTCAGTTAATTTGATGTGTCACGTTCCTGCCTCTGTTTAAAGCATCTGTGTTTGTTTTTGTTTGTGAATAAGACTTCCTGTGTTTTCTGCATTGTTCAGATCACATGACTTCAGTTAGAATCTGTTTCCTGTAGAAGAAAAAAGGAAGAAAAATTCTCACACTGCATTAAGAGAAGAAAATCAACACTGTGAAAGTTTCAGTGTTGACTCAGGTATCTCCATTTATCCAGTCATCTTGTTAACCAGCTGGTTATTGGGCTTGTGAGCCATCTTGTTACATGCTGGTTAATCAAATCAATAACCATCCAACTCGTTAACTGGCTGGTTAATGGCCTGTTAGTCATCTTGTTAAACATCTGGTTAATAGGTTCGTTAGCCACCCAGCTCCTTAATGGGCTTGTTAGGCATCTTGTTAACCATCTGGTTAGCCATCTTATTACACAGATGATTTATGGGCTTGCTAGCCATCATGTTAACCTGCTGGTTAATGGGCTTGTTAGTCATCTTATAATCAGTTCATGTGATGTACATGGAATTTGGCTTTCCTGCTTTGTGATGATATCAGATTTAATATTCATAATCTCAACTTTCTTTCATTTCAGTCCTAAAATTAGTTTTCTCACATTCAGAGTTTTATAACACAGATTAATAATTTTTCTGTTTTTCTTATGAAAGCAGCAGCACTAAGGGGGCTGGGCCCAGAGGCAACAACATGTTCCTTTTTCATATTGTATTTCCAAACATCAGCCAAATAGTGTGAAATTTTCCAGTGACTAAAGAAGCAAAGTTCACAGCCAGTTATTGAGGTTCAAGATTGGATCAGCTGATGGTTCATGTTTCTTCTCCTGACAAAACGACGCTCTGGCAGGTTTATTTTCTGATTGCACTTTACTTACACTCCATTTTTGATTAAACTACAATACCCATGAGCCTCTGCTCCTCTTTCTATAAAGAAGTTAATTAATGAACAATTAATTGAAGTTAATTAACTTCATTAATCAAGTTAATGATTAATGAAGTTAATCATTAACTTGATTAATGAAGTTAATCAATATAACATGTGTTGGGCTCACACATGTGGGCTCACGAGCCTTGTGTTGTGTTGCCATGGTTATGAAATTCACCCAGACTAAGTGAACTGATTTAATTTGCAGGTTGAAACAACAGTTTAGCTTCTGCTTGCCATTACCTTTGATTCGCTGTTTAAAACTGAAAACCACCCTGGAATTCGTAGTTAATCTTGACATATTGTAGCTTTGTTTGTGTTTAGTTGAGACAAGTGAACAGTTGTCAGTTTCAGTTTGATCATGACTGAGAGAAACATAACCAGAAGGCTGAATCATCTTTACAGCTGCAGTGACCGCAAACCTATAACAAGCTAATGGTTGCTAACTCTTAACTTGTTACAGAACCAGTTAGTTAATAGTTCTATATTAACTCTCAGGTTTCTTCAAATCAAACAACTGAAACAGAATCTACAATTTAGAATTAACAATTTATAATGCATATTTTTAATTTTAAACCTCAGTTCTATTAACAGGTGTTAGCTTGGTACAGAACAAAGATAGGTTTGAAGATCTTATTTTGGTTAGCTACAGGCTATCATGTTAGCTTCTATTTTAGCTAACACTGAAAATTTGGATCTGTTTTCTCATTTAGAGTGATAGTGTAATTACTCCACAGATCTGCCTTGCCAGCTTGTTAGCGCTTTAGCAAATTTGGGTAATGAGCTGACATTAGTGACCTAGCTGGTGTTATCTTGCTACGGAACAAGTAATCCAGATTGATATTATTGATGACAGAATGAAATGCTTGATCGATCAAATGAGGATTTGTGTTTACATTCTAAAGCAGAAATGTGTTTACATCATGTTCAATGAAACTGTTGATTGTGACAGAGCTGATTAATCAATAATGAAATGATCAATATTAACAGATATTAAGTATTGTAGTACTACGTCAAGTATTATCTGATCAATGTTAAACACTTGCAGCCAATCGCCTCGTTGTGCCATAAAATCTCCAGATTAATTTTTCTATTTCATTTTTTTTCTATTTTTTTGTGTGTATGTTTTTTTGTATGTTTTTTTTTTTTAACTAAAACTTGGGAAAAATGTGTTTCACAGTTTCAGACTTCACCTAGCAACAAGAGAGGAGGTCAAATCTGATTGGACAATTATTTCTGACTCCCCGAAAAGCTCTTATCTAATCACAATCTCCCCTTCTGCCTCTATCTTAGTAAAACAGTTTTTATTGCTGTTTTAAAGATGCACTGGATCCTCCTCACCGTTTTGCCAAATGTAGTTTTTGTTTCAAAGGGGGCATTTTATCCTGTTTGTTGTTTGTTTTTGTGCATTTTTGTTCTTTTTTTATACTTTGTCCATAACTCTTCCGTTATGTTGATGGGGAAAAATGAGGAAGAAGTTGGAAAAGTAAAAGTAAAAGAGACAAAAAGACCAACTCAAGGCAGCTACGTATGAGTGACTACTGTAAAATGACTAACTAATAAAGAAGCAATGGGTTTGTTTTTACATTGTGCCTGTGAAGCTTTCTTTTCCTGTCAGCTGATAAACGTCAGAGGAGGAAAGACATAAACATAGACTACAGTCAAATTTCTGTTACCAGAATTAAGTTTTACTAAATTACAAATAAAAGTCCTGATGTGAAAATCTAAACTACTAAAAGTTACCTTTGGGGGTTGAGGAATTACATCATTATGTAACCAGAATATATACAATTATTTTGGATATAATTGGTAATTAATCAAAAATATATCATATATTAATTACTACAGTAGTGTTTAAGATAATAGCAGTCTTTTAAAAAAAAATGGTGAAGCCATAATCCTTAGCAGTGTCTGCATATTTCTTTACTGAAATATCTATTGTATAAACTAAAGACTCTTCAGATTTAGCATTCCTGTAAATCACTAAATGAATATTTAGTTGTATAACAGTTTCTGAGAACCGCTTGACATCTATGTTGCATGGCATCCATGCAACACAGACCAACTTCTGGCTCCTATTTCAGCCTCACAATTTCGCTGCATTTCTTGTTTTTGCCTCAGCTACAGCATTTCACCCCACAAGTATTTAATTGTAGCAATATCAGGGGATTGGGTTGGCCACTCCAGAACTTTAATTTTGTTGGTCTGGAATCAAGATGCTGCTGTTAGTTTAAGGCAACATGACGTATGTATTTTGATATAGGCAAACTGATCCATGATCCCTTGTGTGTGAAAAATGGGCGTATGTGAAAAATGGGTACACCATAGTAAGCGAATCATCCCCATATCATGATGTTTGCTGGATCATGCTTCAATGTCTTCAGAGTGAACTGTGCCTTAAATTGAGTGACGGTCAGTCCTTTGACCCCAAAAGGACAATTTTACTTTCAGCACTTCAGAAAATGTTTCTCGATTTCTCTTAAGCCAATTGATGTGTTATTTCACAAATTTTACTCTCTTCAGCATGAAGACAAGGGATCATGGATCAGTTTGCCTGTATCAAATGGAAATGGAAAAGGAAGGAATTGTGAGACTGTATTACCTGTTTATAGTAGCCAGAAGTTGGTCAACTCAGTGCAGTTCTCAGAAACCATGGGTATACAACTAAAATGAGTTTAGAGATTCACAGGAATGCTAAATGCTTAAGATTTTTCCTTTTACACACTAAATATTTTAGTGTGTAAAGAAAAACACAGACACTGATATTTTTTTAAACAGGCTAATATTAATTTTTCTACACTTTCTTTAAAGATGACACATTTTCCTTCACATTTTGATTCAGGAAATAAAATGCAGTGTTCCCAATGCATAAAGATAAAATTATTATAAGGATTTTGGTTTTACTTACATTTTCATACACAATTCGATTATCACACTGTAAATGGTTATTCAGAATATAAATTGTTAATCTATATGAATGGTTAATAATAAAAATATAAACACCTAAAGAGATTATTTCAGTGTTAACAGAACTGATATACCCATAATAATAATTAACAATAATAATAATCTATTTGGTCTTTCTACAATAATGTGTTCACACTCATCAATTAATAGTGAAATAACTAAAGTAAAAACAGTTTTATATTCATTTATTATTATTTATGAATCTTAAAAAGCATTTTTAAAGATTTTTGACTTAGGCC
Source organism: Eupleurogrammus muticus (assembly GCA_036785175.1). Classification (NCBI taxonomy): domain Eukaryota; kingdom Metazoa; phylum Chordata; class Actinopteri; order Scombriformes; family Trichiuridae; genus Eupleurogrammus; species Eupleurogrammus muticus. The sequence goes on along the minus strand of JAYKQN010000011.1, from coordinate 23,875,191 downwards.
CATCACGAGATCGGCCGCGCCTCGGCCGGTGAGTGTGATGTTGTATTCAGGTGCTGCACGTTTCCCGGGTTTAATTTCAGAATCCCGGTTAATAAAAAGCTTCAGTCAGCTATTTGTGTATATACTATTCGTTTAATAAGCAAATGTTGTTTTATTATCTACTCATATTAATAATATTAATTCAGAAAATGAAACATCACAAGGAAGTTTTCTACTCCATTATATTTATTTGGCAACTTTATGGATGCAAATTTTATTAAATACACTTGTAAACTACTACTACTCAATTTAATTGAATTTCACTTCGCGTGACAAATGCCAACATTTTTAAGTAGTACTTTTACCAATATTCTAAATAATGAATCTCAAACTATCTGCACATTGATAAACTAAAACATTAAAATGCTCTACATTTAGCGGTTATCACTATATATTGGTATGTAAAAGTCTGCGTAATGAGTACTTTTACTTTCCATACTTAAATGTTTATTAAGTTGATAATAGCACTTTTATTGAAACAATTTGGAAATATTAAAGGAGTTTTCGCCGAGATCTGGGGTGGTAATTTACTGCAGTGAAGCAGCGAGAGTGTTTCTTGCATTGTGCCTCTTCCGCCCTGCAATGCGCTGAGGTGTCCTGCGGCCCCTGAAGGCAGCACGTCGCCCAGTCAGCTCGTGATATCCTTCCGCGGGAGATCAGCGCGGCCCTTTCCCTCCGACAGCACAGGATGTGAACGGGACATTACTCTGCGCCAACCGTTAACGTTTCCAACCCCATCCGAGCGAGATACACTGAGCCTGCACCAGTCCCTCCGTTTGAACCCTGCGGCGCACCGGCGGAGCTCCGTGGAAGGAAAAATAATCCGCAGCGAGCTGCGCGGAACCCGAGAGAGAGAGAGCAAGGCTACCGGCGAGATGGAACTCATCACAATCCTCGAGAAGACGGTATCTCCAGGTGATTACCACCGCGCAGCCCGGCAGCCACGCACATACCCCGGGGTGCGGGGCTACATGTTAGGGCTGCGGCTACTTCGGTGACCCGGGGAAAGTTTGGAGGGAAAAGCTTTTCTAGCAGAAGGCTAACATGCAAACGTGCTAACGTCACGGCCTCATTCCCCGCTGATAACGCGGGTGACTCCGCAGTCTTTCTGACGGGTTCGTGCAGCCTGACGGCGGCACGGACCCGCCAGTCACAACGGTGATCCGCAAACAGCCGGTCCGGTAATATTCCGGTGGGTTCTGCCTACGGAGGCTGATCTGACAGACCGGTTCACCTGCGACCCTGCCCATGCCAGTTAGGCGCTATGCTAGCTGCTAACCACTATGTTAGCTGCTACTGCCAGTCGCCTACCCGGCTAACGGTGCTTTTAAGCCGCATAAACCGGACCAAAGTGCACCCAGACGCTACGTCAGTTGTGTCCCCCGCTTTAAAACGAATTCATGTTGTTTTCATCGGATTACTGTTGGTCCTGACAACTTTATTTTTGTGTTTAAATGTGTCCTGACGGCCGGCTAGCACGCTAACGCGGCTAACACGCACGTTGAAGCAGCAGCGTGCTTCCTGCGGCGGGAGCGAGGGGCAGAATCGTGAAATCCGCCTTTTAATGTCCCTCGGCAGGGGAACCGATCATGAAACATGTCAGCTGTGAGCCGGTAAACGTCCAGGTTCATAACGGAAGCTTCGCGTTAAAGACGTGTTAGCGTGCTGGCTGTGAGCGGAGCTGAAAGTAACGAAGTATTTTTACTGAACTACTGGGCTTCAAAACAATTTTGATGTACTTGAGTATTTTCCCGTGATGCTACTTCATTATATTTCTGCTGTTTCAGATTGTACTATTTTACATAAATTTATAAACCATAATATTCTGTTATCTATATTCTATTAAATCGTACCTTATTTTTATAAAAGCCGCCAAATATTATGATGCAGTACGTTTACTAATAATTTACATCAAGCAGGTCGAGCTGGCTCCATATTGGTCAACTAAAAAAAATAAAATACTCTCACATGTTTTGAGTGATTTAAACAAACACTATAATGTGTGTAATGAGTACTTATTACTTTTGATGATTTATGTATATTTTGTGAATATTTCTCTACTTTTACTGCAAGTAATTTTTAGGTGACAGTATGTGTACTTTTACTCAGTAAAGTATCTGAGTACTTGATAATTCCTCTCCCTCCTCTCCACAGATCGGAATGAACTGGAGGCAGCTCAGAAGTTTCTGGAGCAGGCTGCCATAGAGAACCTGGTTAGTATGTTGTTAGTGTGTTAGCATGTTCTGTGTGGAAAAGAAGCTAACATACCTGCTTCTACAGTCAGATTCACACACACACACACACACACACACACAAATTCACACACAGCTTACTAGTGTTAGCATTTTACGGAGCAGCTCCACACTGTGAAGTTAGAGCTGCAGGTTCATCAGTACTGACTTTCATAATTCACATCCAACCGGAGTAAATATGTCATAAATCTGCTGTAGATGACAAAATAAATACATAATTAGCTTTTTCTACAGCATGAGAGGGAGAGAGAGTGTGAAGTTATTAAAGGAGCAAAGTTTATATAAACAACTGTGATTGTTCCTACTGCTCATACTGAGTACTAAGCCCCACTACATCTCTCTAATTTTTTTTTCCCCCAACACACTTTTTTATCCAAATCGGCCTCTGATCCACAAAAAGTGTAGCCTGTGCCTTGGAATTGTTCGCAATGGTCCACAGTGTCCATTGTTTGTTTGTCTGTGTAGATTAGAGATGTGCAGTTGGGGGCTGATTTGACAAAAAATATTTTTACATTTGAAAATTGATCTTAAAACATTGATGTGGGTGGAAAATGATTTTTGAAATTAAATAATAGGCCATCTACACAACTCTAGAGGAGATCCACCTGTGTTTTTTTAATCACCACTGCATTGCACTGCGCCAGTAAAGGAGGACGATGACGCATAAACCACACGCAGAAGCAACAATACAGTGTCAAATATCCAGTTAAAACAAAATCTGGACTAGTGTCTCTGGGTCCTTAAAATATTCAAATATGCTTTAAATACAACATATCAGCTGTTGACTCACTAACTCATGTGTAATATGACAGACGATATAAACATACATATTGTTTCTCTGCTGATGTTGATCTTCAGAATAGAACTGAAGCTCTAATCAAGTAGTTGTCCCCTCTTTGTAATGCTTTTGAATTCATTAAGATAAGATTCCATGGGGCAGAAACAACAGTTTAAAACAGCAGTCAGATGTGCCAGATTTTAATGTCACTGAAGTTAGAAATATAGAACTATCTTGAATACTTTTAGTTCTAAAGCTTTTTCACATCTGGAAGAATAAAAGTAAAGATATGCAGTATACAGCTATCTAGAGCTGCAACAAATAATTAAGTTAATGATTTGAGTTATTTTTAAGAAGAAAATGTTTGAATTCTTGGGTTCTAGCTTCTCTTTTCTGATTATTTTCTGGTTTCTTTAGTCTTTTTTTAATAGTAAACTGATGAGTTGTGCATTGTTGGTCTGGACAAAAGACATTTCAGGTTGAATCTTCAGCTTTAGGAAATGGTGACATAGGGCTGAACGACTTGGGAAAATAATCAAATTGTCGCCTAACAGACTAAAGAACGGAATGATGCAGCTGAGTCCTCGCTTACTCGCATCAAATGATCATGTTGTAATTGTGCATGGTACGATTAGAAAATCACATTTTATCATATAACAATATTATTGCAAATGCGAATAATCTTTCAGCCTTAATTTTACACTGCTTTATGAACCACAATACTAATATATAATAATAATTTCAATAATTAATATATTAATTCACTATTCGAATAGTCCTTGGGGTTAGTGATGTTTTCACTGTTTTCTCGACTTTCTCACCACAGAGCTACAGCTTCGTTACTGTAACCTGTTGAGTTATGAAGCTCCACCATAACACCTGAACCTCGGACAAGTTGTTATTTAAAAACACTGATCCAGTTATATCTGCTGAATTGACCAGGATCAGTGGTTTTCTTGTTAAACTCAGTAAAATGAGGATCAAACATGATGTGTCCAAATGTAGCATTAATCAGGGAACACATATCTTTTGCTGAGAAACCTGAGTAATTACAGATGTTAGGGAGAATCAATGTTATTAATGACTGATTGTTAAGTCTTATTTTCCACAGATAATCTTTGCAACTGGGAGATGAACTGTTGTAACCGTTTCCTCTCATCATTATTTCTTGAAGTGGTCAGTTCTGAAACACATGGCTTCAGCTGCTCTCACGTGGGTCAAGCTTTGACAAACGGGCCTTATACTCTACACCTCTAGTGGTCCAGGCCAACAGCAACTGTAATTTACAGCTCTTCTTCAGTCTGGCTGTTATCAAATCAAAGCCATTAACTCAGTGTTTTATAGCAGTTAGTACACCTGTTTGTGTTTTAACTGTTACACCAGCAGAGGGAGACAGGAAGCTGCACAAAGCTGGAATCACGCACTCACGTGTTTATTTTAACATACAGTCTGTTAACTGACCAGTAGGGCTGTTCTTATAGTGTATTAATCTAGTGATTATTGAAATGATTTTATCCCTAAGCTGAAGACATGGGATGGAGAGAATAGCTGGATTCACAGTGTTCAGTAAAGTATCAGGTGTAGATGTCAGCTGAGCTTCTTCTGCTCTACCTGCAGAGAAGTCTTATCCTTGTGTATAAATATCCTGTTATTAATGTATGGTGTAGCAATAATTCACTAATGCAGAGCCAGAGTGCATCATGAGAAATATTGAGCATAGACAGTCAGTACTGGACAAAATGTTAAAGTTTTTAAATATTGCCATACTAACGTCTGCTTTTTCTTAGTGTTTATTCTCTTTAATTTCTCTCCAGAAAAAATGTAAGTGAAACAGATTCAGTGTCAGGCACTAATTACCTTCTTGCAATACCTGAAGAAATAAACCTACACTGCCCAACAGTTATTAATGGGAAGAGTTCCACAGTTACGAAAGATTCACATCTTGCTGATTTTTGTGTTAATTGTATTGGTCTCGTACCCCCAGCCCACCTTCCTGGTTGAGCTGTCGAAGGTGTTGGCAAACCCCGGAAATACCCAGGTTGCCCGTGTAGCTGCTGGGCTGCAGGTGAAGAACTCTCTGACATCTAAAGACCCTGACGTGAAAACGCAGCACCAGCAGCGATGGCTGGCCATCGACGCCAACGCTCGCTGCGAGATCAAGAACTACGTAAGATGCCAGGCACTACACACACACACACACACACACACATACACACAAAGGGAATGAGTGTGTGAGTGTGAGTGCCTCACATTAGTGTTTGTTTCAGGTTTTACAGACTCTGGGCACGGAGACGTATCGGCCCAGCTCTGCGTCGCAGTGCGTCGCTGGGATCGCCTGCGCAGAAATCCCTGTGAACCAGTGGCCTGAGCTGATCCCTCAGCTGGTCGCCAACGTCACCGACCCCTCCAGCACCGAACACATGAAGGAGTCCACGCTGGAGGCCATTGGATACATCTGCCAGGACATCGTGAGTCATCACACACCTTTTGCTTTTTATCACCCAGTCTATGAGTGAAGAGCTGAGAAGTTCAGCTGCAGCTCAATGTCACACTTACTCTTCTTACTTCCCTCACAGGCAGCAGCATTTTTACTTTAAAATTCACCTAATAGATTTTAAACTACTTGTTTTACAAAATAAAGTAAAAAATAAATGAAATAAGTAAAGATAAAGTAAATAAACAAAGGAAGAAGTTATTTTGAGTTTTTTTCATATTTCTAGATTTTTATTGCAGATGTAACCAAGTAACTTTCAGTCAGATATATTTTTGACTTGGATACTTTTCCTCATTTTCAGCAGTAGTTCGCTTCAGTGAAGTTGATAAAGGTCACAGACTATTTGTCCTCCAAAGTCTTTACTTTGGTGATGACAGATACTAAATGGGTATGTCATAGTTTTTTTTTTTTTTTTTTTTTTTACCCTGCTCCAGGATCCGGAGCAGCTGCAGGAAAATGCAAATCAGATCCTGACAGCTATCATCCAAGGAATGAGGAAGGAGGAGCCCAGCAACAACGTGAAGTTGGCTGCAACTAACGCGCTGCTCAACTCACTGGAGTTTACCAAAGCCAACTTTGACAAAGAGGTACTGGTCTGTCTCTGTCCCTAGTAATGTTAGTGGAGTAACTATAATAATTAATACACATGTCAACATTATCATAAACACTGTTTTATATGTTGATAACAGTCGTGTGTGTGTGTGTGTGTGTGTGTGTGTGTGTGTGTGTGTGTGTGTGTGTGTGTGTGTGTGTGTGTGTGTGTGTGTGTGTGTGTGTGTGTGTGTGTGTGTGTGTGTGTGTGTGTGTGTGTGTGTGTGTGTGTGTGTGTGTGTGTGTGTGTGTGTGTGTGTGTGTGTGTGTGTGTGTGTGTGTGTGTGTGTGTGTGTGTGTGTGTGTGTGTGTGTGTGTGTGTGTGTGGCAGACGGAAAGACACTTCATCATGCAGGTGGTGTGTGAAGCCACACAGTGTCCTGACACTAGAGTAAGTAACCACTTCCTGTTTGGTATACACACATCTGCAGGATCTGTGACATCACTGTGATCTGTGACATCACTATGCACAGGTGCGAGTGGCAGCCTTACAGAACCTCGTGAAGATTATGTCTCTGTATTATCAGTACATGGAGACCTACATGGGCCCAGCTCTGTTTGCGGTAAGACTGTCAAAGTTGAGGATATGGCTCCTTTAAAGTGGGCTTAGTCTGAACCTCTCCTCCTTTTCTGCAGATCACCATTGAGGCGATGAAGAGTGACATCGATGAAGTGGCTTTACAGGGCATCGAGTTCTGGTCTAACGTGTGTGATGAAGAGATGGACCTGGCCATCGAGGCCTCAGAGGTCCTGTCTCTCCTCTCTGTCGGTCTCCTGTCTTGTCTCCTCGCTGTCCCTGTCTGTCTCCTCACTGGTTGTCTCTTGTCCAATTACAGGCCTCGGAGCAGGGACGGCCCCCGGAGCACACCAGCAAGTTCTATGCCAAAGGGGCCCTACAGTACCTGGTCCCCATCCTGACCCAGACCCTAACCAAGCAGGTACAAGCAGCTGGATCACCCTCCTCTTTGTTGCCATTCTCCCCCTCCAATCTTCTCTACCACCCCACAGCATCACTGTAGTGCAGGAATGTATTGTAGTGCCTATGTGTGACCTGCGATGTTGTGTGCAGGATGAGAACGATGATGATGATGACTGGAACCCCTGTAAGGCTGCAGGCGTGTGTCTGATGCTGCTGGCAACGTGCTGCGAGGATGATGTGGTTCCTCATGTTCTGCCTTTTATCAAAGAGCACATCAAACATCTGGACTGGCGTTACCGTGACGCCTCAGTCATGGCCTTTGGCTCCATTCTTGAAGGACCCGAACTTAATCAGCTCAAACCACTCGTCATACAGGTGTGTAGGGGTGGGTGTAGCAGTGTTGATTTTGTATGCGATTTTTTTTTTTAATTATTATTTACATTTAGTCTTCGAATTGTGACAAATGCCCTTATTAATTTTAGTTGTATTTAGTCAACTTGTATTTTTCCTTGTTTAGTCACATTTTAATCAATGAAAAGTTGTGGCACTTTAGTCAAATAAATTTAAAGTATTTCAGTGTAGCTTTAGTTGACTAAAATTCAAAGTATTTTAATCTAATTCAAGTTTTAGTCAGTCATCTTTTTTTAGTCTTTGCCAGCAGGTTGATAGAAATGTTAATTGAAATGAATCTAGGCATATCTGTACCAATAGGAATTATTGTTAGAAACCGTTATTTAGTTCAGTGTTACTCAGGGATGTGTTTTGAAGTGACACTGCCACCGGATCGAGCTACATGTTGAGTTTCAACTGTGTAACCCAGCAGGTTGAAACTTTGGCAAAGAGTAGATTCTTGTGATGAATTGTACACAGATGTCAGCACATTTAGTGCTGATGGTATTGGTGGATGCACAGGCGTGTTCAGACACCTAATACAAGTGGTACACATCCAGCGGAGGCACTTTTTTGGTTTTAATTTTAGTAAACTTTTCATTTAATTGTGTAGAAGTAAGAAAATAATTTTAAGGTTTTAGGTTTTTATTTCAGCAGTTGGTGGTAAAAGACATTGCTAAATATATCTAGTCTTATCTGACAAAATTAACACTGGGGTGTAGTTGTGTGTGTGTGTGTGACACATTCCTCCTCCTCCTGCAGGCAATGCCCACCCTGATCGAGCTGATGAAGGACCTCAGTGTGGTGGTAAGGGACACCACAGCGTGGACGGTGGGGAGGATTTGTGAGCTGCTACCAGAAGCTGCAATCAACGAGCTGTACCTGCCCTTGCTGCTGCAGTGTCTGATTGAAGGGCTGGGGGCGGAGCCTAGAGTGGCCTCCAATGTCTGCTGGGTGAGTGGTGGTTCTGACATCACACTAGCAGATCAGCTATTTGATGTCAATTCTTGTTGTAATAAATCAGGAGCTCAGACAGATACAGAATAGCAGCAATGTTGTTGTGTTTTCTGCAGGAACGCATCTACATATTGTAAGTACTTGTGTATTGTAAGCATTTATGTACCGTGGCACCTTGACCTGGTTCCAGTAGGAGCCAGGTTAGTCTGGACCTCCGGGATCAGTGAACCAGTGATCAAATTAGTAATGGGTGATGCGGACTGAAATTCATTTCGTGAGATGAATTGTAGCTTCTCTAATATGTGCAGGTACATCACAAACGTTGGTAACTTGTTAAATTTGTTCCCACAGCTTTTAGGTTTAGTTTTAATTTGTCATTGATGTTTGTAACACAAACATAGGAGTATTTCATTTAAATACCGTGTTAGTTCATCTATAGTTATGTACCAATGTGGTTTGTAAATGTATATACATCACTGCCACAGATCAAGTTGCTGAAACATCACTGTCAATATTCTGCAATAAATATTTTAACTGATGTTGAGCTGCGGCCTGTTGATTAAATTTTGAATAATGTACGTGTCCCAGGTTTTTTTTTCACCGGGTCCATTTTCGCCATGTTCAATCACGTGTTGCAGCCAAGTGCAGCTGTGGCAGCAGGTTGCATCAATGACCTGTGTGATCCTGAAATGGCAACAGAATTAAAACCTGATTTACATTAGTCTGTAAATGTAACTGGTGAATCCTCAAATCAGTAACCGTGGTGACCTGGTTCTGTCCCCACAGGCTTTTTCCTCTCTGGCTGAAGCGGCCTATGAGGCCACAGATGCTGCGGAGGACCAGGAGGAGCCTGCCACCTACTGCCTGTCTTCCTCCTTCGAGATCATCGTCCAGAAACTCCTGGAGACCACAGACAGGTATAAAACACATATTCGGCTAGACAGATTCGGGCGATCTTGGAAACCACAGGAATATTCAGACTCCTGAAAACCACAGATGGATATGGACTCTTAAATTGCTGTTTGCATTGTGATATTATCTCATAGTATATGCACTATATTGCCAAAAGTATTCGCTTATCCATCCAAATCAGAATAAGGTGAGTTCAATCAATTCCATTTCCTCCAAACTTCATGTGGCCTACAGACCAGCTCAAGAACAGTCTTCAGAGAGTTTCATGAAATGGATTTCCATGGCCGAGCAGCTGCATCCAAGCCATATATCACCAAGTGTAATGCAAAGCATCAGATGCGGGGTGTGGAGTGATGAATAGTGCATCTGGAAATCTGATGGACTGGTCTGGATTTGTAGTTGCCAGGACAGCGAACCTTGTCTTGGAATCCTTGTAAATGTGATGTCCCTTAAATTTATAACCAAGACAAGGCAGGTGAGCAATATATAAATGGTAAATTGACTCCATTTGTATAGCGCTTCTCTAGTCCTCTCGACAAGTCATTCACTGTTTCACACACATTCACACTGATGGTGGTGATTGACATACAAGGAGCTGCCTGTACATCAGGAAACTAACAATTTATATGCATTCACACATGAAATGGCACAACCACCGGAAGCAAATTAGGGTTGCATATCTAGCCCAAGGACACATGGACATGGAGCTGCTGATCCTACGACCATTGGATGACCCCTCTACCTCTGAGCCACAGCTGTATAGTTTATAGTATAGTATCTTCCTTGAATTCTTCTTTGAGGCAATTTAGGTCCTCCAATTTTCAGCTGCACATTTTCTTAGTCAGAATTTGAGTTGTCAATGTGCTGAGCATTGTCCATCTCATTTTTTTTTCTACTTCTAGTTGTTACCTACCCATTTGTTTTAGAGTAATTACTAAATTAACAAATGATAGATTTAGGAGTGCTAATTTAGCTTGCTATTGGGAGTTCAAGATCATGTAACTTCTCCTCCACCAGAAGTTACTTTGAAACATATCCTAAAGATCCAGTTCCAGCAGATAAATAGTGAACTGAGGTTCTTGTCTCATGTTTCTAGTTCACTGAAAAAAATTCTTAAATAGGATTTAACATCCAAACACCTTCAGCATTTAAACATGCTGAGAACAGATTGACTAAGTCTAAAGCTTCTTCACAGAGAAGCTGCAGCTCAGCATCAACTAAATCAGCGTTTCTCGAGGTGTCTTTTTTTGGGTTAAACCATTAGTTATACATCTGCACTAACTCATAACAGACAAAGCTCAGGTTCAAATGGCTAAAAGTACGAAGAGCTGAAAGCTTTTTCTGTGCAGACCCGATGGACACCAGAACAACCTGCGCTCTGCTGCCTACGAGGCTCTTATGGAAATCGTAAAGAACAGTGCTAAAGACTGTTACCCTGCAGTCCAGAAAACCACGCTGGTCATCATGGAGAGGCTTCAGCAGGTCCTTCAGATGGAGGTGTGTGTGTGTGTGTGTGTGTGTGTGTGTGTGTGTGTGTGTGTGTGTGTTCGTGCGTGTGTGTGTGTTCGTGCGTGTGTGTGTGTGTTCGTGCGTGTGTGTGTTCGTTCCAGAAAACCTTTTAGACGTGCACATACACTCACTGCCCACTTTATTAGGTACACCATGCTAGTAACAGGTTGGACCCCCTTTTGCCTTCATAACTGCCTCAATTCTTCGTGGCATATATTCAACAAGGTGCTGGAAGCATTTCTCAGAGAGTTTGGTCCATATTGACATGATGGCATCACACAGTTAGCGCAGATTTGTCGGCTGCCCATCCATGATGTGAATCTCCCGTTCCACCACATCCCAAAGATGCTCTATTGGATTGAGATCTGGTGACTGTGGAGGCCATTTGAGTATAGTGAACTCATTGTCGTGTTCAAGAAACCAGTCTGAGATGATTCCAGCTTTATGACATGGCGCATTGTCCTGCTGAGTAGCCATCAGAAGTTGGGTACATTGTGGTCATAAAGGGATGGACATGGTCAACAACAATACTCGGGTAGGCTGTGGCATTGCAACGATGCTCAATTGGTACCAAGGGGCCCAAAGAGTGCCACGAAAATATTCCCCACACCATTACACCACCAGCGTGCCCGATACAAGGCAGGATGAATCCATGCTTTCATGTTATTGCCACCAATTTCTGACCCTACCATCCGAATGTCGCAGTAGAAATCGAGACTCATTGGACCAGGCAACGTTTTTCCAATCTTCTATTGTCCAATTTCGATGAGCTTGTGCAAATTGTAGCCTCAGTTTCCTGTTCTTAGCTGAAAGGAGTGGCACCCGATATTGTCTTCTGCTGCTGTAGCCCATCTGCCTCAAAGTTCAACGTACTGTGCGTTCAGAGATGCTCTTCTGCCTACATTGGTTGTAACGGCTGGTTATTTGAGTCACTGTTGCTTTTCTATCAGCTCAAACCAGTCTGGCCATTCTCCTCTAACTTCTGGCATCAACAAGGCATTTCCGCCCACAGAACTGCCGCTCACTGGATATTTTTTCTTTTTCCGACCATTCTCTGTAAACCCTAGAGATGGTTGTGTGTGAAAATCCCAGTAGATCATCAGTTTCTGAAATACCAGCCCTTCTGGCACTAAAAACCATGCCACGTTCAAAGTCACTCAAATCACCTTTCTTCCCCATACTGATGCTCGGTTTGAACTGCAGGAGATTGTCTTGACCATGTCTACATACGTAAATGCACTGAGTTGCCGCCATGTGATTGGCTGATTAGAAATTAAGTGTTAACCAGCAGTTGGACAGGTGTACCTAAATAAAGTGGCCGGTGAGTGTATATTCTTGTTCCCTAATAGCTTAAACATCTCTGAGTTGCTGTAGTTTGTCTGTTAACTGACTCAAAGAAGAGTTTGCTTGCGTTCTGCTCTAAGTGTTTGTGAAGGTTCTCAGTGATCTGGTAGAGCTTTAGAGAAAAGCAACTACACTTTTTAGTTGGTTGAAGAAAAGTCTTTCATGTGTTTCATGTCCCACCTTCTTCAGTTCTGGGATTTAGTGAGTGGGAACTCAGGAATTTAAACCTCAGTGTCAAACCAAATTAATGACTACACCCCTGCACAAGTACTTTATTATTGTGCAAAAAAAATTTTTTAATCAAATTGGAGAGGGGGCTTGTCATCCATAACTATTTACAAACGTATATTTTGGTTTCTAAATGTATTAGTACTAACTATTTGAAGTAGGATTTTGATTTTGTTAATTTCTTGATAACTTCTGCAACCAATTCTTGTATCCCTAGTCCCACATCCAGAGCACCTCTGACCGAATTCAGTTCAACGACCTGCAGTCACTGCTGTGTGCTACTCTACAGGTGAGAGACATCTGAGCTAACTTTCACATTCTGTAGGCTGTGGGTTTTGCTGACCCTTCAAAATGTGTGTTCTGAACAATTCCTGCTCCTATTGCAGAATGTTCTGCGTAAAGTCCAGCACCAGGATGCCCTGCAGATCTCTGACGTGGTGATGGCCTCGTTACTGAGGATGTTTCAGAGCACAGCCGGGTCTGGCGGCGTGCAGGAGGATGCCCTGATGGCTGTGTCTACACTGGTGGAAGGTACACACACACTTGCACTCCAATTCTCATGGAATAAAGTGTTTCATCGCTTTGATAGATTTCCATCAGCCAAAGGCCCTGGCGGTCAATCATAAGATTGCCAAAAATTAGTGTGGACCTATGATGTAAGTGTTTTTTGTAGAGCAGTGGTATTTGCTGGTCTTTCCAAGGAAGCTAAACACCCAGACAAAGGTCGGATGTGTGGGACTAACCCCATATTGAACCAATGAGCATTTAGTCTCACTGAAGTGGATCAGCCCACTCTCTGCTGCATTCAGAAAATTAAAATAAATCAAAATGGTCCATTTAACCACTTATTTTTTACATTTTAGGGAAGGCTGAGCTTCCCTTGCTGTAGGCTATGAGATGTATTACTACTGATGACAAAAATTAAACCTAATGAACCTATAGAGAGATTTTTGTGCATTTATAGAGGATGCTATGAAGGCATTTAGCCCCGCCCACAGGTGTCACTTCTATCAGACAAGGGTGTATCAATTTTGTCAATGAGTTTGTTAAAGCCACCAAAAAGCCAAACATATTTTCATGTTAAGTAATCGATCATGGTTTCATCGCTGCACTGCTACAGATGACATAAGTCGTAGCCTCACATTGTTCATCATGAAGCTTCATTGACTTGTTCTGCATGTTTAATTAGTCAAATCAAGTTGAAACTTCCTATCACCACCGTGGGTGTCATAAGTAAAATGGGAAGTTACGTTATCAGGACACTTGCAGCAGAGCTTTCTTTATGTCCAGTAAGTTTGAAGCGGATTGCCTAAAGAATGTGGGTGTGAGAGCTGTTTGCAGTCAAAGGCAAGCTTTGAAACAAAGACTGAAAATTGTGGGATACCACGGCCAGACCGTTTTACTTGGCAAACCGCTTTTGATAAATTTTGATCACATGCCTTGAGAGCATACTGACAATTCTTTCAGTTTCAATAGGGTCTTTGCTGACCTGTGTCTGCTCAGACCCTAATAATAAAAGATCTGAAAAATGTGCTTGAACATGCTGCTTTAAATAGCCGAAACAAGGAATCAAAATCGTCTCATATTTTCCATCGGATGATTTTTTTTCCCCCCACTTCAATACTGATGATGGCTGAGCGGCAGAAAAGAAAGTGAATCTGTTCTGGTTTCAGTTCTGGGCAGTGACTTCCAGAAGTACATGGATGCCTTCAAGCCTTTTTTGGGTATTGGACTGAAGAACTATGCTGAGTATCAGGTAGGGGAAACGCACGCGCACGCACACACACACACACACACACTGTTCAAACTACAGTCACCTTAAAGCTGTGTGTGTCTGGACTAACAGTTAAGCTTTCACCATATATGAAAGTCAAAATCATTGATTTGTTTGCATTAAAAATATTTATAGAAATTTAACTCTCGATTTAAAATTCAGATTAACTGTCATTCAGGATATCAGCCTCAAATCATGTTTTCTTTTCCTGACGTGAAACATGCATTTGAACAATTGAAAGATTTTGAATCTTTTTATTTGACCTTTAGTGTGTGTGTGTGTGTGTGTGTGTGTGTGTGTGTGTGTGTGTGTGTGTGTGTGTGTGTGTGTGTGTGTGTGTGTGTGTGTGTGTGTGTGTGTGTGTGTGTGTGTGTGTGTGTGTGTGTGTGTGTGTGTGTGTGTGTGTGTGTGTGTGTGTGTGTGTGTGTGTGTGTGTGTGTGTGAGAGACAATGATGACCTGAAACGGTGAACCTCATCTGTAGTTGTGACATCACTGCTAACTAAACAAAATCTGTTGCCAAAGTTACTGAAATCACTGAAAAGCTTTGGGAACCTTCACAACGTGTCAGAATTGAAGCTGTGGTTTGAGTCTCTATCCACACTGTTTCCTGTACCCTTTCCATGATTCTGCCGCAGGTGTGTCTGGCAGCAGTCGGTCTGGTGTGTGACCTGTGCAGAGCTCTAATGTCCAACATTCTGCCTTACTGTGACGAGATCATGCAGCTGCTGCTGGAGAACCTCGGGGTGAGCGCTTGCTCCTGTATGTTTCCTGGAATTTTACTGTAGTGTTTCAACATGAGGCTGTTTTACCCATTTTGAACCATCTCAGGCATGGAGCTGCAATGTTCCCTTTAGGGTCACTTTCTGCAGCAGAGTCCAGGTGTCTTTTGCTTATCATTCCTGCTATGATCAAGCTTGATCAATCAAATATGATTGATCCATTTACCTTTCCTGACATTATGTCTGCATTATTGTTTTATCAATTTGCATCCTGAGCTAAGCCCCGCCCCAGAACCCCTTGATTGGTTTGAAGAAAAGCAAACCAGCCAAAACATGTCTTCTCTTTATAGCAGGAGCAACACGACTCCAGGCTGTCGCTATGGTAACCTGTGGCACAATAACTTTAATCTGATCACTGAATTTACACAGCTGCAATAACTCAATCTTTGTCAATGTGCAATTTGTCACTGTCCCTCCCAGTTGCTGAAGATTCTGCATCAGGGGATACTCAGACAGCTGGATTGACGTACGTGTGTGTGTGTGTGTGTGTGTGTGCGCGTGTGTGTGTGTGCGCATGTGTGTGTGCGCGTGCGTGTAGAATGAGAATGTCCATCGATCAGTGAAGCCACAGATCCTCTCTGCATTCGGTGACATTGCTCTGGCTATTGGAGGAGAGTTTAAGAAATATCTGGATATCGTCCTGGACACTTTGCAGCAGGCTTCTCAGGCCCAAGTAGACAAGGTCAGTACTACATATACACTAAATACACAGTGAATCTAGATAATGACCTCACAGCGTGTGTGTGTGCAGACGGATTACGATATGGTGGACTACCTGAATGAGCTGAGGGAGGGCTGTCTGGAGGCATACACCGGAATCATCCAAGGCCTGAAGGGAGACCAGGAGAATGTGCACCGTAAGAATGTTTACCACCTTGTGCGGGCCTCGTGAGTATGTAGTACTGACCTTGCCTCGCATGGAGCATTCTTGGCCACTTAATGCTGACCGTGTGGTTACCTTGTGCTAACCAGGGTTTTATGCAGTGATTCATAGTTGAGGCACAGGACAATTTGGGTCTTTTTTCAAGCTTCCTAGTTTTAGGAGACCCAACAATGATTAGTGTAACAATTCACAGGTTCTACCTAGTAAATGAAACTTTGGTCTTTGGCTTCCACTTATTTCCTTCATTGCATTGGTCTTGCCTCCTTCCTTTTCTGCAATCCTCTCTTCCTTCTTCCTGCCTCCTTCTTCAGCTGATGTAATGCTGGTGCAGCCTCGGGTGGAGTTCATCCTTTCCTTCATCCATCACATAGCAGAGGATGAAGATCACTCAGATGGAGTCGTGGCCAATGCTGCTGGACTCATCGGGTAAGGAGGGCGAAGGGGATAAATCATCACCACTTTGGCTTTATGTGGCACAGAATTTAAGATCAGTTGATACAACATGGTTAATGTCTTATTATTGATCATTATTTAGTTTTATGTTAATGTTTCTAAACTGTGTTTTTTCAGTGACCTGTGCACGGCCTTCGGTAAATACGTCATGAAGTTGGTGGAAGTTCGTCCACTCATCAATGACCTGCTGACAGAGGGACGACGCTCCAAAACCATCAAGACCAAGACACTGGCCACCTGGGCCACGAAGGAGCTCCGCAAGCTCAAGAGCCAGGCCTGGTACACACACACACACACTCACACACTCAACTAGCCAGTGTGAGTTTGTTCAATGTTAGTTTTTCTTTGGTCATTTGTTTTACTGACTGCTCATCACTTCCTGATGTTTCAGATCATGGCGGTGGGGAACAAGTGAGAGTGACTTTGGAGCAACAGACATCAGAGAACAATGAGGACAAACTGCCCCGCTGAAATAACTCTTCAGTGTTTGTGGTGCCGGTTCTGCAAACGGGAGTGAATTGTGAGATGAGAGGAGTGTCTGTGTGAGCGAGCGAGACGAAGACATCACACCACCTTTAGCTCCAGCGGGCAACAGCCCCCCCTCCCCCTTCCTGGACGGCCTGTGGACTGGACTCTTGACTTCCCTTTAAAAAAACAAAACAAGCCCATCCTTCCACAATCCACCTCTCTCTCAGTAGCTGGGCTCGCCTACAGCTACTATGACTTGACGAAGACCTCACTGAACTGCTGCCCTCCACTCCGACACCCCCCAGGCCCCTTCGAGGAGAGGAGGAGAAACAAAATGGAAAAATAAGACTTGAGGAATCAAAGATAATAGAAATTGACTTTGTGGACTTCTGTGGAAACTTTAGGATTTTTGTTGCTTTTCTTTTTTTCCCCCTCCTCTAAAGCACTGACTGAATCAGCGACGGAGATCTGACGGACAACAAACCACCTGTCTGCTCTTATCCAAAACTACAGCACTAAAATTCTTTGAAAATAAAAGTACAAACCACCATGTAACGTTGAGGAAACCTCAGAGGAGCGAGTGCCAAACAGAAATACATGGTGTGAGCTGCTGGTGGAGGGTTTACTTTGATTTCTCCGCTGCACTTGGTTTGGGAACGGGTCATTCACCTTTTTGCTTCTTTAAAAAGAATTGAGAGAATCGAAGATGTTTGTATAAGGTTATATTTTTCCATTGCTATGATGAAAATACAGTAAAAACCAATAAAATGATATGAAACATTCCCCAAGCAGTTCTGGTGATTTGGGTTCTTCTTTGTCATCTATCGGACTCCAGGACTGATGAACGTTTTGGACACTGGCTCCTCAGTTTGCTGGCCGCCTCCTACTGTTGGTTTGTTTACTCGACGCCACAAAGAACCGTTTTTGTTGTTTTTATAACTCATTTCATTGCTTGTTTGGTAGCAGCTTGCTGAAGGGGACTTCTGTTGGGACGTTGAGTTGTTGGTGTGAAAATCTCATCTGACATAGAAATTCAGACATTGCAGAAAAAAGCTGTGAGCACACTAAGTGCCGTCTGACCACCTTGTCTCTAGGTCTGGACACACTTCACTTTCTGTCAAACATCCACATCAAATCATCTGGAATCTGGTTCAAAAGTTAAATTTGCTTAAAAGTGATGTGAGTCCAGCCTCAGAGTTTTTATTTTGTAAAGGTGCAGCAACCCTAGGGAGAATTTACTTCCTTTGTTGACGTGATGAACCTGGAAACTCAATGATTACTGAATTGTGAATCATTAAAAGCCAATCTGCTTTTTATTTCATATTCAACTTTAGTGAACTAATAAAGTCTATATTGTACTGAATGCTCTGCTGCTGCTTTTTCTCCACACACACACACACACACACACACACTAAAACAGCTGGAGTCACATCTGGGGGCTGTTGCAGATATTACTGGAGTTTGTCAGTATCAATCCTATAGAAATAAACTATATACCCATCGATCTGTTTTTTGTATCTAGACAAATCTTTAACTGCATTAAAATACCACAGAGCTAATCTTAAAGTAATAAGTGTAGAGTGCTTGACAGTAGGAAAAGGGGTAAGGTTAAATTATTATATATATATATAAACAAACTAAGCAGGATAATTGACACAAGCACTAAATAAGTGTATAACACTAAATGGCCAGAATAACAGAATAATATAAATAACTTTGTAGTTATTTATAGTATGATTAAGACTAAATAATCGTATACGACTATTAAAAAAAAAAACTAAATTAATAGGTTTAAATGTTTCAAAACTTTGTATGCAAACTGTATGAAAATGCTGAAAAATATTTTTGTTTCAACTTTAGGTAAAAAAATTTGATTAGAAAATGTAGCGCGCGCGCACACACGTATCCGGTACCGGAAAGTGATCAGTAATCAGCGCCACCGTTGACTCTGATCAATTAGTACTGATCTCTTATTGATGCCGCCGCTGCGCAGCCGCCAAGCGCGTCTCTATCATCGCGTCATGTTGGAAGCTAACGTTCGCTAGAGGCTAACAGGGGCTAATTGCGTTTCTCATGTCGGTTCATTCTCTGACGTCGTTCAACAGAGCCGTTTCCGTCCCGGCCCGGTCCGGACTGTGGACGTCGGTCGGTCGGAGCTCCACCGGGCGGCCCGAGGATGCAGCAGCTAGATGCCGTAAGCTCCGTTAGCACCACAGTTGCTTATTTATATCGGTGTTATGTAAAACAGTTCGTCAGCTCCGTTAGCTGCTAGCTGTCAGCTGCCCGGATGAATGACGCGCAGCAGCAGGATCTGTCCCCAGACTTCGTGTTGATGCGGCTGGTCTCCGCGGCGGAGTACGACCGGCTGGACCAGCCGGAGCAGCTGCTGACCAGCGGCTTTGAGGCGGTAAAGGCCGGGCTGGTGCACCGCGGCGGAGGCGGCTTCGATGTGGAGCCAGGCGAATCCTCTCCGGGCCTCGGCTCAGCCTCTCCGCACTACAGCTCTCCGCTCCCGGGGAAAGGTGAGGTGGACGGCGAGCTGCAGCTGTCGGAGGCCCCGCCGGGCACCGGGCCGCAGCCACCCTCTCCGCAAGACGACTTCACCGCAGCAGCTCAGCGGTTTGTGGACTTCCCGGTGCCGCAAGGTTCCGGCTCCGGGGGGCCCGGGTCCAGGGCCCAGCTGATGGTGTTTCAGAATCTACTGCGGTCCGGAGACCGGATTCTGGAGTGCGGGCTGGAGCCGTCCTCCCCTGGGGAGAGACCAAGACAGCAGCTAATCTCAGTATCAAGTTCCAATCTCACAACAGCCAGTCCTAGACCAGGAGGCAGGATGGACCAGAGCCCTCACCGCATCCCTCCAGAGGAGACCCGGCACCGAAGACCCCAAACCCAGCAGGGTGTTCCAACTCAGGATTCTGGGTCTGGACAACGGGTCTTCACAGACCAGCTGGCTCAGTGGCCCCCCACCCTCCTGGACCAGGCCCTGTGTCTGGGGCTGCTGGAGCCCTGCAAGAATCTCCCTGTTAGAGGTGAGGACCTGGTCCTGGCTCTGGCCCAGAGGCTGGAGGAGGGGGGCAGGGGGGAGGACATGCTGGCCCTCCATCCGTGCCCCTGCCGAGTCCTGACCCCAGGGACAGGGGGCCAGGACCCGATTGAGACTAGTGATGCCTTGCTGGTCCTGGAGGGACTGGGTTCTGAAAAAGTAGGGGGGTTAGGGGAGGGAAGAGGCACTGAGAAAAGAGGAGGTGAAGGAGGAACAAGTGGGGGGGCGGGGTCTTTGAACGGTTTGATGAGGCAGGTTCACAGACTGGCAGAAGAGACGGGGGTCTGTACAGACCGGAGTTGCAGGTCCTCGCTGGCTGTTCAGGGTGCCACAGTGTCCCTCTCTCCAGTCAGCGGCAGCCCGTCCCCCCAAGCCCATCTAGTCCCCAATGCCCCATCTCAGTATCAGTTCCAGTCCCAGCCACAGAGCCAGGCCACCACCTCCAAACTCAGTGTGGCCTCGGGGGGGTCGGGGCCCTGCACCTCACCTCTGGTGGTCCTGGAAGCAGAGAGGGAGAAGATGCCACGGGGAAAGTCCAGAAAGGGGGGCTCCCTAAAGGTTCGCCTTACTAAGTTGTTCAGAACCAAGAGCTCCAATGGGGGGTCGGGGGGAGGGCTGGACAAGTGGCCGTCGCTGAGCTCATCTACCTCATCTGGGGGGAGTCTACTAGATGTGTGGGGGTCCAGCTGCAGCAACACAGAGTCTGACAGCAACAGGTACGTCAGCTCATTGATTCCTGGCTGATCAATCACTCTGATTTTCATATTCATAGTGAATTCAACAGAAAAGTTGTACTTCTTCTCTGCTGGAATCAGCTCAGCCCTTCAGGGCTCAGAGATCCTACAAATGAAATAGTCTTGTGTGGCACCGTCCGACCAGGGGGGTTGATCTGTAGTTTGAAAGCGTCATAAAGCGACATATTTCAGCTCACTCGCTCAAATTGGCTCACTCACTCTCTCCTCTTTGTGTAGGAGAGAACATGATGTTATGAATCAGATTCAAAATTTGTGACGCTACGATTTCATTGTGTTGCGTAGCACCACACAATGTTGAATGTGTGGGAAACACTAAGTGCTGTTCCATGACTTCTCAAAGAGTCCTGATCCTCAGGTTGGGAAATGATATTAACAATCAGCTGGTTATTATTCTCACTCTGTGCCAACATGATTATGTTGTGACCTCATCCAAGGTTTACAGATGATCAATGATATTATTTTATTTACCAGATAATTGGCAATAAACCATGTAAATGTATTAATGGAGGTCCTGTTATTTTGTCTATTCCATTTTCAAGGAAATAACAGCTGCTGTGTAACTTCTAAACTTCTAAAGTAACTGTTGCTATGGCGACAAGTATTCTCCCAGTTATGGGGGCTCAGGGTGAGACCTGAACCGTTTCTGTGGTGACACAAACGCAGTCCATTACACTGGCGTTATCCCACTTGACCCATGATCTTCCCCAAGTCCAATAAAACAGAGCTAATCTCCATGGGAACCAACTGATGATGAAATATGGGGGGGTCTGACTAGGAGTTAAACATGTACACACAAACATGCAATACTGAACACGTGATGATGCGGCACCGTGGTAATCACATGAAAGCTAGGTCTATACATGACCTTTATGCCTTTTTTTTGCAAATGGATGCCTAAACATACACATGAAGGCAACTATGCGGAAATGACGTACGCACGCTACATCCCACATAATAAGAAGTTTTCCAGGGCCCTTACAGCATGTGCATGTTTGTCTCCCACTGTTTGACAAATAATGTTAAACTTTACACAGACTAGAAATTTCTAAAATTCTAAACATATTAGAATGCCATGAAGCACAGACTGGTGAAGGGCTGCAGTCATGGTTGACTTTCTAGAACTTTCTCCCATCTCTTGACTGCATCCGGAGCTCAGCCACAGTGATCTTTTGGTTCTTGTTCACTTTTGCCAGACAGCCAGCTCTAAAAAGAGTTCTGATTGTCCCAAAGTCTTCTGTTTAAGGATTATGGAGGCCAATGTGCTATTAGGAACCTTAAGTGCATCAGAAACTTTTTTTTTTTTTTTTTTTTTTTTTTTTTTTTTTAACCTTGACACAATTCTTTCTCTGAGCTCTTCAGGCAGTTTCTTTGACCTCATAATTTGCATTTTCTTTGACATGCACTGTGAAGGTTTAGAACCATCTTAAGGACGATCAGAAGAAATGGACATGAGTGTCACAGCTAAGGGTCTGAATACTTACTAATACCATGTCATATTTAAGTATTTTTTTTAATGTATTCATTTTTATGTTAGTATAGAGTTCTGTGTGTACATTGCTAAAATCATTTCAGTTCAGTTTTTTCCTCATGCGGCTGCAATTTAACAAAGAGTGAAAAATTGAAGGGATTCTGAATACTTTTTGTACCCACTTTACATGCGTTTATAGTACATAGTTCATAGTTTCTGAGGCAACTAGAAGTGAATCTGCATAGTGCGCACCATGAAAACAGTTTTAATAATAAATATGAGCGAGAGAGAGAGCTTACGATACAATAAATAATATTTCTTGAATTGATGTCACTACACAGCCATAATCAGATTTTTTTTTAATGTTTTTTTTTCTCTTCCATCTATTCATGCTCAAATGATCTAGTGCAGGGGTGCCCAATCCTGCTCCTCGAGAGCTACCATCCTACATATTTTAGGAATCTCCCTACTCCAACACACCTGATTCCAATTATTAACAAGCCTTTGGCAAGCTTCAGCTACTTGATTGTGAGTTAATTATTAGAATCAGGTGTGTTGGAGTAGGGAGATTTGCAAAACATGTAGGATGGTAGATCTCAAGGAGCAGGATTGGGCAGCCCTTTTCTAGTGGCTGGCTGCAGTGAAAGTAATGTAAAATTAAAAGTTGAAATTGTAAGATGTTGTTTTAGTCTTAAATTGGTCCCAGGAAGATGGTCTGACCTCAGGACTGTATAAGAATTACATCAATCTTATCATTATTGATTTTAAAATATTATAACTACAGTACAATACACATTTCCGGAATCCTTGTGTAATCCCATTATTAGTGGTTTATGCCTCTCATGTTCCACTGCATCAGCCTAAACCAGTGGTTCTCAAATAGTGGGGCGCAACCCCCCGGAGGGGTGCGAGGCTCCATCAGGGGTGGGTGCGTTTGACCTTGGGGAACATGCTTTTTTCATTTTGATTTTTTTTTTGGTCTTAGAATAAAGAGCAATTGCACCTCCACTACATTAGTGGGCAGTGGCGCTCTCATTGGCAGAGTGTGCGCAGGGAGCATACAGCACAGAGTATGAAGTGGAGATAAGAAGTGTAGCAGACCCTCAAGTGATAAAATATTTAACAGGGATGAGAAGACAGGCGGAGAGACGAAAATAAAGAGACAAACGAAAGTCTCCCGAACGCTAAGACGAGGAAATATGACGAAGCGTATGTAGTGCTTGGCTTCACTGTGAAAGACCAGTGTGTTACTGAGTCTAAAATGTTGGCAGTGGACAGCATGGAGACACATAAATTAACAAGTTTACACCCCAATCATGCTGATAAGACAATTTTATGTAATTTTTTTTTTCAATATCATATGGTTTGACATTTTCAGTCAAATGTTTATAGTTTAAGGTTTCAATTTTACTTTTGAATTTCAGATGCACTTTAAATATTTTCTGTTACATTTAATAAAGCTATTATTTGTTGTAAGTTGATCCATATTTCTTTCTTTTTTGCTCTCCTATATGTTAATAAGGATGCATAGGTACTTATAACAATCTTATAGACAAATGGTACTATTTATAGTCACGCGGGGGGCGCAAGATGTTTTCTTTTTTCATAGGTGCGCGTGACAGAAAAACATTGAGAAGCACTGGCCTAAACCAACATATATACCAGTGTGAAAAGCACTTTTTTTTTAAGAAAAAAGAAATCTAATGTCAGTAGGTAATTGTAATACTATGGAAGTGAATTTAACTCATAATGCAAATTAAAATAGATTACAGAAATTGCTTATTTTCCAATTGGAGGTGCATTTTTTTCAACTCAATAGCAATCTATTTAATTTAATTCAATTTTCAAAATATTCTCCAGCAAAAAGGTAGCTAAATCCAATTTGTGCTGATCAAATGTGAAAATTTAAATGCATGGCAGAAAGGCTTTTTATTTTTAAAATGAAGCAGCATTTTGCACTCAAATAAAATGAAAATTCAAAATGTAATTTTCTTATTCAAGACTTCTCTTTCTGTGACTTAATTAAAATGATGAAAAAATGACAAAGATTCCAATATTGTGCCAAATTCCAATATTAGAAATCATGAATAAAAATGCATAAGCAAAAAAAGGCTTTTTCATTTTAAAGTTATAGCTGCATTTTTTGACTCATAAATCAAACTAATAAGAAATAATCCAAACTACATTCTCATTTTTTCTTGTTCATTCCGTGACCTAATTAAAAAGAAAAGCCAAACTGAGAACTAGCTTTCAGTTTGTCAATCCCAGGCAGTGCAGGAGAGTGACATCACTGGCCTCTCTCCTTTTTCTGGGTTGGTTTCCTTTCCAAACTCTGACTACGCAACATGACTCTTCCTGCCATCACCTAGTCTTTGCTGAGGTTAGCTTCTGTTTCTTAATTGGATGCCTGGAAGAGACTAGAGAAAATATTTGAGAGTTTGGCTGCATATTCTGCCACCACAGATACCAACAGCAATGCAGTTCAGTGACTGCGGCTTAGTTGGCTTATTATTGGCTATTGTTTGACTTTTTTTTGTATCTGTGTTTTATCTGAGACCAAGGTACTGTGCTTGTAAATACAGAGTGTAGTATATAGCAGCATTCTCATATTCTGATATATATTATTATCAACTACCCTTGTTATCCTATATTATGTTTTACCAAAAAACAGTATCTACACATTGCCAATCTACCCTCATTGTCTGTGATCTGTGTTAGGGAAGCAACTTTTCCCTACTCTATTGGCTGTAATTGGTCCTATTCACAAGCATTTAATACCTGAAATTATTCACTAAAATCAATTACCTCACTAACTGCCAGCCATGTTCATATCAGAAACTCCATACTGCCAGAGTGTTTGGGCATTTTCACTGAACTTTACCGACCCACAGAATTAGACTACTTAAAAATTGAACATAATGAAACTTTAGACTATCAGAAAAATACGTTTGTTTCCAGTCTTTTTAAGTGTTTAGAAAATATCTGTAGAACATGGGGTGGTTTTAGTGAAATCTCCTGATTTTGTCCCCCCCAAAAAAGATCTTTTTCTGCAGAGAAGCAAATTCAAGCAAAACTGTGACTAATGTCCAATTTAATTTTTTTTTCAGTTGGTTACTTCTATGAAACATAATACCAAAACCTAACAAAATAATCAATTTTCTAGGGATGTGATGGTTCACAACAACTACAGTTCAGTGTGCTCCACAGTTTTCCTTTCAGTATATGTTGATTATTGGGAAAATAAATCATATCTCTAGCTTAAAACAGATTTTCTTTACAGTCTGAGGTTGAAAGTAGATGAGATTCTGGATGCAAGAGAGGAGACATTGATAGTTCCAACATGTATTTCATTTATTTGTCAAACAAAGGTCTCTTAACAAAACAGCATTATAGTTTATAGTCAAATCTCTGCATCTAAGTTCAGAGAGCTTTCTGCTGAGGTCCAAACTATTTTAGAATAAAGCTTCTCCTTGATGTCCAAAAAATAAAAAAGAACCATCGGGATTCAGCAGAGCAACAACATGTACTTTATTGCCAGGCAGTAAAGTGAAGTGTTCCAAAGGTTCACGAAAAGCAGTCTGAGGATTTAGGAGCCTGTGCACCTTCATTTATACTGCACTTTATACATTAACCTGTTACACTAGTAGACTTCTCTTCACGTCACTGTTGCTGGATCTAAACTCTTTATCTCTCTCACAGCCAGGTCTGAGCAGTCTCAGTATGGTATCTTTTTTTCTTAAGGTTGCAATCTTTATAATTTTAAATCAATATTTCCTTAATTCTCTCAAACCTTTTTTTTTTTAAACTATTCTTGCCTGTTTTATGTTTTTCATTTCTTAGACCTCTGATTTTATTCTTTTTAATTCATGTAATACACTTGGAGTTTATTCTGTGCACCTAGCAGGATTGCATTTAATACAATATGTGCTCAGTACATGAGTAAGGTATACATGAGATATGATTAATTCAAATGTTTTTCATAACAAGTGTTAATACGCATGTAATCAGAAGAAATGGACACATAACACATTACAAATATTTCTTGCCATTCAATTTTGTTTTCTCCTGCATATGACAGTAATCTAAATTATACCACATTCACCCCATTTGTGATTCTAAGGTTGCATTAAATAAATATGCAGTTGGAGCAATTTGTATCCATATTACTTCTCAATAATAGGGATCCCCTTAAGATAGTAGCAAGTTGTCAAAACAACATCTAATAACAAGCCAGTTTCTCCTCAGTCAATGAACTACAGTCTTAAATATAATTTTTCTTTCACTTTGTTACAAAATTAGCAGTCTTGAAAAAGAAAATTAAAATGCTATCTGAAATATCAATTATTCATTTTATGTAAAAATCCAATTTTTACATAAAATGTTTTTACAAATGTAAAAAGCTTCATTTTGAAAATGAAAAAAAAAATTCTGTTAATTTTAATTTGTAAAATGTCCATAGGATATAGCTGTTATTCTGAAAAATAATATCTCCAAAACATTATCTACAGACTTTTCAAAAACTATAATGAACCTTTGCCACTTTGAGTGCAACTGACATCTGCTCTGGCCCATGGATTGTGTAAGGTTATGTATGCAATTAAATGTTTCTTCAATTAAAAGAAACTCCTTAAATTAAAGGGATGAGCTGTTTAAACCAAGAAAGAACATTATATTTATCCACAGAATTTTCAAATCAAAGATAAGTTCACAGTTAATAATAATGAAATGGGGTGGGGGTTCCTTATTGTGGTGGCTTGGCAACATTTATCTCTTTGACCATGCTGGTCTTCAACTTACAAACTGTTCTCTGTCAGGTGCAGACTCTAAAGATGCACACATACACACCAGGTAATACTCATCTTAACATAATTACCCACATGAAAGAGTATTAACTCAGCAGTTAAAAGTGTTAAAGGAAATTTTACTCCAATTTCTGACACAAACTTCTGTTTTGGTGAGAAAGTACCCTAGGAATATTGGAACAAATCATTTAAAGAGACAAGTCAGATCACCCTTTGTTTCAGAGGTATACACATTGTTTTACTTCCATGGCCATCGACAACACACTAAACCCTATAACTTTGATTCTTCTGTTATAACTATAATAATAAAGTTGGATATTTAATATAAATGTACATTACTAAGATTCCAAATAAACGGGTATCAGTTCAAAATTCTATTTCTTTATCCCAAGGTTTCAGATGCAAATTTTGCTCATATTTATATAAAAAAAGCATTATGTCAAAAGTGGATTTTTAAAGGAAATAACAACTGAATGTGCAATATAAGTTTTTTAATGTGAAGGCGTTGAATGATGAGCTAGCATAGGCCTAGAGTTAAGACTTTAGGCCTATGCGGCATTTCCTCAGGCAGCTAGTTTTTGGCAATAGTGGCAGTAATGGTTGTGGGCAGGCCAGTCTCCTCCAGGACACTGATGTTAGTGCAACGATCCTCCTAGCTAAGGAGGAGGAATCCCCTTCCAGAGTGGAAATCCTCTGGAGGATTTTCTGGAGGCATATCTGGTGGTACACCTCAAGAGCTTTTGAGTTCCTGCTGCATGTGGTCCGGGTTTCTGACATATATAGTATTTCATTATCAATGACCTCTTTAGATAGTAGAAGGCTGCAGAGATATGGGAAGTGGTCCACATTTTCCAGTCTGTTGCTGTCAATTTAGATGTTTGGCTGCTTGCAGGCACAAAAAAGGAAGACATAAACACAAACACACAGATATAAACACATAAAAAAATATACATGCAGACATAAACAAGTACACAACACGTACACATAACACATAGACATAAACAAGAAACACATCATCAGCACTTTTGATCCAACCCTCTTTTTCTCCCATACCCAAACCCTTCATCTAGTCAGCCATTCTCCTCCTTCCCACTGACTGATACATCCGACCTCATCTGCAAATCTAAATCTTCCACCTACTGCTGGACCCTCTTCCCACAATACTGGTTAAATCCTGCAGAAATCCAGAAACTCTACTTCTCAAAATCACCAATGATCTTTTACTGAAACTGACAGCGGTTTACTCTCATTCCTCTTTTTCTTTGACCTAAGTGCAGCCTTGGACACCATCTTACACCCGGTCGCTGCCTCCTGAGCAGACTCTGGTTCATGGTTCATTTCCAAATTTCTGAAACTAAACTGCAGTAAAATTAAATTCTCATCAATTGCCACCAAATCCACCCTTTTTAAAGTTGACACCTTCACTCTCCCCATTCCCCTCAACTAGGTTAAGAGTCTAGGTGTCATCCTCGACAGTATATTACCTTTTCAATCCCACCTCAATAACATCATCCAGTCTGCTTTTTTCCATCTGCTCCATCAGTCTCCCTTATTCCCCAAACCAGCCTTGTCCCCTCTACTCTACTGTAACTCTCTCCTCTTTGGCCTCCCTCCAAGAGACATCCATCCATCCATCCATTGTCTTCCGCTTATCCGGGGCCGGGTCGCGGGGGCAGCAGTCTAAGCAGGGACTCCCAGACTTCCCTCACCCCGGACACGTCCTCCAGCTCCTCCGGTGGGACCCCAAGGCGTTCCCAGGCCAGCCGAGAGACATAGTCCCTCCAGCGTGTCCTGGGTCTTCCCCGGGGCCTCCTCCCGGTGGGACATGCCCAGAACACCTCCCTAGGGAGGCGTCCAGGAGGCATCCTGAGCAGATGCCCGAGCCACCTCAGCTGGTTCCTCTCAATGTGTAGGAGCAGCGGCTCTACTCCGAGCTCCTCCCGTGTGACCGAGCTCCTCACCCTATCCCTAAGGGTGCGCCCGGCCACTCTGCGGAGGAAGCCCATTTCAGCCACTTGTATACGCGATCTTGTCCTTTCGGTCATTACCCAAAGCTCATGACCATAGGTGAGGGTAGGAACGTAGATTGACCGGTAAATCGAGAGCTTCGCCTTCCGGCTCAGCTCCTTCTTCACCACAACGGACCGATACAGCGACCGCATCACTGCAGACGCTGCACCGATCCGCCTGTCAATCTCACGCTCCATCCTTCCCTCACTCGTGAACAAGACCCCGAGATACTTGAACTCCTCCACTTGGGGCAGAGACTCACCACCCACCCGGAGAGAGCAAACCACCTTTTTCCGGTCGAGAACCATGGCCTCGGATTTGGAGGAGCTGATTCTCATCCCAGCCGCTTCACACTCGGCTGCAAACCGCCCCAGTGCCTGCTGCAGGTCCTGGCTCGAAGAAGCCATCAGGACAACATCATCTGCAAACAGCAGAGATGAAATCCTGTGGTTCCCAAACCAGGCCCCCTCCGGCCCCTGGCTGCGCCTAGAAATTCTGTCCATAAATATAATGAACAGAACCGGTGACAAAGGGCAGCCCTGGCGGAGTCCAACATGCACTGGGAACAGGTCTGACTTACTGCCGGCAATGCGAACACAGCTCCTGCTCCGGTCATACAGGGACCGGACAGCCCTTAGCAAAGAGCCCCGGACCCCATACTCCCAGAGCACCCCCCAAAGGACACCACGAGGTACACGGTCGAATGCCTTCTCCAGATCCACAAAACACATGTGGACTGGTTGGGCATACTCCCATGAGCCCTCGAGGACCCGATGGAGAGTATAGAGCTGGTCCAGTGTTCCACGACCGGGACGAAAACCACACTGCTCCTCCTGAATCCGAGGTTCGACTATCGGTCGGATTCTCCTCTCCAGCACCCTGGAATAGACCTTACCGGGAAGGCTGAGGAGTGTGATTCCCCTGTGATTGGAACACACCCTCCGGTCCCCCTTCTTATACAGAGGGACCACCACCCCGGTCTGCCACTCCACAGGTACTGTCCCCGACCGCCACGCGATGTTGCAGAGACGTGTCAGCCAAGACAGTCCCACAACATCCAGAGACTTGAGGTACTCAGGACGGATCTCATCCACCCCCGGAGCCTTGCCACCGAGGAGCTTGCCAACCACCTCAGTGACTTCAGCCAGGGTGATGGACGAGTCCGCCCCTGGGTCCCCAGTCTCTGCTTCCTCCTCGGAGGACGTGACAGTGGGATTGAGGAGATCCTCAAAGTACTCCTTCCACCGCCCGACAACATCCCCAGTCGAGGTCAGCAGCTCTCCACCCGCACTGTAAACAGTGTTGGTGAAGCACTGCTTTCCCCTCCTGAGGCGCCGGACGGTTTGCCAGAATCTCCTTGAGGCCGTCCGATAGTCCTCCTCCATGGCCTCCCCGAACTCCTCCCAAACCCGAGTTTTTGCCTCTGCGACCGCCCGAGCCGCGGCACGCTTGGCCCGCCGGTACTCATCAGCTGCCTCAGGAGTCCCACGAGCCAACAAGGCTTGACGGCATCCCTTACTTCCGGTGTCCACCACCGGGTTCGGGGATTGCCGCCGCGACAAGCACCACGGACCTTACGACCACAGCTACGAGCAGCCGCATCAACAATAGAGGTGGAGAACATGGCCCACTCGGAGTCCATGTCTCCAACCTCCCCCGGGATCAGGGAGAAACTCTCCCGGAGGTGGGAGTTGAAGACCCCCCTGACAGAGGGCTCCGCCAGACGTTCCCAGCAGACCCTCACAATACGCTTGGGCCTGCCAGGTCCGTCCGGCTTCCTCCTCCGCCAGCGGATCCAACTCACCACCAGGTGGTGATCAGTTGACAGCTCAGCCCCTCTCTTCACCCGAGTGTCCAAGACACGCGGTCGGAGGTCAGATGACACGATGACAAAGTCGATCATCGACCTCCGGCCTAGAGTGACCAAGAGACATGAACATAAATAAACATGTAGACATAAACATGTAAACAAACCATGTACACATAAACATGTAAACAAACTTGTACACATATAAACCATTTGGTTGTAAATAACATTTCTTGCCTTTAAACAACATCTTAGGTCCCTGAGGGGCAGGGCATGACTCCGTAAAGAGTTGGTGGCTACATGAATCTAGAGACTACTAAACTCCGACAGACTGACTTCACAACAGGAGCCATTTATTAACAGCTTGTACTGAGCCATGGCTGAGCAGTGAGTGGGAGCAGCAAGAAAGAACCTATATGAGGATGTATGCGTATATAAATAAAACCTATATGCACATTATTTGCACATATATATAACAACAAACACCCACCAACCACTTTATTATTTCGAAATTGCTAGTACTGGGTTGGACCCCCTTTTCCATCAGAACTGCCTTAATTCTTCATGACGGCTTCATTCAACAAGGTACTGGACACAGTCCTCAGGAAGTTTATTCCATATTGACATGATAGCATTACCAGTTGCTGCAGATTTGTCTGCTGCACATCCATGATGTGAATCTCCTGTTTCACCACATCCCAATCCCGATCCACTGCAGGAGGATCAGGACGGTTCATTCAAAACTCACGAGTAGTAGCAGTAGCATAAAAAATTAACATATACAGTACACACAATTAGGTCTGTGGTCTGCTGATAAAAATTCAACAATAGTTCAAAGCACTCTTGCTAAAATCTGATCTAAACAAGAGCTCTAAGCCTCTGACTTTCTTTGTGGTTGCATGGTGAGTGTGTGTCTGTGTCATGCGTTGACGTGTCCGGTGCACAGTACAGTGTTCCCCTGCGAGAACTAATTCCAGTGTTTGCATTCTCACAAAGAAGGAAGAGGCAGTCATCTCATCCAGCGAGGAAATATCTGCAGGCCTGTATACAGGAGCTCCTTACTGTGGTTAGTTTTTGTTGTTACCGTATTTTCACGACTATAAGGCGCATATAAACGTCTTAGATTTTTTTCAAAATGTGCAGCGCGCCCCATCGTCCAGAGCACCCTATCTGTGTGCAGACGTAGTTGAGAACCATGATGGTGCGGACGTGATAGAGAACATGGGTGCGTTAGAAGGGGGGCTTGTGGGCGTGGATCGGGCGTGGATGGGGCGTGATTTGTGTATAAAAGAACAGGTATGTGCTTTATGCAGAACATTGCTGTCTTAACAACCCTGAAAATGGCAAAGAGACACGCTTACTAAGCTCAGTTTAAGCTGAAGGCTATCAGCTACGCCGAGGAACACGGGAATCGAGCCGCCGCCAGAGAATTTGAAATTAACGAATCGATGGTTCGCAAGTGGAGGAAGCTGGAGAACGAGCTGCGACAGGTGAAAAAAACGCAGCTGAGTTTCCGCAGACACAAGGCAAGGTGGCCAGAGCTGGAGGAAAGACTGGAGCAATGGATCGTCGAGCAAAGAGCGGGTGGGAGGAGCGTTTCGACGGTCACCATTCGGCTTAGAGCAGTCAAATTAGCGGAGGAAATGAAAATTCGACATTTCCACAGAGGTCCGTCTTGGTGCTTTCGGTTCATGAAGCGGTGCCATTTCTCCATCCGGAGCAGGACGACGGTAGCGCAGCAGCGTCCGGCAGATTATTGTGAGAAGCTGGCGAACTTCCGCTCTTTCTGCAGCAGACACATCGCCGACAAAAACATCCAGCCGAGCCACATCACCAACATGGACGAGGTGCCGCTGACGTTCGACATCCCGGTGAGTCACACGGTGGAAAAGAAGGGAACCAGCACGGTAGCGATACGCACAACGGGGTACGAAGAGGGCTGGATGGACGAGGAAATGATGAAGGATAGGCTGAGGCAGGTGTATGTACGAAGACCGGGTGTTTTTTTCCACACATCACAATCGCTGCTGGTTTGTGATTCCATGCGTGCCCATCTCACCGCCGACGTCAAAAAGCAAGTGAAGCAGATGAACGCTACGCTTGCTGTGATTCCGGGAGGGCTGACGAAGGATCTCCAACCGCTGGACATCGGCGTGAACCGGCCGTTCAAAGTGAGGCTGCGAGCGCCGTGGGAGCGGTGGATGACCGAAGGAGACCACAGTTCCACAAAGACTGGAAGGCAGCGCCGGGCGAGTTACGCCACAGTGTGTGACTGGATTGTAGCTGCTTGGGCTAACGTGTCTGCTGGCACTGTTGTTCGAGCTTTTGCTAAAGCCGGCATCATTTCTAGGGAGCCGCACGGCACGGACTCTGACTCTGACAGTGAGGAACGTGAACCTGCCATGTGTGATTTAGCGCAGCTGTTCAATTCCGACATAGAGGATGAAGACTTCGATGGGTTTGAGTGACTGTTACCGGTAATGTGCTTGTTTTAGTGTTGTTGTAATTAATACTTAAATAAAGCACAACCAAACTCAGTTTTGCTCCCGATCTATTTTTAAATATGCACGTGTGTGTTGTCAGGCGGGCGTAGGTAGTATATGAATACACACAGGGGCGGACGTGTATATAAAACGTGTATATAAAACCCGCGCCCTATCTTCAGATACGCCTTATCTGTTTGTTAAATACAATAATTGCACACATAACTGAGACTGCGCCTTTTCGTACGGTGCGCCTTTTCGTCGTGAAAATACGGTAATTCTAATCAGCAGGACCACCGTGCAGGAAAGGTCCAGCCAGAAGCATTCACCCAATGGGAGCAGTGGCTTTGGAGGGAGTTCCACTAATCAGCTTTTCTGGGCCTCTGGGTGTGCAGCTCAGTTGGCCCGCTGAGACTGTGTTTGGGGAATGATTAGCCGAGTCCAGCTAACCACCACTAGCAACGAAGATAAATGATACAAGGCAGGATGAATCCATGCTTTGATGGTGTTGATGCCAAATTTTCACCCTACCATCCAAATGTTGCAGCAGAAATCAAAAATCATCAGACCAGGCAACGTTTTATCAATCTTTTATTGTCCAATTTTGATGAGCCTTTGTGAATTGTAGCCTCATTGTACTATTCTTAGCTGACAGTACTGGCATCTGGTGTGGTCTTCTGCTGCTGTAGCCCATCTGCTTCAAGGTTTGATGTGTTGTGTGTTCAGAGATTCTCTTCTGCGTACCTCAGTTCTAACAAGTGGCCTGTTGCCTGGCTATCAGCTCTAACCAGTCCAGCGATTCTCCAAAGACCTCTGTTATCAACGAGGCATTTTCACCTACAGAGCTACCGCTCATTAGCTATTTTCTCTTTTTTCAGACCATTCTCTTTAAACCCTAGAGATGGTTGTGTGTGAAAATAGTAGTAATATAGTAGATCAGCAGTTTGTGAAGTACTCAGACCAGCCCATATGGCACCAACAACAATGCCATCTTCTAAGTAACTTAAAACACCTTTCTTGCACCTGAATTGCAGCAGATTGTGCTCACCATGTCTACATGCCTAAATACAAAGTTGCACAATCTGCTGCAGTTCAAACTGAGCATTAGAATGGCGAAGAATTAAGGTGATTTAAATGACTTTGAACGTGGCAAGGTTATTGGTGCCAGACGGGCTGGTCTAAATATATCAGAAATGGTTCACGCGGGTGGTGGTGTTGTCATGTTGTGGGGGTATTTTCTTGGCACACTTTGGACCCCTTAGTACCAATTGAGTATCATTGTAACGCCACAGCCTGCATATTGTTGCTGACCATGTCCATCCCTTTATGACAGAGGTGTCAAACATACAGCCCGAGGGCCCGCTAAAGGGTCCAATCCGGCCCACTGGATCAACTGTATGAAGTGGGACAAAAAATGGACCAGTTGCTATTTCCTCACAAAAATGTAAGGTCAGTGAGCATATTTCAGGGTTCGAGTGATAAAATATTTAGGTTTTGATTTGTAAATGGTTTGTAAAGCTATATGTTGAGTAAATATTTTTCATTGAAATGACTGAATATGAAAAAAACTGAGACATCATATTGTTGAAATTGCAATTTTATTTTAATGTCACCTCTCTTGTTTTGCAAATTGAAGGTTAATTAATCATGTAAATATGTATGCTGTATTTATTTACATATAAATGAGCAATTTGTAGGTGTTATTTGTTCTTATTGGTTTGGCCCACTCGAGAATAAATTGTGCTGTATGTGGCCCATGAACTAACTTGAGTTTGACTCCCCTGCTTTATGACTAAAGTGTACAAATCTTCTAATGCAGGGGTGGGCAATCCACCCCTGTTCTAATGGCTACTTCCAGCATCAAAACACACATTGTCATAAAGCTTGAATCATCTCAGACTGGTTTTATTTGAACATGATGATGAGTTCACTGTACTCAAATGGTCTCTACAGTCACCAGATCTCAATCCTGTAGAGCACATTTGGGATGTGGTGGAGCAGGAGATGTGCATCATGGATGTGCAGCAGACATATCTGCAGCAACTGGCAATGCTGTCATGTCAATATGGACAAAAGGGGTTTCAACCCGGTACCCGCACAGTGTACTCAATAAAGTGGCCAGAGGGTGTATGTTGCATTTAGACTTTTTCTTTTGCCTTTATATTTCCAGGTTGATTCCATTGAGTTGCTCTCTTACTCTCTTTCAGCCAAATTACAGACAATACAATCCGAAGTTACAAACCTATAGAAATATATAGGTTTTTACATAGGTTGGATGTGATGTGTATAGTGTAAAAATTGACAATTTTTCTATATTATATGGACATATATGTACCTATATACTACATATCCATGTTGGACAATTATGGATATCTATAGCTGAATTATAAGTAGAAGTCATTTCATGATGATGATGATTATGATGATGATGATGACGGTGATGAAGATAAAAGTGACTCAGTATCTGTCAATACAGTGAAACTGTTGTCTTTCTCCATTAGGCTACAAGTTTCCAGACCTCACAGTGCCTTCTCTCCGGTGCCCTTCACTCCTGCTTTCACTGGTATGTGTGTGTGTGTGTGTGTGTCTGTGTGTGTCTGTGTGTGTGCGTGCGTACATGCCATTACATGACATTGTGTGTCTCAGGTGCCTTTCAGGGACACAGTGTCTCTGATCTGCAGCTTCAGACTTCTTGTTCCGTGAATTCTGATTCTGCACTTCTTAAAGGACAAGTTCAAAGAGTTTCCAGTGTGTGAATGAACTGTTAATAATAAACAAATCAATTCACAAATAATTGCTAAAAAATATCCCTTCATTATGAACTCCTTTAATTACGATATTTCTTCTGTTTCCGGCCCTTTGTTCTTCTCTGCTCTGCTGACATGCTCACTCTGACATTTCTGTTTTTTTACATCTCTGCTCTGACTTCCCTTTGTGTGTGTGTGCGTGTGCGTGCGTGTGTGCGTGCGTGTGTGTGTGTGTGTGTGTGTGTGTGTGTGTGTGTGTGTGTGTGTTCAGGTGAGACGGTGTCTCTGGTCGATGTGGATATTTCTCAGAGGGGGGAGACCTCTTTTCATCCCCCAACTCCTCCTCCTCCTCCTCCTCCCAGACGGAGCTTCAGTCTGCTTGGTACTTTTCTATAGCTCCTCCTCATTCTCTTCTTCCTACTCCTTATTCTTCTTCTCGTTCACTGTCCTTTCTTCTTCTTAAATGACCTGAAGATAATGTAGCCACCTGTGATTGGCTGTGGGGTGTTTTTTTTGTTCATGTCGGTCTCTCATTGTCCAGATGATTTCGACAGTCCCCCACAGCAGCAGGGTCCATTCATGGACCGCAGCATAGGGGCATCAATGCAGTCTCTGCCCCCTCGGCCACTGGCTCTGCCCCCCTCCCTTAGTGTCATCCAACACAGCCTGAGCCTCAATGGTGACACACACACACACATACAGACAGATGTGTTTTACTGTTGCCATGACGACTGTGCATGTATATGTGGTTATGATGATATAACAGCTGGTTTCCTGTGGCTGATATCAGACACCTTCCTGCGAGGGTTACCAAGGCCATTCCCGCTGCGTCCCAATGATCAGCACCCCCCCTCCGGGCTCGGCCCCCGCTGTCCCCTCAGCCAACCTGATGCCAGCAGCTTCTCTACCAGCCTTCGAGAACTGGAAAAGGTTTTCCATTTCACACACACACACAGTAACTGAAGAAAATCAACTATCACACCTCTACTTTAACTGTGTGTTTATTTTAGTTTCTCTCCACAAAGTTAAAATCTGATTTAGTGTGTAAACAAAACAATAAGTGAAGAGTAGTAGTGGCCTAGTGGTGGAGTTTAGGAGTGTGTGTATTTGTGTGTGTTTGTGTGTAGTGTGGCTGGTACTGGGGCCCAATGAACTGGGAGGATGCAGAGATGAAGCTGAAGGGGAAACCAGATGGATCCTTTCTGGTTCGAGACAGTTCAGACCCCAGATACATCCTGAGCCTGAGCTTCAGATCGCAGGGAGTCACACACCACACACGCATGGAGCACTACAGAGGTACACAAACACACACACACACATACATTACAAAGTACGGAGGTACACACACATGGAGCACTAAAGAGGTGCGTACACACCGGTGGTGAGTGCACTCAGGGAAGCTCAGGTGCCCTAAATTTAAAAAAATAAGTGGTCACATATGTACTATTGTGTTTACATTTTCGTTGACTAAATTATGCTCATGAGAAGCTGAGTGTCTCTGGGGGGTACAGGTAGTGGGCATAGCCTTGGCAAGCCTGGTGAACTCCTGCATGATGATTGGATGACTTGTCTTGAAATATAAACAACGTCCACTGGAGTGTTATTTAAGTTTTAAACTGAGAAAAATTGATCTGGAGACTTCACAAATCATCTAATTGACTATCAAAAATGACTTTATTAGCATCGTGTTAGGGTGTGATTTGAGACTGTTCTGGTGTTTTGAGATTGACTTCTGTTGCTCTGCTTTTACTCTCCCCAATAAGCAGCATCTACAGCCTCCACCGTACAAAGCACTTATAGGTGATTACAGCCTTGCACAGAAGCCACAGCTAGCAAGCAGGGGCCAAAAATGAGCTTCCCCTCCTTGAAAAACTAGCAGCCTTCACTGGTATACACATACAGAGCACTACAGAGGAACACAGACAAACACAATGCCTTTTTTAGTTTTTTTCTTGGGACTTTTTCCCTTGTCTGATATGAGGGTCTAGTGCCGGGCTGGGCAGTCTGGTCCTGGAGGACTATTGTGATGCAGACTTTTGTTCCAAGACTTTTGTTATACACCAGATACTGCTAATGAAGATCTGAGCAAAGTAGCCCAGTATTAGTAGAATCAACAACGAAAGTTGTTGATGTTACATTGATGTTGAACAAACCCTGAGGACAATCTCTGATTTTAGACTCAGATAAAACACACACACACCCATGCATAGAATGTAACAGTGTGTCCTCTGTTCTCCTGCAGGAACCTTCAGTCTCTGGTGTCATCCAAAATTTGAGGACCGCTGTCACTCATTGGTAGAGTTCATAGACCGAGCCATCATGCACTCCAAGAATGGGAAGTTTCTGTACTTCTTGCGCTCCAGAGTCCCCGGTAAACCAATCAGCTGTTTATCTATTGTATTGTATTGTATCTATTGTACTGTCCTCACATGTGCCTTTTCTACGTCTGTCATCACCTGTCACAGTTTTTTTAATCATCTCTGTCTTTATGGTCATGCTCTAAAACTTTGTGAGGAATGAAGTTGCTGAGCTGTGTCTGTGGTGGTTCAGGTCTGCCCCCCACCCCAGTCCAGCTCCTGTACCCGGTCTCCAGGTTCAGTAGCATTAAGTCTCTGCAGCATCTCTGTCGCTTCTGCATCAGACAGCTTGTCCGGATCGACCATATCCAGGAGCTGCCACTGCCCACGTAAGAGCTGGAACCTGCTGGATGTGACATGTCCAACGTCAGGGAAAACTAGCGAGTTGACTGGTTATCACATTGAAATTGTAGAGGAACCCAAAAGTGCTAACATTTTTGTCTTCAGGGACAAGTCTCTAGGGTGTATGCACATGGCATCAGATGTTGGAATTTCAACTTAACCTCCTCACATAAGTCTATAATACACTGTGAACTGTCAACTGTTGATGATCCACTGCATTAGAGCAGAAACCTTCACCCTACAGTACTGAATATTACATGTAGTTTTTACAATTTATTTGGAGATTCAGCCATTTTCCTATATTTGAGATAAACATCAGTTGGGCAGAGCATGTTCTATGTTTTTACTGAAAGAAAAAAAATGTTTGTTTTCATGTGAATGTCTTTCAATTAATAAAATATGGTCAGAGTACAGCATCATAATTTAAGTCATATAACAATATCAACTCGAATCTTGTTTGTTGTGTTGTTCCCTCTGAGTAAACAGGATGTTTGTCCTTCAGGCCTCTGATCTCCTATCTAAGGAAGTTTTATTACTATGACCCTGAAGAGGAAATCTGCGCTTCACTGCAGGACAGAGGAACAGAGCCTAGCAGCCAGCAGCTGGGGGCCCCACCTCACACGTAGCAGCCTCTGGACATGTAAATAACACTGTTATTGTAACATGCTGCTCTGTGTCCTTTATATATAACACACTGCTCTGTTTGTCACATATAACACACTGCTTTAACTGTCACATATAACATGCTGCTCTATGTATCATATATAAAACACTGCTCTATCTGTCAAATATAACACGCTGCTGTCATATATAACAGATAGAATGTGCTTTATGTCATATATTACTCTCTTATTGTCTTATTATTATATCAGTCGAAGTCAATTTTATTGTCAATTTCTTCACATGTACTTGACATACAAAGGAATCGAAATTTCGTTTCTCACTATCCTATGCGTTTTACATGTACAACAACACCAAAGTGCATATATATATATATATATATATATATATATATATATATATATATATATATATATATTACTCTGTATCATTTATACCAAGCTTCTCCATCTGTCACATATAGCACACTGCTCTATCTGAGATGATGCCATGTGTTTGGCTGATTAGAAATTTGCATTAACCAGCAGTTGGACATGTGTAATTAATAATGTGGCCAGGGAGTGTGTATGTGTGCTTATCAGTTTACAACCCCTGGCAGAATTCATGATTTCTGGCCATTTTTCAGAGAATATGAATGATGGTGAACAACTTTTCTTTCACTTATGATTAATGCTTGGGTAAATTAATTTATTATGAAACAACTGTTTACTCTTATTAAATAATAATGACAAAATAAACTACATAAATGACACTGATCAAAAGTTTACACACCTATGAGATTTTGGCCTGATAACATGGACACAAGTTAACACAAATGGATATGAATGGATGCTAAAGGCAATGATCAACTGTGATCTGGCTGCTTGTAATCTGCCTGCCTGCCTGCGTGCGTGCGTGCGTGCGTGCGTGTGTGTGTGCGCGCGCGTGCGTGAGAGAGAATTATCAAAGTATCTGCAGTAAAAGGTAACCAAACTGAATAAATCAGGGTATAAGAAGATACAAGAGAGTGCAAACAGCAGTGTTCAAACTCTAATTAAAAAGTGGAGAATAAGAGAACCACGACCAGGTCATCCAACAGCACAGAGACAAGCATCAAAACTTCTCGAACAAAAATCGCCTAAATTGAATTTTTGGCCACAACCATAAATATTTGATTTGGAGAGGAGTCAACAAGACCTATGATGAAAGGTACACCATTTACTAGTGTGACACATGGAGGTGGATTGCTGATGTTTTGAGGATGTGAGAGCTACAAAGACATGGTAAACACAGTCAAAATTGATGGCAAGATGAATGCAGCATATTATCAACAAATGCTTGAGGAAAATATGCCCAGAAATCTTAATTCAATACAGTAATTTGTGTGGTTGAATCAACACAGTAGTTGGATAATAAATGGCTTCACTCAAGCACAAACTTCAAGCGAAATAAAAGCTTTTTTGTGTTAACATTCATATTCTCTGTAAAATGGCCAAGAAATTATAAATTCTGCCTGGGTATGTAAACCTGTGAGCACAACTGTATATAGTAGGATGCTCTGTTTCATATATAACATATACAATGATAAAATATTTCTCACAATGTTTCGTCATGAGCAACATAATACTAATACAAATAATAATAATAATAATAAATGTTTCT
The DNA here is from genome assembly GCA_036785175.1 of Eupleurogrammus muticus. Taxonomy (NCBI): domain Eukaryota; kingdom Metazoa; phylum Chordata; class Actinopteri; order Scombriformes; family Trichiuridae; genus Eupleurogrammus; species Eupleurogrammus muticus. The sequence continues at coordinate 23,834,343 of JAYKQN010000011.1, read as the reverse complement.
CTTCTTTCCAGTTATTTTTTTCTTTTGGACCAATGACAAACATTCAGACACTCAGGCTGCAGCCAATCAGCTCCCTACGCTCAGTCCTGTATCCAGGTGGGTTTCAGATGATCCACCCTCCTCCGGGCTCTCCGATTGGTTCAGTGGGAGTCGGCAGGAGGAGGAGCAGGGGATGTGGAGACCCCGCCTTGCTTCTGATGCCATTGCTGAGCAGCTGGACTTTTAAAAAGATTAAATATTTGTAAAAGGAAATGAGTCTCACTGTCTGTCACCCTCTGGACCTCATTTGACTTTTGACCTCCTTTGACCACCATTGCTGATTCATCCTGACTCCCTGACCAAAATTATAAATGTTTTTACATCAGAAATATATTTACTCATATGTCACAGAGAAGCTTAGACCTCAGCTCAATTCAACCTGTCATTTTCTGTTTTTTACAAGGCATCATATCAGCTGGGAGCATTGACCAATAAAAACCTTGGGACTGAGGTCACTGTAAAAACTACACACTGATGTAGTGACGGATGATGTTTTTAAGTTCAAGCGTAAAATCAGTGTTTAGATGCTTAGGATTCTGAGACAGTTTTCAGAGGCTAAGGAGATCTGAAGGGGCCTGAAAAATTCTGAGGGGGCCTGAGGAGGTCCGCAGAAGTCTGAGAGAGGCTCTGATGAGACCTGAGGGGGCCTGGGGAGATCTGAGCTGAGGAGGTCTTAGGATCCGAGCAGCAACCAAGCAGCACTTTTACCAAACAATACAAAAAGTCTCACCATGGCTACTACTGAACTACTTGATGACATCCTGCTGTTTCATTGTCAAAGCTGTTTAGACAATTCAGACATTGATGACCTGGCTTCTGTCCCAGCAGAAGTCTGGAGCTGAGGCAGAGCATCCTGCAGGGACACTTCATGATGTCAAAGCAGTAAGTGGTTTAATGTTTCAATAATGCACAAAGGAGGACTGAAGGACTAGATACCTGCTGAGAGCTGAATGTACTGTAACTCTGGGAGCATGATGAATCTGTCATGTGTGGAAGAACAGTGGCATGATGATTTTGTCATGTGTGGAGAAACGGTGGCATGATAAATCTGTCATGTGTGTGTAGTCACCTGTTAATAAACAGTCTATGGCAAGATGATGCTGGTGTGCAGGTGAAGTTTCTGTTTGTCATTACACTTTAAGCATAAACATACAGATATACGACAACAAACATCATCAGCCTCAAAAATACGGTGAGTGTGTTATTACAAATGTGATAATAATTATGAGACATGGCTCCTCCTATATTCTCATGTGCTGTAGTGTGTGGACTATTTTTCTATTTAATTGTTTTGCTTCTATATCATGTTTCTTATAGACGAGTGATTCAAAACCTTTAAAATCTTCCTTCAGTTTTTCTGCACCTTCTCTTTGTTCATGTTGGTCTGGTGGTGCCAAAGTCAGCATTGTCAGCAATGCTAGAGTGGTCTGCTTTAGATGTGACATATGTGTGCATGAGAACAGCAGCTTTACAATGCGTGTTGGCATCTCCGCCAGTGATGACGTCTCTGCCAGTGATGACGTCTCTGCCAGTGATGGCGTCTCCGCCAGTGTTGCTACCATCGCCAGCATGGTCAGCACTACTAGTGTGATCAGCACCACCAGTGTGGGGGTCAGCACCATGCCATAGGAGCTTTCAATGTCAAGCTGCTGTTCTCCTGCACATCTGTCACATCCAAATTTGGTCAATTTGAAAGAACAAAGAAAAGTTTATCAATGTTGTTTACTTGCAATTTCTCTTTTAACCATAATTTTTCCTCTTTTTTTCTCTTTCCTCCTTTATCAGCTTTGACACCAAACTTGGCCCTTTGAGATCTGACCCTAAAAATTATGTTCATTTTTCAGCCTGAACATGTTACTGTAACAACAGGGTGAGGAGGGATTTGTTTTTGACTGTTAACAGTTTTTTCTGATTGTTTTTTCTGAGATACAAAAAATACATACACTTCCTCTGTACAACCCTTTGTCTCTCATACTGCAAATCATGAAACTATAATGTTGAACCTGCTCCAATATTCACATAAATCTTCTGGAAATTATTGTAAATTAACAGATTTTCCTAAACAATACCTAATTCTGTAAAAACATTTAATTTCAGAAAAACAAAAAGACAGGTGTCTTAATGTAAGAAACAGTGAAAGTTTAATAGAGCTAAACTGTTCACCTGTAGCATCTTAAAGCTGAAGAACATGTTATAATGTTGGCTGAAATAATGACAAGATTTAAGTTAGGAATTGAATGTATTTGTTTTTTATGTGTCTGTGAGTGTTGCTCATTTGTATTTCATTTATTTAAAAAAACATTAAACAACAATATTTCACTTTTACTTTATTAGTTGGGGCTGGCAAGCCAGGCCAACTCTTTAAATTGCTGACCTATTTTTTTTTTAATTTATCTATATATAAATCTTTATCTATATATGTGAAAACACTAACAATATAAATATCAAACCAAACAACTCAAATATGCGAAATATGTGTTATGACTTTTGGTGTCAATTCCTAGTAAAATTCCTAAAACCTACTTGTCATTTTAGTGTGAGATTTTTGTCCTATTTATTCCAGATGGGAGAGCCTCTCGGGTTACTATGGCAAATTAATTCCCTGTTAATTTATATGGAGAGAGAGAGAGAGACCACAGCACAGGCAATGGCCCAGCCCCAACTCTCACAATTGCCTCAGAACAGATGTCAAAGAAGAATAGTAATCCGGTCTCAAGCTTATAATATAATACAATTCTCAAAAGATATTTGGTAACATTATAACAGCCAATTATTCCTCCCCCTTTAAAAGTACCAATTGTTGTTATATTTCTATTGCTAGAAAGCTGATTAATCACCTTTACACCAAGGTACAACTTATAAGGATTTTGCATTTGTGGATTGAGCAGCACAACTCACCATGATTAGATAGATTAGATTAGATTAGATAGCTCCTTTATTGTCCCACAGTGGGGAAATTCACAGTGCTACAGCAGCAGTTAGAAAAGTTACAAAAAAAATTTTAAAATTAAAAAAAGGAAAAAATTAAATTAAAAACAATATACAGATATATACAGATATATACAGGTATATATAAATATAAATATAAATGTAATGCACTGGTCTTTGTATACAATGTCCATTTTTTCTGTTGGGGGGGGGTTACTGAGAGCTGTACTTGTTGTACAGTCTGACAGCTGTAGGAAGGAAGGACTTCCGATATCGTTCCCTCAGACACTTTGGATGGATTAGTCTGTTGCTGAGGGAGCTCGTCAGTCCAGACAGTGTGTCCTGCATGGGGTGGAGGTGGTTTTCCATCATTGATGATATCCTCCTTATCATCCTTTCCTCTCCCACCACCTCCACCGGGTCAAGGGAGCTCCCCAGGACAGAGCTGGCCTTCCTGATGATCTTGTTCAGTCTCTTCCTGTCTGCAGCTGTTATGCTGCCTCCCCAGCAGACCACCCCATATTGTATGACTGATGCCACAACTGAGTCATAGAATGTCTTAAGGAGTGTCCCCTGCACTCCAAAAGACCTCAACCGCCTGAGCAGGTAGAGCCTGCTCTGGCCCCTCTTGTATAGAACAGTTGTATTGTCAGTCCAGTCCAATTTTTTGTTCAGGTGAACACCCAGGTACTTGTAGGATGTCACCATCTCAATGTCCATTCCCTGGATGTCCCAGCACTGTGACTGGTGAAGTCAAAACAGATTGCAGATGTGGTCAAAATGTGTTGTTTTTTTTTACTTATTACTGTGGGAGACAGCAAGTATCCACCCAAAAAATCAGCATAAAAATCAAATTGAAAAAATTCTGAGGTCAAGTTACCATAAAAACAAGTGTTTTATGGCTGTGCTGGCTGTTGTTATTAGCTTAGCATTATGCTAACTTTATATATGATGATATACAGTGGCTTGCGAAACTATGTGGCCCCCTTGAACTTTTCGACCTTTTGCCACATTTCAGGCTTCAAACATAAAGATATAAAACTGTAATTTCTTGTGAAGAATCAACAACAAGTGGGACACAATCATGAAGTGGAACACACTTTATTGGATATTTCAAACTTTTTTAACAAATAAAAAACGAAAAATTGGGCGTGCAAAATCATTCAGCCCCTTTACCTTAAGTGCAATAAACTCTAAACTCAGAAGTTCAGTGAGGATCTCTGAATGATTCAATGTTGACCTAAATGACTAACAATGATAAATGGAATCCACCTGTGTGTAATCAAGTCTCTGTATAAATGCACCTGCACTGTGATAGTCTCAGAGGTCTGTTTAAAGTGCAGAGAGCATCATGAAGAACAAGGAACACACCAGGCAGGTCCGAGATACTGTTGTGGAGAAGTTTAAAGCTGGATTTGGATACAAAAAGATTTCCCAAGCTTTAAACATCCCAAGGAGCACTGTGCAAGCAATATTATTGAAATGGAAGGAGTATCAGACCACTGTAAATCGACCAAGATCTGGCCGTCCCCCTAAACTTTCAGCTCATAAAAGGAGAAGACTGATCAGAGATGCAGCCAAGAGGCCCATGATCACTCTGGATGAACTGCAGAGGTCTACAGCTGAGGTGGGAGAATCTGTCCATAAGACAACAATCAGTCGTATACTGCACAAATCTGGCCTTTATGGAAGAGTGGCAAGAAGGAAGCCATTTCTTAAAGATATCCATAAAAAGTGTCATTTAAAGTTTGCCACAAGCCACCTGGGAGACACACCAAACATGTGGAAGAAGGTGCTCTGGTCAGATGAGACCAAAATCGAACTTTTTGGCAACAATGCAAGACGTTATGTTTGGCGTAAAAGCAGCACAGCCCATCACCCTCAACACACCATCCCCACTGTCAAACATGGTGGTGGCAGCATCATGGTTTGGGCCTGCTTTTCTTCAGCAGGGACAGGGAAGATGGTTAAAATTGATGGGAAGATGGATGGAGCCAATTACAGGACCATTCTGGAAGAAAACCTGAGGAGTCTGCAAAAGACCTGAGACTGGGATGGAGATTTGTCTTCCAACAAGACAATGATCCAAAACATAAAGCAAAAGCTACAATGGCATGGTTCACCAAAAACATATCAAGGTGTTAGAATGGCCAAGTCAAAGTCCAGACCTCAATCCAATTGAGAATCTGTGGAAAGAACTGAAAACTGCTGTTCACAAACGCTCTCCATCCAACCTCACTGAGCTCGAGCTGTTTTGCAAGGAGGAATAGGCAAAAATATCAGTTTCTCTATGTGCACAACTGATAGAGACATACCCCAAGCGACTTGCAGCTGTAATCGCAGCAAAAGGTGGCGCTACAAAGTAGTAACTCAATGGGGCTGAATGATTTTGCACGCCCAATTTTTCATTTTTTATTTGTTAAAAAAGTTTAAAATATCCAATAATGTGTGTTCCACTTCATGATTGTGTCCCACTTGTTGTTGATTCTTCACAAGAAATTACAGTTTTATATCTTTATGTTTGAAGCCTGAAATGTGGCAAAAGGTCACAAAGTTCAAGGGGGCCACATAGTTTCGCAAGCCACTGTACTTGTGTGTAATCAAATCTCAGTATAAATGCACCTGCTCTGTAATGGTCTCAGAGATTTAAAGCATAAACAGCACCATAATAACCAAAGAGCACAATAGGCAGGTCTGAGATACTGTTCTTGAGTAGTAATAGAAGTTTAAAGCAGAATTAGAATATAATAAAAATAGTTCACAGGCTTTCAACAATTTGCAGAGCGCTGTTCAAGCAGCCCTACAGAACACTGATAACGAGAACCAAGACCCAGTCATCCCATTAAACTTTCAGTACAAAAAAAGGAGAGACTTATCAGAGATCCAAAAAAACTGGAGAGATCCACAACTAAGGTGGGGAAATCTGTCCAAAGGCCAATTTTTAATAGCACTCTGCACAAATCTGGCCTTTATGGAAGAATGGCAAAAAGAAAGTCCTGTTTGAATTTTACCATAAGCCACCTGGGAGACATGTGTAAAAATGTGCTCTGGTCAGATGAAACCAACAGGAAACTCCCTGGGCAAGATGCAAATGTTATGTTTGGTGTAAACATCAAAACAACACTGCACATCACCTTGAACAGACCATCCCCACTGTCAAACATCGTGGTGACAGCATCATGATCTGGAGCTGCATTTCTTTAGCAGGGACAGGAATGATGGTTAAAATTGATGGAAGACTGTGACAGTTTTTATTTCTAAAAATGTTAATGTCATATAAATTTAATTCCACTTTATGATTGTATTCCACTTGGTGTAGATTCTTTACAAAAATGTTAGAAGCCTGAAATGTAGCAAAAGGTCAAAAAGTTCAAAGGGGCCAAATACCTAAATATTTTCACATATACACACTGAACAAAAATATAAATGCAACACTTTTGGTTTTGCTCCCATTTTTTATGGAATTGACTCATAGTTCTAAAACATTTTCTACATGCACAAAATAACCATTATCATACCATACCAACCATAATCAACAATTGTTCACAAATCTGTCCAAATCTGTTATGGTAAGCAGTTATTCTTTGCCAAGATGATCCATCCACTCAGAATACCAGGCAAATGGTGGTCAGACCAGAAACTGACTGGCTGGAAGAGATTTATTTTAACTGAAATGTGATGTGATGCTAATTTTCTGTATTATCTGCTAAAAATAGAATAGAGAAATTTACAGAAAACAAAAACAACCCTGACTCACAAATATTACTTTTTTATTGATTCCAACAAATAAAAAGATCTGAACAGAAGCTTAAAGCAAAAAAATTATCTCATTTCTTTATACTCCAATATGACTGCATGTACAGGCTCCTGCCATTATGACATCAAAACAGGTTATAGAGGAACGTATGACATCACTAAACATCAAACACTAATGATAACTAAAGACAAATGAGTTACTTAAACCTGTATTTTATGATTTGACATTTTTCACATGGTGTATCTTTAATTTGTGTATCTTCTGAAACAAACCAGTCTTCTAATCAAGATCAATAGATTTCTCTAGATTTTTCAGGATTGACATATTTACACATTAGACAGGAATGCTCTCTACGTAGTGTTTGGTTATTTCCAAAAAAAAATTATCCAGGTACAATAATGAGTTGAAATATCTTGCTGAATATTATGAGCATTGATGCATTTTAGTCCTGAAATTACCCATTATTAGGAGAGGAGCCTACTCATGCAACACTGTCATTTTCTCAACTTCTGATTTGTGCTGTTACTGTTAGTAGATTATTCTATTGAGTATTGGAATGAATGATCATTGAATTGTTTGATTCTTAAAAATAATGTGAAATGTTGATCACTGCTTCCCAAAGCTGAAGATTCAACCTCAAATGTGTTTTTTCCCCAGACATACAGTCCACAATCCGAAGACCATCAGTATACTTTTATAGAAGACTAAAGAAATCAGAGAAATAATCAGAGAAGAGAAGCTGGAACCAGAGAATTTGGATATTCTTCTTCTTCTGAGTAATGACTCAAATCGATTAATCAGTTAACAAAATTGTCGATCTTAAATTAAGTTGGCAACTAATTGATTAATTTACTAATTGTTGCAATTCTAGTTTCTTCTGACGTGGAAAAGATTAACCAAAACCAAAAACAACAAGGCTTCACCTGGCCCTAATAAAGAGATTTATTAAAGTTTGTTATATTTGGGGCAGGTCTTCCTTCATGATTTTTACAAAATCGTCTAAACTCTCCTCACAGTTCTTACCATAGTAGCCCTTATTACACTCACACAGTGGTATTGAAGTCCTTTTCGCAAACTCTTTGTCACACTTTCCTTTATTTTCCTCCTGACCACATTTATGTGCTTTACAGGGTTGAAAGCTAACATTTTCTGTTTCTTCATCTCTTTTAATAATAACAGAGAACTTCCCACTAGCCTTTGACAAATGTATGGAGCATATACCTCTATAAATTCCTTTGGCTTCAATGAAGTTTGAGCTTTGAGAAATGGTTTTTTTGAGGTGTACGTCATAGGTGTTTATCGCTACATAAACATGAGACACACCTGGGCATTTTTTAATTATCTCTTCAACATCCTTACACAAAAATTTAGAAGAAAGACACGTTTTAATTTTCTCGCTCCATTCCGTATTGTGAGACCCTTTTAGTCGTCGGGCTACAGCCACGCTGACTTCCTGACCTTGTTTGATGATAAATCCTTCAGAGAAGTGGTGCCTCTTATTTTTTTCTTTAGTTTCAAAAGCAACAGCAAACCAGTCATACCTGTCAGATATGTTTTTCAAGGACTGCACAATCTTGTCGGCTAGTTGACTTTTATCAATGTCTTTACCTGGCTTGATATTTTTGGTTATGTGGGTCACTTTGGGCTTTTTGGGATTTTTGGGATCTCCAATGACCCTTTCCATCTCCTCTTCAACATACTTATTAATATCAGAGATGCACTCCTTGTGGATTTGTGACATAACTGTTACAACATTATAATAGTCTTCAGCTAACTCATGTGCAGTGTCCTGTTTCTGGCGAAGGTTATAGAAATAACTCATTGTGATGCCCCGAAACACAAGTGCATTTATAAACACAGTAAATTGTTTGACATCTCTTTCATGACATTTAAGATGGGTGGCGAGTAAACTTTTGAATGCAGGGTTGAAACCTTCCTTTGTCAGTGCAGTCACCAATTTGCCTGTTTCAGGTTCAAATTGTCTGAAATCTCTTTCAAACGTTTCAATATCATGAGCTTTCTCCTCTTTTGTTTTTTGTTCTTCAGAATTTTTAATAAGTCTTGTGAATATTTTCCAGCCTGCCTCAATATTGCTTTGGTGATTGTAGTATGTACTGGCCCAAATGTTCCAGACATTGTCTACATGATAGTCATCAATCTTTCTATTTAGCATTTCAAATTCGTTCTTAAGATCCTGTGTTCCATCTCCTCTGTTCAACAAAGCTGCTGTCATCTTCAGAATGGGAGCTAAAAATGTCCCACAAACTGGTATGAGCTCAACAAAAGGTGTCGCAGCTTCCATGATAATCCTAAAGTGCGATAAAGCTCTACTAGACCTGCTTCTCTTCTGTAGAGCATGGTGGTTTTCCTGCTGGCCATATGATGAAGGACTACTCATGCTTGAGAGAAGGAGAGAGGAGGAGGCCAGCAGCAGAAGCAGAAGACCAGGAGACGCCATGACTGCAGCACATCAGGAGGTGGATATCATGTTATTACTGCAAGTGAGAACAGGTCCTGGTGTCCTGTCTTTGGATCTTTACATTTAAAACTGCTTTTCATTACAGTGAGAAGAGAGATGCATGGCCAACCCTGACCTATTACTGACCCAATACTGACCCTCTTCCAACCCAGGCATGACCTTGTCCTTACAATATTCTAACTCAGTCCTGACCCCGTCCAAACTGAATTCTGACCCTGTCCAGACCTTGTCCTCACCCTGTTTTAACCTATTCGTGAGCCAAACCTGGCCATGTTCTGACCCAGTCCTGACCAAGTTCTAATGCAGTTCTGACCCTGTCCTCAACATGTTCTAACCCAGTCCTGACCCAGTCCTGAACCTGGCCTAATGCACCCAATTCTGATGGATCCTTAATTAATCCTGATATTGACCAAGGTATTGACCAAGTCCTGACCCTGCCCTCACTATGTCCTGACTGTGGCTTAATCCAGTCCTGACCCAGTTCTCACCTATTCCAAACCCTGTCCTGACCCAGTCCTGACCCAGTTATGACCTATTCTCAACCCTGTTCTGACCCAGTCCTAACCGAATCTTGATTCTGTCCTGACCCTGTTGTAACTCTGTTCTAACCCAGGCCTAACTCAGTCTTGAACCAGTCCTGACCATGTTCAGACCCAATCCCAACCCACTTCTGTCCCAGTTCAGATCCAATCGTAACCCAGTCCTGACTAAGTCCTAACCCAATCCTGTCCGAGTTCTGACCATATTCTAACCCTGTCCTGACCTGTTCCTAACCCAGTCCTAAACCTGTACTAACACAGATCTGACCTTGTTCTAACCTAGTCCTGATCCTGTTCTTACCCTGTCCTGACAGCTCTGTTCTGTTCTAACATCAAACATTCAGTTAGAGAAAAAGGATTGAATAAAGCGGGTAAAGGCTACAGACCTGGAAAGATGCTCTGAGAGCTGGAGAGCTGGAGGAGATCTGGTGTGGTCCAGTTGGTCAACAGGATTGAAGAGGTCTGGTCTGGTTATTCGGGAGGAAGCCTGTTGACTGGTCTCGGAACTGCGGGTCCTTTATGGGGAGCTGGCTAGACACACCTTCCTTAGCTTTTAGTCCCTTTTTTGGGTAGCTGGAGAAGGTCTTTACCTTCTATAGTGAAGTGAACCAACATTGACGAACAGCTGATAACGTCCTCTGTGTAACATTTATTTGAATCTAGGGTCATAAAGGGATTTCACTTCAACACCAAATTTGAAGATTCCAAGTTTGAGACTGGGGATGTGTATACACATGAGTCTTTGAGGCAGTTTGATGGTTACTTTGCGGTGGTAATTTGACCTGGTGCTTCATCATCTGTTCCTCTGACTGACTTATGATTGGTTGTAATTTCATGATGGAACAAGAATAATGTTTATGTTAATGTCAAGGTCCAGTATTAGAGGCTCTCTGCTCCTAACCTGTTATGAGGAAATAGCTGCAACTCTGGATTTTGTAACATTTGAATTTTGGCAAGCATAAAACCAGCTGCCATGTCTGATCTCTCTTCTTCCTCTGTCGTGTTGAAAAACTATTAAAGTTTCAGTTTATTTACCATGATTGCATGTTTAGGACTTTAGATTACCCTTAGGGGATACTACACCAAATATTTGAGTATTTTTAGTTTTTCCTTTAGTCTGAAATTATGTGTGATAATAAAAATGAGACAAACAATGATTATTGGGAAAGAAGAACACATAAAGTTCTCAGTGAATATTCAGATTTTTGAACAAATCTTGATTTGTGGTGAAATATTGGATTATTTGAATATCTTTTGCATTTAATAGGTTATTAGTTGTAGTTGTATCAATCATAGACATGCTTGATATGCTGTTTGTAACACTAGAAGGTTGAAACCTCTGGTTTTATGTATTATATAAACTCAAGGCTCGAAGCAGGAATTTGTCCCTGCTTCTCCTTTTTTGCGGCCTCTCAACAGCTCGCACAGACATTGCGATTTAATTGGCAATGGTAAAGTGAGGAAATGTTTAGGTTAATGGAGACAGCTGGGTGCGTGTTTTCATGAGGCAGTGGCAGCATGATGGAAACAATCTGACTCCTGATAGTATTTTCCCACACATCAATTTAACTGTGGCTGCCACTGTGATAAACAAATAGATGTTTTTTGTTTTTATTGCATTTTAGACATCCAATTCCTTGTTTAAATTCAAACATAGTAATACTAGCACATTGTAGTTTTTGTCTTATGGGAGGTGGAGTAGACTTGAGAGGAGACTCTGTATGACAAGGAATCTGTTTTACATGTCTGTAAACATTCTCATGCAAATTTACAACCAGTCTCTGAAACCCTATCTTAAAAATAAAAGCCCCAGCATTGGTCAACTTAGAGTAGATCACACACCTGTCACTACGACATGCAGTCATCAGTGTTATAGATTATTTATCAGATTAGTTGAACAATGGACAGAGAGGAATGAAATACTTACTTTTTTAGATTCTTCACAAACACTCTTTAGATATTAATGAGAATTGACACAAGGCGGGGCCGGAGGCTGAACCCAAATGCACGACTCTTCACGGATCGATCAAAGAAAAGGTCTTTATTATGGTTCTGTACAAAAGATTCACTCTGACGAGGAATAAACAAAAAATCACTCTTAACGAGGAACACGGGACTAGGAAAAATAACGAGGCAAAGGCCGAAAAAACAAGACTGGGAACTTGAGCATGCGAGAACAAAACCTGGTAGTACTTGGAGCTGGGCGCTGGCTCTGACACATGGGACGTGACGAACTGGCACAGGACAAGGGGAGACACAGACAATATATAGGCAGGGTAACAGGGCACAGGTGAAAACAATCAGGGCAGGGGAAGGCAATCGCCTTGGCGGGAAACACACAAGGGCAGGAAGCAAAGGTGCCTGAAACAAGAGGGAAGAGTCATTTCACAATAAAACAGGAAGTGCAGGACAAGACAACACGAGTGACAACTTAACATTTACGACGAGACATGACAGTACCCCCCCTTCTAGGGACGGCACCAGACGGCCCAGGCTCCTGAGGATGGCGGCGGTAAAAGTCATCTATGAGGCCCGGGTCCTCAATAAATCTGGAGGGTATCCAGGAGCGCTCCTCCGGACCGTAGCCCTCCCAGTCAACCAGGAACTGGCGTCCTCTGCCTCTGTTCCGGACTGCCAGTAGCTGCTTAACTGTGTATACTGGACCGCCGTCAATCATTCGGGGGGGTGGTGGGGGCTTGGCAGGAGGGACCATGGGGCTATCCTTAACTGGTTTCAGTCTCCCCACGTGGAAAGTGGGATGGACCCTGAGGGATCTGGGGAGACGAAGACGAACAGCAGCAGGGTTAATCATTTTTTCAACAGGGAAAGGACCAACAAACCTGGGAGCCAGCTTCCTGGACTCTACGTGGAGGGGCAGATCCCTGGTGGATAGCCAGACTTTCTGGCCAGGCTTGTAGACGGGCGCTGGGCAGCGCCTCCGATCAGCAGCCCTCTTCATCCGGGCCGAGGTTCGCAGGAGGGCCCTGCGGGCTGCTGCCCAGACCCGCCGGCAACGACGAACTAGGGCATGCGCCGACGGCACCGCTACCTCCTTCTCTGTGTCAGGAAACAGAGGAGGTTGGTAGCCGTAGGCGCCTTGGAATGGTGTCAGACCGGTGGCTGCGGTGGGGAGGGAGTTGTGGGCATACTCGACCCAAGCCAGGTGCTTACTCCAGGTTGAAGGGTTCTGGGAGATGAGGCAGCGGAGGCAAGTCTCCAACTCCTGGTTGAGGCGTTCAGTCTGTCCATTGGACTCGGGGTGGTACCCCGACGTGAGGCTAACTGTGGCCCCAATCAGCGCACAGAACTCAGACCAGAACCGTGATACAAACTGCGGGCCCCGGTCGGACACTATGTCTCTAGGGAGGCCATGTAGGCGAAAAACATGAGTTAGCATTATCTCCGCCGTCTCCTTGGCTGACGGCAACTTAGGCAAGGCAATGAAATGCACCAACTTGGAAAAACGGTCCACCACTGTCAATACAGTGGTGTTACCTTCAGATGAGGGAAGTCCCGTAACAAAGTCCAGTGAAATGTCCGACCAGGGCCGACTGGGAACTGGGAGGGGATGGAGCAATCCCATCTGAGGTCTCGAGGATGTCTTGTTCTGGGCGCAGACTCGACAGGCCTCCACATACTCCCGGACATCCTGTTCCATCGCAGGCCACCAGAAGCGTTGCCTGACGACAAACATAGTACGACTCACCCCTGGGTGGCAGGTAAGCAGGGAGGTGTGAGCCCAGTGAATCACCTGAGGTCGCAGGGGCGCTGGGACAAACAGCCGATTGGCTGGGCAACCACTAGGTGGCGGGCTCTCACCGTTGGCCTGCTTCACCTCAGCTTCTATCTGCCAATTCACCGCCCCTACCACACGTTTCAGTGGCAGGATGGGCTCGGGGACCTTGGCAACAGGCTCGGGGTCATAAAGGCGAGAGAGGGCGTCTGGCTTGGTGTTCTTGGACCCCGGCCTGTAGGACAAGACAAAATCAAAACGGTTAAAAAACAATGTCCATCTAGCTTGACGTGCGTTTAAGCGTTTAGCCTTCCTAATATACTAATTTTTGTGGTCCGTCCAGACGAGGAATGGTTGTTGAGCTCCCTCCAGCCAATGTCGCCACTCCTCCAGGGCCACCTTCACCGCCAGTAGCTCCCGATTCCCGACGTCGTAGTTGCGCTCCGCTGATGAGAGCCGCCTGGAAAGATAGGCGCAGGGGTGCATCTTCTGGTCCTTCTCTGACCGCTGCGATAAAACAGCCCCCACTCCTTCACTGGAGGCATCCACCTCCACCACAAACTGACGATTTGGGTCAGGCATTGTGAGAATGGGTGCTGTCGTGAACATGGCAATCAACCTCCTGAATGCCTGGTCAGCCTCAGGGGACCACTGGAAGGGTGTCAGAGGAGATGTTAATGCATGGAGTGGTGCCGCTATTGCGCTGAAGTTTCTGATGAACCGCCTATAGAAGTTAGCAAACCCCAGAAATTGCTGAACCTTCTTGCGGCTATCAGGAGTTGGCCATTGAGCCACAGCGCTAACTTTAGCCGGGTCCATCTGTATCTGTCCCGAGGCTACAATAAAGCCAAGGAACGATACTGTATCGGCATGGAAATCGCATTTTTCTGCTTTAACATATAGCTGGTTCTCCAGCAGGCGCTGGAGAACCAGTCTGACATGATGGACATGAGTATGCTGATCAGGGGAAAAGATCAAAATGTCGTCCAAGTACACAAACACAAACAAATTCAAAAATTCACGGAGGACATCATTAATAAAAGCCTGAAATACTGCAGGGGCGTTGGCAAGTCCAAATGGCATGACTAGGTATTCATAGTGCCCTGATGGTGTGTTAAACCCAGTCTTCCACTCATCCCCCTCTCTAATCCGAACCAGGTGGTAAGCGTTTCTTAAGTCTAGCTTCGTGAATATCTTTGCTGACTGAAGCTGTTCAAACGCGGAGGCCATAAGGGGCAGAGGGTAGCGGTTCTTAACCGTAATGGCATTAAGGGGGCTATAGTCTATGCAGGGACGGAGCGAGCCGTCTTTCTTCCCCACAAAAAAGAAACCGGCTCCCGCAGGAGATGACGAGGGACGAATAAGGCCCGCCTTGAGTGAGGTGTCAATATACTCCTTCATGGCCTTTTTCTCGGGACCCGAAATGGCATAAAGTCTCCCCTTAGGAATCGGAGCACCTGGAATTAAGTCAATGGCACAGTCATACGGTCTGTGGGGAGGCAAGGACGCAGCCTTGCTTTTGCTGAATACCTCCCCCAAGTCATGGTAGTCCACGGGTACAGTTGCTAGGTCTGGTTCTTCCCCAGGAGATGGGTCTGCCCCTCTAGTATAGACCTGACCTATTGCCCGTCTCTGGCCCGCGGCTAAACAGTTCTCCGCACAATTCTCTCCCCAGGCTGTGATAATTCCGGTCTCCCACTTAACATGGGGGTTGTGCCTAGACAGCCATGGGTATCCGAGAACCATTGGGTGCCGAGCAGAGTTAAAAAGGTAAAAAGACATCTGTTCATGGTGGTCGCCAACCTGAACATGGAGTGGTTCAGTCTTATGGGTTATTCTAGAAATAAAACGGCCATCAAGGGCAGTGGCTTCCAGAGGCTGGGATAGCAATTCAGTCTTGACTTGCCACTTGCGGGCCAAATCCCAGTCTAACAGGCTTTCGTCAGCCCCTGAATCAATTAGAGCCCCTACTGAATTAGTGCGACCCGTCAGGGTTACCTGGACAGTCGTCAGTGCGCGAGGGGGAGTTTCTGGCGTAGACAGCTGTCGCCCCCGAGTGCCTCCTCTCCCTGCTGGGCACCCACCTTTCACCGGACATGCAGCCAGCAGATGTCCAGTCTCTCCACAGTAAAAACATCTGCCCTCCAGTAACCGGCGCCGTCGCTCCTCTCTGGACAGCCTTGCCCGCCCCAACTGCATCGGCTCCTCCCTGGGCTCTGGGGGTGCTGCAACCTGTGGAGAAAAATGTGACAGCGTGGCGGGTTGAGCAGCTATCCGGTGGTGAGAAGGTGTCCCGGTCTCCCTCTCCCAGTCCCTCAGCCGATTGCCCGTCCGGATGGCTAGGGCGATGAGGGAGTCCAGGTCTGTGGGTAAATCCAGGGGGATTAGTAGGCTCCGAACGGAGGCAGCGAGCCCCGTCAAAAACGTGTCCCGTAGGGCCGCTTCGTTCCACTCGCTGTCGGCAGCTATGGTGCGAAAGCGGATGGCGTAGTCGGCCACCGTGCGACTGCCTTGCTTTATCGTACTGAGCTCTCTTGCCGCCTCCCTCCCTGGTACTGTGCGGTCGAAGACCTTCCTTAAGGAGTCTTTAAAAGAATCTATGGAGGAGCAAATCAACGCTCCTCGAGCCCACTCTGCGGTCGCCCATGCCGCCGCTCGTCCCGTAAGGTGGGAAATCATAAAAGCCACCTTGGCTGAGTCTGTCGGGAAAGCTGAGTGCTGGAGTTCATAGTGTAGCTCACATTGCACGATAAACGATCTACAGGTGTCACCTTCTCCGGAGAACTTCTCTGGCGGGGCTAGCCGGAGCGAGGCTGAAGGTGATCCAGGTGAAGCAGGAGTAGCGGAAGAGTTCGGGGGTGGAGGAGGTTCAGGCTGTGATCGAGGAAGGGCCTGCTTGATCTGCAGGGCTAACTCCCTCATCTCCGTGGTCATGGCTGCCTGAAAACTGTCCTGGCTGTTGGCCAACCCTTGCAACCCTCGGGCAAGGGAGGTCAGGTGTTCCTCCTGCCTCGTTAGTCGTGCTTCCTGGGAGTGGACCGCTGTGGTCAGCTGGTTGGAGTCGGCTGGGTTCATGGCTGGCCGGTTCGTACTGACACAAGGCGGGGCCGGAGGCTGAACCCAAATGCACGACTCTTCACGGATCGATCAAAGAAAAGGTCTTTATTATGGTTCTGTACAAAAGATTCACTCTGACGAGGAATAAACAAAAAATCACTCTTAACGAGGAACACGGGACTAGGAAAAATAACGAGGCAAAGGCCGAAAAAACAAGACTGGGAACTTGAGCATGCGAGAACAAAACCTGGTAGTACTTGGAGCTGGGCGCTGGCTCTGACACATGGGACGTGACGAACTGGCACAGGACAAGGGGAGACACAGACAATATATAGGCAGGGTAACAGGGCACAGGTGAAAACAATCAGGGCAGGGGAAGGCAATCGCCTTGGCGGGAAACACACAAGGGCAGGAAGCAAAGGTGCCTGAAACAAGAGGGAAGAGTCATTTCACAATAAAACAGGAAGTGCAGGACAAGACAACACGAGTGACAACTTAACATTTACGACGAGACATGACAAGAATAAGGTCGCTTTCACAACTAACTAAGTGGACATTTACCATTTTTATATAACACTATATTCTAACAATCTCCTGACACCTAGCTCAAAAATGCTGGTTATGATCTTATCAATAAATGTAATACGTACATTAAGACTATGTAACCCTCTAACACATCCTTATTTTGCCAAACATGAAAAACCTACCTAAGGTTTCATTTTTCTATAGGAAACCATAACTACTACAGCCACTGCACTACTTGAAATAAATTTAAGCAGAAGCAATTTTTAACCAGCATCAATGAAACCAGTTTTAAAAACCTAATATGAATAAATCAGTTGTGTTTACAGAAAGGTTATTATATCTAAATCTAAACCAATTGATTCAGAACTAAAATAACTGGGTTACACAATGTTATGATTCTTGGATGATTTGACTACAGTTCCTGTCCTGATGACCCAGTTTAAGATTGATTTAGAAATATGTGTTTTAATATAGAATTATAATAACAAACACCATGAAGGCACCCATCATCTAATTGACATGAAATGTACACAGTGTGTCCACATATCAAATAACATATAGTCAGTAAGTGCTCTCTAAGTGCTCACCAAGTGAACACAGCAGTGCAGCACCTACACTTCTAAAGGAATGTCTGTGTAGATTCTCTTCATCCAGGTCATTGTAGTGTCAAAGGAGTTATTTGTATGCAAGTGGACTTCTTCTTGTAGCTTGAAGACGTTTCACCTCCCATCCAGAATTCTTCAGTTCTGAAGAAGCCTTCTGTATTAAGTAGTGTGGTGGCTGTCGGAAGAACAATTTCCTATGGAAAAATGAAAGCTTAAGTAGGTTTTTCATGTTTGTAAATAATAATGGTGTGTTGGAACGTTTCATAGCGTAATAGACAAACTGTACATTGGGTAAGAATTGGACCTACATTTGGATAAGGAGAGACATGCAAATACAGTTATTGAAAGTAAAAGACTAAAAGTTGTATTGAAACTGCAGATGGTAATCTACATCAATTTCAAAATTGCATTGATAAGTCAAGTATAACTGGGTTCAGTTTGTGCTGGGATGTCCTGAAGGGCCAGGGAATGTGTCTTAAAGTAAGATGGCTACAGCCCACAGATGTGTCAGGACTAATGTACGAGGTTAACCAGCTAACTTCCTAGCGTGTGTCTCTGAGAGACGTGAGGAGGAGCCCTGATATAGAGCTTTACACTGTGATATGTAAGACTGATCGGAATTTAACTTTTGTTAATAATAAAGTTGTTTGAATATATATCAACAACGTTTGCATAAAAAGGGATATATACCATCGTGCCATGAGCAGCTATATTCAAAAGCTGAGGTTAATTTAATTTGACAGTCAGGCAGATAGTCAGAGCACCCTGAAACAGAAATAAAATGTAACGTGAGTTTTTTTTTTTTCATTCAACAGCTGTTAAAGTTAAAAGCCATTAAAAACATATTTATTGAGAAAAAATCCTATTGATTGATACAATAACTATCTATAATTTTCTTGTAAATATTTGTGGGGCATTTTATGGGGCATGGCCTACTGTTATTGTATAACAATTCTAGTATATTCTGACAATGAGACAGTAGAGCATTGCGGGCAACAGGTCCTATTCCAAAGGTGTTAAAAAAACTTGAATCCCATTTCCTGCATTTCTTCACACATTAGAAAGGACAATTACCAGCATCATACTGATAAACTGATTGCGTCATCAGAATAAATAAGCTCCTGTGAAGTCATGAACATGCAGTTCATTCAATTATATTAGACACATCTATAAATGTCAGCATTATCTGTGAATTTACTGCTGGTGTGCAATAACTGATTAGTTATATAAATACATATTTCTGTGATATGGGCCTTTTAACCCCCAAATCCTCTGTTTACTAACCACAACCCACAATTCCACCTTTAGAGATGTGAATTTACTAACGGTGAATGAATATGTAAGATGAGCAGTTCTGTGTCAGCCTACTTATGTCACATTCACCAATGTCAACAGGCAGAAATAATGCAGCAAAAATAACATGACATGCAGGTAAAAAAGTGGATTCTTGTTCATCTATTTGACATGGTTTGTAGGGTTTTATCCCCTCCTGCTACTGCTTCAGATGGAAGCTGCATTTTCTGCTGAGTAGGAGTAAGGCAGCATTCGCTATCTCTGTCTGCAGCCATCAGCAAACACTTTTAGCCTGGGAGTTCTGGAGGAGGGAACTACACCACCCACAATCCTTAGCTGCAGCCCAGAGCGTGGAGAGTGAGTGAGGAGGAGAGAGCTAGAGACAGTAGAGAGGGGGTGAAGTGCCATGACATGCCATCAGAGCAGAGAGAGAGAGGTGAGTTTATCAGTTTATTCTTCTGTCTTTGTTTGTTTTCCTGCCTTATATTTCAGCTCCTCCCTCTCTCTCTCTCTCTCTCCTTCTCTGCATTGCTATCATCACTCCTCTAATCTCTTTTCATCCACCATCTTTGTCTTCTCTCCTTCTGCCTGTAGAACATCTTTCTCTCTGTTTCTATTTCGGTCTGACGTGGCACTTTCCTGCTGGAGCTGCAGCCTGGGAATGAGCTGTGGTTCAGACAGCAACAGACTGTGTGTGTGTGTGCGTGCGTGCAGGGGTGCAAGTGTGCGGGTGTGTGCGTGCGTGCATGCGTGCGTGTGTGTGTGTCCATCTTCACCCAGTCTCAGAAGCAGCTAATGGATCAATCTACTATTTAGTAGATATCTGTTTGCTTACAGGGTATGAATGTTGTTGACGGCTGTTTAGAGTAGAACAAGATGACAGGAGAAAAAAACACACGACAACAGACATGTCTTGGGACGTGACACAAGAAACAACGACAGACGTGTTACAGCGTGAGGTGACACGAGAAATGACAACAGACATGTGACAAGAAACAATGTCATACAAGAAAGGACAGATGTGACACAAGAAATGACAACAGACATTGGGACATGACATGGACAACAAGAGATGTTGGGATGTGACATGATAAATGACAACAGACTTGTGTTTGGAGATGACACAAGAAACAATGATACTTGTTCGGACATAACATGAGAAACTAAGACAGACAATTTTGGGACATGACAAAGGAAACAAGGATACAACGACAGATTTGTTGAGACGTGACATGAGAAGTGACTGCAGACACATGTTGGAATGTGGTACAAGACGCAACAAAAGAGGTAACATTAGACTTGCCCATATGTGACAGGAGAAACAAAGACAGAGGTGATACGAGAAATGGGAAAAGACGTGTTGGAACAGGACACAATAAGCATTGTGTCACATTGTTATGTGACACAAGAAACATAACAGACGTGACATGAGAAACTGTAAGTTAAGTCGAGTTAAGTCAATTTTTATTTGTATGGTCGAGTCACAAATCACAGACTTGCCCTGATGGTCTCCACAGTTTGTACAAAAGCAACACAACATCCCATGTCCTTTAATTCTTACATTGTACAAGGTAAAACTTCCTAAAGGTTGGTATTTTATCAATTAATTTCTCCTAATTAATTTCATTTTATCAATTTCTCTCTTACTGTGGTTTGAGGGGAAATCATAACTTATATACAGTATACAGTTTATTGAGAGAAAAGCCTTGTATATAAATGTAAACTATGTTCCATTAGGTGACTAAATACCTCACTTGTTTCTTAAAAAAATAGTGTTAAAGCTGTTGATTGATTGAAAATATGGAGATATCCACAATAAACATCCTCTTCTTATCAAGAGCTTCAACAGTAATATGCTGCTAACACACTATGTAACAACCTCATATCTAATAATCTGTGATCAGAGGGATCAGAAACATTCTCTGCTGCCTCCAGTAATTCTGAGCTGTGGACAGATGAACGATCTGTGGCCTTGCCAAAATAAACAGGTAAAGAAAAGAACCAATCAATCCCAATTGTTCCTAAAAATGTCATCGGAGGCGGAGTCAGTCTTCTCTTAATTAAACAAATAAATAACTCAGCTCTAACAAGGATCAAACTTATCCAATTAATATCCTTCCTAACAAAGACTTTTTGGCTCTATGGCTTTATTCAAAGCAAAATTCAGCAAGCACTCTACAATTTAACAGAATGCACATCCCGACACATCTGTGGTCTTTCTCATTTCACTTCTTAACACGTGTCTGTAGTTGTTTCTCATATCACTTGTCGTTGTTTATTGTGTCAAGTTCCAACTCATCTCTCGTCATAGTGTCATAATGGCTTTGTTAAGAAGGATGTGAAAAATCAGGTTTGAATGGGGAAGTTTGATACTTGTTGGTTCTGAGTAATTCCTTATTTATTTAAGAAATGCAGTTCTGACTCTGCCCACAGTTACATTTTTAGGGACAATCAGCATATTTTTTGGTCCTGTACTTGCTTATTTTGGTGATGCTACAGAGCGTCCATCTGTCCACAGCTCAGCATCACAGGAGGCAGCAGATGGTGTTTCTGTTCTCCCGATCACAGTATTTATGATGTTATATAGTGTGTAAGCAGCATGTTGCTGTTGATCCTCTTTAGGAGAAAAGTAATGTATATTTGCATCTTTTCAACCAATGAACAGCTAGTGATGTATTCACCTCATGGGACATAGTTTATGTTTATATAAACAAAACTATAACTATTAATACAATCAGTCTGTCATTTTTTATACCTGCCTATTCCTCATTTTGATCAGTCCCAGCACATTACTGGTGAGGAGAGGCAGGGATACACACCAGATAGCTACCAGCCTAATGTTGGGCTGGTTTTGGACTGTGGAAGGAAGCTGGAGAACCTGGAGGGAACCTAGATGCAGGGACTTGAACCTTTGACCTTTTTTATAAGCGGCAACAGCGCTACCTACTGCTGCATCATGTCACCCTTAATAAATACAGTTTGGAAAAAATCAATAATGTTGTGAAAAGTCAAATAATTAAATGAAACAGAGGATCCAAGCTGTTTCCCTGGACTCCTTGAGTTACTCAGGAATTGATCAAAATGCTTTACTATTTCTAAAATTTAACTGTCACCTTTGTGTTATGATGTGGTTACTGTTATTTCCTGTGAACAGTAACTGCTGAGTCATGTCTGCCGGGCTGGAGGATACAGACAACGTGTTCGGTGAGTCAGGGTTTACATTCACTTAATGTTTATTCCCCTCAGACCTTCACTAAATATCAATTATTATTGCATTTATGGAGTTTTTGTGGGGTTTATTTCACAGGTTCATACTAATCCAATGAAATTTCCTGGAATTTTATATAAATAACTTATGGTAATACAACCAGCTTTCATCCTTCCACGTTGAGAAAAAGCTGCTTACTATGTTTTAAAGATGTTTTATTGAATCCATAATTTCTTTTAGCCTGGTGTCCTGGTTTGGAAATGTACCTCTAAAAAAAAAAAAAACACTTAATCCGATTGTGAGGTGGGCCAGTAAGCTAATTGGAGAGCAACAGCACAATTTAGACACTTTATATAACGGGCACCTACACAGACTTGCTGGGTCCATCTCACACGATGTGTCCCATCCACTGCACAGTGAATTCCAGCTTCTTCCCTCTGGTCGTAGGTTCAAAATGCCCATATACAAAACCAAAAGATATCGGTGCAGCTTCATTCCATCAGCCACTAAGGCCCTGAACACCACATTATGATTATCTTCTTTGATTGTCTCTCTTTTAGCTTATTATCTTCTTACCCCCCCCCCTTTTCATCTATTTTAGTTACTTATTTATTCATTTTAGAAAACATCAAGTCAGGAGCATCTGTCTGTCTGTCCAGCTGTCAGTACTGTTTGTTTGTTGTTTTATCCTGTTGGTGTTATTTGCCGCTGCTGTCTGCTGTTTGTTTGTTGTTTTATCCTGTTGTCTTCTGATATGTCATTTTTTGCCATTGTTTTGTGTGTTGTGAGCCTGCACTTTTTTACCTACACACAACTTTTTCACAACAAAACTCATGGTACTAATTAAATATAGTGTCTTTCACCAGTTGTTCAGAATGGCATTGGCTATTTAAACTAATAAATAATTATTGGAAATAATTATATATTTGTTCAAAATAAAGCTTAATTATTAGGTTCTAAAGTCGGGGCAGAAAAGATAGCCAATTCTTCCAAGTCTTATGAATTATACTAAACTATCAATTTAATGGTCTGATTAACAATTAATCAATTTAAAAGGGTGTAGAGGTGGGCATAATTCATCATTGCATTATATTGGAGAGGTAGCCTGTATTCCTCAAAAGCATTTATTTTTATAAATAAATAATAAAACACAAAAGTACAAACACATAATAAACAATATAAACTAAAACACCAAAACTAAAACACCAAAACAGTTGCTTATTATTTCTGCTTCCTTGAGTGGTTGAAGGAGGTTGTTTCCAGCTGTGGTGTAGTGGAAAAAATCATCCTGCAGGCCTTTGTTGCTCCTCGTTGCTGGCTGGAAGAACCAGGCCTGAATGCCCGAAGAGGTGTTCCCAGATTAAGGTTAGTTGGAAGAAGAATGTTGCTTATTGGTTATGGCTTATTGTTTAATCTAAAATGTGTTTATCACTGATGGTTTTACTGACAAAATAATACCAAGAAGTTGGTCCATGTGAAATAGTCAGTGGTGTCTGTGCTTAATCAGAATTTAGGCTTTTTAAGATGTGATGTTGAGGTTAATGCTGGTGCCGACAAAATAAAGTAAAGTAACTGCAAGAACCAAGACACTGTGAGTTCGTACCTATCTTCCAGTTAGTACATGTTAGGTTGTGAGGATTTTCTTCACCTGTGCCTCAGGGCTGTAACACTCCAGGTTGCAAAGAAAGAGGAAAGAGTTCAGAGGTGTCTGAGGGACTGTGAAACTGAATATGCATGCCTGAAACATCTGTAATAATCTCTGGGATTCTCATGACGAGAGTGTTTATTCTAAGAGGCTGCACTCCAGGAGGCAATCTCATTGGTTATAGAAGAGTGTTCTTCTATCAGTGCTTGATTAAGCCGCTTGTAGTTATTTCGGACACTAAGAGGGTGTTTGGATACCACTTTTGAGCAGGGCTTATACACAATTTTTTGTTGGACTTCAACAAGCTAAGCCTCAATGTGATAACGACAAGTGTCTGGATCAAACTGTTCAATGTCTTTAGCTATAAGTTCAAGCACTTCAAGGCGGGGTTGCCTGGTTGTTAGAGGAGCTGTATAATTTTATATTAAAGCCAGAGACAGAAAACACTTCTCTCATTAAGGTGATTCATCGACAAAACGCAATCATCAGATCACATCTTTTTATGTACAATGTCTCTTACCTCTTTCCTTTCCAGTTTGCATATTAGCTCATGTCTCACCATCCTGCCCCCCCCTCTTTTCCATCAGTTAATATCCCTCTACACCACTCTGAGTGACAGGAAGTCTTTATATCATACAGGACAATCACACAGTTGAAAACACATATATAATAGGATTATATATATATATATTGTTTTTCAGAAGTAGAAAAAAAGAAATGAAAACATATTTAGATGAGTTACAACTCTTCTTAATTAATAGTGATATAAAAGTGATAAGTAATAGTACTAAATTTATTTACTGTGTTACTGTGTGTGGTGTATGTGTATGTGTGTGTGTGGTTGTGTGTGTGTGTGAGAGAGAGAGAGAGAGAGAGAGAGAGTGTGTGATGTCAGCATGCTTTATATTAATGGAACTGTTGATGGGAGGATGATAAAGAGGAAAAGGAGCAGTTACGTCTCAGATTTGTAGCATCATTATAAATATAACCTGCAATAACAGAAACATCAAATATGCAGCTCTGTACGTGATCCTCAGACCAGGTCTGATGGTAATGACTTCATCTTGTGTGTCTTCTTCTTCCTTGATAGTTTAAAGCCCTACAAACAGAGCAGAAAGGCTGAATCATAAGGATCCAGGGTCATGTTTTCATTAATCTGGTGAAACCAGTCGTATGTCACAGCTGTATAGAAAAAAACAGTTAGTTGAATCTGACTTGGAATAAAACCTGAAAAGAAAAGAAGCCAAAACTCCATCTAGATTAATACCCACTCATCTGTGTTGATGCTTGTGTTCAGATCTGAATGAGGTTGTCCCTGAGACTGAGCTGCTGGACAACAGCATCCAAAAGGGCCGAGCACAGCTGTCCTTCAAAGCCCGCAGACACCGCCCCTCCAGGTCCCGTTACCGTGACAGCGTGAGCTCCACAGAGGGCGATGACAGTCTGGAGAGAAAGGTACAAACTGGCTGATGGAAATATTACTTTATTCACAGGTGGACAATAATAACAGGTATTTAGCTATAGGTAGGTAGTTATAGTCATAGCTAGTTATAGTGAGCTGTAATTATTGTTGTAGTTAGTAAGTTATAGTTACTAAGTTATGTAGTTATAGTTAGTTATACTTTTAGTCAGTTAAAGTTAGTTATTTACAGATAGTTATAGGGAGTGAGTTATAATTATAGTTATAATTATTGTTATAGTTAGTAAGTTATAGTTACTCAGATAGTTAGTTATAGTTCATTAGGCTAATTAAGTTTTAATTGTTTTCATAAAGGAATTCACTGTATTGAAGAATTAATTGTTGTGTCTATGTGTGTCTTGTAGAGTTGTAGAGAAAAGCAACCGGACTTTAGCTCAGAGTGTCAAACAATATTAACATGACCACCACCCCCCCCCGACACTGGGGGCTGGTCACCTGCTACCAGGTGTGGTTAGGTGTCTTCCGGCTCCAGGTGTTATCAAGTTTTCATTTTCCTGGGGAGAGCTTCCATCACAATACATATTGTAACCTTCACAGATGTGTGTGTGTGTGTGTGTGTGTGTGTGTTTGTGTTCAGGATAGTCTATTACACTCTGTCCGCTCACCTCTCCACCTGGCCATGCAAGGCCCCCCACCCCCTGCTGACTCACTGCTGTTGTCTCGAAGCCCTGCCTTCTCCTTTGACACGTCACTGGTGAGACCATCAGACAAGTGTTGTATTAATGTTGTGAGCAACAAAACATCAAATTAAATAAACATTTAGGAAGAACTAGTGTTTCAGTAGGGCCGTCAAAGTGTGATGCAGTCACTGGGCCAAAAGAAACTACTGATGAGAATTAAAGATGAGAACTAAAGAACAAGTGTCCTGCTTCATTTCCTCAGGTGAGTCGCTCTCCAGAGGATGGAGGCATGTCATTGGGTGCTCCTCCACGGGGGCGGTACCGCCAACTGACCAATGCCACGTCTCAGGAGGCTCTGGTGATGCCCAGCACCTCACCGTCCAAGTCCTGTTCCTCCTCTGACTGCTCACCTGTCTACATGAGGAGGAACAGGAGGCCTGAAAGCGAAGGTACACCTGGACACACACACACAAGCACCTGGACACACACCTTTTTATGGCCATTGGTTTATATTTATTATTCTTCCGTTTTAAAGGATAATTTACTTGTCTCTTTTATTCATTGTATTAATGTTGTCATTCTTAATACTGAAAATACACATTTTTCATCATGGAAAATGTGTAGTGTGGAATTGACTTGATGCAAACTCTCAATTCCATTGTTATAATGCTGCTTAATTATATCTGTGTGGATTCTCACTCAACTAGATCACTGTAGTATCAAAGTAGTTACTTGTAAGCAACTGGACTTTTTCTTGTACTTTGAAGACATTTCACCTTTCACCCAAAAGGCTTCTTCAGTTCGGGCCTCATATTGGAAACCAGGAGCTATATCTCTGGATCACTGGGTGAAATTGTAGACCACACCCTCATTCCTCTCTTTTTATGTCCAAAGAATCAAGAATTGTAACATATATATATTTATAACATACTATGGAGGGTTTTTTTTTTCAATTATTCTGTGTAAATGATATTTTCCCTTTATGAGTAATATATCTTCTTTATTGTACATTTTGTTCACATATGCCATCTCCTGAAAATTCAGTAAATGTTGAAATACTATTACTCATATTTAACCATTATTGAAGCTTCCAAAATGTTATCATGAGTGAACAACAGAAGAATACATGTTTCAATAGTTCAATAGGTTCACATTCTGTTAAACAAAATACACAAGAGTATAAATGAACCTTTTTCTCAGACTCATTTAATATTTTTTTTACAGCTTTTTTATTATACTCATGAGAGTGGCCATTTACATACTTCTGTTGATTTCTCAAATTATAATATTAAATATTCTATATATATATATATATATATATATATATATATATATATATATATATATATATATATATATATATATTATATATATATATATATATATATATATTATATATATATATATATATATACAGTGGGGAAAATAAGTATTTGAACACCCTGCTATTTTGCTATTTCTCCCACTTAGAAATCATGGAGGGGTCTGAAATTTTCACCGTAGGTGCATGTCCACTGTGAGAGAGATAAACTAAAAAGAAAAATCCAGAAATCACAATGCATGATTTTTTAATGATTTATTTGTGTGATATAGCGGCAAATAAGTATTTGAACACCTGAGAAAATGAATGTTAATATTTGGTACAGTAGCCTTTGTTTTCTATTACAGAGGTCAAACGTTTCCTGTAGTGTTTCACCAGGTTTGCACATACTGCAGGAGGGATCCTGGCCCACTCCTCCACACAGATCTTCTCTAGATCAGTCAGGTTTCTGGGCTGTCGCTGAGAAACACAGAGTTTGAGCTCCCTCCAAAGATTTTCGATTGGGTTCAGGTCTGGAGACTGGCTGGGCCATGCTAGAACCTTGATATGCTTCTTACGGAGCCAGTCCTTGGTTTTCCTGGCTGTGTGCTTTGGGTCGTTGTCGTGTTGGAAGACCCAGCCACGACCCATCTTCAATGCTCTGACTAAAGGAAGGAGGTTGTTCCCCAAAATCTCACAATACACGGCCCCAGTCATCCTCTCTTTAATGCAGTGCACTCGTCCTGTCCCATGTGCAGAAAAACACCCCCAAAGCATGATGCTACCACCCCCATGCTTCACAGCAGGGATGGTGTTCTTCGGATTGTATTCTTCATTCTTCTTCCTCCAAACACACTTAGTGGAATGATGACCAAAAAGTTCTATTTTGGTCTCATCTGACCACAAAACTTTCTCCCATGACTCCTCTGTATCATCCAAATGGTCATATTCAAACTTAAGACGGGCCTTGACATGTGCTGATTTAAGCAGGGGAACCTTTCGTGCCATGCATGATTTCAAATCATGACGTCTTAGTGTATTACCTACAGTAACCTTGGAAACGTTGGTCCCAGTTCTTTTCAGGTCATTGACCAACTCCTGTCGTGTAGTTCCGGGCTGATTCCTCCCCTTTCTTAGAATCATTGAGACCCCACGAGGTGATATCTTGCATGGGGCTCCACTCCGATTGAGATTGACCGTCATGTTTAGCTTCTTCCATTTTCTAATGATTGCTCCAACAGTGGACCTTTTTTCACCAAGCTGCTTGGCAATTGCTCCGTAGCCCTTTCCAGCCTTGTGGAGGTGTACAATTTTCTCTCTTGTGTCGTTGGACAGCTCTTTGGTCTTCGCCATGTTACAAGTTAAAGTCTTTCTGATTGTATGGGGTGGACAGGTGTCTTTATGCAGCTAACGACTTTAAACAGGTGCATCTGATTAAGGATGATACATGGATGCAGGTGGACTTCTAATGGGCGGACTAACAGGTCCTTCAGGGTCAGAATTCTAGATGACACACAGGTGTTCAAATACTTATTTGCCGCTATATCACACAAATAAATCATTAAAAAATCATACATTGTGATTTCTGGATTTTTCGTTTTAGTTGATCTCTCTCACAGTGGACATGCACCTACGATGAAAATTTCAGACCCCTCCATGATTTCTAAGTGGTAGAAATAGCAAAATAGCAGGGTGTTCAAATACTTATTTTCCCCACTGTATATATAATATATATATATATATATATATACACACTCCTCACATTCTAAATCATCTGTTTTTAATGGGCAGGTTGACAAAAACATTGATTTTCAAGTTTTCAAGGGAAAATGAATAGTTAATTAAATTCCCTCTTACTACACTTTTATACAGTCCAGTCTGAAATATACTGTTCTCCTGACAACCTTCAAACCTAGACTCATCCATCAGATTTTCAGATGGAAAAGTGTGATTCATCAGGTCTCTGCTGCTCTAGGCTTTTATGCCACTGATTCTGATGCTTTGCATTTGAATTGGTGATGTATGTCTAGAAGCAGCTTCTCTGCCATGGAAACCCATTCCATGACTTCTCTGCGTACTGTATGTGGGCTAATTTGAAGGTCACATGCAATTTAGGGCTCTGTAGCAACTGACAGAAAGTCAGCAACCTCTTTGCGCTATCAACCTCAGCATTCACTTTGTAGCTGAGTTGCTGTTGTTCCCAAACTTTTTTATTTTCTTATAATGTTGCCGACAGTTGACTTTGAATTTTTAGGGGTGAGGAAATTTCCCAACTGGATTTATTGCACAGGTGGCATCCTATGACAGTTTCACATCGGAA
Organism: Eupleurogrammus muticus; assembly: GCA_036785175.1. Taxonomy (NCBI): domain Eukaryota; kingdom Metazoa; phylum Chordata; class Actinopteri; order Scombriformes; family Trichiuridae; genus Eupleurogrammus; species Eupleurogrammus muticus. The sequence continues at coordinate 23,804,815 of JAYKQN010000011.1, read as the reverse complement.
ATCAATAAGCTGCTGAGGCCCATTCTTTCCCAAATGTTTGTAGAGACAGTCTCCATGCCTAAGTGCTTGGTTTTTTACACCTGTGGCTAGGCCAAGTGATTAGGACATCTGATTCTGATCAGCCCAACACTTCTGGCAATATAGTGTATATATATATATGGATTTGATATGACTCAGGTATTTCTAAGGAGAGACAGGTAAAAGGAGCCTTATATTCCGAAACTAAATAACAACGTTTTCATTAACTGAAATAAAAATGCAAATCAGGCTTGTGTGTGTGTGCATGTCAGTGTTAGTGTCTGACAGGAGTCGGGACCCCAGTCCGGGTGATCCTGGCAGTCCCACCGTCATTTTTGACAAGAAAACCAAGAGACGCTTTCTGGACCTGGGGTGAGCAATTTATTAATAATCAGTGTTTTTGAAGTTAATAAATGACCATCAGTATTTAAAGGTAGGTAGAGCGGGCTATGAGGGGTGGGGGTTCATTTGCATATTGATCACTAGAATAGAATAGAATAGAATAGAATAGATATCATTATTAAATTATTGACAGCCCCACATAGAGGTCAATTAAGTAAAGAGTTAGTTAAATGGAAAATCACTATATAATCAACCTTTTAATAATTGATAAAAATAGATTTGAGTCATTTTAAATGGAAAATGTCCTAATTCACTGACACCAGCTTCTCTTCTATTCTTATTTTCTGGCTTCTTTAGTCTCTCTACAATAGTAAACTGATAATCTTTGAGTTGTGGACTGTTGGTCTGGACAAAAAAAGACATTTTAGGTTGAATCTTCAGCTTTGGGAAAGATTGATCTACATGTTACACAGTTGTATGAACTAATCAATTAACTGTTTCAATAATTAATAGAAAAATCAAATATCAGAAAAGTGATGTTGGTGGTTGATGTGTCTCTCAGGGTGACGCTGAGGCGTTCCTACATCCGAGTGAGGAAAGATAAATCCAGCTGCCTGTCGGTGGGGAGCAGGTGAAACCAACATCCAAACATCAACACCAACACATCAAACTGTAGCGAGCTGATCATTGTAACGTCTTCTGACCTCAGAGACCCATCCGAGAGTCCGTCCCGCTCCTCCGGATCCTTTGTTCCATTCTCCTGGTTCTCTGATGGACGGGGGTCGCTGTCATCCTCTGGGACACCCCCCTGCTCCCCCAAGATCCCTCCAATGGGCTCCCCAAGTCCCCACAAGTCTCACGCCCAGGTACAGCTCCACACACAGGTCAAATGCTGCACCTGCTACTGACTTTTTATAAACAGAATAAGAGAAATTATTTGTAAGCACCTTTTACGTTCAAATAAAGTAATAAAAAGAAAAATACACAGAGTGCATCAGAAAATCATGTGATAAAATAGTTTTATAACACATGAAATGTAGCATGGAACATGTGCAAGCTAGTTTAATGCTAGAGTAAAAAACATATACTTTAAGTTTTCTTATATTTTCCTGCATCAATGTATGATGTAACGATGGAGCAGTGGGTAGCACTGCTGCCTCACAGCATGAAGGTCATAGGTTTAAGTTCAAGTCTAAACCTGTTAGTTATGCTTTTAAACATAAGGCAAATGGTGGTCACACCATATCCTGGCTGGTGTGTGCAAGTCTGCAAATCTTCTCAAAACTTTCACTTTCATATCACAAATAACCTGAATATAACGTATAATGTTTATCTTTTAAATGATTTGTGTGTCTTATTTATGAACAATAGAAAAAACAACAATAATGACTCAACACATAAAGTTATTTTTGATTATCATCATGCTGTAATCTTGTTGACTGAGAGATAGGGATTAGTTTCTGTGAAGTTATGAGCTTGTTCAGTGACTCTATTCCTTTCTGTCTGCTCACATCCTTGTGTTGTTTTCATTCGGTAATCGAGTAGCTGCTGGTTATTATTATGTTTGTAAGCTGTTCATGTTCACACAAGTTTCACTCTGTCAGAGCAAAACGCCTGTCAGCCAATCACAGCCAAGGTTCTGCTGCTGCCTTGTTGTATGCTGCCATAGTGCATGTGTATACAGGAAGACATACACGCACAGTCAGTGAGTGGGAATATCATTATGTTTTATAGCGGGTTTCTATATATCAGTGTTTCATATTTATGTTTTGCAGATTATTTATCTGCTGTATATGTTTATTGAAAATAGATGTTAAATTTTACAAAAGTATTTTAAATGATTGTTGCTTCACATACGGCTAAAGTTCCTGACTTTGTATTATGAGTAAACTGTAAAATCACCAACATGTCACAAGACTCACAGCAGCAGCAGAATTAACTGATCAGCCACAGATTTAGATGATGATCATTCTATAATTGTTCCTGACAGATGAGCTATTTAAAGGGAAATGAACAGACATTAGAACATTTTTCTTCAGTTAGAGCAAATGGCAAATGACCTGCAAACCCCACCATAGATGCATCACCTGTGTATGTGTGTAGGCGTGTGTGTGTGTGTAGGTGTGTTTTATATAAATAAGTAGGGCTGATAGTGAATTGATGGATAAACACAGATTAAAACATTTAAACACAGATGACCAAGACATAACAGAGACAGAAGGCACCAACACACTTTAGAATAGATCCCAGCAGGCAGTAAGTCAAGATATGAATAACGTTCAATTTTCAAAAACACATTTATACATATTTGTCCATTGTGAGAAAACTGATTTTGTTGGAAGTTGTTTACCTAGTTTTATCTCTGTGGTCCTGCAGGAGTTTGCTATCAGTGAGGAGTTTTCTACTGCTCACACCTCCTCCTCCACCTCTCCCCCTCTCGACTCCTCCTCCTCCAGATCCTCACATCCTTACCACACACTGTCCCAGTCCTCCGATGAGGTAACACACACACACACACACACACACACTTGAGACACTGCTGAAATGCAACTGAGACACAACTGAGATATCCTGAGACTTATCCGAGACACACCGGAGACACACATGGAACATGAGAAGCAAGTCTTGGAACTTACAAAAAGGCCCTCCATAATGGCAAAGAAGCCTCTTACTCCTCAGTAAAACTCCAAGGTTCTTGTCAGCACTTTAGCTAGACTGACAAAAAGTCACTACTCTATTGATCCCTATATTCCTACAACCCTCAATAGCAACAATGTCAAGAGTTTCTATAATGATACCAATCTGCCCTGCCCTTTAAGTTATAATAGTAATTTCTACTGTTATGTGGATGATACACACCTGAAATCAACAAGCTAGCAAACGTTAAAGCATGTTTTTGAGGACATAAAATCCTGGATGACCTGGAACTTTCAGCTACTAAACTTGGATAAAACTGAAGTTATTGTGCTTGGGCCTGAACCCCCTAAGAAATTCAATATCCAGTGATATAGCTACTTAGGATGACATCTCCCTGGCATCCAACACCATTGTAAAATATCTGAGAGTCTCTTTGATTTAAGATATGTCATTCTCTGCCCACATTAAACAGTTCTAGAACTGCCTAGAAGTCAAGTACTTGTCTCTATAAGATGCAGGAAAACTTGCATTTGTTACTTCTTGGCTAAATATTGCATTTCTTTACTGTCTGGCTGTACCAAGAAGTCTCTAAGGACTCTCCAGCTGATCCAGAATGCAACTGTGCTAATATTAACATGCACTAGAAAGGCTCATATCTCAGCTGTATTAGCCTCTCTGCACTGGCTTCTGTGAAATCAAGAACAGAATTCAAAGTCCTCATCTGCACCTACAAAGCTCTTAATGGTCAGGATTTATCCTACCTTAAGAATCTCATAGTTCTGTATAATCTATTGAGATTGCTCTACTTCCAAAATACAGGCCTATTAGAGGTTTCCAGAATTTCTAAATTTTAAATGAGGCAGAACCAAGTACCAGGCTCCTCTCCTGTGGAAACATCTTCCTAGGGATGGAACAGTTTATGAAAAACACTTCAGTTTGACTGTCTCGGTTTGGTTTGCATGTGTTCCATTTAGATCATAATCATAAGCTGCTCTTTTTGTTTATACTTTTTTCCTCATAGTAAAAGCCTTTATCCTCCAGAGCAGCAGGTGGTGGTGCTGCCCCTGAAGGTAACTGCATGTAGTATGCAAAAAGAAGAAGGGAAGCAGAATACCTGATGTAGCAGTATCATCTACATATCTCATGTTTCTGTCTGTGAAGAAGAAAGTGACTTCAAATGAGATCATGGTTTCATCTGGTGTCCAAAAAGAGAGACACACCTGAAACCTACTGTGAGCGACCAAGTGGCCTCCCACCAAAAAAGGATCAGGGCAACCAGAAGAAGTAGAGAAGGGAGGCAGCAGAACTCGGTTTTGTCAAAACAGGCGGTTTAATAACGGTGGTACATTAAAAGACACAACAACAGTACACTCTCCAAATAGAAAGACGATCCACCTCTCAGCAGGTGGACCAAACTAAAAAATCTCACATGTCGCGTTCCCCGTCCCGCACGCAAACAACCTCCCCGGGGAAACTACTCCCGCTGCCATTCAGTTCCATCCTTATGAGCAGGGGAGAAGGGGAGGGGTCGTCACCTTCTCACATTTCCCTCCCCTTCTGGGTGGCGAGACAAAAGTCCGCGACAGTGTTCGATGTATGTCTGTCCCGGGGCCGCTCGACCTTTCTCAATCTCCGGCCGTAGCCCCTCCATTATCCTTCAGCCTCCTGCCGGCAATATCCCGCTATTCTCCGCCAGCAGTGGGCCGTCTGCCCACAGCACTGCAGCACCAGCCACCGCTGAATGCCGACGCTCCGCCACCGTCTGTCCGCTCATCTACCACCGTTTGTCCCCGAGTCCCACCTCCTATCTCCAGTCGATCCCACCGCTGCAACCAAGTGTGGGTGACCGAGTGGCCTCCTAACAAAAAGGGATCAGGGCAACCAGAAGAAGTAGTGAAAGGAGGCAACGGAACTCAGGTGTGGTTCAAAACACGGCGGTTTATTAACAGGGGTACATAAAAACCAACAACAGCACAAGCTTACGTTAGCAGGGAAAATTCACCTCGCACCAGGTGGACCAAACAGGCAGTCCCACAAGCAAACATGTCCGGAGTAACTCTCCCTGTCCGTCAGTCCCCCCCTTATAAACAGGTGAGAAGGGGAGGGGCCATCACCTCCTCACACCTACCTTAGATACAACTGAGACAAACTTTGACCAAGTCTGGGCAATCCTGGTCCCGGAGGACCAGTGTGGGTGCATTTTTTGTTGCCAACCAAGCAGTAACACCTGATTCAACTAATCAACCACTAGAGTCCTAAGGACCTTCATTAGTAGAACCAGATGTGTTACTGGTTGGTTAGAACAAAAACCTGCAGCCACACCTGCCCTCCAGGACCAGGATTGCCCACCTCTGCCTTGGACACACCTTAGACATGCGTGGGATACACATCCATACAAATTCTCAGTCATCCAGGTAACTTTTCGTATCACAGAGATTGCAGAGATTGCTTTTCGTATTGCAGAGAAAGAGCAACTGAGCTTCTTAGTGGGTTTGAAGATGTTTCACTTTTCATTCAAAGGCATTTTTAGTTCTTCACATTAGACACACCTGAGACACACCTGAATTACCTGTTGTTGTTCATCCTGGTTACTAATATTACTCCCCCCCCGCCCTCTTTCCTCAGACGAGTGATGAGTCGTCCTGTCTCGTGTCTTCATGGACATCTCAGCAGGTCTGTGATTGGCTACGAGGACTCAACATGGATCAATACATCCAAGAGTTTAGTGCAAGAGATGTGGACGGCCAACAGCTGCTGCAGCTGGACAACAGCAAGCTGAAGGTGAGATAATTTTTTGAGATAATAATTCTGAAACTATATCTGTTATTGTGTCAAAGGAGTTACTTGTAAGCAACTGGACTTCTTGTAACTGGATTTTTTGTTTTGACATATAGGTGTTTAAAAGGGGTTATAGGTGTTTTGTTGTTATACATATTTTTTAGATGTATTTATTGTTTTTGTGTAGATATTTTGGGGTGTTTTTATTGTTACAGTCTGATATGTTGGATAATATCCTAATATTGGTCGTCCTCTGCAGGCTCTGAGTGTGCTAAATTCGTCTGATCGCAGCACTCTGAAGCGTCGGATTAGAGACCTACAGACTGCAGCAGAGAAAGAAAGAAAAGCTCATGACAAACTGGAGAAACAGAAAGAGAAACAACGTAGGAAAGACCAGGAAAAGGTACTAAAGATTAGGAGCAGGAACTGAAGACAAAGAGCAGGAACTGAAAATCTGGTGCAGAAACTGAGGACCAGGACCAGGAACTGAAGACCAGGACCAGGAACTGAAGACCAGGAGCATGACTGAAGACCAGGAGCATGACTAAAGACCAGGAGCACCAACTGAAGACCACCACAAAAGAGAGACACAGAAGATGTCAAGCAGCCGGAATCTACCAACATTAGGCTCTGAGAGTAAGTGTTACTAACTAGAAACAATCTCTATTGGAGGTTTCTACATCCTGAGCTGGAAAAGATCAAATGTTTACACAATGTTTGAATTTAAAAGGACCTAAACTGCAGATTAGTTCCTTCAGCAACTATGGAGGCTTAGAGCTGACAAACAAATTAATAAATTCTAAAAAAAAAGAAAGTTGAAATGATTTTTCAGGCTGTGCCTTCTACATAATGTGTTTCTTACAGATGTTCCGGAAAAAAAAATCACAAAGGTTCAGGTGACTGTAAAGAAATTATCCTAACAATAATTTTTCCTCTTCAGTTTATCAAAAAAAAAAAACTAATAAAACAGTTATCAACACTTTATCTGATGTACATGAGGCACAAACTAGAAAAGGAGAAGTATTTAAAGTTTCATCACCTGCTCCTGATTCACCATCTGGCCCCGCTTTCTCTGAAGGACACGTCCTCATTGGCCTGAGCTGCAACTCCACCTGTGTATTTTAATTGATAACTGGATCAGAAACATTGTTTATGTTCTAAAGAAAAAAATTAAATATCTTTTCTTTGAGTGTTGAATTGTTTTTTTTTTTTTATCAATGATGTAGAAAAGTACTCGGATACAAAGAGATCTAGTAGAGAGAGGCTAATACAGGCGAGATGATCTCAGCTTCTAGTGCCTGTTAGTATATCATCAACAATATTTCGATAAGCTGTAGAGAATCACAGTTCTCCAGCCTAGAAGTAACTCATTTGTGTACATGTTTCACTGCATCTTTTAGAGGCAGGTAGTGTCTGACCTTTGCTATGTTGCATAGGTGAAAGAAGCCCACTTGCTAATGTTAATGTTGTTAGCTAGTTTCAGGGAGTGGACAGTCCTTTAGGTTTAACACAAAGTTCATTGACTATGATGTTCTTCAAATCCTAATTTTTCACAAACGTAAAGAAATTGAGCATATGCCTATCTGGAGAATGTGTTACTTGACATGTTATCATGAGTATTACAAATGGAAGAAAGAAGAAGCTGGAGAGAAGAAGTGTTTTACTAGGTCCCTGCAGTCTAAACCTATAGCAGCATAGCACAATTTCCACAGGAGAGGAGCCTGGTTGTTAAAGGCTTTGCTACCAATTTAATTTAAGAAATTCTGGGAACCCTAATACGCCTGGGAGATTCCCAGTAAAAATGAAGCCTGACCATAAAGCGCTGTGTAGGTAAGGAGGAGTATTTTGAATTCTATTATTCAAATACAGGAAGTGTCTGACCTTTGCTGAGTTGTGTAGGTGAAAGAAGGCGGTCCTAGAAATATGTTTGATGTGGGCAGAGAATGACATGTTGATATCTTGATCAAAGATGACTCCTAGATTTCGTTCAGTGCTAGAAGTTAAATTAGCTAAATCACTGGATACTGACATTCTTAGGAGTTCCGGCCCAAGCACAATATCTTAAGTTTTGTCTGAAGTAGCAGAAAGCTGCAGGTCATCCAGGATGTTATGCCTTTAAGACATGCTTGAGGTTTTGCTAGCTTGATGTCTTTATTTAGTTTTATTGACAGGTGCAGTTGTGTATTATCAAGTGATACATAACAGTGGAAATTAATAGAGGGTGAACTGTATTGGTCCAAGCACAGATCCTTGAGGAACTCCCTGTGTACCTTTTGTATGGATAGAAGTAAAAATTATTAACATAATCAAAATGGGAACCATTAGGACTTACGATATGACTTTACCCTGCAACTGTTAATCTAACTTCTTTTTTAGAGGAGTAATGGGGTCAAAAGTTGCAGTCTGCAGCTGTGGTGAGGAAAAGCTGTAAATAATAATGTTAAATGCAGCAAGGTCTAACGGAACAAGAATGGAAATAAATCCTTTATTTACCTGTCCCCAACCCCCGGGCCGCGAACCGGTACGGGTCCGTAGGTCATTTAGTACCGGGCCGCACAGAAGGAAGAAATATTTTGCAATACTTTACTTTTAGTTTTATTTTTTTCGGAATCTGAAAGATATCTTATTTTGAAAAAATACCCTATTCTCTCTTACATCCGTCTATGTCAATCAAGGCGCTCTTCTCGGTCACGTGATAGGTTAACGCTAAAGTGAAAACCAGGAGCAAAATGAGTAAAAAACGAACGTGATTTGAAAAGTGTCTTTGCAAAGGGGAAAATGGCCAGCCAGGAGACAGGAGAGGGGCCTACGACTCCCAAAAAAAGAAAGCTACATTTAATAGACACTATCAGGAGTCTTATTTAAAATACGGATTCATCGAAGGAGGAGGAGATTCCCATGCACCAAGCTCGCTCTGCTTAATATGCGGCGACCGGCTCTCGAATGAGCCAATGAAGCCCTCAAAACTGATTCGCCACTTGGAGACCAAGCTCCCACTGATTCAGCATTGTGATGAGTTGTATTTTTTACGAACTCTGTATTCGCGGTGTATCTTATTTTAAAGGCGATTTTAAACGTTACCATAGCGACCAGACAGGGTTGTGGGCAGAGAGGACGTTACCCACGTCATGATTGTTGTTTATTATTATGTTTAGAAAATACTACAGTTTTCATGCAGGTCATATCATATTATTTTGTTGTATTTATCCGCCACACCTTAAACGCCAGTCCATAAAATCTAATCTGACAATAACCCGGGCAAAAAGGTTGGGGACTGCTGCTTTATCTGATGCATTAAAATGCCATTTGAAACCTTCAAAGATGGAATAAGGTGATAAATTCTGTCTCTTTTTGCCAGAATTTTGTCATTAACGAAGCCCATGAAATCCTTACTGCTGATGGTTGTAGGCACTTCCTTGAACTTTCAGTTAGACATTATTGAATATATATTTGTCAGGTGGTGAGTAATACAATAGGAGTACTTCAAAAGTTATTAAAATGGTCCGAAAGGAGAGGATTCTGTGGGAAGACAAAAGTGTTCAACTTCAATGCTGTATGTCAGAATGAGTTTGAGGGTGTGGTTAAAGCAATGGGTGGGTACATCAACTCTCTGATACAAGCAGATTTACTTTAGTAAAGAGAGAAATGAAGAGCCAAGACAATCATTGTCAACATCAACATGATTATTGAAATCAACTGCAAGGATTATTGTATTTGTCCCAAGAACTGACATGAAAGGAGCTCTGAGAAATCAGATAAAAATTTGGATATGGGCCAGGAGGGCAGTACACTGTGACATATAAGACTAGTTATGGTGTTTTATAGTTTGTTGGGTAAGGAAAAATTAAGAACAAGGCTTTCAAAGGATGTGTAGTTACACTTCGGCTCAGGGCTTATCAAGTATAGAATCCCCAGTCTTGGATGAGCATTCACTCAGACATTTTATTCTGTAGAACAAATTTGCATCAAAAGCATGAAACAATAATGAATTCATTTAGAAATGCAACTCCTTGACATTCAGAAACACTAAAGGAAATTGATAAAAAACATTGTGGTGGTGAGTAAATGTTACTTTTATAGACCAAGCACAGGGAAAAAATATGGAAACACTCCATCCTGAGGAAAAAAATATTGAATCATGAAAAACAGACAAACAAAAACCAATCAAAACACATTATTTGTATTTAATTGCACCCCCTCTGGCTTTTATGACAGCTTTCTGTCTCTGGGGCATTGACTTGATAAGTGACAAATAGTATTCTTCATGAAACAGGTGCAAACTCTTTTTGATTGCAGTGGCAAGATCATCTGTGGACCATTTTTTTTCCAATTCCCAACACAGGTTTTTAATTGGGTGGAGATCTGGTCTATTTGCAGGCCATGATATTGATTTAATGCATTTTCCTCCAAGGAATGTTTCACAGCTTTTGCTCTATGGCATGATGCATTGTCATCCCAAACATCTTTTCAATTGAAGGGATAAGAAAACTGTTCAAAACGTCAATGTAAACTTGTGCATTTATTGAAGATTTAACCACAGCCATCTCCCCAGTGCCTTTTGCCTGACATGCAGCCCTGTTTTTTTAGGCAGTCCTCTTGGTAAACCTCACTTAGATGGCACCAAACAAAAGTTCCAGCATCATCACCTTGTCCAATGCAGATATGTGATTCATCACTGAAAATAACCTTCATCCAGTCATCCACAGTCCATGATTGCCTCTCCTTATCCCATTGGTTCTCAAATAGTGGGGCCCCGAGGTTCGCAAGGCTCCGTCAAGTGGGGGCGCATTTGACCTCGGGGAACATGCTTTTTTAAATGTTTTTTTACGTCCTAGAGTTTGACGTAAGTTAGAGTATTGACAGAGTTTTAGGTTGGTAAACTCCACCATGTTTCTATATAAGAGAGTGGCAGTGCTGTGGGATGAATGCAGTTTCTCGCTATCAGAGGAGGTCCCCCCCAGAACACTAAATATACTCTTGGCAGTGCAAGTCCAATTTCAGTAGATCAGGAGCTGCGTTTTCTCTGCAAGGACAGGGAAGATGGTCAAAATTGATCGGGAAGATGGGGTTAGATAGAGTGTCTTTGTGAACAGCAGTTTTCAGATCTTTCCACAGATTCTCAATTGGATTCAGGTCTGGACTTCGACTAACCTTACTGATCTCCAGCTGCAAGGAAGAATGGACAAAAATTTCAGTCTCTAGATGTGCAAAACTGGTTCTACAAAGTATTAACTTTTCAGTTTTTTTATTTCTAAGAACATTTAAAATATTGTAAAAATTTAATTCAACTTCAAGGTTATAGATAGATATGCCCCACTTGGTGTTTATTATTCACAAATAATTCCAATTTTATATCGTTATGTTTGAAACCTAAAAAGGCAAAAGGTCAAAGGTTCAAGGAGGCCAAATAATTTCACAAAGCCACATAACCACACTATACATTTTTTGGGCAACTTTGCCCACCCCTGTTCTTTGTACACCCCCCCCCCCCATTGCATCAGGTGCAGTTGGGCATTATCATGTGATACATAACAGTAGAAATTAATATAAAGGTGAACTGCATTGGTCCAAGCACAGATCCTTGTGGAACTCCATGTGTACTTTTGTATGGATAGAAGAAAAATTATTAACATTAACAAATTAGGAACAATCTGAGGGATAGGACTTAAACCAGTTTCATGCAGTCCTGTATATGACAATAAGATTCTCTAGTCCCTGTAATAAGACCTGATGGTCGATGGTGTCAAATGCAGCATTAAGGTCTAACAGTACAAAAATGAAAATAAATCCTTTGTCAATTGCATTGAAAATGTCATGTACTTCCAAAATCCTCCTCCTCACCTGCAAAGCCCCTAATGGTCAGGCTCCATCCTAAACTAAGGATCTCATAGTTCCATATCAGCCATCGATAACACTACAATCCCAAAACTGATGTTGTATCAACATCAAAGTGTGACAATGATTCAATGATTTATGTCAACATTAAATCGGGCATTAAATCAAAATTGCAATGTTGTCTTGATTGTACATAAAAGGTTTGGTATGAATGTTGAGTCATGTTTCATGAAACAATCATGAATGCTTTAAGTGCAGGCTATGATGGCTGCTATGAATCTGTTATGAATTTACCCATCAAATTTATTGGTTAGTGTCTTGCAGGTCATGTTGAATAATGCTAAAGCAAAAAAAAAAAACTAGCCATACTTCTATCCAAGACCAAATGATTAGTAGTCCACCTCTGATTTTGGATCCTAAGTGGAGTGTAGAGATATATAGTTATATAAAGGACCTCCTCCTATAATATCAAATGGCTAGGCACTTGAAATCTGGTTTTATTTATTTTAAAATCGGACTGCAATGATAATGGTTAATAAATGAAATACTAAATAGAATTATAACATGACTAGTTGTAGTCTACCAGATTTAGTTATTTACTCTACTACTCTGTTGTGTGTATAGCGCCATCTCCTGGATAAAAATGGAACAGAAAAACTCAGTGTCGTGTTCAAATGTGTGGACTACTGCGCACAATGGAGATCCAATTCTGGTTGCGAAGCATCAGAAACTGCAAATGCACATATGTGTGAATGCTTAACAACAATTGTTCAAATAGTGACAGACAGACATGAGCACGCTGTAGGTGTGTTATGCAGCTTCTTGTTACATGTGATGTAGCATGCGTATGTTATTTCCATGTTCCATGTGTTTTCATTGGTTTACACTGTTTAGCTGTAGTTTAGGTTAGATTATTAACAATAATAACTTTGAACTAATTATGGATTGTCAATAAACCATCAAGCAACATTTTCCTCTTTTTATTGACTGTATGATCTATGACCTAGATCTAAATAATAGGAAACAATCATTTGTGAGACTAACACACAAACATATATATATATATATATATATATATATATATATATATATCTCACTGCAATTAATAAAATATATAAGTCAAAACATTAAAAAGTCAGCCATCAATCAATCAAAAACAGGTGAACATTTACTATACAGCATGTGATAAATATTCAATAAATATCTATAATATATAAAAATATAATATAAATACTTGACAGCTACAGAGATTTCATTACATTTCTTTTCACAAATAAATAGTGATTTTATACCATACAGGTAAACTTATACATGTTTAAAGTTTTTTTCCCTACATATATAAAATATAGATTCATGTACAAACAAAAAGAAATATCAAAAATAAAACTATGCTCCTGTAGCTGCTTAACAGTAATTGCCCCCATATAAGGGGATGTGGGAGAGGATAAAATTTGGAGAAGGAGCAGTAGGATATCCCTAGAGGGACAGAACACTGTGAGATCACAGAGGGCAGCAAACCCAGCATGGTCTGATGGTTTCTGAAGTAGAGGTGCCGACCAATATTTACATCATTGACTGATCTGATCATTATTTTGTGGATCATTTGATTAGCTCGTCAAATGTCGGGAATGATGGGTCATGGTTCAGAGTTCATGGTTCAGGGCTGCAGAGATAAATTCTGCAGGAGTGTGAGCAGGCTAAAACCTGTAGACTCAGACCTGCAGCAGCAATGGGTCACCTCATCCTTCACTTACACCACAATTCAAAATATTAGTTTTTCTGTTCAGTCTCATATACAACTTTTCCTGTTCTAATGTTTTGTTTTTGTTTTTGAAGAAGGATACTCCTCTGTTTGGCTTCCCGAGGTTTCTTCTTCCTCTTTTATTCTTCCTGTTAAAGGGTTTCTTTTAGGGAGTTTTGTACAATGTGAGGGCTCACCAACCCTGGTCCTGGTGGGCTACATGTCTAAGAACAAGGAACGCTGTGTTGCTGCTCTACAAAATGTAAAGCCCATTGGGATGAGTCTGTAATTCGAGATTTTGGGCTGAACAAATAAAATTGACTTGACTTGACACATCCATCCTGCAGCTGCCTGACATTCCTGATGAAGGTTTTTTGAAGACAGGTCTCAGCTTGATTATCAGTTTGATGAGGTGGTGTTGGTGTGTTCCGCCCTGTTGACTCTGAGTTCCCTGAGAGGCTCAGACTGCCACCATAGGTCTGTAGGTGGTGGCTGCTCTTAGGCTGCGGATCAGGTCGTGACAGAAAGAGCGGAGCCTTGACAGTGTTAGGTGGGCCGCCACCTGGACCTCATAGTGACCATGAAGATGAGAGGCAAGATCCAGACTCTTGTTCTGATCCTCATCACCCACATCAATCTGAGCTGCCTCCCTCATCTGAGACACACACACAAACACAAAAGGGAGCGGTTAGTATGGCAAAACTGAAACATGACTCATGTCTCAAGTGGTCTCAGGTGAGTTACCTTGCTGATCTGGGTCTGCAGGTCTCTGAGTTCAGACCGTAGGTCATTTAATCCACTCAGATGATCCGACAAAACTCCCAGCAGCCCCTGGTATAACCGACTGCCTGCAAACATACGACTTACATACATGTCCTGTAGGGAAAGACACATGACATAACATGACAGGAAGCCCTCAGTCCTCCAAGATCTCATCAGACTTGGTGGCTTATGCCCCAGCACAGATGCCGACTCACCAGTGTGAAGCGCTCCGACAACGGTTTGATGATGGGCGTGTCAGGGAGGCCGAGTGTCCTCACCATCAGGACCATTGTCTGCCCAGAGGCATCCAGGCTTAAACCCTGAGAAAGAGAAGGGTGAGCAGACCAGACAAGAGGACCTCAGGTAAATGGCCAATCACACATCTCATTTACCTCAGTGGTGATGGTGGCAGCATGCACGGCAGGGATATCTTTTAGGATTTTCTCCACCAGCATCTTGGCTCGCTCAGCTGCCCCCCTGAATGCCGCCAGCTCTGACGCTGAGCCAACGGGAGCCGATTGCACCAAAACTGCAAACAGCATGCAGTGCACCAGAGCGGCGACTACAGAAGGAAACAGGAAGTGATTGACCACAGCATTCTTAACAAGGAGAGCAATTAGTACCAGTACCAAGGTCAACAACATAACCACCTACAGAACCCACAGTAGCACCTACAAACCCTACAGATCCATCTACAGAACCTATAGATCTACCTACAGATCCACTGATAGCACCTACAAATCCATCTATAGAGATTACAGATTCACCTTTAGAACCTATGGTTCCTCTTACATAGGTGGATAAATGGGTTCTATAGGTGGAGCCATAGAACCTATGGTTCAATCTACAGAACCTTCAGAACCACCTACAGACCCAAGAGGATGCCCAAGACCTTGAAGGAAGCT
Organism: Eupleurogrammus muticus; assembly: GCA_036785175.1. Classification (NCBI taxonomy): domain Eukaryota; kingdom Metazoa; phylum Chordata; class Actinopteri; order Scombriformes; family Trichiuridae; genus Eupleurogrammus; species Eupleurogrammus muticus. The sequence goes on along the minus strand of JAYKQN010000011.1, from coordinate 23,789,797 downwards.
ATAGCTGCAATGATTGATTGATTTTTCACCATATTATTTATAGGTTGAATCTTTGGATTTGAGAAACTATTTACAGCATTTTATAAACTAAACAACTAATCGATTATTTGTTTCAATCAATAAAATTATTCACTTACTCACAGTTCATCAGACCACATGTTAGTTGCAGCTATTCTGGAACAACAACAGTCTGTCCAATTGGACAAACAGGTCCTTTGGCTCCAATCCATTAAACAAATAAAGGCTACTGAAATATTTCTTAACTAGAGAGTTAATATTTATTTATAAAGTAAAACAACATCAAACATCATGTTTCTTATGATTTTTTTTTTACCAAACAAGATTTCTTTTCATTGGAATCACTGGAATCTGAGAGTTTTGACAGTTCATAATAGAAACTTGAACAGATGAATTATTATTAATTAAATAATAATTATTACTACTGTTATTACTAATAACATTAATTATACATTTATTTTATGAGAACGATTTGATGACACCGAACAACAATTAAAATACGTCATGAAATACATGCAAAAATTATATCTTTGCAGCAGAACTTAATACACCTACCACCATTTGGCATTGCATTTAATTTACTAATGAATTATTGGCTGTCGTTTGAGCTTAAATTAACAGCGATAATAGTCATACAAACAGGACTCAGGTGAGTCCAGGTGAATCCAGACCAGGTCCTGCAGGTTCCTCTCTCTTCCTGCAGTAAAGTGAATCTTACCGACGGCAGACTTCATCTTCACGGCGGCTGTTTGCGTCTCTGTCTCCGTTTCTGTTCACGTCGACGTCTCCGTGTTTGTCCAGTTAACTCGTTAAACTCGGCCTCAGCTTCCATTTGCAGCGATTTGGACTTTTTATGTCCTCCTGTGGGATTTTCCATTGACGGCGAACAGCGGCTCCGTCACTAAACTTACCCTGATTATTCACGTAGTGACGAAGACCTGGGATTGCGTCACAGACACCGGAGACGCGCGATCAGACGGGAACCGGCAGGGGTCAAACTGCCGTTAACATCAGTACACAACCTTTAATAAACAAACAGAATACACTTTAATAAATATTAATTAACTTCTCTTAACATTAGTAAACTTAAATAAACTTTCATAAATAAACTTTACTGAACAAATAACGTTGAATGAATTTCAACAAACATTAATAAAGTAGAATAAACATCAACAAACATGAGTAAACTTCAATAAAAATATACAATTATCAAGCTGAAAACATATTAACATTAATAAAGTAGAATAAACATTAGTAAACTTCAATAAACAAATACAATTATCAAGCTGGAAAAATATTAACATTAATAAAGTAGAATAAACATTAGTAAACTTCAATAAACAAATACAATTATCAAGCTGAAAAAATATAAACATTAATAAAGTAGAATAAACATTAGTCAACTTCAATAAAGAAATAAACACCAATGAAATTAAAAAAAACGCCAATAAACATGAATACAGTTGAACACATATAAACAAACTTTAATACATTAAATTATAAAACAAATCATTAAATATTAATAAATATCAATAAAATTTACATTTACCCTACCTCATTATTAGTTTATTCATTAACATTCTATACACATTTTTATACAAAATAATTAAGTATTGCTGAAAATGTTTATTATATTATATAAAAGATCTGTGAAAATATTTTGGTAATTTACTAATATTGTATTTTACTTATTTTTTATATCTTAATAGATTGTTATGTGTGGATGTTTTTGCTAAATGTTTGATATTTAAGTGTAAATGTGCATCAGTAGGGCGACACGGTGGAGCAGTGGGTAGCACTGTTGCCTCACAGCAAGAAGGTCGCAGGTTCAAGACCGCTTTGGGGCCTGGGTCTGGGACCTTTCTGTGTGGAGTTTGCATGTTCTCCCCGTGTCTGCGTGGGTTTTCACCGGGTACTCCGGCTTCCTCCCACAATACAAAACATGCTCAGGTTAATTGGCAAATCTAAATTGCCCATAGGTGTGAGTGTGTGTGTGAATGGTGTGTGAATGGTGTGTGTGCCCCACGATTGGCTGGCGACCATCTGGGGTGTATCCCCCTGCCTCTCGCCATAAATGCGCTGGGATAGGCTCCAGCAGACCCCTGCGACCCCGAAAGGGAATAAGCGGGATAGAAAATGGATGGATGGATGGATGTGCATCAGTAAGAACCTGTTGGATGTTCTGAATAATACAGATAGACATAAATTCCCCTTAACATAAGCAGATTGTCCAAATTCTTTTCTAAAGTCTAAAGGACTGTTCACAAAATCCTACAAAGGTATTGATGAAAAACTCAGATTAATTGACATGCTGGTTCTATGTGAATCAGCAGTAGCTGGATCAGACTCTGATGCCATGACTCTAGAGTCGTGCTGTCATCAGACTTCTCCAGATCTCCTCCGTCCTGTTCCTGTGTATTTACAGCTTCTCGTGTGGCTCTGTCAGTTCATCTATTCAGATCATTCATTCAGGGATCCTACATGTATGCTTGCAAAGAGCTGGATTCCTGATTATTCCTAACAGCTTTTCAGTATATTGCTGTAGTTCTCAAACTGTATACAAAATGTACATTTTTAGATATCTGATGAATGATTTTAAATCTGTATTTTAAAAAGTTAGTAACTTTCTCATCTTGTCAACTGTTATTTGTCACTGGCCCATGTGCATTTAATTTGCAATAAATCAAATGACCAGAAGCAGTAGATTGATTCAATAATTCAAGTAAAACCTTTAGGAGATCATCTTTTATTTTAATGCTTGTTTTCCATCCTTATTTTTAATGCATTTTGCAGTTTATCTGTGAAAATATCTTTGGATAGGACAGAAACTCTCTAATGTGGAAATCCTTCTTTTGTAATAAAACGAGTCATGGGAAGTCAGGTAATAGATTTGCTGACTCAGAAGTTTTTCAGAGGTTATGAAATGTTTTGTCGTCACAGCTGGAAACATCAAAGACTGCTGGGAACTTCTTGTTTGTGCAGCAACATGATGGAGGAATCTGTGCCATCTAACTAGTATTTTATTCTTTATGTGGAGATCATAGAATTGAACCTGCAGCTAGTTTCCTATTAGGGCTGAAATTGTTGTTAATTAATAGATTTGTTGCCAATTATTTACATTAGTCATGTACGATTTTGACAATTGATTAATGGATTTGAGTCATTTCTAGGGGGAAAATGTCCAAATTCTCTGGTTCCAGCTTCTCTTCTCTGATTATTTTCTGGGTTTTTTTTAGTCTTCTATAATAGTAAACTGATGATTTTTGGGTTGTGAACTGTTGTTCTAGACAAAATAAAGACACTTTAGATTGAATCTTCAGCTTTGGGAAACACTAATCACAGCTGGAGCAGTTGGAATATTTTTAATATTTCATCCTTTGTGCCAGACTGACCTTGAATAAATAAATACATTGATAGTTATTTATTAGTCAAGTCAACTGAATTTTATTTTTATAGCCCAAAATCACAAATCACAGATTAGCCCCAATGGGCTTTACAGTTTGTGAAAAAGCAACACAATATCGCCTGTCCTTAGACCCTCACATCGTACAAGGTAAAATCCCTTTAATATAAAATATAAAACAGAAGAACCCTCAGGAAGGGAAATAGAGGAGGATCATTATTCCAGAAAGGACAGGCAATGCAATAGATGATGTGTGCAGATGGAATACATTAGAACAGGAAAAGTTTAAAATGACATCAACTAGAACATAATAAATATATTTATTATGTTATGTGTGTTATGTTTGTTATGTTTGTTCAACATTTAATATACATATTAAATGTTGGCATATGTGGATGATGAGGTGACAGGATCCACCTCAGCTTCCAGGTGAACCAGTACAGCAACAGACCTTCTAACACCTGAAGATCTTCCAGTGGCTGCACTGCAGCATGTTTTGAGAATGAGAAAACACAGGGCAGGACTCTGGGAACACAACAGATTAAAAAAGTACAGTGGGTCATTAGTATTGCAGATGGAAGATAGAAAAAAGAAGTTCAGAGTATCTCATAAGGTCCTGGCAGTCTAAAGCTAGCTATACAATTCGTAAAGGAAGATTTAACCAGTTTTTAATGTAGGAAGGGTCGCCCCCCAGACTGAAACGGGAAAATTATGTCACAGGAGAGGAGCCTGGTAGTTGAAGGCTCTCCTTCCCAACTTAATTACCTATTATATATGATATTAGACTAGGTATATTAGATTTAATGTAAAAAAAAAAAAACTAAACAGAAATCCAAATTATTTCATTCAAAACTCGTTCATTGTTTTAAGTACTTGTCTAGAAATTATATTGAAAATTTCCTGCTATTTTTGGTTGTAAAAGGAAATGCTTTTATTATATAAGTCTCCAAGAAATCATTAGGCACGTATATGTTCAAGATGTTTTCCCCTTTTCCTGGTTGCATCATATTCAAGTAAAATTGATGTTATTGCACAAATCATGAACGGTAAAAAAGAGCAGTGAATTTCCACTTTGTCTAAATAGCCAGAATAATATTCCTCGAGACACCAGCCGAAGTGGGGTTGCAACCATTTTTAACTCCAGTTATTCATCAGCCCTGAGCTAAGGTGTAACTAAATGTCTTTTGATGCCTTGTTCTTAGTTTTGTTTACACAACTTGAAAAACATTCCAACCAGTTGTATATGTTACAGTTTACCACACATGCAATCCAGAACTTTTAATTTCTTTTTGTTGTCAAACTGGAGGAAGATCTCTGCACATGAAGAAGTGAGTCTCAGAAATTACAGAAAGGCCACTTCATAGGCTTAATGACAATATTTAGAGACAGAATTTATCACCTTGTTCTATTAACAGGCACCAATCTTCCCCTTAAACACAGGGATTGTAGAGACAGATGAAAGAACTAACATTTATCTAGATTCATTTTCTTCAATCAACCTTTCTGAACTAACTTCAACGATCTCTTCATCCAAAACATCAACCTGTGTTTGGACTCCATACTGTCGGATTGCTTAAAGAATTTTTTCCTTTGATCAGCACTTCCTTGCTGGAAATGTTCAACATGTCTTTATGTCTGGCTATGTACTGCAGTCCTTCAGAGTAACTTTAATAAGCTGCAATTAAGCTGTGTGAACACAAGAATGATTTATATGAGGATTTCCAGTCAGGATTCAGAATTCATTGCGGCACAGAGATGGCACCCATGAAGGTTTCAAATATCATTCTGAATGCATCAGATAAAGGATTTATTTCCATTCTTGTTCCGTTAAACCCTAGCGCTGCATTTGACACCAAAGACCATCAGATCCTATTACAGAGATTAGAGCATCTTAATGGCATAAAAGGGACTGCATTAAACTGGTTTAATTCCTATCTCTCAGATTATTCCCACTGTTATGTGGATTGTACACAACTGTACCTGTCATTTAAGCCAAATGAAGAGAACCAGCTAGGAAAACTTCCAGCATGTCTAAAGGACATAAAATCCTGGATTACCTGCATTTTTCTATTACATAATTCAGACAAAACTGAAGTTTTTGTACTCGGGCCTTAACTCCTGAGAAATTCAATATCCGGTGATTTCGCGATTTTGGATGACATCCCCCTGGCCTGTAGCTCCACTGTAAGAAATCTTGTAGTCATCATTGATCAACATATTTCATTCTCTGCCCAAATTGACATCCATCATGGACAACCCCCATCACCCTCTGCATGGGGTAGTGGGTGCGCTTAGCAGCTCCTTCAGCCAGAGACTCAAACACCCTCGCTGCAAGAAGGAGCGCTTTCGCAGATCATTCATCCCGACAGCAATAAGACTTTATAACAACACATACAAATAACCCTCACTGTAGTCACTCTGTCACTTTTTCACTGGTCACTTTTTTTATCTTCACACACACCCCGCACCTTAAGTGTGCATTAGCTATGTATGTGTACATGTGGGTATGTATGTATGTATGTATGTATGTCCATATATATATATGCAAATATGTGTGTATGTGTATGTATGTACAGGTACTACTCGGAAAATTAGAATATCGTGTAAAAGTTGTTTTATTCGGGCAATTTAACATAAAAGGTGAAACCAATACATTTTATAGACTCATTACAAGCAAAGTGAGATATTTCAAGCTTTTATTTGTTTTGATTTTGCTCATTAGGACTTGCAGCTTCAGAAAACCTCAAATTCAAAAACTCAGAAAATTAGAATACTGTTAAAAGCTTCAGTATTGAAGGCTCAAAGTGTCACACACTAATCAGGTAAGTAATCCAAAACACCTGCAAAAGGGTCCCGAGCCTTTAAAAAGCCTGTGTCTTTGGTTTAGAAGAATTCACAATCATGGGGAAGACTGCAGATCTGACAGTTGTGCAGAAAACCATCATTGACTCTCTGCACAAGGTGGGTAAGACACAAAAAGTGATCGCAAAAGAAGCTGGATGTTCTCAGAGTGCTGTGTCAAAGCACATTAATGGACAGTTAAGTGGAAGGCAGAAGTGTGGAAGAAAACGGTGTACAAGCCGGAGGGATGACCGCAGCCTGGAGAAGATGGTCAGGAAAGGGCCATTCAAAAGTGTGGGGGAACTTCATAAGGAGTGGACTCAAGCTGGAGTTGCTGCTTCAAGAGAAACGACACGCAGGAGGATGCTGGACATGGGCTTCAAATGTCGTATTCCTGTTGTCAAGCCGCTCCTCACGAGCAAGCAACGCCAGAGGCGCCTTAGCTGGGCTAGAGAAAAGAAAGACTGGACTGTTGCCCAGTGGTCCAAAGTCCTCTTTTCTGATGAGAGCAAGTTTTGCATCTCATTTGGCAACAAAGGTCCCAGAGTCTGGAGGAAGACCGGAGAGGCGCAAAATGGAAGATGCATGAAGTCCAGTGTTAAGTTTCCCCAGGCTGTGATGACTTGGGGATCCATGTCAGCTGCTGGTGTTGGTCCTCTGTGCTTTATCAAGTCCAGCATAAACGCAGCTGTCTACCAGGACATTTTAGAGCCCTTCATGCTTGCTTCAGCGGACCAGCTTTATGGGGATGCAGATTTCATCTTCCAGCAGGACTTGGCACCTGCCCACACTGCCAAAAGTACAAAATCCTGGTTCAACAACCATGGGATTACTGTGCTTGATTGGCCCGCAAACTCACCTGACCTGAACCCCATAGAAAATCTGTGGGGCATTGCCAAGAGAAAGCTGAACGGGAAGAGACCAAACAATAAAGAAGAGCTCAAGGCCGCGATTGAAGCATGTTGGTCTTCCATAACACCGGAGATGTGCCACAACCTGGTAGCATCCATGCCGCGCAGGATTAAGGCAGTCATTCGTTCAAAAGGGGCCCCAACCAAGTACTAAGTACAGATGCAACATTTTATTTTCAGAGGCCTGACATTTTTGTATTTAAAATCCCTTTTTTAAATTGATTTCAAGCAATATTCTAATTTTCTGAGTTTTTGAATTTCAGGTTTCTGAAGCTGTAAGTTCTAATGAGCAAAATCAAAACAAATAAAAGCTTGAAATATCTGACTTTGCATTTAATAATACTATAAAATGTATTAGTTTCACCTTTTATGTTAAATTGCCCGAATAAAACAACTTTTACACGATATTCTAATTTTCCGAGTAGTACCTGTAGGTATGTACGTCCATGTATGTATGTATATATGCCTTGCTTATGCATACTTTTTTTTTTTACTATTTATTAGCATTTTCTCTCCATTCTATGTCTTTTTTTATATTTTTTTTTATTTTTTTATAGTTTTTTTTTTTTTTTTAATCTTCTTCAACTTTATTTTTCTTTTTCTTTATCTGTAACGCTGCAGTAACACACAAATTTCCCCGTTGTGGGATCAATAAAGTTATATCTTATCTTATCTTATTAAACATATTTCTAGAACTGCCTTCTTGCACCTACACAACAAAGCAAAGGTCAGACACTTCCTGTATTCAAAGAATAGAATTCAAAACCCTTCTCCTTACCTACAAAGTTCTTTATGGTCAGGGGAACTCTTGGGGAACTCCCCAATTATTGGGGGCTAGAGGAATTTCTTAAATTAAACTGATAGCGGAGCCTTCAACAACCAGGCTCCTCTCCTGTGGAATTGTGCTATGCTGCTATAGGTTTAGACTGCAGGGACCTTTTCTTGCTCTGAGATTTTTTGGCCTCCAGAAGTTAGAAGACTTGCGTCCGTGGATGTTGTTGAAGCACTTTCTACAGTGGAATCGGGAAAGATCCCTGTTGACCAGCAGCAACATTGACACAGTGATTTCAGTTATTTTGGTGAGAGTAACTTAAAAGTAATGCAATAGTAGTGTGATGCCTTACATTGTAAATACAGTAATACTGTAATGTAACAAATAACTAAAAATTAATAAACAAGTTATAAATAACTTCAGTTGTGTAGTAATTCGCTAAAAACTGATGTCTGACATGTTGTGTCACTGTTGTACAGACTGTAAAAATTGTGCTATACAGACAAAACTGACTTAATTGTTCAGTTGATTTTTACAATGCGGTTATTTGTACTCTAATAATGAATCTAATTAAAATGATGAACTCATAGCCGTCATATTAATCTGTTTTTATTCCCACTAGATTTTAAAAAACTGATGCCAAACTTGATAAATGCTAGTTTCGAGGCTTATGTTTATATTGTATGTTTTATGATGTGATACGATTCTGTGCAAAATGCATTAATTAATAAAGGTTGTAGATTATTTTTGTCTTTTGGAAAAGACTTAAGACAAAAAGTAAATCAAATTATATCACATCTTGACATGATCAACTTGAATGTTTTACCCATTTAAAATACTGTTAGAACACCACCACAAACATGTAAACAAACTCAAGACTTTATTAGTTTTGTCAGAGGTTGCAGTAGGAAAACACACCAGAGAGGAATAAGAAGAGAAAGCGGGATTGTGGGTAATAACTGAACCACTAACATTAGCAGAAACAAAGAACACAACTTCCTATCAGCAGAGGATCATGGGAAGCTGTCGTCATCATCTTCAGCCATTTCTTTGGCAAATTCCAGATCCTGTTGCTCACGTTCTCGACGCTCCTAAAATAACAGATAATAATAATGATAGTAAATATTAGACATAATTGATTATTTACAGCTGTAGACAGATGATTGAAAGGATTTTAGCACTTTTCTTAAAAAAAAATCATGCTTTTATTGGGAAAGTGTTGGTAGCCTCACTCTTTTCAGGCATAAAATGATTCAAATTACCATATTTTCATGAAAATAAGGCGCAAATTAAAGTCTTAGATTTTCTTCAAAATGTGCGGTGCACCCTATGTATGTATGTATGTATGTATGTATGTATGTAGGGGCAAGTGTTGGTGTTGATTGTATATAAAAATAAGACTCGATCAGTGGATGAAGTCTTTCCTCCAAATGTTCAATTTTCGAGGAGGTCCATCTGTGATTTTTCCATCCGGACCAGGACTACGGTAGCACAGCAATTTCCAGCAGATTAAAAGCATCATTACACGGAGCCGTGCTGCAGAAAGTGACTGATGGTGAAGAAAGTGAACCTGTCTGTTTGATGGAAATTTAGTTGCTGTTGAATCAGAAACAGAGAATGAGGACTTTGATGGTTTGATTGATGACATTACCCCGCTCTATATTTAAATATGCACACTTGTGTGCTTGTTTTATCCATGTGTTTTACCATGCGTGTGATGATTAAAATGTTAGTACTTTGTAATCAATACTTAAATAAAGCACAATCAAACTCAGCTTTGCTCCCGCTCTACTTTTGTATATATCTATCCGTGTATATAAAACCCATGCCCTATAGTTAGGTGCGCCTTATGTATGTGTGTTAAATACAGTAATGACACACAGAATTGAGACTGTGCCTTTTAGTACAGTGCACCTTATGGTCGTGAAAATATGGCATATCAATATTGATTTAAAAGATGTTATGTGAAAGCTTTCTATTTTGAGGAAACTTACCTTAAACCCGTTTGTTAGACATACAGTGAGTGTGTGGCATGAGGTATTGAATTTCTTGAAAGAAAATACTGCTTTGTCCTAGTTCACTCCAATTTGGGGAAATAAACATTTCACACCAGGTACCAATGATCTTGGCTTTAAGGTATGGGCTAGTATCAACAAAATATAAGATCTTTATGATGGAGATGTCCTTTTAAGTTTTACTGATCTCAAACCAAAATTTAATATTGATGCTAAACACTTATTCAAATGCTTACAGATTAGACATTTCATAACAAAAACTCAAAACTCCTTGAGCCTGCCCTTCTTGAACTCTATTGAAAGGATAGCTGTGAATTATTGCGGTAAACCTGGACTTATCTCACGTTTCTACCAAATAATCACTACAAACCCAAAAGAATCCTCAGAGGATAAAAGACGTGCCTGGTGTCTAGATCTTAAGGAAGAAATTACTGTTGGAGAATGGAAGTATGCCTGTTTACAGAGGCAAGTCCAAACAATAATTACTTGGTTTAAACTTACTTCAGTACAAATGGCTTATGAGAATATATATCACTCCTGTAGTACAACATCGTATTGATCCTAACACCTGATCTATGTTTTAAATCTGGTACACAGAAAGGTTCACTATTTCATTGTTTTTGGGAATGCTCCATTATCCAGGAATTTTGGAAGGAGATAATTACAACTTTGTCTAAGATTATTGATTTATCTCTTCCAGTATGCCCTAAGCTTTGTATACTTGGACTTTTCCCAAAAAAATGTGCACTCAGTAAATGTCAGAAATCATTGGTCATATATTGTCCACTTGAGGCAAAACATAAAATTGCTTTGTCATGGAAATCTATGTATAGGCCATGTAAACAAGAGTGGGCAGAAGGACTATTGCATTGTATTGCCATGGAGAAATTGACATACTTGATCAAGGGGAAATATAACAGATTTGTTATGATCGGGGATGCGTTTATGGAATTTGTGAAAGAAGGAGGTCTATCTGACACTGTGTAACTTATTGTCCTTTGTTTGCTCATGTCACTCTTTTATTTTTCTAACCAATGTTAATGTCAGATTCTATATTTATCTACTGTTGTCTCTGATGATTGTGTTTATTAATGTGCCCATTTTTTCCTGTTTTGTTTTGATGTTTATGTGCCTGTTTGCTAACTAAGGTAAAAATTAATAAAGATATTTGTCAAAAAAAAAAAAAGATGTTATGTGTAACGTAGCATCTCTATTGATTTATAATGGTCCTGTTTATCTTGACATGTAATGTAGTTTCCCTATTGACTTCTAATTGACGTTATTTGATATAAAAGGACCTTCACCTTTGTGAATATTGCTCCTTCACTCTAATTAGTCATTAGTAACACTGGAGTTGCTGGTCTATACTGATGCAGACTAACATTTTTCCCTTTTTTCAGTGTTTATGCTAAGCTAAGCTACCAGCTGCTGGTTGAGGAATGTGAAATCTGACATGTGTATGTGTTGTTTTACTCCCTGTCAGCTTCCTGCACACTCGGCTGTGAACAGCAACTCTGCGGCACGATGCAGACGACCAGGCTGTTCTCCTCAACCTGTTGCTGAGGAACTACCCGTTTTTTAATTTGTACGACCAGGCCGAGAAATTGGAAATTGTTGTCCAAGTCTGTGTTTCCCGAGCTTGCTAACAACAACGATTGTGCCCTCTACTTCTACTACACAGGTGTGTGTGTGTGTGTGTGTGTGTGTGTGTGTTACCTCTGCTGACTCCAAATCTTTGTTGTAAGCTTTTGGTGGAAACCTCATGGCCTTCAGGGAGACAGAGAGAGAGACAGGTGAGGATCAGTATGACTTTAGTCAGGTGTGTGTTCAGGTGTCATGTGTGTAGTTGTCGCCAGCGTAGACTACTTTTGACTCCTTGGCTGGTGAATGAAGTCGGCTAACTGGTCACTCTGGTTGAGTTTTGAGCTTTTGATTATTTTTTAAGCTGTATGGTTTGCATGCACTTGTCTCTCAATTGAATCTCAACACAGCAGTGCATGCAGAGCATCATGTTTCCTTGGAAACACAAATGTACTGCCATTTCGACTGCTGTTTTTTGTGTAATACCTTCTTTGTGATTATGTTTGCTTTAGTTGCTGTCCTTTGTAAACTTTGTCAACTTTTTTAAAGCCTTGGGCCACAGATGGAGTGGGTGTGCTGCGACCAGCTTTCCTTCTAGTTACTGCAGTGGTCTCTCTCATTCTCAGCATATGCTTTTAAAGTCACTACACCGCCTTTTGGGTTACTAAATAGTTGGTGCATCCTTAGTGTTCAGGGGTGTGTCTTGAGGTGCGTTTAGGTCTGTATTGTTTGGATGAGAAAAAGGGTCAGAAGGGTTCTTTTATATGGGAAAACTTTGGGTTCCAAGAATCAGACTAAGAGCAGAAGCATATAACATGCAAGATTTGCTGTAATGTAATATCCATGCCTACTGGCAATACAACAAATCTGTTTAACAACTCAAACAAAAGCAAAAAGACACTTGCTGAATAACTGCATTGTGCAAATAAACAAATATTATGTAATCTTGATATTTTTGAATATCGACTAAAATATCAATAATAATTGAGGAGCCCTAATTTAGTTGTGTGTTGAGGTGTGTGGGTTGAGGTGCATTTAAGTATGTGGTTGCTGAGGTGTTTTTGTGCTGGGGTTACCTTCACAGACATGTTGTGGATATCCAGGCAGAAGGAGATCCTCTGGTGAAATGCTAGCTGAGGCTCTCTTGTCCCATAGATGTCCATGGTCTCTTTTGATTGCACAAAGCCTTTCTCGTGGTTGATGCTGGCCTCGATAACACCATCACGGATTGCCTGCAGGACACGCACTCTTTAACACACTGCAACATCTACCTGCATATAGGTGAAGCTAGGGGTTACAGGGTTACCTTGGCAACAATGAACTCTGCGTCTTCGGGACTGTCAAGCTGAAGCTTCTGAGCAATATCAGCCAGAGAAATACGAGAGTATGACAGGCTGATCATGCGCACACCTGAAACCACACACATGGTGAGACTCTGCATGCGCACACACACACAGTCAGAGGTATGCTGCTATGTGATTGTCTCACCCGTCTTGATGACATTGTGTCTCAGGCGGATGATGAGTGTGTACGTCCCGTCAGTCTGAAACTTCTCCCCAAATTGCTCCAATACCTGGTTAAACTTTGCCAGGTTACCCGTTCTCACCGCTACACACACACACACACACACACACACACACACACAAACACACACACACAATAGTATAGAAGAGCAACTTAGTGTAGTGTGTGTGAGTATCTGTGTGTGGGTGACTGACCCTGTGTCAGCAAGAAATAAGGCATCAGGGATCTTTTGAGTGATGGTTGCCTGAACTGAAGTCTGTCAGGAATCTCTCCCAACAACAACTCTACCACAATCAGCAGCTTGTGCACCTGCAGACAGACATAGACATGACATCAGTGTGAAGTAGTGTGCAGCTCTGTGTCATAGTGTATAGTTGTGTGGTGCATTATATAGTAATGTGGTATTGTAATAGTGTGTAGTGTGTTATTGTGTAGTTGAGTGGAGTATATTAGTGTGTAATGTAACAGTGTATAGTTGTGTGTCCAGACCGTCTGTTTAAAGCCCACAGCTGTGTGTTGAGGAGCTTTCCTCAAAGCATTGGTCAGAGTCCTGCGAGCCTCTGAATACTCCAACTGGATCGCTTTAATACGACCTGTAAAACACACACACGTTAGCATGTTGAACCACACACACACACACACACACACACACACACACACACACACACACACACACACACACACACACACACACACACACACACACACACACACACACACACACACACACACACACACACACACACACACACACACACACACACACACACACACACACACACACACACACACACACACACACACACACACCTGTGTAGTAGAGGTAGCGGGCCCACTCATTGTTGTTAGCAAGCTCTGGAAACACAGACTTGGACACCAATTTCTCGGCCTGGTCGTACAAATTAAAAAACAGGTAGTTCCTCAGCAGCAGGTTCAGGAGAACAGCCTGGCCGTCTGCATCGTGCCGCAGAGTTGCTGTTCGCAGCCGAGTGTGCAGGAAGCTGCAGGGAGTAAAACAACACATACACATGTCAGATTTCACATTCCTCAACCAGCAGCTGGTAGCTTGGCTTAGCATAAACACTGAAAACAGTGAAAATGTTAGTCTGCATCAGTATAGACCAGCAACTCTGCAGTTACTAATGGCACTAACTGAGATCTGTTTATTTCTATGTGTGTGTGTGTGTGTGTGTGTACACCTGCGCATAGAGTCAAACTGCTGCAGGAACTCATAGACTCTGGCGTGGTAGTAGTAGCACTTGGCAGCCACCAGGTCCAGTGCTCTACGGTTCTTTGAGCCAATCTTCTGCAGCAGGTCATCAGACACTTTCTGAGCCTGAAACATAAGTCAATTATCAATAACTAAATCATACACAACAGCTATAATGGCCCCTTAAGGATCTTAACATGTTGTGAACTGACTTTTCTGTCACCTTGTAAAGCACTAATTATCAACAACCAAATAAATTCTCTGCTACAGTTTCTGACCAGACGTGCAAGTGTGTGCCGGCACTGAGTGTGGTAATAAACAGTGCCCGCTGTCTACTTAATCAGACTTGCTGGTCGCACTGTGCAAAGATACCCTGGGTCTGCACTGACACCCATTTTGCTCATAACTTGGCCGGTTCTGATAGCATCTGGAGGTTCTGGAGCATCAGTGTCCAGCTTCAGTCTGACTAAGGTTTACATGTTTGAGAAAATCCAATTCCAATTTCATTATCTAGGTGGGTTAATTTAAATATGGGGAATGAGTACAACCTCAATCAGACTAAGGTGTATACATGCATTTAAAAATTCAACCATAGTCAGACTGATACAATAATTTGATTTTCTGAAGTGTTATGTAAACATACCATTTTGATATCACAGTTGTCAATCAAGTCTAACTCTGTGATTCACAACCCAAAGATCATTGGTTTACTGTTATAGAAGACTTAAGAAACCACAAAAATAATTAGATTTGAGAAGCCGGGCATTTTCTTCTAAATGGACGGGAACATTCCACTGCTTTTAGCTGTGCATTATGTAACGATGCAATATGTACTACATTTCTCTTTTGAAATACTACTAAACTGCATTATATAATGAAATGCTTGAATGTAATATGTAATAAACTTGGCAGCATTTTGTAATATTTGTCACATTTTGCATCAATTATTACACATGTAGGTGATGCACTTTTTATGAACAAAATATAATATGGTGCTTTATGTAATAAAGATAATTAATTAGGAAAAATCTCATATCATTAGAACAACATTGACTTTAAGTATGCCAGCATTATTATTAATTAATACTTAATTTGAACTACATTTAACTACAGTAGAAGGATGTTTCATTAGTCAAACCTAAATCAAATATAACAATTAGCTATTTATTAGGCTAGAATAGAGAAGGTGCAGAGACAAAAATGCCACGAAATACTTACCGACATAATCTGTGTATCATTTATACTTTTCATTAGCAACTAGCAACCAAAAATCCAAAAGATAAATGTAGACTAGTCATTTTGTTATTGGTTGATTAACACAAAAAAGACTGTTTTTCATTCTTAAATTTTAGGCTCCAACTGAAAATGCAAAATGTTTATTATAATTGTATTTTAATCATCTGTCAGCTCCTCTCTCCCTCAGCCAGTGTACCTTAGGCTCTAGCTACTCTTGCAGCTGCATAAGTAGCAATTTTTTTCCACTTCAGGAGATGCTGATTGGCTGAAAGCAATAACAAAGGTGTGGGCATAGCCAATTGAAGTCAATATGTTAATTTGTTGTTGATTTCCCACTGAAACAAGGAACAGTTGCAATGAGAAAACAACCTGAATACAAACACAAGTTCAAAAACCTCCTATACTCATTTTTGAAATATGTGCCAGACCTGGTTGCTGGTTTTCTCGTGGTGGGTCAGAAATGTTTCCCTCCCACTCAAAGTATTTCGCTAGCTGCACAGTAGGCTAATTGATTAAAACCAAAATACACTGGGTCTGTGTTCATTCTGGTTTTGCTGTGATTTTATCAAGTGTGAGTGAGTCAGAGATGTTTCACTCACATCTTATGATTTGTGGAGATGTGCTTAAAGCAGGGACACCATGCTGTTATTGATTAGCCAACCATCCAGATTTCCAGGTCATGAAAACCCCATTTTTTCCATTACATATTTTTGACCCAAGCCTAAAATTGAAATGTGAAAAAAAATTGTTTTTTGTGTTCGAATATCAAGAAAATACAAGAACAAACAAGAAAATACCCCAATCTTTTCATTTTAAGATGTATACCCAATAAAAAACAAGAAGAATGAATATTACACAGATTATGTCAGTAATTGGAGGAATTTTTGTCTATGAGCTTTCTTTGTCATTGTTATATTTGAATGATGTTTCACCAAGAAAATGTCCAACTGGCCTGCATTTATTTATTTATAGCACGTTTCTTGTCTTTTCGACCACTCAAAGCGTTTTATACTACAAGTATCCATTCACCCATTGGGACACTCTGATGGCGGTGGTGATACACAAAGCTGACTGACGGCACATGCCATCAGAGGCAAATCGGGGTTAAGTATCTTGCCCAAGAATACAACGAAATGCAACTCGGAGGAGCCAGGAATAGAACCACCAATTTTATGACGGGTGGACTGATCTACTTCTGAGCTACAGCTGCCTCGCCCCCATACTGTAGTTTTTTAAATGAATTCTTATTTACTATTCGTGCTGGTATCCTAAAACATTGTTGTTATTGCATGATTTTTTTTCATAATTAAGACCATTTAGGTGGTTTATTAGATAATGCACCAAAATTCTTATATTTTGCTCGACTGCATTTTCTACCATAACTGATTTAATGAGCCATTCGCAGTTTCACTGTACCGGCTGTGTGTACTTAGACTTGCATGGCTTTATCTTTGAGACAAGCATATGCTACTGGCAGGATCAACCAGGTAGCCCTCGACTAACTGACTAATGATATGTGACAAATTAATACAAAATGCAGCAAAAGTTTTACATACTGAGATGATAAATAATTAAATGTTTACATATTGCATCATTACCTTATTGAGTATTACTCAGGATACAAATTTAATTTTACCAAATACAGATTTTGGCTAGGCTATATCCCTACACCAGAGCTGGATAGAAATACATGATTAAGTTGTGTTCAGAAACAATTCGGTATGTGGGAATGAACATCACAAAGGGAATAGGGAAATTCTACACTAATCACATTAAGATTAATCAGGAACCCAGACAGGATATAGAAAGCTGGTAAATACTCTATTTAATTTAAGGAAACATTTAGATAAATGTATTATTGGGGCTACTGTATGTTACAAACTCTATAGATATGAGAATGGGGGAGAACAGTTTGAAGGGAAATGGGGGGGGGGGGGTGAAGGTACCACTAGTAACTATTGTAATGACAAGAAGAAGAAGCTTCTCTGACAGAAATGGGAATGGTAAAGGTAATGGGGAATAATGGCAACTAAACAGGACAAAACTGTTGAATCGTGACTGAATGTAAGCTGCAAATAAACATGAAACTGTAACTTAGAAATATCAAACCCAAATGTTCACTTAAAAACAGCGTAAAATAAAATGACCGATAATCAAATTTCTACTGATTGTTTAATTAATTATCTCATCAATGAACAAATGGAATTCTCTTTTCTAGGCTCTTTGATAATTTATCCCAACCTAATATCAGACAGACAGGTAGACAGAAAGATAGACTCTGATTAATTGACAGGTAATCTGACCTCAGTGTATCTCTTGTTGGTAGTCAGGTGAATCACGAGCAGCAGCTGCAAATAAGCCTCCACCTCCGGCAAAAGAGGAGCTGATGCAGCTTTTCCTGTCCGAGGACGAAACTGCACATCTCCATCTGCCAGCTCCATTGGCTGAGACAGACAGACAGCAGTGATCAATATCGGTCATCTGATTAGGTGATTAACACTGCTAGATTCATACTATTTTACTACAGACTAATTTAGAGCTATGATTCACTATGATTGATTCATATACTTATCAATCAAGTGTAACCATTGCGACCAACATTCAGTTATAATCAATCTGCAACAATCTTCAACTCACACTTAAATAACAACATTACATCAAAAGCTTTACTGTTCAAAATGATGGCGACTGAGAAATCAATCAGTCCAGAGAAGCTGTTTGTAGCATGTGGACTTTATGCAATAACCAATAATAGGTGACTGATGGGTGATTGATGAATGCGTGGCCCACCTCCTCCAGGAAGCCCAGCAAGAAGTCTCTGGTGCTGGTGTTGTTGGTGAAGAAGCCGTTCAAAGCTTTGTGCAGCACATTTGTATTGAGGCGGCGGCTGGTGGATGGCAGCGCCCTCAATGCTCGCAGCACAAAGCGCGGCTCCTTCCCTGACACAGCCTTCTCAATGTGCTTCACATGTTCCCTGATGTCTGCAAGGAATACAATAATTCATTATTATAGAGGGCAGGAGTACAAAATGTTATTCCATTTTTTCAACCTTTGTTACACATGCACAAACAATGTAACAAACACACAGCAATACAAAAGACAGCAAGGGACATAATAAACACACTGTAGTACAAATACAACACAAATAATATAATACACACTATATAACACACACACACACACACACACTACACACCCAACAATTTGCCAATCAAATACAATATAACATACACACTATTTTATGTCACACACAATATAACAAACACACACAACAAATCAATATAACCATGTGCACAACAATAAACACACACACACACACACACAATATTTTTGACAGTTATAACAGTTTAATAAACACACAACTATATAACAGAGATTATGGGAATAACACATCTACATAAACACACACACACACACACACAATATAACAAACACACAAAACAATAGATCTAAGACACACTGAATAATATGACAAACACACAAAATATAACAAAAACACAAGTGTGTAAGTATATTATATTGTGTATAAGACACAAGTGTGTAAGTATATTATATTGTGTATAAGACACAATATAATAAACACAACACAGCAGGTCAGGTGTGATTTGCTGCGTCATGTTTATAGTCAGCATCACCTGAGCTAAAATCTGAGATCCATCCACCAAATGTGAGTCACCAGCTCTGTGTATTTCGCACCTACGTTTTCTAACATGTACCAGTCATAAAGAACCCGAGATTATCTAGTCAAAGTCAAGGTCGTTATCCGAACCTATAGGGTGTTAGTTTACTTCAATGTTGTATATTTCTTAATAAAAACATGTTTTTATCTTCTGCTCCGTGTGCAGTTCCGTTTTTGACCAGCAGTGCCCCTGAGCTGGAGGGCCTGTGGAGCCAACAGAAGGATGCACAGGATTTACACAGAAAACACACTCTGAACGAAAAAAAAAACAACAACACTGAAAAGGGAACCCGCCGGTGCCTTTGACAACGGTGTGTGTAAGGTAGACTGTTTTTACGATTGGTGAACATAGGAAACAGAGTAGCGGCCTGAAATTAGCCCAAGGCCCTCATTCGAAGCATGGATCTGAGACTCCCCCAATGCGGGGCATGGCCGTGACACCACGCGCGAACAGCGGACTTATTCCCCGCTAAGAACCCTTCCTCTCCCGCTGCAGCCTGAAACATTCTTCATCGTACATGGATCTACTTTGTCCGTATCTCTTTAGCTTCGCGCTAGCCGGCTGTGCTAACAGGCTAACTACCGCTGTCTGCGTGAACGTCCCCGATTAGTTAGTAGTGTGTATATATCCTGCGGTCTCTCGTTGTTTATACCCGAAAGCGTATCATTTTAGTTATTTATAGGACCAAGTAATCCCGGTGTTACCGTCCAGGGTCAGGCTGTCCAGCTCCCGTGGCTGCTTGGCCGGGTTTGCCACCGCCGTCGCGTCCTCCTCCGGCATCTCCACGTCCTGCGGCTCCTTTGGCTTCTCCGCTTTTCCCGCTTTGTCCCGCCGCTTGACCACTGTCTCCTTCATGTTACTGGAGCACAAACACACACTCTAATTTTAAGCAGCTCCAGCTGTCAGTCAACAGAAAACTGTTCGATAGATCCCTACAAATACATAGAGAAACGCAACTTCACCTTCCGCTATTTGTCTCCGCAATGACTGGACAGTATTACTGAGCGCAAAGGATTCTGGGAAGAGGAAGGCAGCCTGGGATGCTGACAGAAAACAGCCCATATACAACTAATCGATCACAAATCGATCGATTCTCTCCTCGTGTTTACTATAACGACTCATATCAACAAAAAAGGCAATATACAAATACTACAAGTAAAAGATCTGTATGTAAGTCATATAGTAAAAGTACACAAGTAATATTGTAATTTTGTATGTTATTGTATTATAAGCTGATCTAGTTAAGGTAGAAAAGCAGTAAAGCTCATTAGTATTTTGAGTTCATGTAAACACGTATTTATTGTCTGCCGTGACGTCATATATATGAAGTAGTCAATTATGGCAATTGTGAGAGTTTGGGCTGGGCCGTTGGGTGTTGGGACTCTACTGTGGCTTAATAATGAAGTTCAACACCACAGGTGGGATGCTGATGTCTTTCTGATCATTACTGCCTGGTTTGGTATGTGTCAGACATTTAGATCCAAAGTTCTGAAGGACAAACCAACAGCCAATCAGCTCTCAGTCTGTTATATTACTGGAGTTACCATGGTCATCAGTTTGGTAGGACTTTAAGATCCAAAGTTATTAAGGAAAAACCAGTAGCCAATTAGCTTTCAGCCTGTTGGACTAAACCGCTCAACCACCAAGCTGTGTTGTTTTTGTGGTGATTATGATATCAATTACAGTATCTGTTAACACAAATCCTACGTGCTGCAGACTATCTCCAAAAATGAATGGGGAATGAAGTTGCACTGTGGGCAGAACTTAGTTTGTGATGGTGCAGAGCGTTTATGTTATCGCTCTCACAAAGTTTGGTGAGCGTGCAACCTTTACATCAAAAATTATTCAAGAAAAAACAACAGCCAAAATGCTCTCAGTCTATTGTGTAGAACTGGGGTGTTACTATGGTTACGCACACACCTGCTTTAAATGTGTGTGGAGAAATGGCTATTTATGCTCTGAGATGGCTAAAATAGACCCCCAACATCTGGTCATATCTCAAAAACTGTAATTCATAATCACAAAATGAGCATATTTTGCTGATCGTGCTGATCTTCTTTTTCCATAGCTTGAAAAATGTGGGCACAGGAGCCGGTTAGAAATTCAATGTTTTACAAAAATGCTGGATGAATCAGCAAAATTTTTAATTGAAGAGATAGGAAGAGCAGGAGCACGAAGCTGCGCTTGGAGGGTCATAGTGCCAAAACCGTACAACTCGCAGCTCTCTTACTCACATTGGAGCGTTCGGGAGGGTTATGCGGACATTTTGATGTAAAAATTATTAACGTGTGGTGAAAACTGTGGCCGTGGCTGCGAGTTAGAAATTTTTTTTCAGAGGAATTTTTGGTGCTTCTGCACTCTAACGATGACATCACCACTCTAATGTCCCCATCCGGAATGAATGGGGCCAAAATCTCGCACAACAATGGCGACTACTTTGCCATAGTAACAAATATCACCACCAAAAGACGTACTACACGATTCCTGACTGAAGCCGGTCAATTTGATTTGAAAATTATGATATAATATAATCTTACAATATATAATAACAAGGGCGACACGGTGGAGCAGTGGGTAGCACTGTTGCCTCACAGCAAGAAGGTCGCAGGTTCAAGACCGCCTTGGGGCCTGGGTCTGGGACCTTTCTGTGTGGAGTTTGCATGTTCTCCCCGTGTCTGCGTGGGTTTTCACCGGGTACTCCGGTTTCCTCCCACAATACAAAACATGCTCAGGTTAATTGGCAAATCTAAATTGCCCATAGGTGTGAGTGTGTGTGTGAATGGTGTGTGAATGGTGTGTGTGCCCCACGATTGGCTGGCGACCATCTGGGGTGTATCCCTGCCTCTCGCCATAAAATGCGCTGGGATAGGCTCCAGCAGACCCCTGCGACCCTGAAAAGGAATAAGCGGGATAGAAAATGGATGGATGGATGGATATATAATAACACATTTTTAAAATAATCTTTGCTCAAAAAAAAACTATAAAAACTAACAATGAAACTAAATGAAACTATAAGCAATTTGATTTAGTAAACACAATACAAATATACCAAGGTAGATATTAAGTTGTTAAAAAATAAACATTTAGGTAAATACAATAATAAAAATATTAGCTTAACAGATATAAGTAATGGACAGAAGTCATCCTTCTGTATCAGGTAGGTATCAGGTGTCCAGTGGGTGGGGCTTACTTCAGTTCTCATGCATCTGTTTAGTGCTGATATGAGGACTGACTCAACACTCCAAAAACAAACACAAGAAGGAAGAAGAAGAAGAAGAAGAAGAAGAAGAAGAAGAAGAAGAACTTGATGGATGTTTCATAACTGGTGAGCTCTCACTCTGTTGGAAGTTTTATTACTGGTGAGCTCTCACTGTGCGAATGTTTTATTACTGGTGAGCTCTCACTCCTTAGATGTTTTATTACTGGTTAGCTCTCACTCTGTAGCTGTTTTATTGCTGGTGAGCTCTCACTCTGTTGAAAGTTTTATTACTGTTGTGCTCTCTGCAAATGTTTTATTACTGGTGAGCTCTCACTCTGGTGGATATTTTATAACTGTTGAGCTCTCACTCTGTAGATGTTTTATTACTGGTGCGCTCTCACTCTGTAGATGTTTTAATACTGGTTAGCTCTCACTCTGTAGCTGTTTTATTAATAGTGAGCTCCCACTCTGTAAATGTTTTTATTTTTACTGATGAGCTCTCACTCTGTTGGATATTTTATAACTGATGAGCTTTCTGTTGAATGTTTTATTACTGGTGAACTTTACATTCAAAACAGGCCGTTTTTTGTTCAGTGTCACACTTACAGTTAATACAAACATGAGTTTTTTGTCAAATATTTTAAAATATTGTTTTAATACTTTAAACACAAATACATTGTAATATATTTTATTTGCCCACAAAAATTAACCCAGTTGACATCCCAACCAATATGAAGTTGCACATACTGTGGTCTCTAACAGATGAACATACTGTATACAGTTTTATTAAAAAACAAAAAACACATTGTAAGCAACTGTGAAAACCCCTTATCTTCACATGTGTCTTCCTTAGCTTGGAGAAGGGGAATATGCATTTGTGGATTTTGGCCAAAACCTTTGCATTTCCAGGCAGGAAAAACTTCATTTGAAAACTGTGTAATACACGTTTTCCCATGTGATGAGTCAGTTATAATTTTCATAAATTTAAATGACAGTGTTTTCATTTGTGAAAATGAACATGAAAGTTGTGCCATATGCAAAAAATATGTATAGTGTTAAATAACTAAATAGTGTGTTTCAGAACTGCAATTTTAGTGGAAAGTAGCAATTGTGCTTGTAGAATCAAAACTTGTTCATTGGATTGGTGCATGTGTTACATGTTGTAGTCATTGTGTGTCTAGTACCAGGATTTAAAAGTGTAAAAGTCCTTATAAAATATTTTTAAGCCCATCAGAGTGTATTAGTTGGTTCATGTAAGCTAGTTATATCCTAGTCAAAATATGATTTTAAAGTTATTATCTATTGAAGTGCTTCCCTGGTCTGTGTTCATCAAGGTTTCATCTGCTGCTGTTGAAGCTCCAGTAATCCAACAGCTGATGATCTTAGTGTCCCTGAGGTGCAGCAAACAAGACTAACCCAACTCCTAACCTCCATGAATGGTGCTCGCTCCTTTGATTGTCAGGAGCAACTTAATTCAGCTAGAGGAGAGCTGCTGAGAGACTGATGTCCTCTCAAATTTTAGTTTAAATTAGTAGTTGAGCTGCAGAGTTTTGGATGAGCTGCAGACTGTCAGTAACTTTTTTATTTTAACAACACAAATGAAATCAATTGCAAAGAAAAGCAAAAACTTAAAAACTAAACAAAAAACAAACTAACTAATGTATGGGGTCTATGTTATTCATAGTATATTGGTTGTGGAGGTTTTTTCATTTGTTTGTGAAGTCATATAAAATGACACCTGTCTGTGGTTTACCTATTTATTATTATTGTTATCAGGTATATGTATATGTGTGCATGTATGCGTATGTGTATGTATGGTACTTTTGGAGTTTTTTTTAAGTTAAACTGTAAAGAAATGTAAAAATATAAATGAGTAATCTGATGTTCTTTTGCCCCTCCAGCATGCTGCCCAGGACCATGAAAGAAGAAACAGTTGAAGAATAAGTTGAAGAATAAATTAAAGAATAAGTTGAAGAATAAGTTGAAAAATAAGTTGAAGAATGGGTTGAAAAATGGGTTGAAAAAATAAGTTCAAGAATAAGTTGAAGAATAAGTTGAAGAATAAGTTGAAGAATAAGTTGAAGAATAAGAATAAGTTGAAGAATAAGTTGAAGAATAAGTTGAAGAATAAGTTGAAGAATAAGTTGAAGAATAAATTGAAGAATAAGTTGAAGAATAATAATAAGTTGAAGAATAAGAATAAGTTGAAGAATAAGTTGAAGAATAAGTTGAAGAATAAGTTGAAGAATAAGTTGAAGAATAAGAATAAGTTGAAGAATAAATTGAAGAATAAGTTGAAGAATAAGTTGAAGAATAAGAATAAGTTGAAGAATAAGAATAAGTTGAAGAATAAGTTGAAGAATAAGTTGAAGAATAAGTTGAAGAATAAATTGAAGAATAAGTTGAAGAATAAGAATAAGAATAAGTCTGTCCTTCATCCACCAGTCTTCTTGTTACCATGACGACTTGGAATGATGACCCAGCCGTCCAATCAGACACTCCAGAAAATGAAGTCAGCTCGGAGGAGGGGGGGGGGGAAGTAGCAGCTAACAGGGAGGTGTTACCGTGGCAACAGAGGGAGGAGGAGGAGCATGATGAAAAGGAGACACAGGCGGTTGCTTCCTCTCCAGATGGACGATTCCTCAAATTCAACATTGAGATTGGACAAGGATCCTTCAAAACTGTTTATAAGGGACTTGACACTGAGACCACGGTGGAGGTGGCCTGGTGTGAACTCCAGGTCTTACACACACACACACACACACACACACACACACACACACACACACACACACACAGTCAGAAGTATGCTGCTATGTCATTAGCTCATCGGTCTTGATGACATTGTGTCTCAGGCGGATGATGAGTGTGTACGTCCCGTCAGTCTGAAACTTCTCCCCAAACTACTCCAACACCTGGTTACATTTTGCCAGGTTATCTGTTCTCACCGCTACACACACACACAAGTACACACACACACACACACACACACACACACACAAACACACAAACACACACAGAAACATCTAATCTAAGTGTATCAACTCATAAAATATCCTGAGCTTTGTTTTGTCAATACTTAAAATATATAATATAATAGTAATTATAATGCCAAAAATACACAATAGTTTTCTTTTCTTTCACTTGGTTTCCAGGCTTCAGGTACAACTCACTGTGCTGATAATGTTATGATAGCTGTAACCTATGCTATGCTTTGAGAGAGACCTTAACTTACTGTGAATTATGAAAATTTGAATCTAAAGTTTAAAGACTAAAGTTTAAAATATGACATTTAATCTCTGAAGTTTAAAGTTTAATATGAAGAACTGTCAAAGTTCTGTCAGTTTACAGATTGAGATAACATGCTCACATGTTCACAAGTTTACGTGTTCCTGTAACACTGCAGCTGTTTATTATCTGAGGGACAGCCGCTGGTCCATGAAGATAACAGCACACACACACACACGCACACACACGCACACACACACACACACACACACACACACACACACACACACACACACACACACACACACACATGCACACTCACACAAGCAAATAAGCACACATATGAAGGCCCATACGTTTTAGAATGTGTGTAACTATCTACTGAGTGTATCAAAAGTGCATGCTTTAACTCATGTAAAGTAGTTTCTCCATTGACCTATAATGGTCCCCTTCATCTTGACTTGTAACGTAGTTTCTCCATTGACTTACGGTATAATGTTCCCATTCATGTGTGTGCTCATGTGTGATGATACTGCCAGTGGTAATCACATGACATGCTGACAATTTACATGTGACAAATATGCATTTTTTTGCAATCATACGGATTGATGCATGCATGAAGATAAATGAACACTTTTATCACACTCAATCACATACATTTACTATATTACACATAAAAGGAAGCTGTACACTGTACTTTCAATGTGTGCATGTCTGTCTGTCAGTTACTCTTTGAAAAAAAGTTGTTAAGCATTCACACATACTATGTAGCCAGAAGTGGATCTCCATGGTTCAGCAGTCCACACGCATAACAAATAGCGTTACATAGTTTTTCTGTGTTCCATTTGTATCCAGGAGAGGGTGCTATATACACACTATAGTGATTTGTGATTCCCTAAATTGGATTTATAAAAAAATATATGCAGCATAATGAATTTATGTCTTTTACTGAAATCTTATTTCTAAAATCAGAGGTGGAAAATACAACATATTTGTGTTTTGGACACAGTACATGAGTATACCTAGATTTTATTTATCAGACATTTTACTTTTACAGCCTGTAGACTATTAACATAACTCTCTGACATCAATAAGTTCAAACAAAAGTTTATGTTTATTGAAACAAAATCTCAAATTAGGGACATTATTTTACAGAATGAAATGATCTGCTTTATTCCATATTTGTTGTTTGTTCACCTTTCTAAAACTCTTCATTCATCATTTCCCTTGCACTTCTGATGATTACCTGTCCGAAAGAACTAAACTGAAAAAAATATTTATTTAAATAGATTATAAATACATAGAATAATATTTTATTTATAATTGAAAGATTGATTTTAACCTTCTTTCTGTTGAGATGTATTATTGTAAAGTGACTTTTTCCTTTATACACCTCAGAGAGTTTAATTAATGAATTGTGTTTGACCTACAGACAAATCGTCTGAATAAAGCTGAGCGTCAGAGGTTCCGTGAGGAGGTGGAGATGTTGAAAGGTCTTCAGCATCCCAACATTGTTCGATTCTTCGACTCCTGGAAGTCAACACTGGAGGGGCACAAAGGCACCATCATGGTGACGGAGCTGATGACGTCTGGGACACTCAAGACGTGAGTCTACACTCAGAACCTGCTCTCTCAGCACAACTACACCCAGAATGCGCTTATATTCTTGGTAACACTTTATAATTACTATCACTGTATTAACCATTTGCAAGAATCAGTCCTAACCCTATTTAAATTTTATTGTTAATTTAACATTCAATCATCCAAGTTGTAATTTACATTTACAACTTATTTTTAATTTATTTTTCCATGAAAATTATATTTAATAAAATGTTTGTACTTTTGTTTAATTTTGTGTTTAATTGTAGTTCAATTCGGGCGACAAGGTGGAGCAGTGGGTAGCACTGTTGCCTCACAGCAAGAAGGTCGCAGGTTCAAGACCGCCTTGGGGCCTGGGTCTGGGACCTTTCTGTGTGGAGTTTGCATGTTCTCCCCGTGTCTGCGTGGGTTTTCACCGGGTACTCCGGCTTCCTCCCACAATACAAAACATGCTCAGGTTAATTGGCAAATCTAAATTGCCCATAGGTGTGAGTGTGTGTGTGAATGGTGTGTGAATGGTGTGTGTGCCCCACGATTGGCTGGCGACCATCTGGGGTGTATCCCCCTGCCTCTCACCATAAAATGCGCTGGGATAGGCTCCAGCAGACCCCTGCGACCCCGAAAGGGAATAAGCGGGATAGAAAATGGATGGATGGATGTAGTTCAATTCAATACATGGAATAAAATGATACTGTGGATTTGACATTAGCAAACAGACAATTTTCAAGACAGTTACTTGTTGTGATCTGTGACACCTGTAGTGTTTATCAGAGAACACGAGACGTCTGAACCAGATGCTTGGTTTGTGTTTCGTCTGTAGCTACCTGCGCAGGTTCCGCCAGATGAAGCTGAAACTGCTGCAGCGTTGGAGCTTCCAGATCTTGAAGGGACTCCACTTCCTACACTCACGATGCCCCCCTATCCTACACAGAGACCTTAAGTGTGATAACATCTTCATCACTGGACCCAGTGCCTCTGTCAAGATTGGAGATCTAGGTCTCGCCACACTCAAGAAGGCCTCATTCGCTAAGAGTGTCATCGGTAAAACACTAAAAGGGAGGGGTCTGCAAGACACTAAGGATGGAACAATTTATGAAACCCTTGGGAACCAGTTTGCATGTGGTCCATTTGGTTCATAATCATGAGCTGCATTTCCTTATCATAGTTTTTCTCATAGCTGAAGCATTTACTCTTCAGAACGAGCCAGTGTTAGAAGATGTGCCAGCAGCACTTTATAGTCCTGCAGTATGGCTGCCTTTAGTGACCTACAATGACAGCGATAAGAATGTGACAATGTGCAGCTCTATTAGTAAAACACTAAAGCCATAAAATAAAATTCCCTCCTAAAACACCTAAGCAAAATAGTAATTCATGCACTGTGTGAAGAGACATAATTTCAGACATAGGGACCTAAGTCTAGTGCTTATAGAGCCTATGCTTCTTTGTTAAAGATAACCTTGACTGAAGATGACTGTAAGAAAATCAATTTTTTTTTTAAAAACTCTCAGCTGACACCAAGACGCTCCCCTGACACCAACACATACACCTGACTTCAAGACACACACCTGTGACGATGTGTTCCCTCCCAACTGAGAGAGATAGTATGTTGAGCTGTCAGGATCTCATTGATGTAATCAGAGATTTAAAGATGTGAAACAGTGAGAGCCCACATCCCTGCAAATATATTACATCGGCTTGGCCTAACCCTGTCAACACACCTGTGAGGAGCCCAACTCACCAGCTCATGTGGACATGGGCTGGTGAGTGGGTCCCATTTGGACTGACCTTGGTCTCAGCTAATTTTGTCCATGGGGTTCCATGGTGGCCCTATGTAGGGAAACCCTGATGGACTTAACTAGCTAAAATTTCTGCTGCTAGGGCATTCATCTATATATAAACAGCCCCAAAACAGCCTTTGACACACCACCCTCAGTAGTGTTGGAGAAATATTTTAGTCCTGAATACTTCCTGTTTTATTTTGGTGATGGATATCCTGTTTTCTTGCATGCATGGTGTCTGTCTTGTCAGCTTTCTCATTGATTTCCTTTGATCACCTGTAGCTGGGTTTTGTTCCCTTATATATGCTCTTCTTCCTGCTTGTCTTTTGTCTGTGTGTCTTTCATGTTTCTATGATATTGTGACCTTCTTGTGTTACAAACCAACTATTTCTATTTTATTACTGCTGTCTATGTTCTTTTTTCAAGTCTTTTTAATTCCACAGTTGTGAAGATTTTTGAGGGATATATACTAATGCCTGGTCTTGGTCTCATGCATGCATATATACTAATGCCTGGTCTTGGTCTCTATTCTCATGTGTCCTATTATTGCCACAATCATAACTTTAAAACTGGCATATTCTGAGCTGATAGCAAAAAAATTGCAAGCAGCATCTCAGGAAGGGGGATTTCAAGTTGGGTTTAAGGACTGTATGGACTGACTTTAAAATAATAATATATACTATCAGGGACCAATATTCAGCCTACATGGGTTAGTGAGGACCCCAGATGGGAGAAACCTAGGTTGGCCATTTGGGTTTTAGCTAGTGTGGGCTCCAGTTGGCCACCACTAGGGTTGGCAAAATGGGTATAAGCTAGGACCCATGTGAGGCTCACCTTCAGCTGATCAGTTTGTGCCACCATGGACAAAATTAGCTGAGACCGAGGGTGGACAGGGGCGGCTGTAGCTCAGAGGTAGAGCAGTCGTCCACCACTTGGAAGATTAGTGGTTTGATTCCTGGCTCCTCCGAGTTGCATATTGTTGAGTCCTTGGGCAAGATACTTAATCCTGATTTGCCTCTGATGGCATGTGCCGTCAGTGTATGAATGCACAGTTTCCTAATGTGTGGGTGGCCTTGTGTATGGCCACCGCCATCAGAGTATGTGAATGGGTGAATGGACACTTGTAGTGTAAAGCACTTTGAGTGGTCGAAAAGACTAGAAAGGCACTATATAAATGCAGGCCATTTGCCATTTACTGAGTATGACAGATTGGGCCCGCTCATATCCAACCCATATGGGCCCCTCATGGGTGCGATAACATGGATGTAACATATTCATGTGTTCAGGAACTCCGGAGTTCATGGCTCCAGAGATGTATGAAGAGAAGTACGACGAGGCAGTGGATGTTTATGCCTTCGGTATGTGCATACTGGAAATGGCCACATCTGAGTATCCATATTCTGAGTGTCAGAATGCTGGTCAGATCTACCGTAAAGTCACCAATGTAAGTCCTGCACAACAACCGATGGTCTTTTGTTCTGTCTCTATCAACATCTGTTTCTGTTTGCCTTTCAGGGAATTAAACCAGACAGTTTCTCCAAAGTCAAAGTCCCTGAGCTGAAGGAAATCATTGATGGCTGCATCCAGACCAGCAGCAGTGAGAGGTGAACAATCATGCTGCAGCATCTCTCACCTGCTGATGTTTGAACTTGTGTTGTGGCGAGGTGCTTCAGTGTCAGTCTAATCTTGCAGGTTCACAGTTCAGGACCTGCTGGACCACCGGTTCTTCCAGGAGCAGCTTGGTATCTATGTAGATCTCGCTGAAGATGACGATGGCTTGAAGGCAGCCTTGAAGCTGTGGCTGCGAATGGATGATAACAAGAAGCTTCATGGAAAATACAAAGACAACAATGCCATTGAGTTCCTGTTCGAGTTGTACAAAGATGTTCCCGAGCTCATCGCCCAGGAGATGGTACCTTCACCGCTATGGCGATAATATCATCTGACCCACTTGACCATTAAAGCTCACCTGTCTCTATCTCTGTCTGACTCTGTCTGTATCTCCCTTTCTATGTTTGTCTGTCTCTGTGTCTCTCAGGTTGTGCTAGGCTTTGTGTGTGAGGCAGACTACATGCTGGTTGCCAAGGTGATTAGACACCGTGTAACAGCTATAAAGCGTCAGCGGGAGAAGCAGCGTCGTTTGATGGAGGAGTCTGACTTCACCCCATCATCACCATCCAATCAGAGAGCTTCACTTGCAGCTGGGAAACCAACCAATCAGGTGTGTTTAAAGCTCTTTGCAGGGAAACAGGACACGCACCACCTCCTGCTGGCTGAAAATCTTCATTTAAGAGACTTTTTGAATTCTCAGGATCTGAACATGTCAGTCAATAATTTACTATTGAACAGAGATTCAAATTTGGAAAGATCAGATATTTTATTTGTATTTGTTTCTACATGTCAGTAATTTAAATATTCTGTCTTCAACACATCAGATAGGTAAGGAAAAAGAAAAAAAATAATTAAAAAATATATAAAAATATATTTTATTTAGAAAAACAGATCTAAAATTTGGCTGATATGTAATATTAATATGATAGGATTGTAATTAGGAGGATGATAACTTCTCTATTTTAAACTGATTCCTGCCTGGATACAGGCCCTGCCCCCAGTGACATCATCGATGCTGTGGTCGAGCAGCAGTGTGGTAAATTCTGAGACAAGCAGCGTCTCCAGCAGGACAGAAGGTGATGGAGATGAGGAGGAAGACTCCAAACCTCAATCCTCCTGTCAGGACATCCTTTAACTTCATTATGCTGTGTTTTTAGGATTTATATACATGTTATATTTTTGTTGAGTTGTATATTAATATTATTTATAATAATCAATATTGGACATTTTTCACTTTCAATACTACAATGCAATATATGATGATATTTTTTTTATTTAGCAGTTCACTGTGATTTGGACAGTTCATTCAGCTCCTCTTTGGTCCGGCAAAAGGTCAAGGCCACGCCAGCTTCTGTCACCAACTCTCCCCGCTATTTTTCTCCTGTTCCCATGGCTAAGGAAAAACCCCAACACCAGGCTCCTCCCCCTGTTACCCGGACATCGAAGCCTCCACCCTTTCCTGTGCTGCGTTTTCCTAAGGTGAGCAGGGGGCAGGGCTTCAGCAGCTTCAGAGGACAGGGCTAGAGCAGATTGAGAGGGTGGGGCTATGGTAGATTTAGAAAGCAGAAAAAAGCAGAAGCTACAAAAGATTCTGTGGGCAGGGCTACTGAGAGGGCGGGGCTATAGTAGTTTCGGTGTGGGGCTTCTGCAGATCCAGAACCTATATACCAGATATAGACACTGCATAACGGATCCAAACCCTAAAACCCGATCAGGGGGAAAAGCCTCTGTATTCAGGTCTGAATCCTATTTCTATCCTCCCTGTCTCCAGAGTATTGCTGTGTCCCACAACACAGAGAAGTCCTTATCTGGATCAGTCAGTGGTTTCTGCTCACCTGTGGAGAGGTAACACCTGTTTACTACCCGCCAACACCAGGTCCTCACATCACCATTCCCAATAGACCCAAGAGTACTACCAGACCCAGTAGCCCCACCATTCCTGAAAAACCCACCAGACCCAGCAGTATCCTATAACCAATGTGTTTGTGTGGTTTTGTCTGCTTTGTTTGCAGCTACTCCTCTGATGTGACGTCGGGTTTAAGTGACGGGAATGATGGCCAATCAGAGAGAAGCAGCTATGATGTCACCAGACAGTCAACCATGAAACAATTTAGGAGGCGAGCAAGAGCTCGTCTAAGAATCACAGGGGTGAACACACCTACACACACAAACACACACACACACACAGAGACACATATTACTATGTCTGTGTGTGAGAGGTTCCATTAATTTCAAAATGCATGCTCAACTATTACATATCACAAGTGTGTGCTTTCACACCTGTACAGCAAGGCAGCTCTTGCTGCATGGTGGTAATCACACAATGTGCTGGGTGTACACATGACATTTATGCAATCATGCATGAAGTTTGTCAAATATTTTTATCACACAGTCATATACAGAAATAAAGTTTACAAGTGCTACATCCTCCTTCTTTCAATCACTGCAGCATTTTACTCAAGGAAAGGAAATCCCAGGACATTTTTACACTTAAAAAAAGTAACGCGATAGTTACTTTCTCAAGAATCTAGTTGCACAAGCTCCACTTGTATGGAGTAACATCTATAGGCGTTTACAAAATGTAGATCAGGTGCTGCAGGAATAAGACAAAGAGAATCATCAGGAATACAATCCATCTGGTTGCAGACATGTTTTCCTGCTGCGTTCAGTAGGAAGGTACCGGATAAACCAGGCTGGCACAACAAAATAAAGGCAACTGTCCTGAATGCGGGCATTGCCTAAAGTGGTCCCACCAACTGCCTCCACCACTAATCATATCATTATATACATTTATTATTGCTGTTTGTTCTTTTTTAGTTTTAGCGGGATCTGGCGTGTCTCATCCAATGAGATCCGCATAATGGTCGCAAGTCATCATTTCATGGTCCCTTTATATATTTATATAATTTTAAAGTGCCATTATATGGCCAAAAGGTTTTGGTGATAAAACCTGCTCTGTTTCCTTCAGGGTTCAGTTAATGTAGCGCTTCGGTCTGTTGCAGAAGGACTCCTCGCTGAAGGAACACTGATAAGGCTTGCTGCCTGCTATGCCTCCTTCCCAGTAGCAGGAGATACAAGTCTGGCAGAAACTGTGACTGCATGGTGTCCACACTGGCTTGGTGAACACATCCAAGCAGATGGAGCATGTAAAATGCTCTTTAGACAGAGAAGCTCCATGCAAATCCAGAGCCATTCAATGTTGAGCATTATGAGATTCAGTGTAGACACAAGATACCAGGATATCTAAAACTGTAATCATAGAAAATTTTTTTTTCGCCATCTGAGTCTTTTTGTGCATGGTGAAATCTTTTGATCATTTATTAGAAGCAGACCCAGAGAGCTAAAAATTGCCTCTGTTGGATGAATATGAAGTTTCCAAGGTGCTCTTGAACATTACATTAGCTAAGTTAGCCTGTGACTTTTTTTCTTGACTTAAGAGAACAATTGTCATTTCTAAAGCATAGTGAAACCACTATGAGGGCATATGAAACACAGACCACCAACACAAAGCAAACTTTAGGTTACTCCCTGGTGAAAAAATATATCACTCCAAGCAAACTACTGTCAGTGTAACAGTGTCTTCTCTCACTCTGTATATTTTCATGAAGGAGAAAACCATCACAATTGGCAACCTTGCTGTTTATTTACACACACATCTGAAAAGTGTAAAATGAAAAGAAAGTATAGGTTAACCAACATTTAGCATTAGCCATATTATAAACATAGAAAACAAGATAAAAACACTGTCACGATTTTATGAAAAAGGACATGCTGGACTGTTCAGCGCTAATAAATCATAAACCGCCCCCTGATTTAAATTAAAAGAAATTAATATGAAACAATGGCAGACTGGTTTAGATAGGACAAGTTATTTGATAACAACTTCCTGTTTGATGGTGATGGTGAAGGCCTCCACTGTGTTGACAGTTCTTTATCAAAGTACAACACCTGCAATCAGCAATTTTTCCCTTATTGGAATTAAGCTATGGGTACAATGGATGTTTTTATCTATCTTGACCTGATATATGTGTGCTAAAGTGGTTCTTCTACATGAAAGTACATGCTTTTTTGCAACTCCCAATGTGCAGGACAAATTTGGTGAGTTCTAGGGTAAGTTCAGGCCCCCAAATTGACAATATTTTTGGTGGGGGAAAAGTAGGAAGAAAGCAATAGGACCTTTAGGCCTTTAAAATTGTGTTTGACATTCAGCCAATTATGCAGGTAACAGCATACAATGTATAATTTTTTAAGCACCATCATAGCCATTAATCGGGGCACCATGGAGATTCACTTTTGGTAGCATAGTATCAGAAACTGTGAATGCACTTATGAATGAATGCTTAATAACATTTTTCAAACAGTGGCAGATAGATGTGTGCACGCTGTAGATGTGTTAATGTTTGTGTCTCAGAATAATTCGATACGGATGGAACCTTACTTAGTGTGTGTATCTATGTGTGTGCAGGTGTCAGACCGGGTGGTGGAGTGTCAGCTGCAGACTCATGACAGTAAATTTGTGACTTTTAAGTTTGACCTGGACGGAGACAACCCTGAGGACATCGCATCAGTGATGGTGAGACAACCTCACAACTAAACATTTCTCATTATGAGTAAAAACTAATCTGTTAAGTATTTCAGCTTTCATTTTCTTTTTGAAGTTCTTATCTATTATACCTTTTATAGTTCTATTTTTTATTTTCTGACTGTAAATAATATGTCACCTCTGAGCAGGAGAGAAACAAAATAAAAACATAGATGTAACAAATAGACAAAAAGAACATTTTAGGGTTAGGGCTAGAAGAACATTTTGAGGTTTTGTTCTTTTTATTATATGGGAGAGATGATATATTTTACTGACATATTTTACTATTTTACTTTTAATTGAGTAGATTTTTACACCGGTAATTATATGTCAGAGGAATCAGAATGAATGAGTGAATTTGTTCATATCTGTTCATCCTTTTTTTAACTACTTGCATGTACTACCTTTTCCTCAGTGGATCTGTTTTAAGCTAATTATCTTAGTTTTCAATTAGGATTCAACTATATTTCAAATCTGCAAATAAGCAGACTGAAAATTACTATAAGGATTAATATTGGAGTATATTAGTGAAATTATCACTTTTTGCTGCAGTGCATGTAAGACCGAGGGGAATAGGGCCTGATGTTTAAGACACTGAAGCGTCCCTTTAAGTTTTCTGTGTTTGTGTTTAGCTCAACAGAGATTTCATCTTGGCTTCTGAGTGGCCAGAGTTCATCCTCCGCATGTATGACATCATCAAGAGGGCAGAGTCCATGATGCCTCAGCACCCGGTGGCACAGCAGCTGCTTTGGCCTCCTGAGGCCACGGTGAATGTGAGGCTACACACCTCTGAGCATCATGTTGCTAAACCGACAGAAAACACAAGAGAAAGACTGTTATTTTTAGTTCCTCGGGCAGTGTCATCAAATGGCCCATATATTCTAGAATATTGAGGTTATTTAAGGAAACAGAGAAATGGAAACAGCTGTTTCACTTTCATTGATTATCAACCCTTCAGGAAAATTTTCTTTGAATTCATTCTTCCCTCAGATGACTCTCAACAGAACTTTGTCCTCATCATCTCTGCCTGGTGAGGAAGCAGTTTTTCTCCCAGATACTGACTGATTGGTTGATTAGATAATTGATTGATTGGTTGATGTGTCTTCCCATCAGACAGTGAAGATGGTGACCATACACATTTGAAGGATGCAGACTTCAGGTCTCCAAGGTCCTGGTCTCTCAGCTCATCAGGTCTGGGTCTTTTCTATTATCCGAGACTGTTCCACTTCATTCAGGAAAAATCACTTTCCCTGATTCAGAAACAAGACGATTTGGGTGATAATCTTCAGACTGTTGGATCATTGATCTTTATTGAGGATATTTGTCTGAGGCCCGGCTGTAGATGAATGTCTAGTTGGAGGTTATTTTTTGAATGGAATTTAAAATCATACACATAAAAATGTTTCAATAAACTGTCACTCATCATTTAAGGCCTCTGAGTAAATAACTGGCAATGGTTTAAATTTTGGTTGTTGTGTTTCAAAACTAACTAAAATCAAATTAAATTTCATTGATTGAATTGGAACAATTGAGGGTAGGAATGACACACCAGAAAAAAAAACAATCTGAGCCGCAGCAGTTGTTATTGTTAGGATTAGCAGCATTAGCAGCAGTAGCAGCAGCAGCAGCAACGGTAGTTGTTGTTTTTGGTAGCAGCTGCACTTGTTAGTAGAACAGTTGCTTATGTTATGCAATTTATAAGCAGCAACAGTTTTAGCAGCAGTAGCAACAGCAGCAGATGTTAGCAACAGCAGCAGTTGCTAGCAACATAAGTTGTTAACAAAAGTAACAGTTCTTGTTACCATCAGTTCTTGTAAACACCAGATGTTAGTAGCAGTGCTTTTGAGCAGCAGCAGTTGCTGGCAACAGCAGATGTTGCTAGAAGCAGCATTAGTTAGCAGCAGTAGCAGTTGTTTGCAGCAATTGATAGCAGAAGCAGTAATTTATCGTATGTTTCTCATCATAAATTATTTTCTCTTTTCAGCATCCTCCAATCAGCTGCCCCTCTTCCCCACCCCTCACCCTCAGCAGGGGTCCCCCCCTCCCCCCTCCCCCCTCCCCCCCCTCTATCACCTCCAGTCTCCCCCCTACTCCCCCTATACCTCCCCATTCCCCACACAGAGCTCTGCCCCCTCCTCCTCCTCGGCCCCTCCCCCCTCCCTCTGGCCCCCTCCTGATCAGCCCATTTTTTCTCTGGCGAATGTTTTGTCTCTGGCCATGAGTGTGGCTCACTCATTCATGCCGCCTGGGCAACCCACCCAGGGTTTTTACCCTCCGCCCCTTTTCCCCCCATTCCTCTCCCCTCCCATGTCCTCATCCCTGATGCCTCAGCTGGGCTCCTCCTTACCCCAGCGGACCAGCCAACCTCAGGCAGACCCCGCCGCCGATAACCAGCGGTGGCAGGGCCAAAGTATTGAGCCACCTCAGGTAAAGTAGCTGAAACCGGGGGTCGCTCACTCACTCAATAAATCAATCAATAACTAAACAAGTCAAACAACCAGTCAGTTAGTCATTCACTGATTCACGCACTCACTCTTATTTCACTCATTTAATTATCACAGCCTCACAGCCCACTCCAGCTTCAGGTCAATTCAGCTTCACCCCCTGATGGTGAGTTGCTGCTAACACATACATGATGTCACAGTGTGACATCACAGCTGGTCTGATCCTGTGATTGGTTTGCAGGTCCTGAGACAGACTCCAAAGGACGAAGCCGTGACTCTGCTCTATGCTCCGTAAACTTCACTGAAAATATCTTTCTGTTTCTGTCTTTCTGGACGTTTGATTTTCTCATGATGCTCATTTCATGTCCAGGTGTTTTCTCCTGTCTGTCCCTCACCCAGACTGTCTCCCATACAGGAGGGTAAGACATTTGTCACATAGACAGACAGACAGACAGACAGACACACACACACCACAGCCAGAACATGTTTAAAAGAAGTGAACCAACAGTTGGTTGTTTTCCAGTTTTAGAATAATCCATCAATAGATAATTAATGTCTTCTTCACTCTTCAGTGATTAAATCTCCAGTTTTCACCGTTGGTCGTTTTGAGGTGATTCCCTCTGAAGACACTTCTGCCGTCCATCGTCAGAAGCCCCGCCCACTCTGCCAGGCCACACCCAATGCACACTCCACACCTCCCTCTAAGCCAAACCAATCAGAGAACTTGGAAAGCAGCACCAGTGAATCAGAAAGCAGCACTGGCATTTTATTGGTCTCCTCACCTGGGCATCATCTATTAGGTTACCATGACAACTCCAGAGATCGGGAGGAGAGGAGGAGAGAGGAAGGTGAAGAGGAGGAGGAGGATACGAAGAAGAAGAGGAGGGAGGGTCGGAGGTTAAGTTTCAGCCAATCACGGGTCCGGTCTGCTTCCTACATGAGCTCTAATGAATCAGAGAGCGAGACTGAGGAGATGTGGGAGGAG
Organism: Eupleurogrammus muticus; assembly: GCA_036785175.1. Classification (NCBI taxonomy): domain Eukaryota; kingdom Metazoa; phylum Chordata; class Actinopteri; order Scombriformes; family Trichiuridae; genus Eupleurogrammus; species Eupleurogrammus muticus. The sequence goes on along the minus strand of JAYKQN010000011.1, from coordinate 23,751,180 downwards.
CTATGTGAGCTTCGTGAAAGGTAATTGGTGGATTGATGAAATGACACTGAGTCTGTTTCAAAATTATGTCATAATTCTTAATATCATTTGTGATGATGCTGCACCGCAGTAATTACATGATGTGATGTGTCTATAAATGACATTCATGTGTTTTTTGCAATTGCATGCATGAATGCATTTGAACAACTGAACCTTTTTTATCATATACACACATGCATATTGACATGAGGTATGCATGCTACATTGCACTTACCGCATGTGCATGTTTGTTTGACAGATGTTAAGTGTCCACACATACATGTGTACCCTCTGCTCTAATTGGTCATCTGAAATAGTTCAAATCAAGAGATTTGAACTATTTCTTTTTAAAATGTATTTTTTAAATGGACATCATGTGTTTCTTCAATATACCCTTTGAACACTGAGATAAACAGAAAGCTGCTTAAATTCCTGAGAAATCCTCCTATAGTTGTTGCCCCCCTTTTTGCAGACATATGTCAGAGGTGCAGGACCTGCAGGCCAATCAGAAGCAAGAGATTGAGGCGCTGTACCAGAGGATGGGTAAAGTCCCGCCCCCTGGCATTGTCTCTCCGGCCATTATGTTGAACCACCGCCAACGCCGTCTGTCTAAGAGCGGAACTTTCCATCCTGCAAGCTGGAACAGCCAGAGACTAGAGGTGCTGCCACCTGCTGGTGAGAAAGACACACTGCAGTACATTAACATAGACTGTACTTGTTGATATGACATGTCACTTCAATCCAGACCATACTTTTGTTAAGAGTCAGCTACCATAACAGTACCTGTTATGTGGCAGGTATCATGAGGAAGCCCTCAGTCAGCAGCAGCAGTGGGTCCCAGGAGCGGGCAGGGAGAGGTGTGACCTTTGCCCCTAGCACAGCTGCATGGTGAGTTTGACAACAGCGACATGACAATAGCTACAAAAACTGATCAGCACACAGACACTGACACACTCAAAAAAAACATATTTATCCTGATGTAATTCTTGACTGTGCTGAACAAAGAGAGAGGGAGACCAGTGATGTATAACAAGGTTCTTATCTGAGACTGAACTTTGACCTTTGACCTTCATCCAGTGAGTTGGAGGCAGCTGCTGCTTCACCGAAGACATGATGGCGTCATCAGAAGTAAAGAGATGTAACTCTATTATCCCACCTGTTTGTTTATTTAATTTGATCTCTGATTTAATGATTGACATTTTTTGTTTTATATTTTTGCCTTTTGTTTTTGTATTTTGAGTTTTGGACACTTTAATGACTTTTATTGACATGCAGCACTTTAGAAAGAAAATTAAAAAAAAAAACTAAAATAAATAAACTGCCTGAATATATATCCTTCTATATATAAACTTGTCTAAAAAGAATGTAAATGTGTGTTTAATAAATTATTTCCTTGTATCATAAGCATTACATTTATTGTCTCCTGGCGATTGGAGCGATGAGGAGATAAGGCGCGCTAACTGTAGCTCCTGCAGAACTTAATGTAAAATTCCATTTAAACCAATTCTATATAACCCAAACTTATCTAAACCTATTTATTCGGAGGTCTCTGGTTCTGTGATACACATAGCATCGGTAGGACTCCACAAATGGGCAAAGCAAAACCGAACACCAGGACCACACCGTCCGAGGAGGGAGGCCCAGCCGAAGCACCGAGTCGGACTGGGAAGGACAATCCGGAAACAAGCACTGAAAGCGGACAACAGCAAGCAGTGCTGGCCGCCATAGCAGCTCTACAGGCGCACTTGTCACAAGCTAAATCGGATATTTGCGCCAAGTTTGATGAAAAGATTGCCGACGTAAGTACAGCTTTAAGGGGTGAAATTGCTGCTTTGAAGGCGGGAAGTGACAATTCGTTTATCACTGTACATGCTCGCATGGATGGCCAAAATGAAACGCTGAAAAGTTTAGTAGAGTCGGCTAATGCTACTTCCGATGTTGTGGCCGATCTCGAAGCTAAAGTTAATGCACTACAGAGCAATGTCGATCAACTCTCAGAAAAATGCCTGGATCTTGAGGGGCGTTCTAAGCCTCAGAATCTGAGAATCGATGGAGTTAAAGAGGGACTGGAAAAAGGACAGACAATTAGAGACTTCGTAGCTCAACTGCTAGCAGAGGTCCCAGTGATTGACCGAGCTCATAGGGCACTGCGAGTACGCCCAGGGGATAACGAACATGAACGCATGAAGAAGGAGGAGGAGGAGGAAAAGACATGAGGCCGATTACACTGCTGTGAGTCCTATTTATATAAACAAACACTGCCTTTTTTGGACATATACCCCCTTCTTGGGTTGGGTCACAGCCTGCCTAAGTTATGCAGGCAACATTACTACTACTTTCTTTTAAATGGCGTTTTGGTGTTTTGTTAACAAAAAATGAATACGTTTCAGAAGGTCATTTCTATGGTTATTTATTTTTACAATCAATAGGCCGATAACAATTTTGGGGACCTCATATCTTGATGCACAGCATTTAAATTCTAATAGGTTTGGTTAGGAATTTTATAACTGCAGAGCTACTTTGATCAAGAGTTACTCACTGTTAGTTTTTCAGGTTAAGGGATTATTCTCTTTTTGGAAGGTTCCTAGTACTCACTAACTGTAATGCTGACAACATATATATACATATTTTCTATTTTTTTTCTTCTTTTTTTCCTCTATGTGTTTATATGTTTCTAGGGTGGGAGACTGTGTGGGAGCAGGGATGGGTGAGGGTGGGAAGGAGTGCTATTTAGTTTGCGGTCATATGTACAAAGCAAGAAAGAGTAGGAGACTAATGTATGCCTTTATGCTGCCCACATAATGCCATAATGCACGTTGTGAAACAGTTTGAGAAGAGTGGTGGCGATTTAACCTTCTGCTCATGGAACGTGAATGGTATTAATGAACCAGTTAAGAGAGGTAATGTGCTTGCTCATCTTAAATCATTACAAGCGGATAATATATTTTTGCAGGAAACTCACCTAAAGAATGATGCACACACCAGACTGAGATGAAGGTGGATACAGCAAATTCACCACTCTAAATTTTCCATAAAGGCTAGAGGTGCAGCTATTATGATCCGCCGGGGGGTCCCCTTTAAGCAGATGTCCACAATTGTTAACAAAGATAGGAGGTATGTTATTCTTGTGGGGAAATACATTCCACACCAATAACCTTACTGAATATATACAGACCCAACAATGACGACCCTGAATTGTTCAGAAAAGTCCTAAATTTGATACCAAATATCTCCAACACTAAAGTAATCATTGGTGGTGACTTTAACTACGTTCTGGATACATACCTGGATAGATCTTCTACCCTGAGAATAGAACCCTCCAAAGCATGCAATCTCCTTAAGTCGTATACTGAAAATATGAATCTTTTTGATGTTTGGCGAATCTCTAATTCTTCAGGCAGAGAGTATTCCTTTCATTCCAAAGTACATAACATCTATACAAGGATAGACTACTTCCTAGTTGATGGTAAACTGCTGCCCTATTGCTTCAATGCTAAGTACCACAATATTATTATTTCTGACCATAGCCCATTGTCATTTGCAGTTAAACTCCCCGGCCATATACCCAAGTAAAAAAACTGGAGATTTAACCCACAACTTCTTACAAACATTAAGTTCTCTCTCTTTGTTAAGAAGTTAACTCTTCTTTGAAACTAATGATAAAGATGATATTTTACCCACGCTGTTGTGGGAAACTTTTAAGGCTTACTTAAGAGGCTGTGTTATCTCCTTTCAATCATCCCTTAAAAAGAATAATGAAGCAAAGCAAATGGAACTAGAAAAGCAAATTAACCAGCTAGACAGAGAGAATGTGCAACAGCCCTCTTTGGAAAAGCACACGAAGATAGCTGTGCTCAAATACTAGCTGAATAAAATGTTGTCTGACAGGATCAGTAGAGCCTTCATTTTCACAAAACATCAGCATTTTGAGTTTGGGGATAAGCCACATAAATTACTGGCAAGACAATTACGTAAAATTGAAAATGACTATACAATTCCTAAAATCAATTTTACAGCAGGTCTTGCCCTCACTTCACATAAAGAGATTAATGACAGATTCTTGCAATTCTATACAAACCTATACACATTCGAGCATAATGCATCACCAGATACAGTACAATCTTTTCTGGATAAATGCAACCTTCCGTCTTTGAATGAAGAGGAACGTAAGATGTTAAATGCAGACATTAGCTGTGAGGAGCTGAAAGTTGGATGTGGCCTTACATTTCTGTCCTAGATTAAGCTATTGTATAATAACCCCTGTGCTAGGATACTTACAAATCAGACACTGTCTGCTCCATTTCGACTGGGTAGAGGCACTAGGCAGGGTTGCCTGCTTAGTCCATTGCTTTTTGCCCTGGCCATAGAGCCTCTTGCGGAAACTATCCAAGCACATCCCAAGATACATGGCTATGACACAGAGTACACTAAGAACAAGATATCTTTGTTTGCAGATGACATATTGTTATATATTACTGAACCCCCAATAACTTTCCCTTCAATATTGGACATGGTTAGCTCGTTTGGTGCTTTCTCTGGATATAGTGGATATAGAATTAATTAGGGGATAAGTGAGATATTACCAATAAGATTTGAAGATCAGAACTGGCTCAAACAGCTCCCTTTGCGTATAGTCCAGGACAATTTAACTTACTTAGGAGTGATGATCACCAAGAAGTATAGCGCCCTTTATAAGGCCAACTTCCCGGCCTTGTTAAGAAAGCTGCAGCACAATATTCAGTTTTGGAGGACACTACAAATTTCCCTGCTGGGAAGAATCAATGCCATTAAAATTATATTTCTCCCTCAGATACTGTACCTTTTTCAAAGCCTACCCATATTCCTCACTAACTCTTTCTTTAAGAAACTAGACTCCATTATTCTTCCTTTTATATGGAACTACAAAGCACATAGAATAAAAAAAGACCACCTCTGTAAACACAAATGTAGTGGAGGTTTAGCACTACCAGATTTCAAGATGTATTACTGGGCTGCTGGATTACATTCCATTGCATACTGGTGAGATGATGTCATTTATCGTCCAGTGGGCTGGAGCGTGAAGACTGTCTACCATACTCAGTAACAGCAGTTATATTAGCACCTGCAAAGATAAACAGAGCATGTTATAAAAATAACCCTATCATTCATGATACTATTAGGATATGGAAAAAACTGAAAAAGCATTTTAGCCTCAGTGCACTGTTCCCGTTGTTGCCATTAGCGGCTAACCCTACATTCATCCCCTCCACTCTGGATGGAGCATTCAATGTATGGAAGGAGCTGGGGATAGGAAGCATTGGAGACCTGTACATTAGGGGCATTTTTGCCTCTTTTCAACAACTTCAGCAGAAATTTAAATTACCAAAAAATCATTTTCTCAGGTATCTCCAGATTAGGGATTATGTGAAAGCATATCTTCCTAACTTTGGGACGGTAACAAGAAGTACTTTGGAGATCAATTAAAATGTTCGCCACCTCACACTCCATAATTTCTCAACTATATGATACATTGCTGAACATGGGTTATCCGAAAACGAATGCCTTAAAGGATAAATGGGAAACGGAGCTCGGAACCCAAATATCTCAATCTGTGTGGGAAGAATGCCTAGAACACATACATGACTGTTCCATTAACACACAGCACTGTTTGATACAATTTAAAATTCTACATAGGTTACATTACTCCAAGGCTAAGTTGCATAAAATGTTCCCAGACGTATCGCCACTGTGTGAGAAATGTGACTATGCAGAGGCCACCTTATCACATGGGTATGCCTTATGTCATAAACTACAAGAGTATTGGGGTGATATATTTCATTTCCTGTCTATGATTTTGGAAGTTCAAATAATCCCAGATCCTGTTTTGATTATTTTGGGAATATCTGATGAGCTCTTGAAGCTTAATATAGCACAACAGCGTCTCCTGTCATACTGTGTTATAACGGCCAAAAAACTGATTCTTTTATATAAGAAATTCGCTCATTTAAACACTGGCTATCAGATCTGACTGACACCCTCCACCTGGAGAGAATCAGATTCATCTTAAAAGACAAAGTGAGGGAGTTTGAAAAAACCTGGAAACCTTTGGTCTCTTACCTTGATTCGATAACTGATTAAGATGACTACTAACATTGCACTCCTGGGGTTGGTGGGGTTGACGTGGGTTTGGGATGTGGTGGGGAAGGAAGGGTTGTCTTATGTGTTGTAGGTCTTGTATTTTATAATTTCTTTACAGTGTGTTGTTGCTTTTGTTTATTGTTGTTATTACAATCACTTAATACTATGCTTTAGGCTTTGATCATTTTTATTTTATTATAAACATTGTCACTAGTCCCTTTTTGTCATATTTTTTATAAAAAGAAACATGTTAATGTCAGACCAAGTGCCTTGCTATAAAAAAGGTTTCACAATAAATATATTTGAAAACAATATTTATTGTCTCCTATCATGTTTTATGTGTAAGAATCAAGTTATTATGTGTCTATGAAGGTTCTCAGTCATCCAGGTCATGGAGTTGTAGAAAAAAGCAACTGAACATCTTAACTTGTTTAAAGAGGTTTCCCCTCTTATCCAAGAAGCTTTTTCAGTTGGGCACTAAAGATATCTAGGTATTTAAAACCTAGACTGAACTGCTTTGTATATGCATGATGAGGTAACAGGAACCATCACAACTTCCGGGTGAACCAGGACAGCATCAGAACCAAAGGCTCCTTCAGTGCTATACGTTCTGTGAAAATGCAGGGCTCTGAGAACACAACTGATTTAAAAGTACATTGGTAATAGGGTGTTACAGATGGAAAAATAAAGGTAAGGTAAGGTAAGGTGACTTTATTGATACCCAGAAGGGTAGATTTTGTTGCAGGTAAAAAGTGCAGGCTCACAACAACACACAAAACAATGGCAAAAAATGACATAGCAGAAGACAACAGAATAAAACAACAAACAAACAAACAAACAGCAGACAGCAGCGGCAAATAACACCAACAGGATAAAACAACAAACAAACAGTACTGACAGCTGGACAGACAGACAGATGCTCCTTACTTGATGTTTTCTAAAATGAATAAATAAGTAACTAAACTAGATAAAAAAGGGGGGGGGGGTAAGACGATAATAAGCTAAAAGAGAGACAATCAAAGAAGATAATCATAATGTGGTGTTCAGGGCCTTAGTGGCTGATGGAATGAAGCTGCACCGATATCTTTTGGTTTTGTATATGGGCATTTTGAACCTACGACCAGAGGGAAGAAGCTGGAATTCACTGTGCAGTGGATGGGACACATCGTGTGAGATGGACCCAGCAAGTCTGTGTAGGTGCCCGTTATATAAAGTGTCTAAGTTGTGCTGTTGCCCTCCAATGACCTTACTGGCCCACCTCACAATCTGATTAAGTGTATTTTTATTCTTTAGAGGTACATTTCCAAACCAGGACACCAGGCTAAAAGAAATTATGGATTCAATAAAACATCTGTAAAACATAGTAAGCAGCTTTTTCTCAACGTGGAAGGATGAAAGCTTCCTAAGACAGTGAAGGCGCTGGTTTGCCTTTTTATAGACAGACTCATAGTTTGCCACAAATGTAAGTTTGCTGTCAATAATGGTCCCAAGGTATTTGTAGCTGTCAACACATTCCACTGCCTGGCCTTTTATACTGGTTATGTCCTTGTCACCTATGTGTCTTCTAAAGTCCACATACATATTTTTAGTTTTTGAAATGTTCAGTTGTAGAAAGGACTGCTCACACCAATCTACAAATTCCTGCATGATTTCACCATGACCTGTCTCATTGTCTCTCAGTAGGCTGACAATAACAGAGTCATCTGAGTACTTTAGGATTAATCTATCATCTCTGCTACTGCGGCACATATTGGTGTAAAGAATAGACAAAAGAGGAGACAAAACACAACCTTGCGGCGAGCCAGTTGAGGAACGAATCTGGTCAGACAGTACTCCATTTACCCAACTCTTTGTGTCCTGTCAGTCAAGAGGTGTAGCACCCAGCCTACAAGGTTTTTGCTCAAATTAAATTGCTCTAAAAGTCTTTCTATTAAAATGTGGGGTTGAATAGTATTAAAAGCAGAGGAAAAATCAATAAAAAGAAGTTGGGCATGTGTTCCCTTACCTTCTAAATGTTTTAAAAGCATGTTCATCAGTGATACAGTTGCGTCTTCTACACCTCTACATGGCCTGTATGCAAACTGAAATTGGTCAATATCAGACTGGGTTTCCATTAAAATCTTGTTCCTTATCAGTTTTTCGTAAGTTTTCATAGGTCTGAATAGGTCTGAAATCATTATGGACTTTGGGGGTCCTTATCTTTGGAACAGGAACAACAACTGCGTCTTTCCAGCATTTTGGTACATGCTGGGTTTGTAGTGATTTGTGAAAATATAATGGAAAATTGTACACAGCTCTCTAGAACATAGCTTAAGCAGTTTACCACAGATATTATCAGGACCACAGCTCTTGTTTGCATTAGTGGAGAGTAATGCCTTTTCAACAGTGGCTATGTCTATTTCAGAATAGTTCTCATCTAGTAAGTTCACACTAAGTTCCTTTATTTCTGTGTTAAAATCATAAATGTCCAAACGAGAGATGAAAGTGTTAAGAGCATTGGCGAAATCAAAGTCTGAATCAAAACCTTCTAATATAACAGTGCTTACATTCTTTGAGTTACTAATACCTGCGATCGATTTCATGCTTGACCAGGCTGAACCCAAATTGTTAGACACCATTTTATTTTCCAGGTGTCGTGAGCTCCCTCTCCCTCTGCCTGGTAGGAGCACTAATTATCTGCCGATTACTCTCACCTGTTCTCTCTGCCACTCCCTCGTTAACCAGCCAGCTGCTCCTCATTTCCTGCTAACCATGCCATATATAAAGAGTCCGGTTTCCCAGCACACTTCGTCAGATCGTCTGCTAAGCCCGCGCCTGTCCTGCCTGTTACCTGCTACTATTCTGACTCCTACCTGCGATCCCGGACCTGCCCGACCACCCTCTGCTCTACAATCCCGGTAACTTGACCTGCCTTCTGCCCTTTTGACCACGATACTGCCTTGCCCTTGTCGGTACTTTTGCCCTGCCACTCCTCTCCTGCTGTGTGTGTGTGTTCCCCCAGGACTTCCAGCCCCTTTGGCGAGAGAGCCTGGACCCTCAACCCCCGTCTACACTCTACGCCTCTCAGCCGCTGGGACACACACACACGAAGACTCACGCCCATTCCCCAACCCCTTTCAATAAACTGTTCAAACGTATTGCTCCTGTGGTCCTCGTCTGTCCAGATCCCTGACAGTACGATCTGACCAACATAATGGACCCAGCGAACGTTTCACAAAACATGGACTTAGAACCCCCCACCGCCATGCAGCGCCTGGGAAACGCTGAGAGGGACATCCATCGGATGACGGTTGACGTCTCCTCTTTGTTACAGCTTGGCAACCAGCAGCAACAGCAGCTGCAGCAAACACAGCAGTTGATACAACAGCAACAACACCGGATTCACGAACAGCAAGATCACCTCGCTCAGATAACCCGACTGCTTGCCCAACTCATTCCTCAGCACCAGCCCGCCGCTCCAGCCACCGCCAGCCTGCCTGCCACTCCAGCCACCGCCAGCCTGCCTGCCACTCCAGCCCCCGCCAGCCTGCCTGCCACTCCAGCCACAGCCGGTCTGCCTTCCGGTCTAGCCCGAGCCAGCCCACCCGCCAGCACCGCTCCAGAGTCACCCACCCAGGCCACTGCCGCTGGAGGCCCGGAACCTAGAATCGGCAACCCAGAACGATTCAACGGTGACCCAAATCAAGTGCGCCCGTTCCTGACCAGCTGCAGCCTTCAGTTCTCTCTGCAACCCAGAACCTTTGCCACAGAAGGGGCTAAGGTCGGGTACACAATCACTCACCTGAAAGGCCGAGCCCGACTCTGGGGAACAGCGGAGTTTGAGCGTCAGACCCCGGCGTGCACATCTTTTGAACTGTTTGCTAAGGAGATGCTCAAGGTTTTTGATCTGGGCTCATCCTCTGAAGAGGCATCCCAGGATCTTCTGAGTATTCGGCAGGGTCGACGGACGGTGGCAGATTACTCTATCGATTTCCGGACTTTGGCAAGGCGCAGCCCCTGGAACATGGCAGCGTTGGTGGACGTGTTCTTCGCCAGCCTGGCCGACTACATCAAGGATGAGTTGGTCTCTCATGAACGGCCCTCCACCCTTGATGACGCCATCGCCCTGGCTGTGCGCATAGATCGACGGATCCAGACCCGCCGCCGAGATAGGGGGCGCCAAAATCCCCTAGCCACCAGCTCTCGTCACGTCCCGACTGTCCAGCCGTCTTCCCCAACTACTCCTCCAAACCAACCAGACCCGTCTGAACCCAAGGAGATTGGCCGGGCTTCTCTTTCTCCTGCTGAGCGTCGGCGCCGTATCTCCTCCAATCTGTGTCTGTATTGCGGAGGAGAAGGACACCGTGTTGCCAACTGCCCTTTAAAAAGCCCAAGCTCACCAGACATAGGAGGAGTCCGGCTGAGCTCAATGACCACCCAGTCCTCCAACCACAAACCGTTGGTGCAGGTCCGTCTTCATCTTCCCGACTCCACCCACACACTGGCTGCCCTGGTGGACTCAGGTGCCGAAGCCAACATAATGGACACCGAACTCGCTCACCAGCTGGGACTGGAGACCCTCCGTCTGACACCCCCCGTCCCTGCTCGGGCACTAGATGGTCACCCTCTTGGCACAGTCACGCAGGTCACCACCCCTGTTAAAATGATGCTGTCTGGCAACCACACTGAAACCATTCAGTTCCACCTGCTCCACTCCCCAGGCCAACCTCTCATCCTGGGCTACCCATGGCTCCGACGGCACAACCCTCACCTCGATTGGGCAACTGGAAAGGTCCGAGAGTGGGGAAAGGACTGCCACCAGACCTGTTTGCTTGCGGCCATGCCACCCTCTCACCCGGCACCCCCCGGCTCAGCCCCAGACATCTCCAATGTCCCGGAATGCTACCACGGTCTCAGGGAGGTCTTCAACAAGGTCAAAGCCACGTCTCTGCCCCCACATCGACCCTACGACTGCGCCATCGACCTCCTCCCTGGTTCTGTTCCCCCCAAAGGGAGTCTTTATTCCCTGTCCGCTCCTGAACGAAGGGCCATGGAGACGTACATCAGCGACTCTCTTGCTGCTGGGATTATCCGCCCGTCCTCTTCCCCTGCTGGCGCCGGATTCTTCTTCGTGGGGAAAAAAGATGGAACCCTTCGCCCCTGCATCGATTACCGTGGCCTTAACAGCATCACAGTAAAGAACCGGTATCCTCTGCCTCTGCTCAACTCTGCCTTCGAGCTACTCCAGGGGGCCACCATCTTCACAAAGTTGGACCTTAGGAACGCCTACCACCTAGTGCGGATCCGGGAGGGCGACGAATGGAAGACGGCATTCAATACCCCAACCGGCCACTATGAGTATCTTGTGATGCCGTTCGGCCTCACCAACGCTCCAGCGGTTTTCCAGGCCCTGGTGAATGATGTACTGCGGGACTTCCTAAACAAGTTCGTCTTCGTTTACCTAGACGATATCCTGATCTTCTCCAAAACCCAGCCTGAACATACCCTTCATGTCCAGCAAGTCCTTCACCGCCTCCTGCAGAACTCGCTCTACGTCAAGGCAGAGAAGTGTGAATTTCACACCAAGACTGTGGCTTTCCTTGGATACATTGTGGCAGAGGGAGAGATCCAGATGGACCCAGCCAAGGTCTCAGCAGTCACCTCCTGGCCGGTTCCTGTAAACCGCAAGAAGCTACAGCAGTTCTTGGGCTTTGCGAACTTCTACCGACGGTTCATCCGCAATTACAGCTCCGTAGCTGCCCCTCTCACCGCCCTGACCAGCAATAAACAGCCCTTCACCTGGACCCCAGCAGCTGACAAGGCATTCAGAATCCTCAAGGCTCGGTTCTCCAGGGCCCCCATCCTCCAGATGCCAGATGCAGATCGGCAATTCATTGTGGAGGTGGACGCTTCTGATGTGGGAGTGGGGGCCGTGCTCTCACAACGAGCTGCAGAGGACAACAAACTCCACCCGTGTGCATTCTTCTCCCGTCGCTTATCCCCATCAGAATGCAACTACGACATAGGGGACCGTGAGCTGCTCGCGGTCAAGCTGGCCTTGGAGGAATGGCGTCACTGGCTGGAGGGGTCCACCGTCCCGTTCTTGGTTTGGACGGATCACAAGAACCTGGAGTATATCCGCTCTGCCAAACGTCTGAACCCGAGACAGTCCCGCTGGGCCCTATTCTTCACCAGATTCAATTTCACCCTGTCATACCGTCCAGGATCACGTAACATCAAACCAGACTCACTCTCCCGCCAGTTCCAGAAGGAGGATGCCCCTCCCCAGATTCCTGCACCCATTCTGCCCAGTCCCTGTGTCGTAGGTGTCCTGACTTGGGAGATTGAGAGACAAGTGCGGGATGCTCTCCATGACCAACCTGGCCCCAGTGCTTGCCCTGCTGACCGTCTCTTCGTTCCTGAACACCTGAGGTCTAAGGTCATACAATGGGGACACGACTCCCGTCTGGCTTGCCACCCTGGATCCACTCGCACCTGCCATCTGCTTTCTCAGCGATTCTGGTGGCCATCACTGAGGAGGGATGTGCGAGACTTTGTCCTTGCCTGTCCGACCTGTAATCAACACAAGTCATCTAACCAGCCACCTGCCGGATTACTCCAACCCCTGCCCGTACCAACACGGCCCTGGTCCCACATTTCCATGGATTTTGTCACAGGACTGCCCCAGTCCAATGGCATGACTGTAATCCTCACCATTGTGGACCGTTTTAGCAAGATGGCACACTTTGTTCCCCTTCCAAAGCTGCCATCTGCCAAGGAAACTGCCCAGCTGGTCTTGGAGCATGTTTTTAGAATACATGGACTACCCAGAGATGTCGTCTCGGACCGGGGCCCGCAGTTCACCTCCACTTTCTGGAAGGAATTCTGCCATCTGCTGGGGGCCACGGTCAGTCTAAGTTCTGGTTTCCACCCCCAGTCCAACGGCCAGTCAGAGAGAGCAAATCAGGAGCTGGAGAAGGCACTCCGATGCATGGCATCCCGTAATCCTCCCACCTGGTCCCAGCAACTGCTATGGGTGGAATATGCCCACAACTCCTTGACTTGCTCTGCCACCGGTATGTCACCCTTCCAGTGTGTCTACGGCTACCAACCACCCCTATTCAACAGCCAGGAAGGAGAAATCACTTGTCCATCTGCCCTTGCCTACGCCCGCCGATGCCGCCGCACCTGGGCCCAGGCCCGTGCCACACTCCTCAAGTCCATCTCCAGCTACACCACTGGAGCCAACCGTCACAGGACTCCTGCACCCGCTTACCGTGTTGGACAAAAGGTATGGCTGTCATCAAAGGATCTACCACTGCGGGTGGAATCACGAAAGCTGGCACCTCGCTTCCTCGGTCCATTCCCCATTCAGAGGGTAATCAGCCCAACTGCTGTTCGGCTCCTTCTGCCCAGGTCCATGAGGGTCCATCCCACGTTCCATGTCTCAAAGATTAAACCGGTTCACGAGAGCCCGCTGGTTCCAGCCACACCCCCCCCGCCTCCTCCACGCCTCATTGAGGGTGGCCCAGTCTACACTGTCCGGCGTCTGCTCCGATCCAGACGTAGAGGTAGAGGCATCCAATACCTTGTCGACTGGGAAGGGTATGGTCCTGAGGAGAGAACCTGGGTGCCTGCCAGCCGGATCTTGGATCGGACCCTCATCGCTGACTTCCACCGGCAGCATCCAGACCAACCAGCCATTCGTCGGGGTCGTCCTAAAGGACCCCGTCGTTCCACCCACCCAGTTTCTGACCCTGCACCTGGCCTGGCCCCTGTCCCGGGACCCGTCCTGACCCCTGCTGGGGGGCTCTCTAAGGATGAGGCCATGGATTCCGACTGCTCTGAGGAGTTCTGACCCTCCGCCGGCTCCCCCTCCGCCCTCCCAGTCTTGGCAGTGTTTCTTTGGGACTTCTGGGGCCGTCCCTTGAGGGGGGGGTTCTGTCGTGAGCTCCCTCTCCCTCTGCCTGGTAGGAGCACTAATTATCTGCTGATTACTCTCACCTGTTCTCTCTGCCACTCCCTCGTTAACCAGCCAGCTGCTCCTCATTTCCTGCTAACCATGCCATATATAAAGAGTCCGGTTTCCCAGCACACTTGGTCAGATCATCTGCTAAGCCCGCGCCTGTCCTGCCTGTTACCTGCTACTATTCTGACTCCTACCTGCGATCCCGGACCTGCCCGACCACCCTCTGCTCTACAATCCCGGTAACTTGACCTGCCTTCTGCCCTTTTGACCACGATACTGCCTTGCCCTTGTCGGTACTTTTGCCCTGCCACTCCTCTCCTGCTGTGTGTGTGTGTTCCCCCAGGACTTCCAGCCCCTTTGGCGAGAGAGCCTGGACCCTCACCCCCCGTCTACACTCTACGCCTCTCAGCCGCTGGGACACACACACACGAAGACTCACGCCCATTCCCCAACCCCTTTCAATAAACTGTTCAAACGTATTGCTCCTGTGGTCCTCGTCTGTCCAGATCCCTGACACCAGGATTGTTTTGTAATCGCGTTTAGCTCTGAGGATTTCAACTTTCAGGTCTTTGGTGGCATTAAACAGTTCAGAAGCAGTCCCATATTTAAATACATGTCTCTTAGCCTGTATGCAGGCTTTTACTGATTTAGTGACCCACGGTTTGTTATTTGAGTAGATTTTTACCTTTTTGCATGGAATAATCATGTCTCTACAGAACGCTGCATAAGAGCATATTACATCAGCTAGTTGATCCAAGTCCTCACCACAGTCCTCTGTAAACACATCCCAATCAGTACAGTCAAGGCAAGCCTGTAAGGCCTGCACAGACTCTTCATTCCAGTCCTTTATGTTCTTTGTTTGGGCCTTTTCCCTTTTGAGAACAGTCTTGTATGTAGGCATGAGGTACACAAGTTTGTGGTCTCCATGGCCTAAGGGGGATAGGGGTACTGACTTATATGCGTCTTTCACTGATCCATAACACTGGTCAAGTGTCTTTTCACGTCGGGTGGGGCAGGTCACGTATTGTTGAAAGTTAGGGATTGTCTTTTTAAGGGAGACATGATTGAAATCACCCAGTATGAAGGACGGTGATTCAGGGGATATAGATTGTAGCTTTTGAACTACATCATACACAGTTTTACAGGCATGGGTTGCGTTTGCTCCTGGGTGTATATATAGAACTGTAATAAAAAGCTGGGGAAATTCACGGGGTAAATAGAATGGGCGTAGCGACACTGATAAAAGTTCCACGTCGGGGGAGCACACGCTTTCCCTCAAAGTTACGGCAGAACAGTACCTTTGGTTGATGTAGAGGCAAACACCTCCCCCCTGAGTTTTATTTGTTACCTCACTGTTCCGATCCAAGCGGTGAGGTGCGCCAAAGCCAGTGATCCTCAGATACGCGTCCTGATCCCGTTCTGTTAACCATGTCTCTGTGAACGCCAACACGCAGCAGTCGTTATAATCCTTTAGGAAGCGGGCGTTTCCCTCAAGTTCATCCAGTCCTAATGGACTGAACATTCCCCAAGATAATTGTGGGCAATGGGAGCCGGTTGGACTGCATCTTCCTCAGACGCAGTCGCACTCCTCCGCGCTTTCAAGCTCATTAGGTCCCAGCAGCCTAAACCTATAGCAGCATAGCAATGTTCTAGGCCAACCAGGGCCAACCCTAACTATAAGTTTCTTCAAAAAGTTTTTAACCTTTTCTTAAGGGGGTGTCTTAAGAAGATGTTAGTAGAGGGTGGAGGCCCCCTGGACTGAAACAGGAAGACAATTCTACAGGAGAGGAGTCTGGTAGTTGAAGGCCTTGTCTCCCTTTTCAAATTTTAAAACATCCTGGGAACCTGGGAAAACCTTAAGGTAGAAATGAGCCTGATCATTAGGAGCTTTGTAGGTGAGGAGGGGGATTTTGAATTCTATACTTTATTTTACAGGAAGCCAGTGCAGAGAATCCCTTCTTCTAGTGCTTGTTAATGTATGTGCAGCTAGATTCTGAGTCAATGGGAGAGTCCTTAGATACTTTTTGGTGCGGCGGGGCAATACAAAATTGCAGTAGTTGAGCCTTAAAATAAGGGTTGCAAATGACATTTTCAATGCATCAGATAAAGGATTTACTTCCATTTTTTTTCCCGTTAGACCTTAGTGCTGTATTTGACACCATCGACCATCAGGTCTTATTACAAAGACTAGAGCATCTTATTGGCATAAAAGAGACTGCATTAAACTGGTATACCGGTAAGTCCTATCTTCCATATCGTTCCTAATTTGTTCATGTTAGTAATGTTTCTTCTATCCATACAAAAGTTACACATGGGGCTTTTTTATATGTCTTTCCACACATTTCTTCCTATTCATTCCCCAGTTCTAGGTCTACAAACAAGGCAGCCGATATCCATACCAAGGAGATTGTTGCATTGAACTTTCTCAAGGCTTCCCAGCTAAGATGAATAATGGTGGTTCTGGTCATTCTTTAGTTTGTGTCCCCACCAGTTTTTTTGGGGTATGTCGACAGGTTTGGCTTTTGATATGCCTGCCCCTGGTGAACCAACTACAACAGGCTGGTTGGAGTTAAAGACTGAAGTGAGGCAGCATCCCTGATGAGGCATCCCTGATCTGCAACAAAGGACTCTTTTCTCGGCGTGTCAGAGGTGACAGCCGTGACAGCTAATTGAGGAATTAGGTCTGGTGGTAGTGGTAGTGATACATGATGCTCTCTTTCTCCAGGTTCTTTTTTCAAGATTTGGAATTTAGCCTGTATGTTTGCCCATGTTTTTCTTTCAGCCTCTGTACCTCTTTCTATCCTCTGACCCTCATTCTTGTCGCCTGCTAAGATTTTATCTGGAGGTGTGAGTTTATGCCTGTAAGTTTATGCACCAGCTTGATGATCGGGGCTGCATATTGCCATCTTTCTATTTGCCCCTTCACATGTCATGAAGTCTCCTATTGTCCAGCCTGAACAGACTTTAATTTAATTGTCAGCACTGATTTTCTTCTCTAGGAATGGGCCTCTTTTTTTAAGACCACATCCTAAGCTAAGCTGCCCTAAGATGACACCCAACTTAATTCTTTGCCATCTGGATTTTGGATCCATTGTATAATTCTTCATTTACATGTAGCACTCATAACAGGTCTTGTGCCTGTCTGGTCAGGGTTTGCCACTTATCGAGCCAAGGTACCATCATTATTGCTTTCGACCCTGAACCATGGCCTGATTCAATGTCATTGTCTTGAGGTGGCCTGAGCCAGCCCTATCATCATGGGTCAGGCTTGAGGCAGCTATGGTTGCATTTCTTTTTTCAGAACCACCCACTGGTTTTAGTCTTGGCCAGCCCTATCATCACACAGAGGTTGCTGGTTGGCAACTCATTGTGAGCTCAGTGGCTCCTGCCTTCTGATTGCTCTTTTTCTCCTTATTGACACCTTCTGGTGCCAGGGGTTACAGGGCTCAAACAACTGGGGATTTCCACCACACTTTGGATCAGGAAGTAGAACTGGGTATGGATTAGGATCAGGATCAAGACCTGGAACCAGTGGACCTTCCAGCTTTTGTCTTTGCTGAGGCCCCGCGTTCGGTGCCAAAAATGTTACCCAGGCAACCCAGTACAGGATCACCAAACCAGACACATCCTAAAGTGGTTTGAAATCAGCCTGCTTGGAGACACGTATAACAGGATCCTGAATTATTAGCTTTTGGCTAGGGCAACCTACTAACTGCGTCCCCCCAAAGGTTTTCCCGTTAACTTTGCACCTAACATTCTATCAAACCTGATAATAGAGTTATTGGGCAACCTCCTAATTGTAATAGTTGTTTGCTGGGAATTATTTTTAAACAGTAATTCTACTTTTACAGTTTAGATCAATGTACAAGAGCCTTCAACATAGGACTTGACTAAGTCACACATATCTGTTATTTTTACATCAATGATGTGAGGCTTGTCAACTCAAAAACTGCCCAGATGATACAGCCAAAATCCAAACTGCCTCGTGATCCCTTGTGTTTCATGCTGAAGAGGTTTGCCAAAGAACCCATGAATGGACCTAAAGAGAAATGGAGAAACATTTTGTGAAGTGGTGAAAGTACAATTATGCAAGAGCTGTAGGCAGTTTATCAGACAACCACCAAACACTGAATTTAAGCCACAGTTCACTCTTAAGACATAAAAGTATGGTGCTGTAAACATCATGATAAGGGGATGATTCTCTCGCTATTGTGTCAGTCCTGTTTTTTGCAGACAAGGGGTCATAGATCAGTTTGTCTATATCAAAATACCTGAAAAGGTCATGTTACCTTATGCTGAAGAGGAAATGCCCTTAAAAAACAAAAACAAAAAACAGGAGCATCTGGGTTACAACAGAATTAAAGTTCGCAAGTCCAATCCCTGTACATTAATCCCATTACAGTTTTGTGGGACGACATCGAAAATTCTGTTCCTTAGGTAAAATTGAGAAATGCAGAGGAATTGCAAGGCTGGATACCCTGTTCATAGGAGCCAGAAGTTGGTCAATTCCATGCAACACAGATGTGAAGCAGTTCTCAGAAACTGGGGATATATACTATTTTAGTGATACTCAGGAATGCAAAAAAGAGTGGAGAGTTATTAGTTTATACAGTAAGTATTTGAGTTTTTAAAGAAATATACAGGTACTGTTATTTCTCTGAACAGGCTAATATTAAGTTTTTTCATTTTTTGTAAAGTAATTATAACATTGACACATTTTCACATTGGCTTGATGAATGTTTTAAAACACATTTTAAAACATTCATCAAGTCTCTAAAAGTTAACATTTTGTGTTAATGTTGGTTTCATCTCATTTAAAAGTTAATTATTTTTTTTACAAAAATCACACAAAGTGTCAATTTTTGGACACAAAATTTCAAATATTGTAAACAAGAAAGAATGATAGATTTTATATATTAAATTCACCTGGAATATAAAAATGCAGATGTGTGTTATTAATATTATATTCCAATACATTTATCGTAATTTATTTAATTTAATAATTAAAACACTCTCTTTTAAATTTTATAAACACAGTCAGGAACCGGAGCATCCAAGCAGCACCTGAACGCAGCATTAACCTAAACACATATTTATGTTCAGACATAGCACCACCTGCTGACAACAGGAAGCAATGCTTTAAGCTCTTAGTTAATCGGAATAAGTCTTCTCGGCCAGTTGAACAACACTTCAGCTATGGAGGCAGATATTATTATTATTATTATTATTTTATGATTGTGTGTGTGCAGATGTTGAAATCCGATGGTAAAGTGACTTAGCAGCCCGAGGATGGTAGAGAGCTGACTTCTGTCAAAGGAAGGAAGTTCAGAAGAGGGAGGGAGGGGCGGAGAGGGAGGATAAAGGGGTTGGGGGGGGGTGTTGGGCAGGTCAGGGAGGGGCCAGAGAGAGAGAGAGAGAGAGAGAGAGAGAGAGAGAGAGAGAGAGAGAGAGAGGGGGAACCTGTTTCTGTGATTTGGACTCAGCCCCTTCAGGAAAACAAGAAAAGAAGAAGAGCAGGATGACTGGATCTGACTTTTACTGCAGGTAAAATGAATACTAATCTATCAGCCTATCAATTGATCATTTAGTTAATCTGTCTTTGTCTTAGAATCTATAGGTCTTTCTGATAGTCAGATTGTTCTGTGTTAGTTTGAGTTGCAGTTTGAATTTTTTTACAGTTTCCTTTCTTTCTTATTACATTTGTGTTTTTACTTCGTGTGTGTGGTTGTTTTGGACCTTAAAACAAGGGGGAGTTTACTGCATTGTAGGACCCCCAGTTTGTTCTCACACTGACACTTACTGACTGAATTTACGTTTTTTTTTGGTTAACTGTGTGTGTGTATGTGTGTGTGTGTGTGTGTGTTTGTGTGTGTGTTTGAGACAGAGTTGGTTGAACATCTCATAACATTGTGTAAACTTTTGAACTGTTCTTTAAGTTTTTCGTACCTTAGAATCTAAATCTGAGTAGAATGTCTGTTGACTCTCTTTAAAGCGGTAATAATAACTGTGAATAAAGTTGCTGCTGCTTCCTCATGAGTTTTTATGGGATAATGTGCTGCTTTAATGTGTGAATCCAGTTCCTGGTTTTCCTCTCTTTACCTGCAGCAGGTGATTGGTTCAGCAGGTTTGTTGTTTGAGCGAAAAGCAGAAATGTGTGTTTAAACCTTATGACTCTGACCTGACAGCAGTTTCCTACAATCAGCATAATTTACAACTCAACATGATAAAACTATAACTACTGATTGTTTTCAACAAAATATCTGATACAGCAGTAAAACATTATAAACATAACAACACAAGTGCTTTATTTTCTGACTCATTATTTCAAAAGTAGTTTAGGACTGAACAGTAGTAGGCTTTAATCACTGGTTATTAGCTATTAATTATTAATTAATTTACACCATAAGACAATTCAGAGACCAGAGTTTATTCCTCATCTCTTTCTTCTAAGCTGCTCCCATTCCAAACATTTGACTTAAAACATTATTCTATTTGAGATTCTAGCAACATTTTGGGAGACTTGACCTCCTGATGGTCTTCTGATGGCACCTGGCACCTGGCTAAAGTGGGCTGCTGTGGTGTCATCATCTATGAATAGACAATAAAAGAGGAAAATATATTCAGATTGACAGTTTGAAATTCTCCTTTAATTGAGCTTTTGAGCTCTAATTGAGGAGTCAAATATCCTTGTTAATAAGGTTGATGACACCCCTGTCAATGAGGTTGATGATGTTGTATATGTCCTTCTTAATGAGATTGATGATGTCCTCATTAGTTGGGTTGATGAAGTCCTTGTTAATCAGGTTGTTGACATCCCTGTTAATGAGGTTAATGACATTGTGGATGCCCATGTTCATGATGTCAATTGCATCCTCATTAATGCAATTGATAATGTCCTCTATTATGAGGTTGAAAACATCCTGTTAAGTAGGTTGATGCCAACCCTGACAATGAGGTTGATGATGGTGTATGTGTCTTTATTAATTAAAGTTGACTATGTCCTCATTAATGAGGTTGTTGACATCCCTTTTATTGAGGTTGTGGACCTGTCATTATGAGGTTAATGACATTGTAGTTTTTTGTTAATGAAGTTGATGCGGTCCTTATTAATGTGATTGAAAGCATCCTTCATAATGAGGTTGAAAACATCCTTCTTAAGGAGGTTCATGATGCCCTTGATGATGAGGTTTATGATGTCCACATTAATGAGTTTGATGAAGTCCTTGTTTATGAGGTTGTTGACATCCTTGTTAACGAGCTTGATGACAGTGTAGACTCCCCTTACAGTTTGTACAAAAGGAACACAACATCCCCTCTGTCCTTAGACCATCACATCGTAAGTGGTAAAACTCCTTAAAAAAACCTTTAACAGGAAAAAATAAAGAGAAGATCCATCAGGAAGAGTAACAGAGGAGGGATCCCTCTTCCAGGACGGACAGGCATGCAATAGATCATGTGTGCAGTTGCATATGACATCATGGAATAACATAAATCTATTGAATTGTGTTGTATGTGGAGGACGAGGCAACAAGATCCATTGCAGCTTCTAGGTGAACCGGGACAGCAACAGACCTTCCAACAGCTGAAGATCCCTCAGCGGCTGCACTGCAGGACACTATGAGAATGAGAAAACATAGGGCAGGACTGCAGGAACACAACAGATTTCAAAGTAGGGTCATGAATGTTAAAGATGGGTGAAAGAAAAAGAAACTCAGACTATCCAATGAGGTCCTGGCAGTCTAAACCTATTGCAGCATTACAATGTTCTAGGCTGGCCAGGGCCAGCCCTAACTATAAATGTCTTCGAAAAGGAAAGTTTTTAACCTATTCTTAAATTTAGGAAGGGTTTCCACAACCTGGACTGAAACAGGAAGAAAATTCCACGGGAGATGAACCTCATAGTTGAAGCCTCGGCCTTCCATTTTTGACACCATCCTTGATGATGAGGCCACTAACTTCCTGGATAATGGAGCCAACAATATCATCGTTAATGAGGTTGATGACATCCTTGATGATGACCCTGATGAAACCCCTTAATGAGGTTGATCACATACTTAGTAATGAGGTTTTTGATGTCCTAAGACAAGTTGTACTGAGTGGATTTTTTGTTGGCGTTTCCAGGTGTTAAAGGTCCTTGAGAAGATTCGTGATATGATAAGATAAGACTTTATTGATCCCACAATGGGGAATTTGTCTGTTACTGCAGAGTACAGAGTAAAGAAAAGATAAAAAATAAAAGCCAAAGAAGATAAAAGCTATAGAAAATAAAAATACACAACACTACGTACAAAATTCGTAGAATTTGTTGATCCTCATACACAGTATGCATTATGGATATAGAATGGAGAAAAAAATACTAATGAATAGCAAGAAGAAAGAAAAAGGTATGCATAAGCAAAGCACATATACATACATACATGCACGTACATACCTACATACATACACATACACACATATTTACATATTTGCATATATATATGGACATACATATCCACGCACATACACACATATACAAATACATAGCTAATGCATACTTAAGGTGCAGGGTGTGTGTAGAGAAAAGTGATGAGTGGAGGAAAAGTGACTACAGTGAGTGTACATAAAATAGACATAATACATATGTATATTTTCATGCAGAATAAACTCCAAACCTGAGACAGTTTATCTTAGGCATTCCTTTTGTCATGGTTACCTGCAGTTTAATGGATGTTGGTTACACTGTGATATTGTATAATTTGAAAAGCCAATCAGAGAGCAGGATTTGTGAAAATGTATAACAATAGCTGTGAGTCAGACAATCTTATCTCTGTTTTGTTGTTTTTTGTACAGCCTTCAAGAGGTGGAGTCAGTTAACATTGATAATTTACATTTGGTTATTTCTGTCTTCACCAACACCTTCACTCTGAAGATCAAGGTTCACTCCAATGCATTTGATAGTTAGGTTTATGATGTCACGTGACACATTACACATCAACTTGGATCTTTACAGATTTATCGTGCTTGCTAGACAAGGTATGTTCCTTCAGCAAATAGCTTGGTTTGTTGATTGACAGCTAGTTTAGGTTTTCTTTACACACTTTAGTCAGTGTGGTTAGTGTGTGTGTTAAATTCCAGCCTTGGAGGTGTGGTTGAAAGTCTATGAGAGACAGAGAGAGAGGGGGGAAGGGCAGGCTGCATTCCAGCATGTCACAGTCAAGTGTGTTTCAGGTGTGTGAGTTTCAGGTGTGTCTGAGAGAATTACCAATCTTTGAGGCTGATTAGTTATCTGTAATGAGGCCATTCATGACAAAGATTAAAAGGAGATTTGAGATTTTAGTGACCACAAATTTTATAAGAAACAAATCGATTGATTAAATTAAATATAAAAATATAAAGAACACCCACACAATGTAAGGTATCATTATATACTTTACTATATATATATATATATATATATATATATATATATATATATATATATATATATATATATATATATATATATTTGCGTTTGCGTTTATTCTGTAAAGCAGCAGCAGGTCACAGAATGTGTAAGGTCTGTGTTGTTCTTGTTGCAGCAGATGGTTCTTACGGACTGTATGATCAGGTCATTGTTTTCATACTGCTAAAGAAGTTTAGGACAGATCAGACTTTGTGTGTGAGAGAGAGAAACTGTAGAGAACAGCTCTACTGTTCCTGAGGCTCACACTATTGTTTCTGTACAAAGACAGGAAACACACACTCACATGTTCACCTTCTTTCATCCAAACATGGCTGCTCACTATTCCCAGCCGTGATGTCATGAAGGGGTGGGGACTACACAGGCAGGGGCGGGGCTTACTGCTGACAGGAAGAGCAGACACTTCCCTCCATAAACACCACAGGCCTCCTGCTATTGTGTGCGTGTGTTGTTCCGCCTTAGAGGTTTCTGTCTTTGTCATATGTGGGTGGATGAAAAAAATATATCATGGTATAAGATGTATTTTTACTATATTGAGAAAAAACAAGGAAAAAGTTTTTCATAGAAATAAGTTGCACTTCGTATAGATTCTAATATATATTTTCTATAGTCATTTTCTATACCAACTTATTCATCATAAGGGTCACAAGGGTCTGGTGGATCCAATCCCAGCACATTACAGGTGAGAGGCAGGGATACACCCCAGACAGGTACTAGCCTATCATGGAGCACACACTATTCACTCACAGACTCAAACCTACCGACAATTTAGAGTCTTCAAGTAACCTAAGCATGTTTTTCGACTGTGGAAGGAAGCTGGAAAACCTGGAGAAAACCCACACAGACACACAGAGCAAAAGTTGTATTTTGAGATTAAATATCAATATATGTTTAAATAAATAAAGGAAATAGTGATATTATCATTGAACAACCATCATAGAATAGGTAAACAGAGTGGATCAATCAGAGACCTGATATGAGGTCTTATCACAGGACAGAAAGGGCACTGTTTTAGGTGTAGGTGCTTCAGGAGATCTGAATGCTGGACTTGTTCTGACATGACGAACTAGAGAAACACATAACTGTCATTCCTTTGCTGCTCAATGTGGTTGTTATACTTAACTTCGCACCACGGACAAATATAAAGTTAATAATTTTGTCATTGCAGAATTAGGCAAAGGAAGCTTTGGCTAAACAGATTAATCATCTTTAAATCAGTTTGTCAGGTTTTTAGGATTCTGTTGTTTAGTTCAATTACACCTGAAGAAGCAGCATCAACCTGTATTTCTCCTCTTTAAGAAGGTTGCTGACGATCTTTGGCCTTTGACCCCTCACCTTCAGTGTGACCTGCCCATCTACCTGAGGGGTGGGGCCTGAGGAGCCCAGGGTCATCACCATGGCAACAGTTTCCTCCCAGCGCTGCAGAGGTGAGTCTTAATGTTACAAATGGGAGACATGAAGGCAAAGTAAAGTAGCATTAGTGGTGTTAGCAGTAGCACTGTTACCAGTAAAATTAGTGGGTTAACAGCAGCTATGTTAGCAGAAGCAATTGCTATGTTAGCAGTAGCATAAGTGGTGGTAGCATTGGCCATGTTAGCAGTAGCATCATCTTGTGATGCTGGTTCCATTGCTTCATTTGGTCCTGCAGGTCTGGGTCTGGTCCTAGTGGAGTTTCACTATGAGTACCATAGTCGGGATGGAGCGCTAGTCTGCATCAAACCCAATGAGCGCTACATCCTGCTGGCTAAGACCAATGAGCATTGGTGGCAGGTCCGGGGGGACCATGGGTCCAAACCCTTCTACATCCCTGCCAAGTATGTCAGAGAGCTTCCACCAGACTTCCCCTCACTGCTAAACTTCACTGATCCACCCACTCCTGAACTGCTGCTACTTCCTGTGGCCACACCGGTCCCAGTCCCAGTTCCGGTGCCAAAAAGTCTAGATGAACCCAGCGGGCCCAAAACCAAACCAGGAGATGAGGTGACAATCCGACTTAGACCTGAAGCTTCTGCCGGGTTCCACAAGTTAGAGAACCGCATGTCGACATTCGGTGTCCCACTGGACTTCCAGGACTTCAAGGAGCCACCACAACGACACCACAGCAATCCTCCTGGTGGTGCAGAGACTGGGACAACAACGAACAGCAGGACTACACAAATGGCTGACAGCACTTCGAAGAAAAAGGAGAGCCACTTGTTGGGGGTCTTGGATGATAATGGGGACTCTGACAAACCTCGGGTCCCAAGTTTCAGCCCAGCAGACCCCCTCCCTGTTCCCCGCTCCCAGACTAAGCCCATCCCAGTGGAGACTCCAGTGGTCCCCCCAGTTCTTCCCCATGGCCTGACCTCAGCAGGTGGCCATGATGACCAGGAGCCCCCTATAGAGCCAGAGGAAGAGTCTAGTGAGGAGGAGGACTCCCTGAAGGGGGAAGACTCAAATCACATATATGAGTCCATCCAGGACCTGAACCTGGACCTAGAGGCTCTAATGACTCCTGGAGACCCACCTGACCCATCACAGGCTCTGTCACCCTCACAGGTGAGACCGTTTATCACAGTTACATTGTTCCCCTACAGTTAGATTCTATTGCAAGTTATGTTTCGATTCACCTTTTCCTATTCACATTTCAAAAATTGTAAATAAACACTTGGATGGAAATGCCAGAAATAAAAAAAAAAAGCTGAAAACTCATGTAAAAGTTTTGGAATATAACATTTTCTCCCTGGCATTTTGTAGGTTGTAAAAGCTTACAAAATTGTAGCTAACATTCTCCACAAAGCTGACATGTTAACCAGTAAATTGGGTGTCGGCTGAGCGTCAAGACCCACAACCATTATCTGTCAAGACACAGAGGACTACAAGTCCAATTGTCACGCCCATCCGTGTAACTGGAAAGAGCGTCATCCTCAGGTACTTCCATGCATTTATAACCTTAGTGTTGTCACAACCTAGTGGCACACTATGGCCAATCGAAGTCCCTGTGATATAGCCTGCTCCACACCAGGCATTGATTATATAAACAGTGTTACAGTTACATCCATACATCAATGAGTTCTTTCTGCCCAGTTAAATGTTAGCTGCGTTAAATTGTATGGTGCCATCTGGAAACCTGTTGTTGAGCCATGTTTCCATGAATACCAGGACACAACTCTCTCTCACTGACTTCGGAGTAGTCTGAGGTAAATGTATGTTGTCTAGCTTATTATCCAGCAATAATTCATTAGTGGGGATTGCACATCTTATTTGCAGAAGAAAAAACATTAAAATAGCAATGACAAAAAAAGAAATTGGAAGTGCATATATCAGTGAAGATTCTTGGAAGCAAATGGTAGGATTTTATAGCAAGGTACCAAGGATCGGTGACATAAATTTCCCTTTTTTAAGTTTCACAGAAGTAGGACAAATCGTCAGAACAATGCCATAAATTGACACTACTCAGAAAGTTGACAAAATAAAAGGTGTGATTTCCTCTCTTAAAGAGCTCATGAGAGATGATGTGTGATAAGTCGAATCAAAGCTTGATGGCTTGATGCAACTGTCTCATGATGATGATGATGAAGATATTCCTAGTGACTTTAGTCCCCACTGATGAACAAAAACAACATGGGAACATGGAACCATGGTCAGCATGGCCATGGGACAGCATATCTCAACAAAGGATTTTTGTAAGGAATCTACACAAAGGGGGGCACAAAATTTATACAATATTTTTTTTACTTTCTTTGGAAATAAAAGACTGAAAAGCGGGGCGTTCAAATGTATTATTGGGCCTTCCTGATACTTTGTAGAACCACCTTTGGCTTTTGATTACCGCTGCAAGTTTTTTGGAGTATGTCTTTATTAGCTTTGCACATCTAGAAACTATCATTTTTGCCCATTCTTACTTGCAAAACAGCTCAAGCTCAGTAAGGTTAGATTGAAGGGGTTGTAAACAACAGCTTTCAGATTTATCACTGATTCTCAATTAGACTCAGGCCTTTACTTCAACTTGGCTTTTTAACACCTCTGTATTTTTTAAAGTATTTTTGAACCATTTCATTGTAGACTTTGCTATATGTTTAAGATCTCCGACAGGTTTTCTTCCAAAATGGTCCTGTATTGGGTCCATCCATCATTCCCAAATTTTAAACATCTTCCCTTTCCCTGTTGTCGAAAAGCAGCTCTAGGCGATGATGCTACCACCACCATGTTGTTGACAGTGGGAATGGTTCAGGGTAATATGAAGTGTTACTTTTATGCCAAACATTACATTTCGCCAGAAAGTTCAACTTTGGTTTCTTCTGACCAGAGTACCTTCTTCCACATTTTTGGTGTGTCTCCCAGGTGACTTATAGCAAACTTCAAATAGGACTTTTTATGGATTTCTTCTTGTCACTCTTCCATAAAGACCAGATTTGTGCAATGAGTGACTAATGGCTGTCCTATGTAAAGATTCCCCAAGCTGTGGATCACTGTTCATCCAGAGTGATCATGGGCCTCCTGACGGCACCTCTGATCAGTCTCCCTTGTTTGGACTAAAGATTAGAGGAACAGCCAGGTCTTACTAGGTTTTGCATTGCTCTGATACTCTTTTCATATAATCATCATTTTTTTTAGGTCAACATTGGATGATTCAGAAATCCTCAGGCAAGTTCGGGAGTGAGTTGGCTGCACTGACAATAAGTGGGGCAATAATACCCTATAGACTAAGTAACAAGTGGCGTACAGTGGGATGTGATATTCAGGAGAATCATCGCTGTAGGGCAATTTATCGTAAGGGAGGCCCCTCGGTGCTGATAGCCTCAGGCCGCTGTCCCCATGCCCTGAGAGCTGTTGTTTGCACATTACGGGCTACTAGTATCTCCAGGTTACGCCCTCGCTCGGAAAAACGTCACTGATCCAGCCCATTTTCAAGCAGGGACGATGCCCCAACACACCATCCATCGGGTCAAAATAAGAAAATTTCTTTGGCTGTATGCCACTGCGGTTGTTGTGTATCTTCGCCGCCTTGTACTGGGCTCGTAGCTTTTTCAGTTTGCACCGTTGTCCGCTTTATGCCCAAATTCGCCAGTTCTGCAGCGATGTGTTTCATCACATCTTCGTTCCTGCACACCCCGTCGATTTTCGCAGACCAGAATTGCCGCTCCATCTTCCAAATACTTCCAAAAAAGCAAAAGCAGTTAGGAATTCCTTCGGTGACGAGAGTTACGGATATAGATACAGGTAAGCCAGCCATCCCCGCTTTATTTCGGTCCAGATGGTGCCCCCGCCCCTACCTGGACACCGCCTCTAGGCCAGCTGCGGCCCCTCTAGGACCATCGGTTAGGTTGGGCCAGAAAATCGAGGGACAGCCAGCCCGGACCGGGACAGCCCCGTTAGCACCTCCCCCCCGAATGTGTGAAACCCCTTCGCACCCCTGTAGGGTCGGCTTCGGCCCGGTAATGGGAAAGCCGCTATTGAATTCCAAGCAAGGACTGCAACAGACCCTGTATTTGGAAACATCCAAGATGCTTCAGATAGCATCTGAGTAAAACCTGCTTCCTGCTCAAAGGTTAGCTACAGCTGAAGAAAAACTAAGATGAAACAAAACAGGATGGATGTGCATCTGAGGACTTCCCTTTACTGAAAAAGCAATAGACAGATACTGAAGTCATGTACTCTACTGGAGAAAAGAGCTGATAATAAAAAGATGGATTTCCTGAAAAGGAATGGAGTATGCTTTGGGCAAATTATCAAAGAATTTGATAGGTATGAATGTGCGTAGAGCTTTTTAGAAATTTAGAATCGTACATTTATTTGGAGAAACATGATCTCCAAGATGCGCCAACTTTGTTCTCTGGAAATGCGCAGAGGATACCAAAAGTCTCTTTAGCCAGCATGCATTTGAAACTATTGTGCACAGATTTTACATGGATGACTGCTTGGCCTTTGTAGCCTCTGAACATAAAACTATTGGCTTGGGAACTATCTGTGCCATGGGAGGCTTTTGTCTAACTAAATCGTTAAGCAAGAGATGCTGTGTGGTGGCAGCAATACCTGAGAAGTAGAGAGCAAAGGAGGTTAAGGACCTGGATTTGGATCATAGCATCTTACGTGTACAGAGAGCATTGTGGGTGCAGTGTTGTGCCAAATCTGACAGCTTTAAGTACAGCATAATGGTTTAGGAAAAAATATTGACCTGCAGAGGAATCCTTTTTGCTATAAGATCCTTTTATGAATCCCTAGGAATTAGGCTCCTATAATCCAGCCAAGGAATGGATGGACTGGGTGAAAGCACTGCATCAGTTGGAGTGCTTTTGCACAGATTGTGTTTAAAACCTCAGCACGAGCAACCAGTGCTCAGTTACATCATTTTTTTCATGAAAGTGAGAATGGATATGGGACTATTACCTACCTTATGCTGCACACTGCTGATCCTCACATACGCATTCACTTCATAATGGAAAAATCCGGTGTGGCATCTTCAAAAGCCTGTGAGATTCCACGTATGGAGTTGATGACAGTGGTTACTTGATGGCAGTGGTTACTCGTATGGACAGACTTTAGAGGAAGACTGCAGCGCAGCTGTGAGACTCTCTTTTCTGGACAGACAGTACTTCTGTACTATAGTACATAAAGAATAAAACCTCAAGGTTTCATATCTTTGGAGCTAACCGTGCTGCTGAAATTCTTTAGATTTCCATCTCAGTGGGGGATTGTAAGTACAGCTCACAATCCAGCAGACTATATGTAGAAAGGCAGAGGGCAGAGCAGTTTCAAAAGAAATCTCATTTATCATTGAGACAACTGGAGGAGACTTGGCCCGTTAACTCTAACAACTTAAGACAGCTTACATCTGGAGACCTAGAGGTCATGACATTAGCTGCCATTGGTGTTTCAGTATCACAGGAGGAGAAGAATGCTGTGGTGATTAACCACAGTTCAGATTGGACTGATTGGTCTTGCAAGAGTTGACATAGAGCACTAGCCAAAATATAAACACAAACCATCCCAATGGTCAGTCGGCCATTTTCTATACACACTTATTCCTCGTTAGGGGCACAGGGGTCTGATGGAGCATAGACAGGTTGCAAGGTTATTATGGGGCACAAACACCATTCACTCACGCACTCATACCTACGGGCAATTTAGAATCTCTAATTTACCTAAGCATGTTTTTGGACTGTGGGAGGAAGCTGGAGAACCCAGAGGGAACATGAAAACTCCACACAAAAAGGTCCCAGCCAAAAAAATAGCTGTGTTTGACACACAGCCAATTACACAGTCAACAGCATAACATCCATCCATCCATCCATTTTCTATCCCGCTTATTCCTTTTCAGGGTCGCAGGGGTCTGCTGGAGCCTATCCCAGCGCATTTTATGGCGAGAGGCAGGGATACACCCCAGATGGTCGCCAGCCAATCGTGGGGCACACACACCATTCACACACCATTCACACACACACTCACACCTATGGGCAATTTAGATTTGCCAATTAACCTGAGCATGTTTTGTATTGTGGGAGGAAACCGGAGTACCCGGTGAAAACCCACGCAGACACGGGGAGAACATGCAAACTCCACAGCATAACATATAAAAATTATTTAGTCTATTTATAGACAGGTGGCACACACTGTACACTAATGACTACATATCGTATAGACTATTAGAGCTTATAAATGATGACTCTTCCCAAAATAATTAGGACAGATTAAATGTTAGCAAGAGCTTCTTTTTGACTGTGGGAGGAAAACAGTGATTCAAAAAATCAGGTACACTACAACTATACATGTTATACAGCTATTCAGCACTGCATGTATTAACCATTATAATTTCATCCAAAAAATTAAAAAAAAAACAGAATTCAAGGGTCTACCCACTTGATATATTACCATTCCTATTTTTCATTCACTACATCACTATAGTGTGTGCAGAGTGACATCACATGCTTGACAACATTTGTGAGACAGTGTCAGGCAGATGTGCAACCGCTGTAAGTGTTGTGTGCAGTTTCTTGCTAAGTGTGATGTGTGTGTTAGTTATTTTCACATGCATGTGAGCATGCGACAAATGTGTTAAATTTTCTTCATGCATTCATGCATGTGATTGCAGAAAAAAACAAAAAAAAACACATGAATGTCATGTGTAGACCTAGCGGGTTTTGTGATCACCGTGAATTACTGTGAATATTCACTATATCTCTTCTTGAAGTATCCAAACCATCGCAATATGGCCTCCCTGACTTTATCTCCCAAACCTCTAACATGTGCTGTCCCTTTGATGTTTTCATTCTTAATCCTTTCCACCCTGGTTACTCCCAAAGATAATCTCAGTGTCTTCATCTCTTCTGTTTCCAGCTCTGCCTCCTGTCTTTTCTTCAGTGACAATGTTTCTACCCAAACAGCATCACACCTCACACATCACACCTGATAGTTTTTTCCCACTATTTCAGCCTGCATGTACACACTCTCCATTGCTCTGCACTGTTGACCCTAAGTAATAAAAATCTTCTACCTACTCTATGTCTTCTCCCTGTAATCTCACTCTTCTATTTGGTTCCCTCTCTTTCACACATCACCTATCTAGCTTCTCCTCAACCTGTTTCCTGCTCTCACTGCAGATCATACTTTAATGTGTAATGCAAATAGTGTAATTCTAGTTTCATGCTTTTTCAGTATGAAAACCATGGTGCTGCTCACAAATGCTCAATTCTGCCCTTGGTGTAGGTCCAACCACTCTTTTACATAATCAATTCAAAACAATCGACCCCTGAAAAAGAAGAGGACTTCCTATCACAAGGTGGGGCTAGAGTCTGCAGGGGCGGGTTAGATGCTGCAGAGGGCAGGGCTTAACACACAGAGCAAAACTAAGTCTGACAACATGAAACATATTTAGTTACTGTTGGATGCGCAAACAACAACAAATGGTCTGTGGAGAAACCTTTAAAAACACAAAGAGAAATGCATCATGGGTAAGTCTGACCTCTGACCTCTGATAAGAACTGGTAAACATCCAGAGGAGAACCTGATGACTGATGAAGTTTAGATACTGCACTACTTAGTAGATACTACTACTAAGATACTGCAGTAAAAGTGAAATGCTGCAGTACAGTACAAGTAAAGGTTGTAAAGAATTGGTGTAATTAAAATGCTGCAGTAAAGAACACAAATATTATGAGCTGATAGACCTAAAGTGAATAAGTATTATGAATTGATGTAAAAGTGAAATAAATTTTGTCCAACAAAGGCATGTTCTTATTTAATATTGAGCCCTTTTACTGGAGCATATAGTTATGTATGCAGAAATATCTATATCAGTTAAACATGTAGTAAATTTTCCAAAAGTAAAACTATATTATCAAAAAATGTATATTCTTCAGTAAAAAGTTGAAGTCCAATCTAGTTTTTTGTGCAGATTAGATGTGAACTGTGACTTTCATAATGCATTCCAGGAGAAACAGACAGCTGATAAGAGGAGCTAAAGTTGAATGAATGTATTTTAAAGCAGGTCAGGTCACTTTGTGTGAATATAGTAACTATGGTGACACATTTTGTTAACTACATCTCCATAGCAATAACAGCAGAGGCCATATTATGACAGAAATAAATAAATGTAAATAAATTGAAGAGCTATCAGGAGCATCACTCTGTGTGTGTGTGTGTGTGTGTGTGTGTGTGTGTGTGTGTGTGTATGTTTGTGTGTGTTTATAAAACATGGGAGGAGTTCTTCCTGTAGGAACAGGAGACATAGTTACAGTTAATGACTCAGACAGGAAAAACCAACACGTTCATGGTTCAACTCTGACGCTGTCTCTGTCTCTATCTCTCTCTATCTCTGTTTCTGTCTCTGTCTCCGCTGTCTCTGTCTGTCTCTACCTCTACTATGTCTCTATTGTCTCTGTTTCTGTCTCTCTATCTGTACGGTCTTTGTCTCTCTGTCTCTATAGGACTGGAGCTCACTCAGTGTTGACTCACCTGTCTACGCTAATGTCTCCAGTCTGAAGAAGACATCTCAAGTCTCTGTTTCTGGCCCTGCCCTCCCCAGCCAACCGATCCCAGACTCTGCCCTCTCAACAACAGACCACACCCCTTCATTTTCTGGAATGATAAGTCCTGCCTCTCCCATGAGCCCGCATGAGTGGCAGGTGAGTGATGTCTGACCTCTTTTAGTGTGACATGCTGTCATTTTTTCATTTCAATTCCTTTCAGCAGCTCTGTTATGTTTTCCTATTGGATTTGGGTGTCCTGCTTATGTTGCTGCTGCTAAAACAGCTGATTAAACTTTCATCAGCTGTAATGTGATCAGCTGTTTGTTCACATTCAACAGGAACAACTCACAGCCTAAAACTCTTTACAGCAGGAGGAAGATGATAAAGAAGATGATGAGACAAAAGATAAAGAGGGTGATGATGATGATTATGTTGAGGGTGATGATTGTGATGGATTGGTTGTATTATTCATCCTAGGTTCACACTGACCAGGACAGTGGAAATCAGTTTTATTACCATCCTGTGAGCAGACAGACTACATGGTCCGACCCACTCAGTCCCCCACCCCCCCCTCCTGGACACATGGACAAGCTGGCCTCCCCACCTCCCCTGCTCTCCCACACCTCCTCCCAGGTACTAAAAATTATGGTGATGATGAGGGTGATGTTGATAAAAAAATGTTGTGAAAATAGACAATCCAAATTAAAGATTGAAGAGATGTTCAAACTCATGCAAGAAGAGCAATGGTAAAAACTACTCGACATAACTAAACATAACCAGACATTATCAAACATAACTGAAAATAATCAGATATTACCAAACATAACCAGATATCATCAATCAAACACAACCAAATATAGCATGACATTAACAAACGAAATATGACCAAACATTATGAGACATAACAAAATATAAGCCAATATAACTTAAATGTATCCAGATATAACCAGACATAAGATAATATAATCAGGAATAAACAGACAAAACCAAATGTGCTGAACTTACCAAATAAAATCAAACACAATCAGCCATAACATACCCAGACATTATTAAACATAACCAGTTAAAATAAACATGGCCAAACATAACCATATCCGAATAAACCTAAGCAGACATAACCAAACATAACCAGACATAATCAAACATAACCATATATAGCCAGACATAACCAAACATGAAAAGACATGACCAGAAATAACCAGACATAATCAAACGTAACCACTCATAACAAGAAACGAGACACCAGACACCGCAAGACATAAGTTAATTTTATTTGTATAGCCCAAAATCACAATTCACAGATTCGCTCCAATGTGCTGTACAAAAACAACACAACTTCCCCTGTCCTTGGACCTCACATTGTACAAGGAAAACTCCCTAAAAAACCCTACTGAGAAAAAAAAACAGAAGAAACATAAGGAGTAACAGAGGAGGGATCTCTTTTTCAGCATGGACAGGTGTGCAATAGAAAATGTGTGAAGGTGGAAACAATACATTAGAACAGGAAAAATAGATGGAATTGTGGTGTATGTGCAGGATGAGGTGACAGGATCTAATGCAGCTTGAAGGCTTCTTCAGTGGCTGCAACAGATATAAAAAATACAGGAGTGAGTCATGAGTATTACAGATAGAAAAAAGGGAGATGATCAGAATGTCTCATGAGGTCCTTGCAGTCTAAAAACTAAAACAAAAGTAGCATAGCAATTTCTTAGGCCGACCAGAAACAATCCTAAGATTCTTCAAAAAGGGAACATTTCAAGATAAGATAGGACTTTTTTGATCCCACAACGTGGAAATTTGCTT
Source organism: Eupleurogrammus muticus (assembly GCA_036785175.1). Lineage (NCBI taxonomy): Eukaryota > Metazoa > Chordata > Actinopteri > Scombriformes > Trichiuridae > Eupleurogrammus > Eupleurogrammus muticus. Next base: position 23,715,908 of record JAYKQN010000011.1, on the reverse strand, counting down.
GTTACTGCAGGTAAGCACAGGTGTGAGAGAGTACAGAGTACAGAGTAAAGAAAAAGAAAATAAAAGCTAAAGAAAATAAAAGCTATAAAAAATACACAACACTAGATCCAATATATACACTATATACAATATACTATATTTTCAACATGTCTTAAATGTAGATTGATTCCACAGGATGGTGAGCCTGATAGTTGAAGGCTCTGCCTCTCATTTTAATTTTAGAAATATTTTAGATTTTAGAATATTCTGGGAACCTCCAATAGGCCTGAAATAAGGAGTGCAGTGTTCTTGATGGGCATTACAGAACTATGAGATCCTTAAGGTAGGATGGAGCCTGACCGTTACGAGATTTAAAGGTAAGTCAGAGGATTTTGAATTCTATTCTTGACTTCACAGGAAGGCAGTGCAGAGAGGATAATACAGGTAAGATATGATCTTCTAGTGGCTGTTAATATGCAGGTGCATTCTGGATCAACTGGAAAGTCCTTAGAGACTTGTTGGTGAATAGAGAATCTCCAGCCTGACAGTAACACAGGCATGGACAGTTTTAAGCATCTTTTAAAAACAGGAAGTATCTATGTTAGGTGAAAGAAGGAAGTCCTATAAATATGTTTAATGTATAAATAAGAGAATGACATATCTCCTAGATTTCTTACAGTGGTGCTAAAGGACATAACCAGGTATAACCAAACATGACCAAACATAATCAGACATAACCATAACTACACTTATCCAAACATAACCAAATACACACAATTTTAACAGTCATCGGGAAATATAAGAAAACATAACCAGACATTACCGAACATAACAAGACATACAAGCATTATCAGACATAAGACAAACAACAAACAAGACATAGGCAGACATATGCAAACCCAAACATAACTGAACATAACCACTGTAACCAGACATAACCAGATATAACCACTCATAACCAGACATATTCAAATGTAATCAAACCTAACCAGACATAACCAAACATAAACAGATATAACCACTCATAACCAGACATATCCAAACATAACCAGACAACCAAACATGACCAAATATAACCATAAGTAACATAATCGTACATAACGGGGTACTAATAGAAATATCAATCAATTGTTTACCATTTGTTACTATGGAAACTGACATCCATTGCTTCCTGTCAGGGTTCCTGTGGTTGGAAGCAGCTGGTGGATGAAGTCTCAGGGAGATTTTACTACTACAACCTTGCCTCAGGAGCCACGTCATGGGCTGTACCTGATCCAGCTCCCTCACCCTCCCCCTCCTCTTCCCCCACCACCCCCCCTGCATCTGCAGCCACCAGGAGACAAGACCAGAGGCCGGTACGCTCATAAATCTGTGTTTATATATTACATGACGTCACATATCAGGATCACAAAGGTCTTAATCTGAGAAGGTTATTACATCCTAATAATCACAATGATTTGATTTGATTTAACTGAAGCCTCCACTGCCAGAGGAAGATTATCCTTTGGCTACACAGAGAGACGACATGAACTCAACAGTGGTACAACACACACACACACACATACACACACACACACACACACACACACACACACACACACACTGAGTGATGCTCCTGATAGCTCTTCAATCATAAACACACATTAACCAATCAACTAACTGACGGACCGATTGATATCAGATCTCACAGTTGCCCCAGAAGCTGATGGAAAATGGAGTTTCTGAAGAGGAAACAGCGATGACGATCAGGAGCTGGAGACACAGTATCGCTGAAGATGTGAGTCAGTTGCTGAAGTTATTGGATAGATTATTACACTGGTGGGCAGCTGTGTCTCAGAGGCTAAGTTTACTAATGTGTGGATGAAACCTTGTATGTCAGACACCCCACACCATCAGTGTGTGAATGTGTGTGAAAGAGTGGATGAATACTTGTAGTAAAGAATTTTGAGTGGCCGAAATGACTATAAATGCACTATACAAAAGCAGTCCATTTACCATTATTGCTGAGAGTATTACACAATTATTACAGACATAATTATTACACCGATTATTACACTGATTATTACACAGATTATTTTGATATTGTTCCTAAATTTCGAACAAACAAGATTAACTTCAACAATACAGTTTAACTTAAAAAAATTCTTTAAGATAGTTTGTTAAAAGTTCATTTGTATGTTGCAGATGTTTTGCCCAAACCTCAGGAGGAATGTCTCTGACCTCACTGGGGCCAACAGGAGACAGTCACCTGATGGTCCACAGGTACACACACCCCTACACACACACACACACACACACACACACACACACACACAAACAGCTGTACACACACGCTTGTACAAAACATACACCTTCCACCTTACTGCCTTAGATCCATCACACTTTTCATCTGTCCATCTTTATTTATTGGTTCATTCATCATGTGATATCATGTTGTGTTCCCTCATTGAGATCTCTGATGAATTCAGACTAAAGAGGAATCTGTCCAATCCAAGCTCAGACCCCCACCAGCTACATGTAGATTTGGCCCTGATTCACTAGTGAAGTTACTGGGTGTCTGTGGAAAATTACATATGTGAAGTTTCTACTAATCTGATAGAATAAGATCCAGTAGATTCTCCTACAGTCAAAAGCATCTGAGGGAGCGGAGCCTGCTGAGCCACCTACACACAAACAGTACACCCTTGTTTACACAGGAGTCACATTTCAAAGCTGCCCTGCAGGTAACAGAAACCTGAGGACTCTGTCTTGTCTGAACCTGTCATGTTATCTAGCTGTGTCTGTCTACCAGATCCACCTACTGGAGAAAGCAGGGATCATCAACAAGACCAAAGTAGTTGATCATGGCAAAAAGATCAGGTGAGAAAGGTTTTTATTGTTGAAAGATCCATTCATATATCTCTCTCAAGTGGCATCATAGGAAACTTGACTTGCATTTGTCTAGGAAGATGTTTTGTGTCTTGTGTCCGAGTGGAATTTTCAGTTCGAGTCTCGTCAGACTACTGGAGACTAGTCAGACAGAATCCTAAGAACTGAAGAGGATAGTTGGATAAAAGGCAAATGTTTTCCTAACAAATATAAGTCCAGGTGCCTATAGTTCAATTTGAAAGAGAGAACAATGACATGACATAACTAAGAGAATATCCACAGACATGTTCTAAAATCTGTGTGTTGCTGTTTGTTCAGAGTGGAGAGAATGGTCAGTGAGGTTTGTTGTTGTTAAACAGGAAGAACTGGGGTCATTCCTGGACCGTCCTCCATGGAGGGATCCTCACCTTCCACAGAGACCCCAAATCTGCTCCGACAGGGAATGCTGTAAGAGTTACACTTAATGAAGTCATTTCTGTACAACATGTAGGCAAGCTTCATGTTCATGACACTAGAGAGGCTCTGCCTCAGTTCAGATGTTTATTTTTGCTGTAAAAGAGGGGTAGGCAACCTTAGTCCTAGTGTGCTACTGTGGGTGCAGGTTTTTGTTCCAACCAAGTAGTTAGACACCTGATTCTACTAGTCAGCCATTAGAGCCCTTACCAAGGACTTTAATTCGTAGAATCAGGTGTGTTACTGCTTGGTTGGAAGATTCGCATGCACCACAGGCCACAGTGGTACTCTAGGACCAGCATTACCTGCAACCTGTAAGCAGTTTATTGTAATATATTAATGTAGTTAAGTTGGTTGAAAATAACAATCTATTAATGGAGATATATTTTATAACACAATATCAGACCTAAACTTGAGAAAAAAAAACTTTTAAAACTGCAAGAAGAACAGAAACTTCAGTTTGCGAAACTATATAACTTATTTTAAAAGATATTTTTGCACATCCTCAGATGAAAGCATCACAGATTGTTCCAGAATACACAGTGGAGCTGAGAGGAGCCTCAGTCAGCTGGGCCTCCAAGGACAAGTCTTCCAAGAAGAATGTTCTTGAGGTAAGCTACCCTCTCTGCTGCCATGGTTACAGTCATATCTGTCTCTGTTACCATGGTTACAGGCTGTTCTAAGAACATACTTCTCTCTCCATCACTGTTATCTTGTGTCATGATTGCCATGGTTACAGAGCTGGTCAGTGTGTATTGTTGAAACTGTGTGTGTATGTGTGTGTGTTTTTTTATGTCTGCAGCTAAAGACTCGTCAAGGCTGTGAGTACCTGATGCAGTATGACACAGAGAGCATTATCACCGACTGGCTAAAGGTGATGCAGGAGACCATCAGACAGCTGGTACACACACACACAAACACACACACACACATACACGGACCGATCAAAGTAATTCAGTATTAACTCAGTATGTTTCCCTAATGTTAATTAATGAATTCACTGATATCAGATCCCACAGTTGCCCCAGAGGCTGACACACTATTGATGTTTCATTCTGGTTCTTTCAGGAGCAAGAACATCTGTCAGAGGACGAGGATGAAGCTGCTTCAGACAAAGAAGACAGAGACAGGAGGAGACAGAGTGAGTCTAAGACATTTATCAGTAGCATCTAACTGTTAAAATGATAAGATCAGTCTCAACCTTCTTCTCCTCCTCTTCCTTTTTTCAGTGACCCACAGTTCCTCATTGGCTGCCGACTCTGAACAGAGACGAGTTCGGACCAAATTACGTCGTTTCCTTCAGCGGAGGCCGACGCTGCAGAGTGTTAAGGAGAGAGGATACATCAGAGGTGAGGAACCTATGGCGAATAGACTGTGATAGAAACAGTAAAAACCCCAAAATGACTGACTTCTTGTTACTTTTGTTAGTGTTATTGCTGCTGTTGTTGCTGCTGTTGTTGATGATGTGAGTTCAAATTATATTTCCACACAGTGTTTATTTCCAGATGAACCTAAAGATGATTTCACTTTTATAATTTAATTAACAAACTAACTACTGTTGATGGATTGTTTTCTATCAGCTTTAGTCTGATTATGTGTGTACGAATGTTTGTCTTATGTGTGCTATGTGTTCTGGGTTGTATATGGTATATGATTGTGTGTTGTGTGTACTGTGTGTTGTGTGTGCTGTGTTTATTGTGTGTTTGTGGTTGAAAAACCCTTAATGAATAGAAACATCTTTGTCTCCTTCAGATAATGTGTTTGGCTGTCACCTAGACACACTCTGTCACAGAGAGAACAACAACATCCCCAAGTTTGTGGAGAAGTGCATAAAAACAGTAGAGAGGAGAGGTATACACACACAATACACAGTAGATCCTACACACATACAAACACATAATACATACAACACAGGCCCACTGATGCATTCTCACACCACACACACACACACACACACACACACACACACACACACACACAGACATTTCAAAATGCTTGTGCAACTATCAACTGAGTGTTTCACAGGCACACTGCCTGTGCAGCAAGGCAGTACTTGACATGTTAAGTAGTTTTCTATTGACTTACAATGGTCTTGTTCATCTTGACATGTAACATAGTTTCTCTATTGACTTACAATGGTCCGGTTCATCTTGACATGTAATGTCAAGACTTATTGACTTATAATGCCCCCCTTCATGTGTGCATCAATGTGTGATAATGCTGCACCATGGGAATCACACAACACGCTGGGTCTACACATGACAATTATGTATTTTTTCACAAACCGATGCATGAACGCATGCATGAAGAAAATTGACCATTTTGCTCACACGCTCACACACATGTGGAAATGACATAAGCACATTACATCACACATAACAAGCTGCACATGCCACTTACAGCATGTGCACGTCTCTCTGCCACTGTTTCACAAAACGTTGTTAAATTTTCACACATACACACATTTTCTGCTATTTGAGCAAAATGTAGATCTCTGAAGCTTCACTGATATCAATTTAATCAGACACACATTAACGGTGTGTGTGCATGCATGATTACATAATGTCTTGTCATGCATGCATGCGTGGGTCTGCGTGCATTGTTATGCACAGTTCGTATTTCATGTGTAACAAGAAGCTGCATAACACCTATGGCGTATGCACGTCTATTTGCCAGTGTTGAAAAAAAAGGACAGCATTTATCTTAAGCCTGTTAATACTTAATGAATATGTAACCCATATAGTGACATTTGATTAAAAAATGATGAATATTGGTAATTAACCACCTTTGCTTAGATTGTTTGATAACACTTTATTTGACAGGAAAGTTCATAACACATTCATAGAATATGTATTAAACTACACACAAAGTATTCATGACTGTTTTATTAGAAATGACTCAATATTCATACTAAACCTTTCATAACATGGAAGACAGGATGACAACTTTTTAAAATAAAAGTCCAATTTAAAGCAGCATTTTAGGGAGGAAAGTAGCCTATACAGCTGACATATCTGGATATGCCTAATATAATCTCTTCAGCCTTTGTAAATATTTCATGAATATCTAATGAAGTCTACATCGAATGTCACTTTACTATATGAATTGTAACTAATTACCAGGTAGCAGATGGGCATTGAAACTTTGTAAAAGTATGTTGATTTAACAGCAGATTGCAACCTCAGTGAATACTGAAACAATGTTGATTTATTAAGATCCACTTACATGTGTGACAATGAAATGGAGAAACTACGATCCATGTTAGGACAAATGGGACCATTATAAGTCAATGGAAGTCACTTCAGAATCATCAGAAACTGTGACCGTGTGTGGGTAGGATTGGACTTGAAAACAGCAGCAGATAGACATGCATACAGTGTAGGTGTGTGATGCAGCTTTTTGTTATATGTGAAATACTAACTATGCATTACAATTTACACACACATATTACAAAATTTAATAAACTAATCATGCATGCACACAATTGTTTACCACAATTCAATATATTTCTGGTATACTATTTAATGTCACATTTAACTTTTCCTGTTTGAATGTATTGTTTCTATTCACACACATTATCATCGACTTTGTGTATGTGTCTGTGTGTCTGCAGGTCTGGATGTTGATGGCATCTACAGAGTCAGTGGGAACTTGGCTGTGATCCAGAAGCTCCGTCACAAAGCTGATCATGGTAACATTACATGTTCTGAATACTGTCTTCTGATTGGCTGCACTTTAAAACTGTTTAACACATGTTTTTCAGCTGAAGTCTGATGAGCTGCTGTAAAGTCATCCTCAGCCAAGTTATTAACTTATTAACTTCCAAACTAACCAATAATGATTTGAACTCTCTTAGTATGTTTGGCAGCTCAGTCCTTCAGTCCTAATCATTTATTGATTATCTCTGAAGTTTTAAGACTTTGCTACAGTGATGGAAATAAAACCTTCTCTTACCCCCATTTATCAAAGTTATTATCACTTTCCGTTGTCATTTGAAATGACAATGATAGTGAAATGATGACATCATAATCTGTTGCAGTGCCGATGAGATGTGGCAACTAGAAAACTTCCCTCTATATCTAATACTGCAGGAGAATAATATGAGATGTAATGTCCAGGTATTAATCCTGCCCTCAGATATCACAACAGAAACTAAGAGCTTCTAAAGAACTTTTCATTTTGATTTCATGAAAAAAAAAAATAATCTTATAGTTAAAATTTTGTAAATGACCATGATGAATCAACAGCTTCTACCAGCAGTTGAAACCAGTCACACATCTGTACGTTCCTCTAAGAGGGTCTGATACTACTAATAATAAACAATTCTACTTCACCTGTTTTTTCTACTTCATATGTTGTTTCCATGTTGTTTCTTCTTTGTGTGTTTTTTTCATGCTATTTCTTGTTGTGTTTTATTAATGTTCTTCCTTCTTCGTGTGTTGTTTCCGTGGCACTGCAGAGGAGGAGCTGGATCTGGAGGATGGTCAGTGGGAGGAGATCCATGTGATTACTGGAGCTCTGAAGCTTTTCCTGCGAGAACTTCCAGAGCCGCTGTTTCCTTTTAGCTGCTTCGACAAGTTCATCGCTGCCATCCGTCAGTACATCAACAAGGCTCAAACAAACAAAACAAATATATGAACAAACCCAGCTAAGATTCCTTCATACATATTTCTGTTGTGGTGGTGTAGATGAACCTGTGTTTCCCTGCAGAGGTCCAGGACTACTGCCTGAAGGTCTCCTACATGAAAGACCTGGTTCGCTCACTGCCTTTACCCAACCATGACACAATGGAGCTGCTGTTCAAACACCTGCGCAGGTGACTTCACGCCTGGTCTACAGAAAACCTGGGTCTCATAGACCTGGTCATAATCCCTGTCTGAATTACCTAAGCAGAGATGGAAGAAACATTTCATCTGGTTCCTTGAGCCTCTTTTTCAAAGTCAAAGTCAATTTTATTGTCAATTTCTTCACATGTACTTGACATACAAAGGAATCGAAATTGCGTTTCTCACTATCCTATGCGTTTTACATGTACAACAACATTAAAGAGCAGGTGTGTAGCAGGAGACAATCCTAAACTAGATTCTTAACAATGGTAAAGTGCAGTAGCTTAAGACTACTGTTGCCTAGTATTGCTAAACTAGGAACGAACAAACAGGTATGACAGGACAAGACATGAGTACCCCAAGATAAGACATAAGCAGCAGGGTATGGAAAGACAAATTCAACAAGACAAAACAAGACAGAACAAGACAAAACAAGACAACACTGATTGCCCCAGCTGTGTGCATCATGAGGTAGTTGTTGTTGTAATGTAATGGCTAGTGCAATAACAATATAAGTATAAATATAGCAGCAGCAAGTGTGTGCATATGCAGAGTGTCAATTTAGGTGGGTGATGAGTGGGGGGGGTCCAGTGACCTAGACTCCGTCTGCCAGCCTGGTGTTCCTTCTGGCTGGGGCTGAGGGTGAGAGGGAGGAGGGGAGAGAGTTCAGCAGTCTCATGGGTGGGAAGGGGAGAGAGTTCAGCAGTCTGACAGCCTGGTGGAAGAAGCTGTTCGTGAGTCTGGTGGTGCGGAAGAGGAGGCTCCCGTGCCTCTTTCCAGAGGACAGAAGGCTAAACCGACTGTGTGCCGGGTGACTTGTATCGACTTGTATCAATGGAAATTTTTTTGCTCTGTGAATTTGTCACCGCTACAATTTTTAATGAAGTCACATCATTCAACATTAATGATTGATTGATCAATCGATTGATTCATGACTGATTTTGTCTGCAGGGTGATCGATCATAAGGATTCCAACAGAATGTCGGTTCAGAGTGTTGCCATTGTGTTTGGCCCCACGCTGCTCCGGCCGCAGACTGAGTCAGCCAATATGACGATCCACATGGTTTTCCAGAGCCAGATAGTGGAGCTCATGCTCAATGAGTTTCACCAGATCTTCTCCTCCAATGAGTAGAACCCTCACAGAAACCATAAATAGCTGCTTCACTTCTTTTTAGGGCAAAAGACCGTCACTCAAAACACACCTAGGGGGACTGGGAGGAATGTAGAAGAACTTTGAGGAACCTGGAACTTGATGTACTCCTAATGCTAATGTCTCAACCTCTAAACACCCTTGGACCCACATCTGCTGCTGGTTTACATGTGTCGGTCTATCAGGGGCTACACTGATCATTACCACAATGCCTCATGTGAGGCTGTTCAAATTTAAGTGGAACCCTAGAACCTGGACTGGATCTGAACCCTCAACAGTTGACTTTTCTCTTCAAGAAAATATCAGTTGAACTCACTTCTATCCACAAACCCAAAACAGCTCTAATTCAGAACATGTTCCAAAGAACCTTGTAGAACCTCATAGAACCTTCTAGAACCTCATAGAACTCTGGATGCTGTTTTAAGGTAAAGAGATATAAAAGTTCCTGGCATCTAACTTGTGTTCTATGCCCTAGGTGGAACACGAGTATTAGAATAGAACAAAGAACTGGATGGCAATGTCACCTGGACATTTTAAACTGAAAACACTAAACAAGAAGATTTACTGAAAAATGTTAAATATGTTTAAATTTAAAGTTTTAAGAGAAGCTTAGGGGAAGGTAAGGTTAAGGTAAAAATTAATGGCTGTTGATTTCTAGTGTTTATAGGTTTATGTTTTATATATTTTACAGAAAAAAGTTCACACTAACAAATCAAACTCTGTACATAATTGAGTATTTTACTCTAATGTAATAAATACCATGTCATGTCTGTCATGTCATTATTTCTTAAAACATATTTCCATTGTAAGACAGAAACTGCATCCTGATTTTATCGATCAGCTGATCAAGCTTCTTTTGAAAGTCAATGAACTTTATCCCATAATCAGCAGACAAGCAGATATTCAGACAAGATCTTTGATTAAGTGATTGATGATGAACTGGATTTAGATTGATCAGATTGATCAGGACACACTGAAATTTTAACAGACAACAACAGAGGATCAAGAACTGAACATTCAGTCATATTAATTAAATAATAAACTTTTAGTGTGTGTGCATATATATGTGTGTATATATATATATATATATATATATATATATATATATATATACAGTATATATATATATATCCATCCATCCATTTTCTATCCCGCTTATTCCCTTTCGGGGTCGCAGGGGTCTGCTGGAGCCTATCCCAGCGCATTTATGGCGAGAGGCAGGGGGATACACCCCAGATGGTCGCCAGCCAATCGTGGGGCACACACACCATTCACACACCATTCACACACACACTCACACCTATGGGCAATTTAGATTTGCCAATTAACCTGAGCATGTTTTGTATTGTGGGAGGAAGCCGGAGTACCCGGTGAAAACCCACGCAGACACGGGGAGAACATGCAAACTCCACACAGAAAGGTCCCAGACCCAGGCCCCAAGGAGGTCTTGAACCTGCGACCTTCTTGCTGTGAGGCAACAGTGCTACCCACTGCTCCACCGTGTCGCCCATATATATATATATATATATATATATATATATATATATATATATATATATATATATATATATATATATATATATATATATATATATATATATATATATATATATATATATATATATATATATATATATAGTATATACATGTATATAATCAGTCAAATCAAACCTTTACCAGTTCCAGCAAACAGCGGATACAGCAAAGTGATGTCTCACATGTATATATATTTATATAATTATGTATAGTTTTTATAATTGTGGAGTAACTCAACATAATATTTGAGAGAAGCCTCTGAGTTACTGTTTAGTTTCAGCTTCACTCAGGTTGAGATGTTTTCCTGTTACCATGGAAATGGGGATGCCACTGAAAAAAAACACCACTTCACTACATTACTGCAGCAAGACATGCGTGGACGTGACACTGCTCGCGGCACTATTAACAGAACCAGTCTGTCCGCTCTGCTGCCGGCCGCCATTCCTCGACTCCTCTTCAGCCAGTCAGAGGAGTTTGTGGTAGCCCACCTGATCCTCAGGGCACTGTTTGGAGCGGCGAGTGGTGCGGTTCTGTTCCTGGGTGTTGCCTACAGCCTCCCTCTGACCTTTGACCTGAAGCTGGCAGCAGTGTGTGTCAGCGTGTGTGTGTGTGCAGTGGGCGGGGCGTTGTCCTCCTCTTTCAGATGTGTGATCCTCCTGACATTTCCCAGCATGTTCGGCTCCCGAGGCTATTCGTACTTGATGCTGTTCATCCTGTCCCTGTTGTACACAGGTCCAGTGTGGAACATCCAGCATAACGTCCAGGTAGCAGCTGAGTCTCTGAGCTGTAATCTGGATCTGCAGGTCCATCACAGCCACTTGTTGTGGCAAGACGCCGTCCGGCCATTTCTCCTCATCTCTCAGGAGCTCACTAAGGGTCAAGACAACTTCCTGTCTGAGGCTCACAGCATCAGTAGGAACTTCCAGGCCATTAGAGATGAAGTCGTGCTTCAGTATGGATATGATCGCTTTTCCCAACATGCCACAACCACTGTCAGCAATGATACACAGTGGCAGTTCACCACTAAGACCCTAATGCAGTGCAACAGTGTGGTGAATCAGGGGGTGGCACGCTGCACTGACTGGTTCAAGCTCAAATGGGCAGAGTGTATGGAGGCCATCCCTGTGCCTGTCATCAACCACATCCTGTGTGTCTCTATGAAGTTTCAATTCCTGTGTGATGTCATGAGAGTGATGACGCCATGGTGTCGGCAGCAGCTTCCTGTCGAGGGAAACTTTGGTCAGCTGTTTGATCAGCTGAATGCCTCCGTTGACCTGTTGTCAAGAGAGTTCAGCACAGAGATGCTGGTACAGGTACAAGACACACAAAGACTTGTAGAAGGCCACTGTGACCTCTGACTTGTGTGACCTCTGATTTCTCTCCTGTGATTTCTGACGTGTAACCTCTCTGACCTCTCAGAAGCAGCAGCAGCAAGTGGTGCTAGGCGGGGCTGAGCTGAATCAGGTCTTCAGTGAGTCGGTCAGAGAATCGTTTAGCCGTGTGGCGGTGGTGATGCAGCAGCTTCTGGACGTGCTGCAGGTCCTTCGCTCCTTCACCTTCCTCACCATCTTCATGCAAGCACTTATTTATCTCAGACGCTACAGGACGGACATTGGGTTTGACAACATTTATGTGACAGAGTACTTCAGGCAGATTGACAGGCAGAGGCAGGCAGCGGGCAAACTCTGTCTTCTGCCTCTGACAGAGACTGACAAACCAAGCCTTATTGAGCCGTGGCATCCTCGAATTGTCCTGCAGGAGCTGCAGCAGGTGAGCTCGGGCATGCTACAGGCATTGTCTGTCTCGCTACTGGCCGCTGTCCTGCTGGGAGTCGACTTCTCTCTGTTCCATTTGTTGGACATCATTGGCAGACACAGTGTCACCCAAATCAAACTCACTGGCCGGCACCAGGTGGAGGTCACGGTGGGCGGAGCCTCCATGATGGCCACTCTTCTACGGCAGATGGTGTCAGTGTTTAACAGCTCGTCCAGTCTCCATGTTGCCACTGACAACCAGCTTTGTGTACCCCAGCCCTTCTCGCTGCCTGCAGGTTTATATGTCAGCTGTACGTGTTGCATCCTGCTGGCGGCACTCTGCAGCTGCCTGCAGGTTTACACCAATCCCCTCCGCCGGGTCATCGCTGCTTTCTACTACCCCAAGAGAGAGAAGAGCCGAGTTCTGTTTGTCTACAACCTTCAGATCCAAAGACGGATAGCTGTCAGGAAACACATCACTGATGTGAGGCAGTATGCAGCAGGATGTCACTCCAGGCCCTTAATGGCATCTTTGTCACTAACAGACAAGAAGAAGAAGCACCTGACTTAAATTGGATCAATAATCAATAATTATCAATAATATTCAAAGAAAAATGTTTGCAATAAATAAAGTTGTTGTGGTTATTGTGTGTATAGGGTTTAAAGGTGACAGCTTTTGGGAATCAATAAAGTTAGTCAATATTTACACCTCAATACATATTAATGTGCAGTTTAGTTACACTACCTACCATCAAAATAATCTGTGTTTAATTTTTTTTCATCTCCCAATCAACTTCCAAATGATAGAAATCAGCTAAGGTTTTAAGACTGCACTGCGCAGGCGCCGCCGGTTGCCGGTCGTCATGGACACGGTTTGTTTGTGATTCGCGAGGATTTTATTACGACACCTGAACACGCAGAGTGCGTGAGACCACAAACTACAGGTGAGCTGTTTTACCTATCTGTATCTTGCATTAAATTAGCCTTTTGTTAGCATGACTCTAACGTTGGAAGCAAGAAGTGCCTCTTTTATCAAGGGTTTGTAATCGTAAGTAATCGTAATTGTTTTCCTAAACTATATGAACAAATACATTCTCACACACGCACACGTGCACACTCAGTAAGTTTTTATTATTTTGATCATTGATAAAACAACTGCCTCGATTCATGACTAGACGTTGCTACCCCTGACACAAGACGGCATTCACGCATTTACACAAATTTACGTAGATGACTTGAGGCTCGTTCGAGATGAGACAGGCCTGCGTAGAATAGATCACGACGCACAACGTTAGGATTTACAAAATACCTGTTCTGGATTCATTCACGATTTAAAAAATACATCCATGATGCCGGTTATTTTTTTTTTAGTATACTTTATCAATAGCACATAAGTATACACAACACTGGATACGAAGCTGTACCAGTGTATACAACATTATAAAGACAATTTAGCATGCCAGGGGATAATTAAAGAATGTTCAAAATAAAAAAAAGTTTAAAAAGTTTATTCAACTAATAGTTTCTAAATTTTGGAAACGTTTAAGAGCCATTTTGGTTTCACGTTAGTAAATATAGTTTGAAATATGCTAAAAGTTCCAGAATGTTCGATTTTTTGCCTGAGAATTGTTCTGTGAATGTAGAATTTGGAAAGTAAACTTTAATTGAATACTTAAAAAAGGGGACCAGCTGTTGAAATAATAATTAATAAAACTCAGAGAATAATTCGTCTGTTCCAGGAGATTTATTAAAATATTAAAAAATATTATTTAACAAAGATTTAAAGTTTTAAAATGTTCATACCATTATATTCTGTAAGAGATAATGGGAGGTCACATATATTAGCATCATATTATATATCAGATTATATGTCATTTTCTGAGTAATTTGATGTATAGAATCTGTATATAATTATAATTATATAAATAAAATATAATTAAAATAAATCAAATATAATTATATAGTTAAAAAGTGGAAAAAATCTCAGCTTTATATTCATATTATTTCTTAGATGACTGGCATTAAGGTAAAGAAAATGTAATTAGTGAAATAGTATAGAAGAACATACAGATTAGTTGTTAATGTGCAGGTTTGCCTTCACTTTGTGCCTTTTTTATCAGTGGCCACATTTTCATCTTGGCTTCTATAACAATTTGGGAGATAGCAGAGCTTGTGTGTGTATTTTCTTTTTTTATTTTCCTGTTAAAATATTTTTTAAGGAGTTGTTCTTTGTACGATGTGAGGGTTTAAGGACAGGGAATATTAAAATGCTTTTGTACAAACTGAAAAGACCATGGGAATAATCTGTGATTTGCGATTTTGAATAATAATTTCTACTTGACATTCTTTGTGTATTTTAAACTCACCTCTGTAGGAACTCTGTAGGAAGTCTTGTTGAGGAGTGGTCTGAAGATGACTTCTTGAGATAATGAGCAACACCAATAAAGTTCTTTGGCACATTCTGACCATTAGGCAAGATATCCTGCCATGTCTCTGGGACTTTTTCTTTCACATTATCTGAAGTTTCATTGTACTTTTTTCTGTGCATCCTTAGTTTTACTGCATGTGAGGTCTAGAGTTTAGTAGTCTACTTTAGTACTAGTCTTTAGACCCTCTATTTTGAGGTTGGAATTGTTGGAAGTGTTGGAATTTTCATTCGCTAGTTTTTCCATGGAGTAAGCTCTCGGTAATTAGTTTTGATTGGGTAGAGATTATGTTGCTGTTTTGAGAAGTTTTTTTTTTGGGTTTTAGCCATCTTGGTTTGTGCTCTTGTAGTTGTTGTTTTAATGTTTAAAAGTCAATTAGAATATGTGTTGCAGTTATCTGTAATTTACTTTTACTTAGTCAAAAAGAACATTTGTGATATCCACAACTCCTCCTATCCACAGTTGTCATTTCAACTATCCACAACTAAAATCTTTAAAGGACAAAGGACATCACTTTTGCCATTCATGTGTATGTTTTTATTACAGATATCTACAATTTGCTTTGAGATGTCTGAAATGTAAATATAAATATCTGTAACTGAAATATGTATAGTACTATTTCCACTTTGAGATTTCTACAATTTTAATCTGTCTATTAATAATTCCAGTACAGTATATCTTTAATTCACAACAGTTAAAGATATCTGCAGATTATCAGATATCTAAAATTAAGTTTCATCTATGTGAAATGAAGCTGCAGATATCCAAAAATAGACTAGTCGGTGAAAATTATGTTGTGAAAATATGTTGCTATCATAGCAGTGACGCTTGTAGCAGAACTGTCATGGATGACGCTAGATATTACTCAATTTCAATATGCCTATAGTCAAAATTGAAATCCACATACAGTTATGCTCATAAGGATGCACACCCTGGCATAAATTATAATTTCAGACAATATAAATGATAACACAAACATTTTCTTTTACTCACAATTAGTGTTTAGGTGAGGCCATTTCTAATCAAACATCCCTGTTTATTCTTTTTTAAAATCATAATGATAGCAGAAACTACACAAATGACCCTGATCAAAGTTTACATTCCCCAGTTTAAACACTGTGTGTTGCCCCTTTTAATGTCAATGGCAGCTTGGAGTCTTTTGTAGAAGTTGTGTATGAGGCTCTTTATTTTCTGTGATTGTAAAGCTGCATTTGCTTCTTAGCAAAAGGCCTCCACTACCTGTAAATTCCTGGGCTGTCTTGTATGAATTGCACGCTTGAGATCTCTCCAGAGTGGCTCAATGATATTGATTTCAGGAGACTGAGATGGCCACACCAGAACTTTGTTCTGCTGTAGCTGCTGCCTCAATTATAAAATGCTCTAAGAAACCATGTTCTTGCCATCAATTTTGACCGTGTTTCCCATGCTTTTGTAAATCACACATCCCCAAAACATAAGCAATCCATTTTCTTTTCAACTATGAATGATGTACCTTTCCTAGTAAGCGTTGTTAACTCCTCTCCAAATCTAAAGTTTGGTCAGGACAGGAGTGGCACTGAGTGTGGTCTTCTGCTGCTGTAGCCCATCTGCCTTGGGTTTGGGGTGTTGTGTGTTCACAGATGGTCTTCTGCATACTTCAGTTGTGAGTGTTTATTTGAGTTACTGTTGCCTGTCTATTAGCTTGCAACCAGTCTGACCGTTCTACTCTGACCTCTGGCATCAACAAGGCATTTTCACCCACAGAACTGCCACTCACTGCATATTTTCCCTTTTTTCTCTCTCTGAAAACCCTAGAGATGGTTGATAAAAATTTCAGTAGATCAGCAGTTTGTGAAATACTCAGAACTTGAACTGCAGCAGATCTTCCTGGCCATGTCTACATGCCTAAATGCATTCCTGCCATGTGACTGGTGAGTGTATATTTGTTAAATTGAAAGTGTTTTTCATACCAAATACAGTGTAAGCCAGTACAGAACAAAAAACTGGCTGCATATTTGTTCGCATTTTATATATTATATAGTGATAATAATAATATCAACAACTAATATATTTAACAATAGTTTATTATTAATACATTGCATCCGAACAAATAAATAAAAAATATACAGTTAGAAGAAGGGTATGTGGGAAGTAACACAATACGATAATAATTGTACTGATGATAATAATAGATTTTATGTACTTCACATTTGATGCACAAATATCTAAGTGCTAAATATAAAAACAATATTAAAATGTTAACTACAACAGTGAGTTGTAACTGCAATATCTTTATTTTTAAAACATTTTTCAATCAAGAAAGATGTATCACAAAGTGCTCACACACACCCATACACACAACTACACACACACGTACAAGCTAATACAGACACACTGGTTGACTATAGAGGAGCCAGGTCAGGTAATGCTGCCATCAGTGCTGTGGTGTGTCCATGGGCCAGACCAGTGGGCCCCCACAGGAAACACTGGATATATGGGATAAAAGTACAAAAAAAGTATAAAAACATTCTATGATAAATCATATCTGTTTCCAAGGCTTCATTTAATATATTATCATCAATCATTGTTGACATTGATCATTATCTGTAATCAGTTCAGCTTCCTGTAAACAAGCCAAACCTGAAACATTTTTATCTGCAGAAGGAAAAGCCTGATTAGAAGTTTGATCCGATCAGTACGGTGTCACATCATCAGAGATTCTCAAATCAAACATGACTTCAATTGATTTGTTGCTGAACACAAAATAAGTAGCATATTTAGCCAGCTATGATATGACAATGTCCCTTTGAAACCTCTGTACAGACACTACTCCTAATTGTGACATCATCAGGCAATGGCACACTGGCAGAGTGATGATGTCATCGACTTCTCCTCCCTGGAGCGTGAGCTGCAGGCATCGGTTGAGTCTGACCACAAACACCGACGGGACAATGAAGTCAAACTGAGAGCGGTCAGTCAGAGAGTCTCCTACCACGAGTTCAGGTAACACAGCTTCTCCTTCCAGGACATCCTGGAGCCTTCTCAAGTATACTGGAGTTCTGGAACTTTTTCAGGAGATTGTAGAAGTTCTTGAAGGAGCCCCAGGGTGCATTAGAAAAACCTTTTAAAAAGGCTTCTGGGATCCTTCAAAACAGCCTGGGGTCCTTGAAGGAATCCTTATATCCTTGAGAGAGCTTCTGGAGTCCCTTAAAGAGTTTCATGATGCTTCTTGCATAATACTCCAGGAGGCTTGAAGTGGTTTGAATCATTCTATGAGTTATTAAAAGAGTTCCTGTATGCTGTGTCTCTCAGAGATCTGGTCCTGTCAAGTCACCTGAAGCCTCTGGAGAGCAGAGATAAAAGCAGAGCTCCACGGAGACAAACCTGGAACCCTCTGGTGGCCCAGAGTCACAAATAATGATGTCTGATCACCCTGAGCAACCATCAACATGGAACCTGCATTTTGATGGTGATAAATGATCAGATATGATTTAATAATTAACTTTGAAGATATAAGGATATTTTCTTCTCTTCTGTCCTCATTTTTTTGGAATTTCTTTATATTCCAGTTTGTAAGACTAAAAGAACAATAAACACAAATGAACATTACCACAATACAATGTCTGCCATGTTTGTTCACAAAAATATTCATGCTGTAATGTCTTTAACATAAACATATTGACATTTTTTGTGTATAAAATTTAAATATACGCAATGTTTTCTCACACAATTACAAAAGACTAAACAGAAGCATTAAGCCAGTTAATTACCCTGTGATGGTAAAATGGTGCCCTCGGGTGTTCAGATGAAACACTATCATAATGATTGAACATTAACCACAATCACAGTTACAAACTACATGAGGAAATCTATCACCCAGAGTTACAACAAGGTAAATTAGTACCTTAATCATACTACAAGATACTAAACATGTCATTATGTACAGACAGACATTTATCTGTTTTAGGGTCAACTCTTAAGTGTTTTCACCATTTGAGGACTGAAGCCATTCATCCATGAATGGGATCTTTTTGTTCAAAGTTATTAGTCAGGTGAAGGACAAAAGAATTTCAAAGGAATTAAATATTCTTTGGAACACAACCAAGACAGTCATCATCAAGTGAGAATATGTCTGTCCGAAATTGATGATATGACAAGAAGGAAACAGATCAGGGAGGCTGAGAACAACAATGAAGGAGCTGCAGCAGTATCTGACGAGTACTGGCTGTACATGTGACAACAATCTCCTAGGATGACTGCCAGCGAATCAATTCACCAACAGACGTGCAGTGTTTTCCACACATAGACCACTCTGGTGTGGAAATCAAGCCCACAAATTGAGTCTTCCTCTTCTTTTTTGAAGTGATTCTATCATTCCTCATTTACATGTGACATCAATAGAAGAACACTTGCACTGGCCCGCGTTTTCTTGTAACTCAAGTTAGTTGCTCACATGGCGTATACGCACAAAAAGTTCCTGTTCCATATGCGACTCGTAGAGGCTGCACAGTAGAATCACCCCCAGTGGTGGAGTCTATGTGATACACAGGTATACACTGTTGATCCACTAGAAGAATTTGTTGATTTCCGTAGCACTCACTTAAAAATGCATGATGATATGTAACAACATAAATTTAACTATAATTTCACGCTTTCAGCCATTTCTTTGTTACTCACTTTTGGACGTCTGTCACCTGTGGCCTGTGACCTGTTCCAAGCAACAGCGTGATGCTTTTTTAGCTCAGATAAACCCCATGAAATTATTGGTTTCTTCAGAATTAATTTAGGTCAGTATGTATGTGCGAGTTTGTGTGTATGTGCAAGTTTTTACATTTGCGTATGTATATGGGGTGTGGGTGTGGACGTAGGTATGTGTAGGTTTGTTTGTCTGTATTAGTCTCCTTGTTTTGGATGATGACACAGGTGGGAGGTTCTGGCCAGCCTTGTGTGGACTGAAAGTCAGGGAAGGAGCAGGCCCCCTTGGGGTTGAGGGACAGAAATTTTGGTAAGTGTCAAAACAAAAGCAAAGCTCATCTAAACAACAGAAAATATAGTCAATGACAATAAAAATGAAAGTTCATTCCATGGTATTGTTAAAAGTGCATCAATTTAAAACATTTGCATTACTACGATTACCATTTAAATCACTACGATAATTTTATATATAATTAGCTATTTAAAAAGGTAAACATTTATCTTCTTGGTCCTTTTAATATTTTATTACATATTTTCAAGTGCATCTGTGGATGTTATTGGTAAACATTTTCACTATTAGTTATGACTTTGTTTATTTCTTGGTGCTATGCTCTATGCAGTTCTACAAAATAATTGGCATCTTCACAGAATGAGTGTCTTTGTCTGAGGAGTGGGTGTGCTTTAAGGTCCAGCCCACAGATTCAAGCAGATCAACATCTCTGTCCATTTGATAAACAAGAATAAAAAACATGAGACATCTAGAGCACACAGCACATTCCAAAAGCTCACAAGGAAGGGTGGACAGGATTTAGTCGGAAATTTGGTGAGAGCTGTGTCAGAGACTACGTCTATATCTGTATTCAGAACAACATACTATCTTGCAAAGATAGTAAATGCACACAATACAATAGCACATCTGGAAAGCTCTGTAGACAGGACTTATAGACTTACCCACTCATGTGTGAAGCTTATCTAATAACCAATGCATTGAAATATTTTTAAAATTATTATTGTGTAATATGTGTGCAGATCTATAAGAAACAAATATATTTTTAAAGTGTAGAATATGTGATATTGAGATTTTGATAAAATTTGGATCACTTTTAGACCTTTAGAACCTAAAAGATAATTGAGGTTTTCAATCACTCCTTATTATTGTATTTTTCATATATAATAAATAATGTAATGTTGATAACATGTATCCAGCCTCATAATGCATACTCTAAAGCTTTGTAAAAGTCCAAAGACATAATTGATGTCTTGTCTTCAAAAAGGTCTAAAGTATCTAAATCAAATCAGATGTTTTTATAAATGTGCTGACTTAAGCCTGACTGTTTTGTAGAAATAATTTTTTCTAAACATAATTTCAGCCTTTTAGCCTACAATGCCTCCACTTGTTAAGATAAAGAAAATTTTTCTTGGTTTAGGAATGGCAGCCTAGTTTTATAGACACAGTCAATTCACCCTCTTTCACACAATCTTCAAAGACTACTAATAACATATGTTTTAAAACCTCCCAGAAGGTAAATAAAATCATAAGGTAGTCCATCTGGATCAGGATTTTATTTGAAGGCAGTTTTGTGATAATTGTATTTAATTTATCTAATGGTATTCAACCCTACAGAGCTCTGATTTCTCTGGAAATCTTTGGGATGAATTGGCTTACCTTATCAAAAATTGGCTTACCTTATCAAAAATACATAGCAACTATATTGATCATATGAGGAACTGTACAACTTTAATAAAACCTAGAGATGAATTATGAAATCTTCTTCTTATGAAAAAACAGATAATATTTTTTCTCAATTAGTATAACCTTGCTGATAACAGGTGTATTTATGACAACATGAGCCTTTTATTTATTTATTTAAATTTCCAATTTCAGGCTTGTTATGGTGAGTGTAATTTGAGCATAAAACCAATATACATTATATTGCCAAAAGTATTAGGCTATCCATTCAAATGATCATAATCAGGTGTCCTAATCATGACCACAGATGTATAAAATTAAGCACTTAAGCATGGAGACTGTCTGCCTAAACAGCCCAGTGATTTCCAGTGTAGAACTGTCATAGAACTGTGCAACAAATCCAGTCATGAAATTTAAGATAAGATAAGATAAGATATGACTTTATTGATCCCACAACAAGGAAATTTGCTTGTTACTGCAGCGTACAGAGTAAAGAAAAAGGAAATAAAAGCTAAAGAAAATAAAAGCTATAAAAAATAAAAATACACAACACTATGTAGAAAAAATGTCCTCACTTCTAAATATTCCAAAGTCAACTGTCGGCTTTATTAGAAAAAAATGTAAACGTTTGGGAACAACAGCATCTCAGCTACGACGTGGTAGGCCACAAACTGACAGAGAGGGGTCAGCAGAAGCTGAAAAGCATTTTGCAAAAGAGGTTGCTGACTTTTTGCACAGTCAGTTGCTACAGAGCTCCAAACTTCATGTGACCTTCAAATCAGCCCTCATACAGTATGCAGAGAGTTCATAAATAGGTTTTCATGGCTGAGCAGCTGCTTCTAAGCCATTCATCACCAAGTCCTATGCAAAGCATCAGATGCAGTGGCATCCGATGCAGTGGTGTTAAGCATATCACCACTGGACTCTAAAGCAGTGAAGATGCGTTCTCTGGTTGATCTGGCAATTTGATGGATGAGTCTGGGTTTTGGGAGAACAGTACATTTCGGACTGCATTGTGTGGAGTGTGAAATTTGCTGGAGATGGAATTATGGTGTGGCGTTGTTTTTCAGGAGTTGGGCTTGGCCCCTTAGTTCCAGTGAAAGGAATGCTCCAGGATACCAAACATTTAGGACAATTCTGTGCTTTCAACCTTTTGGGAACAGTTTGGACCGGACCCCTTCCTCTTCAAACATGACTGTGCACTGGTGCATGGAGTCCTGACCTGAACCCCATAGAACACTTTTGGGTTGAATTAGAGCAGAGGCTGAGAGCCAGGCCTTCTACACCATCATTAGTATGTGACCTCACCAATGCACTTTTGGAGGATTGGTTGAAAATGAACATATTCCGCAAACATGTGGATAGCCTTCCCAGAAGAGTTGAAGTCATCATAACTGCAAAAAGTGGACAACATCATATTAAACTCTAGGTGCGAAAATGGGTGAAAAGTTCATATGGTAGTAAAGGAAGGTGGCCAACTACTTTTGGCAATGTAGTATATGTAGTATATCTATTCCAGCATGGTCTGTTAGAGAAGCTGCAGTAAAAGCTGTTCTTTTCAATAGATCTCATACTTCCTGTAGTTAAAAGAAAAACAAAAACTGACATTACATATATAGACATATAAACACCAAAGACAAAGGTGAAAAAACTACTAGAACAGTAGTAATTGTATAAAGGTTTGAGAAGTGTGGAAAATTTGAATTGGAAAGTCCAAGCTTTAAATTCAGTGTGTTTATGTTGAAAAAAAGATTTGAAAAAGTAAAAAAAAGAAAAAGTTCTGAACTGGTTGGTTTACAGCAGCAGTCATTTTAATAATAATAAATACAGCTCAACACTAACAAGGGAATCAAACGTGTTACTGTAGGTTTGCAGTGCTGCTGAGTAAACAGTAGGAGGCAATACAGGACCACAGCTGACAGAAAACTGATGCTTTAAAGCTACACTTCAACAGCAGCAGCATCATATAAATGTTTCAATGTTTTAAAATGTAAATGTTTGAAAGTTTAAATGTGTAAAGGTTTATAACTGTCAGAAAAAAGTCCAGAGTTTCAGCTCCATTTCTAAAGTCTGGTGTTAAACAGGAAGTGGTTTGTGCTGAGCAGGTTTGTGCATAGATTAGGAAATATGCAAGATGTCTCTCTCTGACTTCATTTATTTAGGCCAAACACTCTCACCTCTGCTAGCTGCTTGTGTAGTTCCTGACAGATTTCAGAATTTGTTTAGTATAGTTAGAAGCCTTTCCAGGGTCCACAGGGACCTTTAGGACCCCTTCAGGAGATTCCAGAGTCCATAAAAGGACACCAAAAGTTATTGGCCTGGTCCTGTAACTGTCATCACTGTTTATGTCCTAAAGATTCTTCAGACTTCAGGATATACTTACAAGATCAATGACTTTACTGGGGGTTGGTCTTGACCCTCAAGAGATTCAAGGATTTCAGGAATCTTTGAATTAGGTAAATAAATTCCATGCTGCTATAAATAATCTCCACGATAATCCAGGAGTCCTTGAAATGTTACCAGTTCATGTTCAGAGTGTCATCTGGTTCTGAGAAGAGTTTCCGGGATGATTGAGAAATTGTGTTGGGAGTGAGTCATCTTCTGCAGCATAGAGTATCTTTGTCAGCATTTGAGCATCAGTTTGATGTTTGTGCGAGAGAAATCAACCTGCAAATCTGAGTCAAACAAGACAGACAAACAAGACATAAGAAAACATCAGGGGACATCAGAAGACATCAGGGGACATTAGAGGACACCAGAGACTGTCAAAGCTCCAACTTCTCACTTTGCATTTTTTTCTCTGCAGCTTCTGGTGATTTCTAAACTTCTTTTTGAATTTAAATAAGAACTCTGGACATTAAACTACAGATTAACCATGGTTACATATGTAGAGATGTGTATGTATATGTATGTTTGACTTCCTGCTGTTTAAAGGATGGCGGCTAACTTTGGGTTTTGTTTCTGTTTTTTAAACTTAAGTTCCATACTTCAGGTTCAGTGGTTAAAGATATTTTTACTCTTCATGAGTCTATTTATTGTTGCTGCTGAGAGTGAAAGTCAAACAGTGAAAAAACTCACAGTTTAAATACTTACACAACACTTGTTGGCTTTACGAAGTGCTAACAGTCCTGTAACTTGTTTCGTTATTGCTGCAGCTTCATATTAAATACACGGCTCTATGTGTGACACAAACTGTTTCCTGAACAGACATGAAGGATCAAACCTTCACCACCGACGTGTCAAAGATCTTGCAGGAGGCTCCAAATGCAAGAAAGGCTCTACTGGAAAACTACCAAAACCTGCTGAGTGTTTCAGAGTACTGCTGCAGCAACTACATACAGGTACTACTACTGCATACAGGTCCTACCACAACATGCTTTGTGTGTGTGTGTGTGTGTCCAAGTACTGCTGCTACTACATACCCCTGTATCAAAAGTGCTAAGCTACGCTAGCAGTTTACCCCTGTTCCCAGTATTTGTGCTAACCTGGACTAACCTTGTCTATGTGGCAGTCAGGTGATGGCAGTACAAAGGCACTGGAGGAGACGAAAAACTTCACCACTCAATCCCTGGCCAGCGTGGCGTACCAGATCAGCACTCTGGCCAACAGCGTCCTCAGTCTCCTGGAGGCACAGACCAATCAGCTGCGCCACATGGAGTCCTCCATCAACTTGATTGGCCAGGTGAGCCTCAGCTACTGTTGATCAGTGTGTGTCATCACATTAACCATGACAATGTCCAGAGATGTGTACCTCAGTCGGTGGATGCCTGCGTCTCCATGATCCAACAGTTTCAGGGCATCCTGGTGTGCGAGTAAGCTAATTAACGCTCTGTTCTGAGACATGAGCCCCACTTAATTCATTGAATTAGTAATAACATTATTGCCTCCATGAAGGCTGATAGGTCACTGAACTAATACTACTACTGCTACTACTACTGCTACTGATACTACTACTACTACTACTACTACTACTGCTAATAATTCCACTACTACTACCAGTAGCTTTTTTCAAAACAGGTCGTTCTTTGAAAATAGGCGTCTGTTGCTCGGTAATATGTTTCTTCTCATCAATGCATGTCTTGCTCACACCATGAAACCTGTATTTACATGAATACATCTCAAACACAAATAAGAGGCACACTAGCACATACAATTAAATACAAATAAGATGCACAACGCCAGTATAAAACAAAGAAATTTATACTTTAACAAATACCTCATTAGCCACTTGCTGTGAAAAATCCCTTTGTTGTCTTCCTTAGCTTCAGGCCTTGGCATATCAAATTGTGTAGTATCCCTATAAATTTTACCATTGTGATACTATGCCTGGAAAACATTAGTTATGGCCATGAAATGTTCAGTATGAAGGGGGGCACAAATTCTAGCAGGTCACAGATAGAGTAAACAGTTGAGAGAACACTTCATGTTCACTTCAGTTTCAAAATAGAGATGATATAAAAACAACTTGGCACATATGCAAACAAATACTCAATAGAAGATTATATATGCTCAGAAATGCATAAGATCATTAATACTTTGCAGATAAAAACATTTTTGAAAAAAAGGGGCCCTCTAAATATTCTTTAGTGGCCCTTTAATCTGTCAAAATAGAGAAAAACAAATATATGAACCTCAATTTTAGAGAAAGTGTTTTCACAAAAGAGAAAAGATTTCACATCAATGGAGGGACCCTTTAAATTACAAAATTATTCTTTACCTTGGACAGTAGATTTACAACCTTTAATATACCTCAAATAATGTTTCACTTCTGAATTAAATTAGATTGTGGTAGGGTACTTACCCTTTAAACCTTATAGCTTGTAAGAAACAGGAACATCAGCACATTAGATCCACCCTCAAACATGTAGGTGTGGCAGCACAATGTATGGGGAAGAGAGGCAGTAATGATAAATTTCAATTTTGCCAGACACCACCCTGGGAATTTTACCCAGGGAATTCTTTTGAGTGAACTAACCCAAATAAAGAAAGACACTGAGGTCAGCCATGCAATAAGGGCAGAGACGGCAGTTCAATAATACAAAATGTGGTGTGTGTGGAGGGTCGCAACTTCACTGCAGCATGTTCTAAGAATGAGAAAACACAGATAACACAGGGCAGGGCTCTGGGAACAGAACAGATTTAAGTACATCAGTGGGTCATGAGTGTTACAGATGGAAGAAAGAAGGAGAGGCTCAGAGAATCTCATGCGGCCCTGGCAGCCTGTTAATGTAACAGCATAGCAAATGTTCTAGTCCAGCCAGGGCCAGCCCTAACTATAAGCTTCTTCAAAAAGGAAAGTTTTTAACATGTTTTAAAATGTAGGAAGGGTGTCTGCCTCCCATTTTAATTTTAGAAAATCTGGGAACCTCTAATAGGTCTGCATTCTGAGTGATGTAGTGTAATTTCTGTTCCTGTTTTGTCAAATGAGAACATGTGAATTTAACTCTTGTAAGAGTTAAAGCAGAGCAAGCGAGGGGTGAGAATTGGAAAAAGGGGTTAAAAGGCCTGTAGCCTATGTCAGAGGTCAAGAGGCCTATATTGTACTTTTTGTGAATTGTTTCAAGACATCTGTTGAGCAAAAACAAAAGCTGATGGTGTGTTGTCATGACAAAATAAAGATATATTTGTCTAGGTCTAGACAATACAGAATATTTGAAGGAGTGGATTTAACAACAGTAAATTTAGAAGACCCTTTCACGTGAATAGAGAGAGATCTTCTGGTGTCACAGAAGGATTTTTTAAATTCAGTACATTGAAGAGAGATCTACAATTCAGCCTTTAAAGATGCTTCTAGATCTAGCATGTATTTGACAGCATTTGTTTTGAAAATAAACTGTTCTTGCACAAGAAGACATGTCAGGCGGTGATTTCTTTTTTCAGCACATCAAGAAACAACAGAGTTATGTTCTCGGTGGGTGATATGGAACCTATGATATCCTAGAAGTAAATAAATTAAAAAAAAAAAAAAAAAGAATTAACCAAGTGGAAACATAATGTAAAGGGAACACCATGACCTACAAGCACAGCTTCAGGAGAAACAAAACATTTTCAACAGTGATCTCTCTCTATTACAATGCCAAATGCAAAAGTACTTGCCCCTTATGATCTTTTTGACCTTTTCAGCATTCAAACATAAAGAAATAAAATTGAATGCAATTTATATCATATTTTAAACTTTCTTTAAAATGATTTAGTCCCCCTGAGCTTATGCTTTGTAGAACCACCTATTGCCAAGTGTTTTGGTGTATCAGTTTTGTGCATCTAGAGCAGGGGTGTCAAAGTCGAATGGACATGGGGGCCAAATGAAAAATTTAGGAACAAGCCAAGGGCCGGACTGATCGAACGTTCATTGCAAAAAATAATAAAATGACCGCATATAGTCTAGTGATCCCCATTAAACAGACTGAAACCCTAAAAAAAATAATAACTATAACATATTAATAATTACTATACGATCAAATAAATAAAAAAATTCTTATGGCTCTGTTAGTAATTTTTAATTTTCAACAGAGACAAAAGCTTTGTGTAAAAGTCCCTAAAACATGAACATTAAATGAATGAAGCGGTATTATTCAAGGCACCATCAGTATTACTTCTCAGGGATATAGCAAAAATTGCCTAAATTTACTTCAAATAAATACATAATATCAGCAATTTTCTATACTTCACTCAATTGAAATATTTCAAAACAAATTGGATTGAAATACAATAATAAAGTGCAAAAAGCTATAAACATGAGGAAAAGGAAAAGTCACATGTGGTGTGAAAACAAGTAGTAAAAAACCCTGAATACGTTGCACAGTAATGTTTTTTTTTGAAGCTGTGGCTGATGCTTGGTGCTGTCTCTTCTTTTGAACAAGTTCATCAATGTCCGGGCTAATTTAGCGATCTCTTCTGTCTTGTCTCATGCTGCCGTCTCAGATTCTCTTTTATCACCACACAAAAGTCACAGAGGTTCTCCAGCTACCTCCGTGAACATGTACTCAGATTCCCACCCTGTTTTAAGAGTCCGGTTCGCAGTGTCCACCTTCCGTTTTGCCATTTTTTAAGGGTAGGCTATCTGAAACTTTTGAAGTGACGCTAATGCCCGCTGATGAATAATGAAAGGAAGTGGCCTCCTGCTCGGAGCGCCACCGTTGAATTGTGGGAAATGTAGTGTGTTAGTGCGCGTAAAGTACCTGGATGCTGCTGGCGTGCAGTTGCCTGCGGGCCAGTTCTAATAATAAATGTATATAATCCTGGGGGCCAGAAAAAACCCTTGACTTTGACATATGTGATCTAGAGAATGACATTTTTGCCCATGCGCCCTTGTGAAACAGCTGGAGCTCAGTAAGGTTAGATGGAGAGTGTTTGTGAACAGCAGTCTTCAGATCCTTCTACAGATTCTTAATTGGATTGAGGTCTTAACTTTCCACTTAGCCATTTCATTGTAGATTTTGCTTTGTGTTAAAAGTCATTTTCTTGTTGGAAGGTAAATCTCTGACTTGGTCTCAGTGCTTTTGCAGACACCAACAGGTTTCTCCATCCATCTTCCCATCGATTTTAACCATCTTCCTTGTCCTCTCTGAAGAAAACCAGCTCAAGACCATGATGTTCCAACTACCATTTTTAATAGAGGGGATAGTGTCCAGAAAGTTCAATTTTAGTTTTGTCTGACTAGAGTGCCTTCTTTTACAAGTTTGGTGTCACCCAGGTGGCTTATGGTAAACTTCACACTGGTCATTCTATGGATTCTTTGAGAAATGGCTTTCTTCTTGTCACTCTTCCATAAAGGCCAGTTTGTGCAGTGTGCTATTAATAGTTGTCCTATGGACAGATTCTGCTAAGTCAGCTGTGGATCTCTGCAGTTTATCTCCGAGTGATCATGGGCCTCTTGGCTGCATCTAAACAGTCTCACCTTGTTTAGGCAGATGGTAGATGGCCAGGTCTTGGTAGGTTTGCAGTGGTCTGATACTTTTTTCTATTTTAATATGATTGCTTGAACAGTACTACACAAGATGTTGACTTGTGAATTCAGTTTATATGAAAAGTCTGCTTTACACTTCTCCAAAACAGTATCTCAAAACCTGCCCTGTGTGTTATTTGGTTTTCATGATGTTGCTTGTGCTTTAAAATAGACCTCGGAGACTATAACAAAGCAGGTGCATTTATGCTGAGACTTGAATACAGGTAGACTCTATTTATCATCATCAGTCACTTAGGTCAACATTTGATCTTTCTAAGATCCTCAGGGAACTTCTAGTTGGCTGCACTGACAGTAAAGGGGTTAGGGGTAAAGTATTGCATGTCCTACTACAGATTTTTACTTCTAAAAAATGATTGTGTCCCACTTGGCGTTGCTTTTTATATCTTTATGTTTGAAGCCAGAAATTTGGCAAAAATTTGGCAAGTACTACTCGATTATATGAGTTTGGGGATTGTTTCACATGCAAAATGAAATGGCGATTATACTTCAAATACAAGCACAGCCTTAGTTGAGTTGTACATTCTGCTCCTCAGACGGTGGAGATGCATAAGGAGAAAGTTTCTCGGAGGGAGATTGGCATCTTTACAGCAGTGAGACGAGTTTCACGCAGCCACAAAATCCTCACTCCTCCTCAACACACTTGCGGAGCACAGCCCCGCCCACCATACACCCGCCAACCAATCAGCTACCAGCAGTTGGACAGCCTGGGTCATGGCATGAAGGTAAAACATTCTAAGTGACTAATGATGATGCTTCTGTACCCAATGACTCATGTCACATATTATAAAAAAGGTTTGCGAAAAAGCAGATATTACAAGATGAAAACTGGCTTGCAAAACATTTTTTTTCACTTGAGACTATGTACTCTTTGGTGTGAAGCAGTGGTGCTGTTAAAAAGAAACAAGGGAGCGACATTTACAGAACAAGAAAAGCAGAAGTTTGGTTGTGAGTCTCTGTAGACGTATGATAACAGGATGTGGCAGCTGCTGAAACCACAGCAGCAGAAGAAATAACTGAAGATATGAAGAGTAAGAGAAAGAGAAATTCTGCATCCCTTTATAAATAGTAATGTAACTTCTTTACAATACAGCTTTAGTTGCTACTTTATACCTTTAGGAGGAGAACCACACTTGCACTGTCAAGACTCACTCTCAGACCCTCACGAAATCACGGTACTATCATCTAACAGACTAGAATCTCAGCCTAAACTCATTTCTTTATAAAGAGTTTAACAATTGTGTTTTTGTTGTTAATTTGTACACAAATATAAATTATTTAAGTTTTATTTAATCATAACCCCCCTCCCGGTCACCACCTCACCTAACACATTTTTTGTGAGAAGCACTGACTGGTAACAGCAGGATAAGGAGGGTGTAACTGCTATCGGTAGGTATATGGAGCATGTAATATTGGGTGAATGGATAAGGCCAAAAATAAAAATGATCCGATTGATTCTAATGGATCAAAAATGGTAAATAGTATTGGTAATAGTAATAGTAAAACAAATCAACTAAACATATAGACTGTTTCCACTGTGCTGGACAGCTTGATAGGGGTATGTTTTTTAAATAGTTTTCACACAGCTCCAGACAAACTCTGTAACACACAAACACACACACACACACACACACACACACACACACACACACACACATACACATACACATACACACATACACACACACACACACACACACACACAAACACACATACACACACACAGACCATGGCTCTTTGTTAAGCGTGGGAAATGTTTAGAGACTAATTAGAGCTGCCAGACTCTTGAAGCTTCATTGATGCTGCTCATTGATTCATGTCTTTGTGCTCCCCCCCTCCCCCCCCAGGTCTCTGGGAAACAGTCGGACAGAACAGGAACAATCCGCAAACATGGATCCTCCATCAGGTTTAGTTTAAAAAAAACTGTGTTTTCTTATAGCTTCCTCTTTCACATGCTGATTGGACCTCTAACAGGAAATGTGTGTGTGTGTGTGCATGTGCATGCGGGGGGTGGGTGTGTATGTGTCCCAGATCCAACAAACCTCCAGAGCCAGTGCAATGCCCGGTGGCACCCCCTGTCAGCAGGTAAAAACCTGACTCTGTGTGTTCTGTACAGATTAATTATTTAGTGATGTTGACTCCAGCAGTCAGTCTTCTGCTTTACATAATTCTTACGCACATACATGCGCACACACACACACACACACACACACATGCACACAATCAGGGCCACACACCCATTCAACACATTCCTCCTGAGCACATCTCTCCTTCACTCCCTCTCTTCCCTGCCTACGCCACCCAATCCTGCACTGCAGCATACCCCCACCGCTTGGCTCAGGTCGGGGACCATTCAACCTAGTCAAACGCCAGGGGGAAGACATTATTCAATGCCTCAGGGTGCAGGCTTTGATGAACTACGCACTGAATGCACCCTGAAAATATTCCTACTTCACTGCTTTAATTCTCTCTCTCTTTTGCTCAGCTCCAGTTTTGGGAAGCCTGTTGTTCCACCCAGCATCCCCTCCATCTGGCAGGCTCCACCTGAGTGTGACCTCATGACCGTGCCACTGGATGAGACTCCAACCCCCCATCCTCCACCTGCTGAGATGTCAGCTCAGGAGGACAAGATGTCTGAGACCTCAACTCTGCTTCCCCTACCAGACTTGTTTGGAGAGGTAACCCCACCCCCTCCACCTCCTTCCGTGGCCCCACCCAATCACAGTGCTCCACTTCTGGCCCCTCCCCTCAGCCTTGAGACAGGTGAGGATGAACCCAAAGAAATAAGGTGTAGACCTATCACTGGTCAAACAGACACTAGAATGACATCATGATGACATCACTTGTCTCCTCAGTGGTGGAGGAGAACCTTCCCTCTCCCTCCCCCCCTCCCCCCCCCTCCACCCTCTTATGATGATGGCTTCCTTCCACCAACCAATGACAACTCTGAACTTCTTGACCCGCCCCCTCCACCTCCACCCAGCCAGGAAGTTGACGGTATTGAAACGTTTTTATTTCTTAACAAACAGGTCATGATGAGGCATTGCTCAGCTTCTTCTTCTGTGGTGTTTTTCTTCAGTGACTTTCTCCTCCAGGAGGAGTCGCCATCGTCGCTCCCCCCCCAGCACTCGTTCTCTTTCTATGAGAGTCCGTTCTGGTCCTGCCTCCCGTTGTCGCTACACTCGCTCTCTCTTCTTGCCTGCTGTCCAATCGTGTAAGCCAAGCTTAGATAAAAAGAGAAATTATTTTTTGCATTGAGTCCTGGAGACAATTCAGGGAGTCCTTGACAAAAGTCAAGGCGTCCTGGAAGAAGGGTAGGGTTTTAGGTTCTTAAGGTCCTTTAAGTCATTAACATGTCATTAGTCCTTTAAAATGTTTTAGAGGACCTTCAATAGATTCCAGGAGTTCTTGAGAATTTCTAGAGCCTCTTTTCTTGATTTTCATTTATAATTGACTTCTAAAAGTATATTTGAAGAAAGTTTGAGGGGGGCCTTGTACTAAATCCAGCTGCCTTGAGGAGTTCAGCAGGTCCAGTCCTAGGGGGCCAATGAGAAGCATACAGTAGTCCATCAAATAGTAAAAAGGGACCTTGAATTAATTCAAGGTATTTGGAAGGTTGGAGGTGTCCTTGAAGTTCTAGCTGTTCTTGAGAATGTTCAAGGAGACCTTAAATAAGTTCTTACAGTCCTTGAGGACAATGTCAGATCCTTGAGGATCCAGGAGTCAATAGGGTCCTTCAGACATTCTGACAGGTTCAGTGAGAGATTCCACAGCTTGTCTGTGTATCATCAATAAATACCACAACCAGTTTCTGACTTGGTCTTCTTTTTCTGCCTGCCAGTGATGATCCCCCCTCCTCCCTCCTATCCTCCCCCCCGCGCTCCTCTTCTGCCTTCCCCCCCATCTTCCTCCTCCTCATCCTCTTTCCTCCTGCTCCACCGCTCCTCCTGCTCACCTGGGCTCTGCTTACCTGCTCGCCTCCAACACCTGGGTAAGGAACCAGCTGCTGGTAATGGCCAAAGTTCTCAAAGGAGCACAGTATTTGAAAAAAGCAGTGAAATACATCAAATACAAACTACTTTTCTGTGTAACTGCTGTACTGTGAGTATTAGCACTTGAATTCACAGTTACTCTGTTTTTAGACCTGGAGATCCCAGCCTTGCCCCCTCCTCTGCTATTGGATGATGAGAGTGGCTTTGATGACATCATGCCACCCCTCCCTCCCCCAGTGGACTATGACACCACCGCCCCCCCACAGTACCTAAAGAAAGGTATTACAACTACTACTAACAATACTACTACTACTACTACCAATAGAGGTACTACTTAGACCAATGCCCATACATAGAAAATAGAGAAAGGTATTGCTACTACCACTGCTAATACTATTACCAATGTATAGTGTATACACGCCCTTGTTTAATGTGCACTTTTCTATGTGTCCAGTGGTGGCGCTGTACAGCTATGAGGCATCAAAGCCTGACGACCTGTCGCTCACGGAGGGTGACATCATCTACCTTACATGTCGCCATGATGACGGCTGGTGCGAGGGATTTCTCAATGGTCACAAAGGCTTCTTCCCTGAAAACTATGTCCAATCATGTGGCTAAACTGAAGCCCTTTCCCAGACAGCAATGTCATTTCCTGTTCTGTGTCTTCCTGTCCTCTTTTGGACTCTGGGCGTCTCTCAGGTCACATAACTAAATGAAACTGCTTTACTTTTTCTTTTCAATCAATCAATAAATCAATTAATGAATCATCAATCAATTTGGCATTTTATTAGAATATTTATAGTTTTTCTGACATCATGAATCAGAACCAGTACCCAGGACTTTTCAGGGCTGATCAGAGTATCTACTCTGAAGTAGGGACTTTAAAGGTCCCTGTAAAGGTTTCTTTGGGGATGGTTGCTGTGGCGGAAGCACACACAAATAGCCCCAGACCCTGTAAAATTAAAGTTCCTGCAGGGGAAACAGGTTTATAGCATAGTGTAATATAGTATAGTGTAGTGTAATATAGTATTATATAGTTTAGTGTATCATAGTGTAAGTGCAGTATAGTATAATGCAGTGTAGTATAGTGTAGTAAAATATATTTTAGTGTAGTGTAGCATAGTATAATATGGTTTAGTGTGGTATAATACAGTATATAATAATACAATAGTATACTAGTAGAATAGTGTATGAGTAGTAATGATCGGGTCAGTGAAAGTTGTTTGTCTTTAAGTTATTTGAGTTGTTTATTATCTGACCTGAGATCCTCAACAGAAAAACAATATATTTCTAAACAAGGAGAAAGAAAATAGAGTTTGACGTGCTTAATAAGAATTATGCAACAGGCAGGTGGTGTAAACAAGAAGTTTCCTTTCTTATGTGGAGCTGTTTGTGAAATTGATTCCTCTCACTCAGACCGGATAAGAATCGCCTGACTGGTTGATGCATATGTGAACTGTGTGAGTTATAAATCTTTT
This sequence comes from Eupleurogrammus muticus, assembly GCA_036785175.1. Lineage (NCBI taxonomy): Eukaryota > Metazoa > Chordata > Actinopteri > Scombriformes > Trichiuridae > Eupleurogrammus > Eupleurogrammus muticus. The sequence continues at coordinate 23,681,119 of JAYKQN010000011.1, read as the reverse complement.
CAGTGCCTAATTAATCAGCCAGGATGTGGATTTAGGTAGTAAAATGATCCATAAACATAAGAATTAATGCTCTAACCTCATTGTGTCTTCAAAGGATCAATAAAAGATCAATAAAGTGATTCATCTTTAATTACATTTTTATTATAATATTTTTTTGTTTGTTACATTTGAATATGTAGAATAGTCCTGCCCACTCTGTACTGAAAGGCTAGCTGTGTGCTAACAGACTAGCTCTGGCCACTCTGTCTAACACAAATACTTAAATAGGAAGAATCAAGTATTTAATGACACACTAAAACATTGTAAATTTAGAAAACTTCTAAAAATTTTTATTCATTTGTCAGTTTTTTAAAATACAATAATACAAAATATCTTTAAATACAAAAGAGTCAATAAATAAAAAAAAATAAATACAATACCTTAATAAATAAATGAATATTAAAAATAAATATGAGTAGAAGAACAACAGTCAGTGGTGAGATGCTGCAATGTGCTACCTGCTGGTGATGAAGGAAACCAGCAGCCCCAGCTGCTGCAGCCACTGCTGCGTCTCCTTCCTGATCAGCTCCCAGGATGCAGCATTGCCCCCCTGGGAAGTACACAGTACACAGTCAGTACACACAGTACACACTCAGTACAGACAGCACACATTTTGTACACACTTAGTACACTCAGTAAATATAGTACACACTCAGTACAGACAGCACACACTTAGTACACACAGTACACTGTAAACTCAGCACACAGAGTACACACAGTAACTTTAGTACACACAATACACACAGTACAAACTAAGTACACACAGTACACACTGAGTACACACAGTATGCACAGAGCTACTACAGTCAGTACATAAATTAGTGCTTACTGTGCGCTCTAGAGTACTTTTGGTCAGTTTCTTGTAGTACTTGCTCAGCCTGACGTAATCTCTTTGTTCAGTTGACACTTGGTGTGTTTTAGTTTGCAGTAAAATCTGAAACATGAACAGATACAATTTTTTTTAAGTATTTGAGTATTTTTACAGTACTTGAGTAGTACATTTTGAATGTTGAAGTACTCACACAGCGGTTGAGTTCCTCTTGCTGTCTGTAGATGTTATTCAGGAAATGTTCCATCTTGTTGGTGTCCCAGCTGACAGGATGAGAGAAGTTTCCATGGTCATAGAGATGAAGAATAAACTTCAGACTGTCTCTAATGAAAACCAGCTGAGATTCCACCTAGAGAGAGAGACAGGGAGACAGGTGTGAATCCTGTGCTCTTGATTGTCTGATAGGTTTGTCTGTTAATGTCAAATGTGTACCTGTGCATGCTTTATGCGACTGTAGAGTCTGGATGGAAAATGAATTGGAGTCTCTTCCTCAGTCAGTTGACCCCCCTGCAACAACAACAACAATCACATCAATAAACAAATCAACAAACACATTAGCAAACATTAACTTCTTCCAGAACATGTTTATACTAACCATGAGCTTCAGTAGAGTCAGAGATTTGTTGGTTACATGACTGAACTGATCCAGCCAATCACAGCAGAGAGCGGAGGACAGGGCACTGTAGGCAAGGAATAGTATGAAGATCATGATGAAGATGATGCTCAGCGTGTCTCTGTGTTTCCAACATGTTGAAGAGCTACAGCTGCACCACTTTTATTCCACCAAATAGAAAACAGAAAACAGAGACACAAGGAAAGAGTGATGGAGACAGAAAGAAAGATTAAAAGGAAGTTTCCCACTTTCCCTCTCACTTTCCACACAAAGAGGAACCTGCACCATTACCTCACAGAACATTAAAGGACACTACAGTACTACACACTATTAGTGTTCATAACATCGCTGTCACATAAATGAAGAGATATCAACATGAAGATATGTTATCATGGAAAAAATAGTAATTTGTGTGTGTGGATAGGGGGCGGGGGGGGGGGGCAGGCTGCAGGAATGTGCACGTGTTGAAATCCCTTTTTTCACTTTCATTTTCGAGACACAACACAGGAAGTGGGGACTTCAAAATAAAATCTGGCATCACGTCACCGTCACTCTGTAAATAACGAACATGAACATTTCATCAATCTCAGGATCGATACAAGTGGATGTGTTTAGGACATTATGATTCAGTCATTCCAAAAAATGTATAAAACAGGTTCTTTTCATAGAGATTTTGAAGGATGCAGCTTCTTCGTATCTGTTTCCGGTCTTTAGTGATCGTTAGTAGATGACGTCATCTTGTTTCCTGTTTCGTGTTACTTTGTAAAACAGCTAGGAACTCAGGCTGCATCCCACATGTTTGTATGTCTTTTACACTTTCTATTAAGTTTATGTTTATTTAAGAATGCAGAGTGGATATTCTTACTTGAATTTGAAATCATTGTATTGTTAATAAAGTTTCGGGGACAAATGGGAACGTTTTTCTTTCACTACATTTTTTGGCCTCACGGTGACTTCTGGGATACGTAGTGCAGCTTGCTTTCACACTATATTCTAAAACACATGCATGGCAAAAAATGACAGGATGTCAGTAGGCAGAAAGTAGCCTCAGTCTCTCTGTCAGTTAAACTTCAGAATAAACGCTCGATTCATGCGTGTATTCCTTCTACACTTCTTTATCATATTATTGGAATAATTTTGTGTAATATTGACTATAAATATTTTGCTATGTAAGGATCAAAACAATGTATTCGTTATTGTTTTATGTGAACTGCGTCTTTATTTCCACTTTTGTGAACTTGTTTTTCATGTTGTATGTTATACATGATATTATTATATGTACGTGAAACAGTTGATATTGATATGTATGAATGTCTGGATTAAAGTTTTCCATCGCTATGACGGATTTCTGATCTGCATCAATCTCAACCGAAGATGAGATTGATGCAGATCCGATGAGAAATAAATACGAGGGTGGGAGCAAAGCCATAGCCATATGATTTTTTTTTTGCAAGCTGGGAGTGGCGGCTGCTAGTCTCTCAAGGGGGGGAAGCTCATTTTCACCGACATTAGCATGTTAGCTTGATCTTAATGAGGATGTGAGCACTTTTGACGTTGGAGCCTCACAGCGTTACCCGCTGTTCGTTAGGAAGAGTAGAGTGACAGAAGTCAGACTACAACCAGAACAGCCTCCAATAACCCTGAAAACATGCTAGTAAGGTATACTAATAAGATGATTTGAAAAGTCAGCTTGTTTTTGGACCAACGGAATAAAACCAGGGCGACACGGTGGAGCAGTGGGTAGCACTGTTGCCTCACAGCAAGAAGGTCGCAGGTTCAAGACCGCCTTGGGGCCTGGGTCTGGGACCTTTCTGTGTGGAGTTTGCATGTTCTCCCCGTGTCTGCGTGGGTTTTCACCGGGTACTCCGGCTTCCTCCCACAATACAAAACATGCTCAGGTTAATTGGCAAATCTAAATTGCCCATAGGTGTGAATGGTGTGTGTGCCCCACGATTGGCTGGCGACCATCTGGGGTGTATCCCCCTGCCTCTCGCCATAAAATGCGCTGGGATAGGCTCCAGCAGACCCCTGCGACCCCGAAAGGGAATAAGCGGGATAGAAAATGGATGGATGGATGGAATAAAACCACACACACACACACACACACACACACACATATATGTATATATGATAGGCAACGTGCTTCTCTGACTTGTTTTTGCATAGGAACACGTGAGAAAAATATAGGTTCCATTGGTTCACATGCTCTCAATTTCAAGGTTCATGCCACAATATGCTGTCAAGTTCAAGGTTCATGCCACACTGCAGAGGAAGTGCATGTGTGTGTGTGTGTATAGATACATATTAATATATCTTTTGGTTAAAAAAACAAAATTAAATACAGATTTCTATTTTAAAGAAAAACACATGAAATGTAATGCCCTCAGACATCACATAAATCACAGGAAGCTCATTTTATTGAACATCAGGATCGGAACATGTGAACCCTTTTATGGATCGGAGATAATTGGAATCAGACTGATCTCGTATTTCATATTTGTGTCCTGACAGCAGATTCATCTGAACACAGGGACCTGAAAGACAAACATACTTCATGTATGACGGTATCATGATTCTATTGATTGTAGTTTCCATATAAACGCTAATGAACACACTCACATATTCTTTCAGCCAGCCATGATGTGCTTCACAAACGCTGGAAATGAATACAACAAACGAAAGCATCAACAACAGTTTTGTTTTCTTTATATGTTTATATCGAATATGGATGTTACCTTCACAGTTTATACATCCGTTAGCGTCCTCCTGTCCAGCCAAAAGACGATCTACTTCTCCCTCTGACATCCTCTCCCCTGGTAGGACAAAGCAACATGTCATATCTGGATCTGTGTAATTATTTGTATTTGTATATGTATAGATGTGTTGAGTATATCTGTGTAATTATATTTTCATGTATAAGAACAGGTATGTTTATGTTTGTAGATTTAACAAAGAGCAGAGCTTGTACCCAAAGTAACCAGCACATGTCTTAACTCGGCTCCCATCACTGTTCCATTTCCTTCCTTATCAAAGACTCTGAGCCCCTCCACGAAATCTGCGTAGGTCCCCTGTACACATGCATGCACGCAAACACGCACACACACACACGCACACACACACACACACACACACACACACACACACACACACACACACTTCATACTTCACTACGCAGAATTTTATCAAATGTTATCAGAATTTATACTGAATTGCAATCAGGCAATAGACGAAATCAAATCAGAAATCAAATCAACACAAATCATGTCATGGTTCAAAATGTAGGATTTAGATGTCAAGGATCAGAGGATGGTGAGCAGGGTTTATAGGTCAGGGTTCAAAAGTCAGGGTTTAGAGGTCAGGGTTCAGAGATCAGTGTTTATTGTGAAATGTGTGTTACTTGGTCTTTGGACTGAGCCACGTGCTGCAGCATGGGCAGAAAGGTCTCAAAGTCCACCAGCTTACTGTCCATATCTGACAGGAAAAAATTACATTCATGTTGCAGCTTAACTCATAAATGCTAATTATACATTTCAGTATTTTCTGTAATATAAGCACCGTCAGGTTTAGGTCGACCCAGGACTCGCAGGACCTCAGCATTGGTTGGATTCTGTCCCAGAGCTCTCATCACGTCTCCACTCTGAGAAAACCGGATCTTCTGCTGGTTCTCAAGAGTTGCGTCGAACAACTGGAAGGCTTCTTTAAACTCTACACACACACACACAAGCACACACCACTAGGGTTACTGTACACATTCAGTGTGTGTGTGTGTGTGTGTGTGTGTATGTGTGTGCATGTTCCTGTAGTTTTACCTTCAATCTGATCTGCACTGAAATCAATCTGAAAAATTAAATGTATTAATGAAAATAATAATTAATTTGTTGATCTGTAACTTCAAATATATTTCAACATATAAAACAAAAGTTTTGTTAAAGATATTTCTCTAATGAACTGACAGGTGACAGACAGGTTGCCAATAGACAGGTTATAGACACACAGGTGACAGACAGACAGTGGACAAACACATAGACAGGTTACAAATGGACAGAAAGGCAGGTTACACATAGGTGACAGACAGGTGATGGTTAGTCAGATTACTGGCAGACATGTTACAGACAGGTCACAGGCAGACAGGTTACAGATAGACATGTTATAGACAAGACAGATGACAGACAGGTGACAGACAGGTTACAGATAGACATGTTATAGACAAGACAGGTGACAGACAGACCTTCATGTCTCGTGGGTCAAAGTCTGGTTCTTTAGCAGCTTCTGTTTCTGTAGAAATTTTTGGAGCTTCCTTTCTGGGTTCTGGTTTCTTTGGGGCCATGATGGACAGAATAATGAAAAATGTAAGAAAGGAAATAGAAAAAGGAAAGGAAATAAAAAATAAAGAGTGCTGAGAATAAGATAAGGGCAGAGCAGATTACTCTGTGACGGTTTAAATACTCATCATAAGACGACTCAACCTTCCATATATGGTCAGAGCAAACTCATGAATGAATCCTCTCAGGGTCTCAATTGCCAAGAGACAATCTTCAAATAGATCAGAATGAATTCCACAATCCACAAATGAACTACACAGAACAGATTTCTGCAAAGACCACCTTAAATGTAACAGATATCTGAGACTGCCTCAAATATTACAGATATCTGCTGAGACTACTTTAAATATTTCAAACATCTATCATATATCTACTTACTACTTACTTATTATATATATATATATACAGTGGCTTGCGAAACTATGTGCCCCCCTTGAACCTTGTGACCTTTTGCCACATTTCAGGCTTCAAACATAAAGATATAAAACTGTAATTTCTTGTGAAGAATCAACAACAAGTGGGACACAATCATGAAGTGGAACACACTTTATTGGATATTTTAAACTTTTTTAACAAATAAAAAACAAAAAAATGGGCGTGCAAGATCATTCAGCCCCTTTACTTTCAGTGCAATAAACTCTGTCCAGAAGTTCAGTGAGGATGTCTGAATGATTCAATGTTGACCTAAATGACTAACGATGATAAATGGAATCCACCTGTGTGTAATCAAGTCTCTGTATAAATGCACCTGCACTGTGATAGTCTCAGAAGTCTGTTTAAAGTGCAGAGAGCATCATGAAGAACAAGGAACACACCAGGCAGGTCCGAGATACTGTTGTGGAGAAGTTTAAAGCTGGATTTGGATACAAAAAGTTTTCCCAAGCTTTAAACATCCCAAGGAGCACTGTGCAAGCAATAATATTGAAATGGAAGGAGTATCAGACCACTGTAAATCTACCAAGATCTGGCCGTCCCCCTAAACTTTCAGCTCATACAAGGAGAAGACTGATCAGAGATGCAGCCAAGAGGCCCATGATCACTCTGGATGAACTGCAGAGGTCTACAGCTGAGGTGGGAGAATCTGTCCATAGGACAACAATCAGTCGTATACTGCACAAATCTGGCCTTTATGGAAGAGTGGCAAGAAGGAAGCCATTTCTTAAAGATATAAAGATAACTATGGAAGAGGTGCTCTGGTCAGATGAGACCAAAATCGAACTTTTTGGCAACAATGCAAGACGTTATGTTTGGCGTAAAAGCAGCACAGCTCATCACCCTCAACACACCATCCCCACTGTCAAACATGGTGGTGGCAGCATCATGGTTTGGGCCTGCTTTTCTTCAGCAGGGACAGGGAAGATGGTTAAAATTGATGGGAAGATGGATGGAGCCAAATACAGGACCATTCTGGAAGAAAACCTGAGGAGTCTGCAAAAGACCTGAGACTGGGATGGAGATTTGTCTTCCAACAAGACAATGATCCAAAACATAAAGCAAAAGCTACAATGGCATGGTTCACCAAAAAACATATCAAGGTGTTAGAATGGCCAAGTCAAAGTCCAGACCTCAATCCAATTGAAAATCTGTGGAAAGAACGGAAAACTGCTGTTCACAAACGCTCTCCATCCAACCTCACTGAGCTCGAGCTGTTTTGCAAGGAGGAATGGGCAAAAATATCAGTTTCTCAATGTGCAAAACTGATAGAGACATACCCCAAGCGACTTGCAGCTGTAATCACAGCAAAAGGTGGCGCTACAAAGTATTAACTCAATGGGGCTGAATGATTTTGCACGCCCAATTTTTCGTTTTTTATTTGTTAAAAAAGTTTAAAATATCCAATAAAGTGTGTTCCACTTCATCATTGTGTCCCACTTGTTGATTCTTCACAAGAAAATTACAGTGGCAAAAGGTCACAAAGTTCACAAAGTTCAAGGGGACCACATAGTTTCGCAAGCCACTGTATATATATATATATATATAGAGAGAGAGAGAGAAAGGAGGAAGCTGCTCATCCACCACTAGAGGGTTCCTGATGGTGTTCTTGTGGAAACTGAGGAAGAATGTCTGTTTTTTTTTAACAGTTCGACGCATGCAGGGATGTCAGCATACAGCCTGATCCTCCAAGAGGTAAGTAGAGTTTCCTCAGTGGTCTCTGTTGGTGGATCCTAGACAAGGAACTGTAGCTTTTGTTCCTTTTCAGCAGCAAAATGATTCTAACAAACATCTAATGTGGCACCTATTGATCAAAGATCCACAGAACTACAGAAACACATCCACCCTGTTTCCCTCAGCTTCTCTGAGCAGCTGTCAGAGCAGGTCTGAGAAGAACCAAATCTGTGTAGAACCAAATCAAGTCGAGTCAATTTTATTTGTATAGACCAAAATCACAAATCACAGATGCCCAAATGGGCTTACAGTTTGTAAAAAAGCAACACAGCACCCCCTGTCCTTACACCCATACATTATAAAAGGTAAAATTCCCTTAAAATCCCTATAACAGGGAATAAAAAAAAAACTAAAATTATGGAAGAAACCTCAGGAAGGGCTGCAAGGTAATGTAATGAACAGATCAGAAACAATATGTTTAACAATATATACAAACTATACACAGGAAATTACATGAAATAAAATAACAGAAATATACTGAATTGTGGTATATGTGCAGAATGAGGTGATCCATCACAGCTTCCAGGTGAACCAGGACAGACCCTCCAACAACCGAAGATCCCTCAGTGGCTGCACTGTAGCATGTTCTGAGAATGAGAAAACACGTGGCAGGACTCTGGGAATAAAACAGATTTAAAAAAGTACATCACTGGGTCATTACCATTACAGATGAAAGAAAAAAAAAAGAAGCTTAGAGCATCTCATGAAGACCCAATAGCTCTAAACCTAAGCCAGGGCCAGCCCTAATTATAAGCTCCATCAAATTTTTTTTAAAATTTATTCTTAAACGTAGGAAGCATGTCTGCCACCCGGACTGAAACAGAGAGACGATTCCACAGTAGAGGAGTCTGGTTGTTGAAGGCTCTGCCTCCCGTTTTAATTTTAGAAATTTTGGGAACCTCAAATAAGCTGAATTTTAGGAGTGCAGTGTTCTTGGTGGGTGATATGGAACTATGAGATCCTAAAGGTAAGATGGAGCCTGACCTTTAAGAGCTTTGTAGGTGATGAGGAGGATTTTGAATTCTATTTTTGATTTCACAGGAAGCCAGAGAGGCTAATACAGTTGAGATGTAGCGCCCCCTACTGCTGACTACGCCACCCCTTGACTTTACACACAGAGCAAAAGAAACTCAGTAACTTCAGACAACAACAGGTTTTGGAAAAGTATAAAAGTACAAATTTATTAAATATACATTAAAATTCCCAGAAGTGTTGCGCAGGTCAAAACTAAGAACAAAGAAGGAAACAAATAAACAAATTCATAAACAGGACATAAGGGACCATAAAAACCCCCACCCCAATCTCTGACTCAGCTACCGGCTACTTAACTGAGAGGTGGCTGCACCAGGGCCCAGCCTCCGTAAACACACGTGGAAGGAAGTCACACCCCTAGGGCAGAACACAAATAGTTCAAAAATATTTAGCGCTGCAACCCTTGTCATCAAAAAAGGGGGAAAGGGAAAACCCAGAACCCAAAAACAGTCACTTAGGCAGATTGCACACGTTCACACAGCTACACTAAAGTGACACACGGGAGGCTGTATGCCCTGCTTAGGCAGGTACCAACAATAAATAGGGCAGGGAGCCAGAGAGGTGTCGAGGGAGCATGGCTAATTGGGAGGGGGAGACTAACAAATCAAAGAAACAAACAACAAAAAAGAATAGTAAATCCCCCCTCAGCCTGAGGCCACCACACAATCGGTAATGCGACCCTCTGGCCACCAGGACAGAGGAGGGAAGGGCAGAGTCAACTCAACTGATACAAAAAAAGGGGGCAGCAGCAGTTCACCACACTTGCACACACTTCATACAATTGTCCGAAAATCGACTACATAGAGAACAGCAGCTAAGCGACGCCAGCATACGGATCTACACATAAAATATTACAAAAGAAACACATACAAGAACAAGCATTAGTAGCTGTACAGTCATTGCAATCGAATGTTTGTAAAATGTTGTTCTTCTCTTAAACACCCATTTAAAATACAAAGGCAGAGCACTTGGAGTTCCACAATACAATTAATTAATGCTGCATCAACCCAACTACTTATTAAATAAACCGTGAGAAACGGGACCCGAAGCACAGTACTACTTCCCGCATAATGTGCAACATACCTGACGCTCTTCACAGTGTTCACGCACACACAGGTTGGAGGGGTCCTGTACACAACCCACTACTCAGGCCGACACTGGTTGCACATCATCCCAACACACTGGCAAACTTTCTGTGTGAGGTCCCAAATAATGCTGCAAGCGTAGGGAAAACGTTTCCTGGTGACTTCTCCCTAGGCTGTCCAAACAGCGTACATTTTAGTGCTCAGTAATAGGCCAAACACTGTCCAAATAAAGAGCAAAGAAAACTGCAGGCATACCTTTCTCTTGAAGAAACGCCACCCAAACGCTGCCAGCCACACTGCTCAAAGCTAGCCCCAGAGGAAAGCTACCTGCTGAGGACCCCGAGGTGCCTATACAGATGCCAGTGCCATTCAATGGACCAATCACGTCCGTGCCAAGACAACGTATGCACAGGAGGGGGAAGAAAATAAAACAAAAAATGGAAGAGGAGAACTTTAAACAGGACTCCAACTCCTACATGCTACAATCACCCCCTCCAATTGAATCGGCGGCCCGACGATCACAGCTTATGCTTCTTCATGGTGGCCCTCCCCTTGTGGCCCACCCTCCCCACTGGCCCGGACACTGCTTTGTGGAAGATGGTGGGGGTTTGAATGCAAGCCTGCTGTGGTTCGGGTGCTACGCCGCAAAGGCAAGGGCGCATCGTCCAAGGGATCAGGTAACTCATCGGAGGACGAGGCTCTAGATGACTCCGGGGCGTCAGACAGCCGAGGCACTTCCAGCTCCACTTCAGGTTGAGGCACTAGGCCATGAGCGGGTGGACCTTCAGACGGGGCTGTCCCGGCCCCCTCAGCCAGATGTCTGGCCAGGCCTGAGCCCCCCTGAGGCCTCTCCTCACTGCACACCACCGCCATGCCACCAGACGGGTCTAGGTCTGAAGAACTAGGGCCTCTCTCCCCTCGCTGTCTATTGGCCGGCTCTACAGGCTGGTCGTTGCCCCCTGCTTCAACTTGCCACCCCTCTGGCACTGCCCTCAGCTCGGTCCGGTGAACTTGACGGCAGGGCCCGCCCCCCAACGGCGCCACAGTGTAAGTGGTACCTGTGCTGCGTAGCACCTGGAACGTGGTGCCCTGCCAGTGGTCTTGGATTTTGTTACGACACTGGCCGTAATTGCGCAACAGTACCAACTGGCCATCTCGAAGCCCTGCATCATTCACCTGGTCATTGTGGCCTTGATTCCGCTTCCGCACTTGGTCAGCAGCCCGCTGCCGGACATGTTCTTGAGTCAGGCTTACACTCTGCTGGTGCCTTTGAATCCACTCATCCAGGCTGTCTGGCAAAGGCGGGGTGTTGTTGTTGCCAAGGAGAAAGTCCACTGGCAGTCACGGGTGCTGCCCGAACATTAGAAAGTACGGCGAGTGGCCCGTTGTCTGGTGAGGAGTGGTGTTGTAGGCGTAGGTGAGCTGGGGCAGGTGGTGGGGCCAGCGACTCTTCTCTGCAGCTGGCAGTGTGCGCAGAAGGTCATGCAACGTCCTGTTGAACCTTTCACACTGACCATTTCCTTGCGGGTGGTAAGGTGTCGTTCTGCTTTTCTGAATCCCATACAAGTGGCAGAGCTGTTTGATCACCAGGCTCTCAAAATTCCGGCCCTGGTCGGAGTGTATCCGTGCTGGTGGGCCGAATCTATGGAACCACTGCTGTACTAGGGTGCGGGCTACAGTAGTCGCCCTCTGATCTTGGGTCGGGATGGCCTGGGCATACTTCGTGAAGACATCCGTTAGAACGAGCAAATTCTCTCGGCCATCACTAGCGGGATCTAGGTAGGTGAAGTCCATGGCCAGAATTTCATTTGGCCGGCTTGCTTGCAGAGTTCCCCAGTAGGCCCGCATCTTTGGTTGTACCGCCTTGCCCAGCACACACCTTTGACATTTTTGACACCACTGCTCTACATCTTGAGCCATGTTTGGCCAAAAACAGCGGGTTCGCAGGAGTCGAAGGGTCCTTTCTGCTCCTTGATGGCCCTGGTCGTCATGTACACTCCGCAGCACCTCCTCCTTCAACCCCTGGGGCAGTAGTAGTTGAAGCACTTCGGGACCGACGCTGGAGGCCTGAAGTAGGCGGTACAGCACCCCTTCACGATCCACCAGCCGGTCCCACTGACGGAGAAGGACCCGACTGGCCTGTGGCATCGCCTCTCGTTCTTCAGCAACTGGCCACCGCCCCCTTTGATGGTACTGGCGCACAGGTCCAATGACAGGGTCTGCTTCCTGCAAGTTCTGGAGGTCTTGAGGCGTACGCCCCGGCAAGGCAGTCACTTCTTCACAGTGACCCCCCAGGGCAGCAGGCTGGTATCGTGCAGCCAAGGCACCCAGTCCTGGCACTGCAGTGCCAAAGGCGAACCACTCCAGATACTGCCTTGACAGGGCATCGGCATTCTGATTACTCCTGCCGGGCCGGTACTTGATGACAAAGTTGAACGAGGCCAGCTGTGAGGCCCATCGCTGCTCCAGTGCACCCAGCTTCGCTGTCTGCAAATGGCTGAGAGGGTTGTTATCGGTCAAGATGGTGAATTGGTTGCCGAGCAGATACTCCCAGAATTTCTCTGTAACTGCCCACTTGACTGCCAGAAGCTCCAGCTTCATGGAGCTGTAATTTTCCATGTTCTTCTCTGTCGGCTTAAGCCCACGGCTGGCGAAAGCCACAGGTCGGACCTTCCCATTATGCTCCTGCGACAGGATTGCTCCAAGACCCCCATGGCTAGCGTCCACCTCCAGGATGAAGGGCTTCTGGAAGTCAGCATAGGCCAACACCGGAGCTGAACAGAGTCTCTGCTTGAGGGACTGGAAGGCCTCCTCACAAGCCTGATCCAAGGCCTCCCCTAGAGGGATGGGCGGCGTCTTCCCTTTTCGCCGAGGCCCACTGAGCTTCCCTACCAGCTGGTGTAGGGGGGCAGCTAGCTTAGAGAAGCCCTCCACAAAGCGGCGATAATAACTAGCAAAGCCCAGGAACGACCGGAGCTCGGCAAGGTGGCCTGGACGCCTCCACTCCTTCACCACATAGATCTTAGATGGATCGGTGGACACCCCCTCTGCCGACACAACATGCCAGAGATAGCTCACCTCGCGCTGGAAGAACTTGCATTTCGACAGCTTCGCCTTCAGTCCCTGCTCCTCCAGCCTCCGGAACACTTCCTCCAGCCGTTCGAGGTGTTGGTCGATAGTAGACGAGAAAATGATGACGTCGTCCAGGTACAGGAGGACGGATTGATAACAACAATCCCCGAAGATACGCTCCATGAGGCGCTGGAAGGTACTGGGTGCATTGCAGAGGCCAAATGCCATTCTGTTGAACTCAAAAAGACCAAATGGCGTACAGAAGGCAGTCTTATACTTGTCCTTCTCTGCCACTGGTAATTGGTGATAACCACTGGCGAGATCTAATGTGGAAAACCACTTGGCCCCTGACAATGCATCCAGTGACTCTTCTATCCTCGGGAGGGGATAGGCATCACGGCGGGTCTTGCCATTCAACTGGCGGTAGTCTACGCAGAGCCTAAGGCTCCCGTCTTTCTTAGTCACCAGGACAATGGGAGAGGAGTAGGGGCTGGCGCTTTCTCGGATGACCTTGCTGTCCAGGAGCTGTTGAATGTGTGACTTTACCAACTCATACTGGGAGGGGGGGATGCGTCTGTATGGCTGTCGAACAGGAGCATCATCTAACAGAGGTATCTCGTGAGTGATAAGGGGCGTACACCCTAGATCTGCCTCACTCTGGGAGAATATGACACTATATTTATCCAGAAGGGACTGGGCTTGAACGGCCTGCTGCGAAGTTAGGCCCGTGAAGTCTTGCATAGGGGCCACAGTGGCGGATGGGGCCACTTCTTGGGCAGATACGAATGCACGACATTCTTCCCAAGCCGGGCTTACAGTGATGGGTGTACGTCGAACAGGAGTCGCTGACACAGCTTGCACGGTGCCAATCACACGACGTGGTGAGAGCCACACCTCGGCTGTGTTGACATTCAGCACTGGTGCATACATGAGCCCCTTGTGAGCACGGACAAGAGTGGGAGACATCAAGAGGCCCTCCGGCAACTGTCCCCCCTCAACACTCGGCGGCTCCAGCAGGAAGTCGACCGTCTCCAGGTGGGGGCACGAGACCGGGACCATCGTGAGCGCCCCCGCTTATAGGCAGACGGATGCTTTTCCTTGGACTCTGACCCTAAAGGGTGTGGGGGCATTGACGACGGCCTTGATCCTTGCACACTGCTTCAGAGCTTGTCGAGCTGCCTAGCCTGCCGATTCAATCAGAGGGGAGTGAAAGAGCTGGGGGCCTAACTGTTCAAAAAGGGCCTGGTTTCTCATGATCAGACATGTGTCTTGACCGGATACAGCTCTCTGCCTCCTCAACCCATTCCTCGACTGACAGAGACCCACCCGAAGAAGTGCCAGAGAACTTTGGGCACCGCCTCTCCCTGGGGATGTAGAGTACCTGTTGTCCTGATTGAGCATGGTCGCCCCTGGCATTTGAAAGTCTTTGATTTTCTGCTTCAAGTTGCTCCAGACGTTCTCGTAGTCGCTGGAGCTCCGCCATCTTCTTGTCAGCTGCTGTTCTCTACACCCACACACACACACTCACACACTGCTGCGCCAAAACAAACGAAGAAAGGAAAAAAAAAAAACCCTAGTGCAACACTTCACAGGTATCGGCCCTGCCGACAACGCCAAAGTTGTAGCCCCCCCTACTGCTGACTACGCCACCCCTTGACTTTACACACAGAGCAAGAGGAACTCAGTAACTTCAGACAACAACAGGTTTTGGAAAAGTATAAAAGTACAAATTTATTAAATATACATTAAAATTCCCAGAAGTGTTGCGCAGGTCAAAAGTAAGAACAAAGAAGGAAACAAATAAACAAATTCATAAACAGGACATAAGGGACCATAAAAACCCCCACCCCAATCTCTGACTCAGCTACCGGCTACTTAACTGAGAGGTGGCTGCACCAGGGCCCAGCCTCCGTAAACACACATGGAAGGAAGTCACACCCCTAGGGCAGAACACAAATAGTTCAAAAATATTTAGCACTGCAACCCTTGTCATCAAAAAAGGGGGAAAGGGAAAACCCACCCCTGGTCTCACACAGTAAAAAGGTAAAACAGTCACTTAGGCAGATTGCACACTTTCACACAGCTACACTAAAGTGACACACGGGAGGCTGTATGCCCTGCTTAGGCAGGTACCAACAATAAATAGGGCAGGGAGCCAGAGAGGTGTCGAGGGAGCATGGCTAATTGGGAGGGGGAGACTAACAAATCAAAGAAACAAACAACAAAAAAGAATAGTAAATTCCCCCTCAGCCTGAGGCCACCACACAATCGATAATGCGACCCTCTGACCACCAGGACAGAGGAGGGAAGGGCAGAGTCAACTCAACTGATACAAAAAAAGGGGGCAGCAGCAGTTCACCACACTTGCACACACTTCATACAATTGTCCGAAAATCGACTACATAGAGAACAGCAGCTGAGTGACGCCAGCATACGGATCTACACATAAAATATTACAAAAGAAACACATACAAGAACAAGCATTAGTAGCTGTACAGTCATTGCAATCGAATGTTTGTAAAATGTTGTTCTTCTCTTAAACACCCATTTAAAATACAAAGGCAGAGCACTTGGAGTTCCACAATACAATTAATTAATGCTGCATCAACCCAACTACTTATTAAATAAACCGTGAGAAACGTGACCCGAAGCACAGTACTACTTCCCGCATAATGTGCAACATACCTGACGCTCTTCACAGTGTTCACGCACACACAGGTTGGAGGGGTCCTGTACACAACCCACTACTCAGGCCGACACTGGTTGCACATCATCCCAACACACTGGCAAACTTTCTGTGTGAGGTCCCAAATAATGCTGCAAGCGTAGGGAAAACGTTTCCTGGTGACTTCTCCCTAGGCTGTCCAAACAGCGTACATTTTAGTGCTCAGTAATAGGCCAAACACTGTCCAAATAAAGAGCAAAGAAAACTGCAGGCATACCTTTCTCTTGAAGAAACGCCACCCAAACGCTGCCAGCCACACTGCTCAAAGCTAGCCCCAGAGGAAAGCTACCTGCTGAGGACCCCAAGGTGCCTATACAGATGCCAGTGCCATTCAACGGACCAATCACGTCCGTGCCAAGACAACGTATGCACAGGAGGGGGAAGAAAATAAAACAAAAAATGGAAGAGGAGAACTTTAAACAGGACTCCAACTCCTACATGCTACAGAGATATGATCCCTTCTTCTTGTGACTGTTAATGTATGCGCAGTTGTATTCTGATCAGAGACTTTGTAGTGCAGCTGGACAATAAAGAATTGCAGTAGTCGAGCCTGGAGATAACAAATGGATGGATACGTTTTTCTGCATCTTTTTAAAAACTGTCTGGCCTTTGCTATGTTGTGTAACTAGATTCATTGATCTATTCATCCAAAACATCAATCTGTCTTTTTGACTCTATACTGTCGGGATTGCCTAAAGAATTTTTTTCTTTAATTAGCACTTCCCTGCTGGAAATGCTGAACATGTCCATATTATACACACTGTGGTACATCCTTATCTGGCTATGTACCACAGTCCTTCAGAGTGGCTGAAATTATACCTCTCCTCCAAAAACCTTCATTTGACTCAAGTGTTTTAGCCAACTATACTCAATGCATCAGATACCATTAAGTTGTTGTTCTGTTAGACCTTAGATTAGGCATCATAAGAGCAATTGATACCATCGACCATCAGGTCTTATTACAGAGACTAGAGCATCTTATTGGCATAAAGGGACTGCATTAAACTGGTTTAAGTCATATCTCTTAGATCATTCCCATTTTGTTCATGTTAAGAAAGGTTATCGCAAGGTTCTGTGCTCAGACCAATAGTTTTTACCCTTTATATGCTCACATTAGGTGATATTGTTAGGAAACACTCTATTATTTACACTGTTACGTGGATGATACACAACTTTATCTTTGTGCGTGTGTGTGTGTGTGTGTGTGTGTGGTAAGCGTGTGTGCATGCATGCATGGAATGTTCAACACAGGACTTGTAATGTTAGATCCCTAGGGTGCATTGGCACACCCACTGGACATTCTCATGAACTGCAGGACTGTTTTTTCTGTGTCTCTGTGTTTGCGTACTGCCCCGCCCCCTCCTTGAACCTCCACACTCAATCACCAGTTCATTGTTTTCACCTGTTGCTGTTCAGAGCTGTTCCCTGTCTACTATTTAAGTCCCACTATTTCCTCTGTTCCTCCTCTGATTCTCAGACCATATTCTGATTGTGTTACCTATCTGAGCTTGTACCTATGTTCCTGTTCCCCAGTGTGCCACATTGTGACTGTGGTTTATCCATGGATTTCCTATCTAAGTTTTTGGTTATTGTTTTGGACTTTTGGAAACCTTGTTGGTGTCTTTTTGTTTTGAGGTCAGCCAACCTACCTTTTTTCTGAAAAAATAAAAGAACTCTTTGAATGCAATAACAGATCTGCATTTGAGTCAGAGTTTGTAAAACCTTGACATGTAAGTTGTGACTACTGGTCACACTGTGACAACACACTCACATATACTGGTGTGTGAGACAATATGGTAGCTTTCTTTGATATGAAACAAGAATAAAAATGAATGGGGAATGTGTGTGTGTATGTGTTAATGTAGGTGGGATCATATCTCACCGGTATTAGCCTCTCTGAAGAGGCTTCCTGTGAAAGCCTCTTCATCTACAAAGCTCTTAACTGTCAGGCTTCATCTTACCTTAAGGATCTCAAAGTTCCATATCACCCATCGACCAACACTGATCTCTAAAAATGCAGGCCTATTTGAAGTTCCCAGAATTTCTCAAATAAAATGAAGAAGCTTATAGCTAGGGCTGGCCCTAGCTGGCCTAGCACAGTGCTTTGCTGCTATAGAGTTAGACTGCCAGGACCTCATGAGACGCTCTGAGGTTCTCCTTCTTTCTTCCATCTGTAATACTCATGATTCACTGATGTACTTTTTAAATCTGTTGTGTTCTCAGAGCCCTGACCTGTCTGTTTTTTTTAAGGAGCCTTGGTTGTTGGAGGGTCTGTTGCTGTCCTTGTTCACCTGGAGCCTGCAATGGACTCTTTCACCTCTAATGTGTTTCTGTAGTACTTTGGATCTATGACCAACGGCTGCGGCTTGATGCATCAAATCAGATGTTTGTTAGAATGAATTTATTGAAAAGGAGCAAAGCTCCAGTTCCTTGTGTGGGATCCACCAACAGGGACCATTGAGGAAACTCCACTTGCCTGCCAGAATTCCCACCCAAGGTGTTTGGAAAGTCTAGCTGTAATCTGTTTTTAACAAATAAAGTGATTCATACATATAGCTTCCATCCTTGTTCTGTTAGATCTTAGCACTGCATTTGACACAGTCGACCATCAAATCTTGTTACAGAGACTAGAGCATCTTATTGGTATAAAAGGGCATGCACTAAACTGGTTTAAGTCCTATCTTTCAGATTGTTCCCAATTCGTCCATATAAATAATGTTTCTTCTATCCATACCAAAGTTAATCATGGGGCTCCACAAGGTTCTGTGCTTGTACCAATACTTTTCACTATCTATATGCTCCCATTGGGTAAAATCATTAGAAAACACTCTATTAATTTCCACTGTTATGCTGACGATACACAACTCTATCTATCAATTAAGCCAAATGAAGCCAATCAGCTAGCTAAACTTCGAGCTTGTCTTAAGGATATGAAATCCTGGATGATCTGCAATTTTCTTCCACTAAATTCAGATAAAACAGAAATTATTGTACTCGGGTCCGAAATCCTGAGGAACTCAATATCCAGTGATATAGCTATTCTGGATGACATCTCCCTGGCCTCTAGCTCCACTGTGAAAAACCAAAAAAAGGTTTTGATTCTCTGCCCACATTAAGCATATTTCTAAGTCTGCCTTCATTCACCTATCCAACATAGCAAAGGTCAGACACTTCCTGTCTCTGAAAGATGCAGAAAAACTTATCCATGCATTTATTACTTCCAGGCTTGACTAATGCAATTCTTTACTGTCCGGTTGCACCAAAAAGTCTCTAAGGACTCTCCAGCTGATCCAGAATGCAGCTTCACATTTATTAACTGGCACTAGAAGAAGGGAGCATATCTCACCTGTATTAGCTGCTCTACACTGGCTTCCTGTGAAATCTCGTATAGAATTCAAAATCCTGCTCCTCATCTATAAAGCGCTCAACTGTCAGGCGCAATCCTACCTTAGGGATCTCTTAGTCCCATATCGCCCATCAAGAACATTACGCTCCCAATATGCAGGCTTATTGGAGGTTCCCAGAATTTCTCAAATTAAAACGGGAGGCAGAGCCTTCAACTTCCAGGCTCCTCTCCTGTGGAATCGTCTTCCAGTCTCAGTCCAGGGGGCAGACACCCTTCCTATATTTAAGAATAGGTTGAAAACTTTCCTGTTTGATAAGCGTATAGTTAGGGCCGGCCCTGGCCGGCCTAGTCTAGTTATGCTGCGATAGGTTAGTCTGCCGGGTCCTCATGAGATGCTCTGGGCTTCTTTTTCTTCTCCTATCTGTGATACTGATGAACCACTATTGTACTTTTAAATCTGCTGTGGTTCCGGAGTCCTGCCCTGTGTTTTCTCATTCACAGAGCATGCTGCAGTGCAGCCACTGAGGGATCTACGGATGTTGGAGGGTCTGATGCTGTCCTGGTGAAACCTGGAAGCTGTGATGGATCCTGCGCCTCATCCTCCACTTATACTGACATTCATTACATTTCTGTTTGTCTGTTTGTAATATCCAAATTTCCCTGTAATGTTTTCCACCTGCACACATCATCTACTGCATGCCTGTCCATCCTGGAAGAGGGATCCCTCCTCTGTTACTCTTCCTGAGGGTTCTTCCATTTTTTTTCCCCGTTAAAGTTTTTTTTTTAGGAAGTTTTACCTTGTACATTGTGAGGGTCTAAGGATAGGGGATGTTGTGTTGCTTTTGTACAAACTGTAGAGCCCTTTGGGGCAAATCTGTGATTTGTGATTCTGGGCTATACAAATAAATGTATAGCCCAATTTATTATTTATTAATAATGTATATTATTAATAAATAATAAATTGAATTGAATTGAATTGAACTTGGTCAAAATGTTGGTTTGGTTTATTCCACATGTCATTAATGTAGCTATGATGCAGATGCTGATTGAATATTTCCAAATTGCAGTTGTTAATTTAATTGACATTAAATATAGTTCATTGTAATGAAGAATTTGCACTTCATGGTAGTTCTTCTATTGTGATCATGTGTAACACCTTGTGTGTGTATAGATATTACTTTGACTATTTGCATAATGTTACTTTTATGCTAAATTTAGCAGGTTTGGGTTATTTTAATAGTTTATCTGCCATAGGCTTAATGCTGAGACGGTTTAAGATCTTTAACTCTCTTTCTCTCTCTTTATCTGCACTTTAGTTCCTCTTCACTTCCTCCTCAGTTCCTCTTTACATTGCTTTAACATCCTCTTCAGTTCCTATTCACCTTCTCCTCTGTTCCTCTACACCAGGGGTGGGCAATCCTGGTCCTGCAGGGCTGGTGTGGCTGCAGGTCTTTGTCTCAACCAGGCTAAAACACACCTGATTCTACTAATGAAGGTCAGGAGTAGTAGTGATTAATAGAATCATGTGTGTTACTGCTTGGTTGGAACAAAAACCTGCAGCCACACCGGCCCTCTAGGACCAGGATTGCCCACCCCTGCTCTACACCACCTCTTCAAATGCACTTCACCTCCTCGCCATCTCCTCTGCCCCTACTCTTCAGCTCTTCTTCACCTCCTCTTCAGCTCTCCTTACCCACCTCTTCAGTTCATCTCCAACTCCTTTTTAGTTACTCTTTGGTTTCTTTTCACCTTGTCTGCACCCCCCTGAGCTACCCTTCACCTCCTATTCATTCATTCATTCATTCATTCATTCATTCATTCATTCATTCATTCATTCATTCATTCACTATCTCTTTACTTCCTTGTCACCTCTTTTACTTTCTCTTCACCTTCTCAATTCATCTTCACCTCATTATCAAATGTTCTTCAAATGTTCTTTACCTCCTCCTCACTGTTCAATGTTCTTTACCTCCTAAAAAATGTTCTTTACCTCCTCCTCACTTCCTCTTTAGTTCCTCTTCACCTCCTTTCCACATCCTCACCGCCTCCTTTTTGTCTCCTCTTCAGCTCCTTTCAGTTCCTCCTTCGCTCCTTCTCAGCTCCTCTTAATATCCTCCTCAGTTCCTCTTTAGTTCTTCTTCACCTCCTCTTCAGTTCCTCTTCACCACCTCCTCAGTTCCACTTCACCTCCTCCTCACCTCATCCTTAGTTCCTCTTTAGTTGCTCTTCACCTCCTACTCCTTCTCTCTCCTTCCTCTAAACCTTCCATTCAACTTTTCTTCACCTCCTTTTCAGTTCCTCTTTAGTTCTCTTTTACCTCCTCTAAACCTTGTTCTCAGCTCCTCTTCACCTCCTCTTTAGCTTCTCTTGACCTCCTTATTAGTTTCTCATTAGCGCCTGTTTACCTTCTTGTCACGTCTTCTTCACCTCTTCTCCAGTTCCTCTGCACCTACTCTCCAATTTTCTTCACCTCCTTCTCAGTTGCTCCTCAGCTCTTCTATAGTTCTTCTAATGTTCTTCACTTTCGCATTAGTTCTTCTTAAATTCCTCATCACCTCCTTCTTAATTTTTCTTCACCTCCTTGTCACCTCCTCTTCACCCCCTGTTTGCTTCCTCTTCAGTAACCTAAACTTGATCTTTTCTGAAACTTACATTAACCTAAACATCTGAATCACAGGGATACACGAACAAGATTAGTGAAAATATACATGTACCAAAAAATGTTAATATTCATATGTAATTACACGATTGATTCATTACTTAGTTTCTACTGCACACTCATTTAAAACATTTGATGTTAACTGATGAACATGTGACTTAGTGTGTGTGTGTGTGTGTGTGTGTGTGTGTGTGTGTGTGTGTGTGTGTGTGTGTGCGTGCATGCATGCATGCAATGGTTTGTGTGTGTGATGACACAGTACCTGACCTCTCAGGTTTCATTCAGGGAGGGACGCAAGGCGAGGCTTGAAGACCCCAGACAGTTAGAGTAAGAGACAGACAGTCCGAGAGACTACAGACAGACAGGCTGCAGGCACACAGACAGGCTGCGGTCAGAAAAACGCTGCAGACAGACAGCCTGCAGACAGAAAGACGGGCTACAGTGAGACAGACTGCTGTACCTCTGGAATTATACTGGAATAAACAGGTGAGACTGAAACTTTGTTTGTTTAGTGAGAAGACAGATTGTGTATGTGTGTTTGTGTGTGAATCATTAACAATCATTTGTGACAGATTTAACTGGGCTGTACACAGGTACACACGCTCTCCTAAACACATCCTGATGGCTCTTTTTGTAAAGTTGATGGGTGTGTGTGTTCTGTAGTAAAACTACTGTTTTCCTGTTACTCCTCTTCTCTGTTTTTCCCTCAATTACTTGAGTGGATGATTGAGGGTTATTTACAAAGAATGAAAGGTGGTGCTGTTTGGGTCTAAGGTCAAGTCAAGGCTTACTGAAATCCCACATGACTTTTATGATCCTACATGTAACACAGTAAATAAAGTAATCCAATCATATATACATGTATAGAAATATAGACGGTTTGGTATATGTTGAAAATCAATCCTGTCTTCAGCTTTAAAGCTTAAAACATAATTTTGTCAGGTTAAGAGTAGATGCAATTCTATCTGCAAGTGAGGAGACATTGATAGTTGTAACATGTCTTTGCTTTATATAAAGTTATCTTTAACATAGAAGCATAGAATCTACAGTGGCTTGCGAAACTATGTGGCCACCTTGAACTTTGTGACCTTTTGCCACATTTCAGGCTTCAAACATAAAGATGAAAAACTGTAATTTCTTGTGAAGAATCAACAACAAGTGGGACACAATCATGAATTGGAACACACTTTATTGGATATTTTAAACTTTTTTAACAAATAAAAAACGAAAAATTGGGCGTGCAAAACCATTCAGCCCCATTGAGTTAATACTTTGTAGCGCCACCTTTTGCTGTGATTACAGCTGCAAGTCGCTTGGGGTATGTCTCTATCAGTTTTGCACATTGAGAAACTGATATTTTTGCCCATTCCTCCTTGCAAAACAGCTCGAGCTCAGTGAGGTTGGATGGAGAGTGTTTGTGAACAGCGGTTTTCAGTTCTTTCCACAGATTCTCAATTGGATTGAGGTCTGGACTTTGACTTGGCCATTCTAACACCTTGATATGTTTTTTGGTGAACCATGCCATTGTAGCTTTTGCTTTATGTTTTGGATCATTGTCTTGTTGGAAGACAAATCTCTGTCCCAGTCTCAGGTCTTTTGCAGACTCCATCAGGTTTTCTTCCAGAGTGGTCCTGTATTTGGCTCCATCCATCTTCCCTGTCCCTGCTGAAGAAAAGCAGGCCCAAACCATGATGCTGTCACCACCATGTTTGACAGTGGGAATGGTGTGTTGAAGGTGATGAGCTGTGCTGCTTTTACGCCAAACATAACATCTTGCATTGTTGCCAAAAAGTTCGATTTTGGTCTCATCTGACCAGAGCACCTTCTTCCATAGTTATCTTTATATCTTTAAGAAATGGCTTCCTTCTTGCCACTCTTCCATAAAGGCCAGATTTGTGCAGTATACGACTGATTGTTGTCCTATGGACAGATTCTCCCACCTCAGCTGTAGACCTCTGCAGTTCATCCAGAGTGATCATGGGCCTCTTGGCTGCATCTCTGATCAGTCTTCTCCTTGTATGAGCTGAAAGTTTAGGGGGATGGCCAGATCTTGGTAGATTTACAGTGGTCTGATACTCCTTCCATTTCAATATGATTGCTTGCACAGTGCTCCTTGGGATGTTTAAAGCTTGGGAAAACTTTTTGTATCCAAATCCAGCTTTAAACTTCTCCACAACAGTATCTCGGACCTGCCTGGTGTGTTCCTTGTTCTTCATGATGCTCTCTGCACTTTAAACAGACCTCTGAGACTATCACAGTGCAGGTGCATTTATACAGCAACTTGATTACACAAAGGTGGATTCCATTTATCATCGTTAGTCATTTAGGTCAACATTGAATCATTCAGAGATCCTCACTGAACTTCTGGACAGAGTTTATTGCACTGAAAGTAAAGGGGCTGAATGATTTTGCACGCCCAATTTTTCGTTTTTTTATTTAATAAAAAAGTTTAAAATATCCAATAAAGTGTGTTCCACTTCATGATTGTGTCCCACTTGTTGTTGATTCTTCACAAGAAATTACAGTTTTATATCTTTATGTTTGAAGCCTGAAATGTGGCAAAAGGTCACAAAGTTCAAGGGGGCCACATAGTTTCGCAAGCCACTGTATCAGCACTAGACTTAGGTCCCTATGTCTGAGCTCAGGTAGTCATTAGCTGGTCAGAGGATCGGCAGTTGGATTCCCAGCTCCTCTGGGCTCCATGTCGATGTGTCCTTGGGCATGATACTTAACGCTAATTTGCCCCAGATGGCCATTCGGTGTGTAAATGTGTAATAATGGTTAGTTTCTTGATGTGTAGACAGAATTGTGTATGTCGCCACTGTCATCAGTGTATAAATGTGTGTGAAAGGTGAATGAACACTTGTGATGTAAAGTGCTTTGAGTGGTCAAAATTACTAAAAAAAAGCACTATACAAATGCAGTCTATTCACCATTTCAAAGCTTTCTTACCTCAGTCATGGTAGGTTGTTAAATGCAGGCATGCTGCAGACCTATAAAGTGCTGCTGGTCATCTTCTCACTCTGGTTATTTCCCACTACAACAACTGACTATCTGCTGACTACACTGCTTTCCTTCTCTTCTTCTTTCGCTTACTATAGGTGATTGGCTTTAGGAACAGCAGCACCACCTGCTGCTCTGGAGGATGAATGTTTCACCTATGAGATAAAGCAGAATAATTATAATTATGAACTGAATGGAACACACAATGATAAACCACTGATCAGCTGTAACCATAGCAACCTCCAGTGACCCTGCAGGGGTGAAAAGGTGTAAGGGATACAGTGGCTCAGGAGGAAAAAATGTTGTCCACAGTTCTGAAGATCGGCAGTTTTGATTCTGGCTCTGTGACAATGATTAGGTTACATCCTGAGGAGCAGTCGGCTCCTTTTATGGCAGTAGTGGCCTCAGTGCATGACTGTGTGAATATGTGAATGAACTCGCAGCATGAAGTGATCTGAGTGGATGGAAGACACACAAATGAACCATTCAGTTTTTACAAACCTGAATCTGAGTATGTTGTGTTGTGTGTGATGTTGCTCAGACTGAAGCAGCAACAGCTATGCTGTGATTATTCTGCCATGTTGTCCAGCTAAATGTGATTCTGACAGACTTGTAATAGTGTAAAGAGCAGCTCATTAGGTGCTGACGAGGTTCATGTTGTGTTTTATAAGACAGGATGCTGAGTGGAAGAGTCATGTTGGGGTTAGAGTTTAAGATAAGCCAGCATGATTAGTATTTATAGACCAGCTGACTATGTTGAACAAGCTGATCAGGGATAAGATTTTAACAACTGCTGCCTCCAACAACTGCTGCAGTCTAAATTAGCACAGTGTGGCTGTGGCCTGGCTAACCACTAACTGAGCAGTGTCACACAGAAAGGTTAACAGCTTGCCACAGGAAATAGCAAAGAGCTAGCTGGATTAACACTGTTAGCTAATCCAGTCAGGTTAGTAAGTATGCTGTGAGGCGGGTCGGCAATTTCTCACAGGAAAGCTTCAGTTTCAGTGGATTTTCACACATATCAGATTACTAATGCTGAGACAGTGATAACAGTGGACTGATGGAGGAGCTAATAGCTAGCTAGTTTATGTGGTACTACTTGTTACTTATAGATTCATTATTATTGATATATATATGATAAATGATAAATATATCAGATAAATATATAATTATGTTATGTATATTAATTATGTATATTAATAATAAAATGAAACACAAAACAATCAAAACTGTGAGTGGGGCCTGTAGAGCATGTCATCCTATATCATCCCTTGTCATGAATTATCAACCTCCATAATCCCTTGTCATCAAATATCATCCTCTATCAGTGGACAGTTGATTATAGAGCAGAGGAGGGCAACCCTGGTCCTAGAGAGCCGCAGTGGGTGCAGGTTTTTGTTCCAACAGAGCAGTACCCCACCTGATTCTACTGATCAACCATTAGAGATCCAGGGTCCAGGGACCAGGTTGCCCACCCCTGTTATAGAGCATGATAGAGCATAATAGTGTTAGATAGAGAATAATAGTAGATGACAGGGGATGATAGTGGAGGATAGAAGACGGTAGTGAATCAAAGGATGTGGATGACAGGAGGAAAAAGTGGATCATAGATGACAGTGGATGTTGATGAGGATAATAGAGAATGACAGTGTAAAATGAGCTGGTGTTTTGTTGTTGATGTGTTTGAGTCCTAAATAATTGAGGTTGCTGCAGAGACTCTGAGTCTCAGACACACTCACTCACATGATGGCTGCACATTCAGAGGTTTCAGGGTTACAAGTTACTTGGCATCTAAATCGAAATGTGAACCTTTCAAGATGCCTCCCCACACATACATACACATATCTGGCAGCAAGTCACTGCTGAAGCTGTAGTTTTGTGTCCACAGAGATTTGAGAGAGAAACTGAGCTGTCACTGTGTTTGTGTCTACATCTTAATCTCAAAATGTCTTGCTGAAATTTAACCTGCAGCAGATCAACTGATCATCAGGCCAGAATGAACATTGATAGATGTGTAACATAACATTACATTGGCATGTATCAAATGTGTAACAGAGAATGAACATTGACATATAACAGAGAGTACACTGGCATGTAACAGACATGTAACACAGACTGCAAATAGACATGTAAGAGATGTGTAACAGAGAATAACCATTGATGGACCAGATATATGACAGCCTAAACACCGACAATGTAACAGAGACTGAACACTGAATGTATGAGCCTGTCGCAGTGATTGAGGATAATTTTTTTTAATTAATTCAACATCAGATTGTGACTTCCTGCTGCTGCCGCCTGACCTCATCTACTTTCCAGGCAAGTCCCAGTTCCTCCAATGATATTTAAAGAAGTGATGACAGAGATTACCCTCACTGAAGTCATGCCAAAGCTTCATTTAACATGTGTCTTTCAACACGTTCATGCATCCTGTATATTCACATGTTGATACACAAACAAACAACAGTTTAACAGTTTAACAATAGATAAAGTGTTTTGTGCTGCTGTAAACTGTTATAAGCACAGCGCTTCCTGCAGGAAGAGATTCTGACTGAGACCCTGTCAGCTGTAGTCTGTCATTCACATCCTGCAGGATGATCCAGCACACACACACACACACACACACACACACACACACACACACACACACACACACACATTTCATTAATTTAGTGTGTAGGGCTAAGAGAGAGAGAGGAAATGCCTGGCGTCTCTGACTACGTCCAACAGCATTCTGTGGTCTACCACCCCCTCCCACACACATACAAAAATACAAGGTGTGTGCTGGTGCATTAAAGCAGAAGGACTTTTCTCTATCCGTGTGACACACCATCACACTCTGCTGGAACAACAACACAGATAACTGGTCTATGTGTTTTTTGTGTGTGTGGAGAGGCTTCATCTCTCATCTGTCTCTCTTTCTGAGAAAAGACGTAACTGTCATTTTATAAAAGGAGCACTAGCAGTAGCAGTAACACATAACATGTAATATGTAGCATGTAACATATAGCATGTAGAATGTAACATGTATCTTGTACCAGGTAGTAGAAACAGTAATAGTAATAGTAACAGTAATAACTAAGAGGAGCAGGTTAACAATAATGGGTAACAGGTAATAGCAATACTAATAACTAAGAATAGCAGATAACAGTAATGGGTAACAGGTAATGGTAACAGGTAATAGCAACACAAAGAACTAAGAGTAGCAGATAACAGTGATGGGTAACAGGTAACGGTAACAGGTAATAGCAACACTAATAACTAAGAGTAGCAGATAACAGTAATGGGTAACAGTTAACAGTAACAGGTAAGAGTGACAGTAACAGAATTAAGTAACAGCAAAAGGTAATAGTAACAGGAAACACTAACAGCAACAGTAGCAATAGCAGAAGCAGTAACAGGTAACAATAATAAACCTATCGATTCAATCATTGATTAATAATTCTGTAAAATAAAAATTGTGGTTAAAAGTTGTAGGCAAATATGGAACATTATGTGTTTTAATGTAATCTTGAGTATTTGTTAGATTTGACTCTGATGTTCAGTGGTGCAGTTTGACTCCGTGTGGCGCCTGTTATCACAAACACAAGAGGCTGAGTGACATGTCACTGATGGATTCACACACACACACACACACACACACACACACACACAAACATGCACACACACACGTATGCATGCATGCGCACACACACACACACACACACACATTCACTGAAGGACTGAAAGAAGTGGCAGCAGCTGAACACAGTAAGATTAATATTTTTTAACGTTTAAAACAAATATACTGTAAGTGAGTTTTTATAGTCACATATGTGATCATCTCTTTGATCACAGATTCTGTTCACACATTTCAGATGTGTGTGTTTCAGTGTGTGTGTGTGTGTGCGTGTGTGTGTGTGTGTGGATGATTAGATGATGATGTTCTACCAACAGATGTTGAGGAGTTCATCAGTTTCAGTTTAGTTAAATATTTGAATTTTCGAAACTCAGAAATGTGTTGCTGTTTGTTTTCTGATTTGACCAGCTGACAGTGTGTTTTTTGTGCCTCTGTGTTTATTTGTCTGTATCACAAGTAAATAAATCAGGAATCAGACAGGGAGAGTAAAATAGAACAGTCAGGCAAAACAGGAAATAATGGAAAAAATAATCTGTCAGAAACCACTTAAACATAAACAGACCACTATGATATAGATTACTGATGCAGGTGAGAATCAGGTGATTCACATATCAGGGGGGAGGAAATGGTCAGGAAAAACAAACAATGCAAATGTAAACCAAGAGCCTGTGGTCTTTATGATAATATGTTTGTCACTGTGTGTTGAAGAATAATTGTGTTCTATGAACATTCTTTGCAGTCCTCTGTGTAGTTCTGTGTGCAGTTCTGTGTGTAGTTGTGAGTAGGATCTGTGTTTAGTTCTATGTGTAGTTTTGTGTGTAGCTCTGTCTGTAGTTCTGTGGGCGTGTGCTGTAAAGTTGAAGCCAACCCCCAAATCATTTTAGTTTATAAACAGACTAGTTTGGAAATCATGTCCAATCAAGGATAAAGCTAGAGTCCCATCGTCATGGTTACACCTCCTTCACCCTGCTGGCACGTCTCAGATACACTTCTATTTTAATCGATACAGCTGTCGACATGTTGCGTTGTCAGGTTTCACTCACACCAAGCACAAGGGGGGTGAGTCCAGTGATCAGCTGACCAGTCACAGGAAGTGGCTGCTCCTCCTTCTGATCCACAGATTGAATATGTGTGTGTGTGTGTATGTGTGTGTATGTGTATGTGTATGTGTGTGTGTGGTCAGTGAAAATGCATCAGGGTTTTTATGACATCAAATTAAACAGTCAGGTCAGCAGATGGCACCTTTCTCTATCAGAGCAGCACAATATGCTAACTTACATCATTAAGAGGCAATCCCTGCCATCAGAGAAAGCTGCTGCAACACAAGTGTTACAGGATTACTATACTACAGAAGTACTACACTTCACAAGTACTGTGCTACACAAGTACTATACAGAAGTACTAAGCTACACAATTAGCTACAATACTACATAGGTACTACATCACACAAGTACTATACTACTGGTCTGCTGGCCTAGCTTGTGGCACCACTGAAACGTAGTGTCTTGCACTAATTGTGTAGATGACATTGACTATCAAAACTAATCAATCAACTATTATTATTGGAATATTTATTTAGTCATTAAAAATATAGCTTAATTTTTAGGTTCTACAGTTCGGAGGAGAGGAAAAGATAGCCAATTCTCTGATTCAGTCTTAAGGTTTAAACCAACCTTTAAAACCAATTCTGAAACCTGATTAACAATTAATAACATAACATGATTATCCTATCAATAGCTAGTAACGGGTCAAGAATTTGGAGTTCTTAAGAAGAAGTTGGCATAATTCATCAACATTAAAGAGGTGCCATGTATTACCAAAAAGCATTTATTTATAAAAACACAAAAGTAAAAAAAACAGTGTAAACTAAATTGTTCATTTATATGTGAACGTGCATGGGTGTATGTATGTGTGTATCTGTGTGTGTATGTGTGGAGGTGTGAAAGACTACAAATATGGTGGCTGTTCTTTGTGGCAAAATGGCCAATTGACAATGCAAATGTGTGGGACACTAACATCAGACTTAACCTTTTCACAAACCTTAACACAGTGAACTGTAGCCTGAATCAACATCAACATCATCAAAGTTCAACAGTTTTGCTTATTCTTGCTGTGTTAATGTTCTGTTCTATCCATGTTATATTTCCAGTCTGTGGAAAGAAAGGAGGAAAAATTGTTCTCTGCTTCTGCTTCCTTGAGTGATTAAAGAATGTTGTTTCCAGCTGTGGTGTGGTGGAAAAAACTGTCCTACAGGCCTTTGTTGCTCCTCGTTTCTGGTTGGAAGAACCAGGCCTGAGCTTCTTCAGAGGTGTTCTCAGATGTTGTTGAGTCCCTGGTCACTTGCAGGACCTTCAGAGGCTGAAGTTAAGAGTGGATAACTTATGCCTTGAGAGCTGGTCAGAAGCCTTCAGCAGCTTTTCCTGCTGTGAGAAACAGGGAAACAGAGTTGTGCTCTTCTGATGAGCCACCAAGGGACACCTCTGGAAAAAATCAGGAGCGAAAGATTCTTCCAGAGGCTGGTTGCGTGCTTTTACACCTCTAGTGACATCACAGACAAAGGTGTGAAAAATGTCTTTTTTTTGGGGTGGTGGTGAGGGAGGGGTCACATGGTTCAGTTACTTACACACACACATACACACACACACAGACACACACACACACACACACACACACACAGTTGTAAAAATTAGTCTCTGACTGAGTTTCAAAGTAGAAACCTGATATTGATTTACTTCTCAGTGGAGAAGCTACTGCACGTTTTCAGATTTTCACGTTGCCTCTAATCACATTTAGGTCTGACTCCAGGATCCCACAACATTCTGCTTTGATTACCTGTAGTTCAGAGAAACAATGAAAGGAAACATGGAACTAAGGAAAAAGGTCAGAGAAACTTAGAGCAATAACAAGGAAAGAAGAAAACTAACAAAACAAGAAAAGTAACAAGGAAACAAGAAGGAGTAGCAAGGACAACAAAAAAGGAAACAAGAGAAGTGAGCACTTTATCACAAGGAGGTGGCAAGGAGTTGAAAGAAAATCATGTAGGGACACAGAGAGGAATGAATCGTGTGTGTGTGTGTCTGTATGTGTGTGTGTGTCTGTGTGTGAGTGTGTGTTTGTATGTGTATTGGAATGAGCTGGGTCATCTTAGTGAAAGAAACTTTACACCACGGGGGGTCAAAGTGATGACTTGCAACAGCTGCTGCTACCATAGCAACGCAAGGGTGGGGTCAACCCTGGCAACTCTGCAGACACCAGAGACATTTGTGTGTATGTGTGTGTGTGTGTGCCCATGTGTGTTTACTACTACGATATACGGATGAATGTTGGGGCTGACATAGTTCAAAAAGAAAGATTGTGAGGGACAAATGAAGCAAAGACTTGGAAGTTTTAATTAAGTCACTGCTACAATGAGAACAGACACAGCACAGGGCAAATCTGCAGACATTTCACTTTAACCAAACATTAAAAGAGAAATAAGACAAAACACAACATACACATGGATAGGCAAACAGGCACATGGTCAGATATAAGACATAAAACACAAACAGACAGACAAGCCACAGGAACAGACACACACACACACACACACACACACACACACACACACACACACACACACACACACACACACACACACACAGGCACACACACAGGAGAGATGAGAGAGAGGTGTGGATAAGTGGACAGAGAGAGCTGAAGCAATGACAAGCAGAAAATATTTTTTCGGAATGTTGGAGAAGTATTAAGAAGTGGAAAAGTGTGTCTACAGCAGTGCTTCTCAATTATTTTCTGTCGCCCCCCCTTTGGAAGAAGAAAACATCTCGTATCATTTGTCTATAAAATTGTAGTAAAGTACCTCTGCATACCACTGTATCCTTATTAATGTATAAGAGAATAAAAAAAAGAAATAAATATGGACCAACTTACAACAAAGTTTAAAGTGCATCTTAAATTCAAAATTAAAATTAAAACCTTAATTAAACTATAAACATTTTAGACTGACCATGTCAAACCATATGATACTGAAACATAAAATTACATAAAATCGTGATTGGGGTGTAATGTCTATAATTTATTTGTCTTCATGCTTTCTGCTGTCAACATTTTAGACACAGACACACCGGTCTTTCCCAGTGAAGCCAAGCGCTACATACGCTTCGTCATATTTCCTCATCCTAGCTTTCGGGACTTTCATTTGTCTCTTTATCTCTGTCTCTCTCCGCCTGTCTTCTCATCCCTGTTAATTATTTTTTCATGGCGTCAATTGAGGGTCTGCTACACTTTGTGTCTACACTTCATACTCATACTCTGCTGTATGCTCCCTGCACACACTCTGCCAATGAGAGCGCCACTGCCCCCTCATTTAGTGGAGGTGCAATTGCACTTTATTCTAGGACAGTAAAAAAAATTAAAATCAAAAAGCATGTTCCTGGAGGTCAAATGCGCCCCCCTTGACGGAGCCTCGCGCCCCCTCCCCAGGGGTGCCCCCCACTTTTGAGAACCACTGGTCTATAGAGAGCCAATCAGCAGAGGCTGATTCTACACAGCACTAATTACACAGAATTACCCTTTAGTTATAAAAAATTAACTACACAGAAATGTATAACTACAGAGCACTAATCTTTATGAACTAACTAGAGAAACCTACACTTTAACCACATAGAACTGCTCTTTAACTACATAGAACTACCCTTCAACTACAGCGATAAGATAAGATAAGATATGACTTTATTGATCCCACAACGGGGAAATTTGTCTGTTAGTGCAGCGTACAGAGTAAAGAAAAGAAAAAGAAAATAAAAGCTAAAGAAGATAAAAACTATAAAAAATAAAAATACACAACACTATGTACAAAATTCGTAAAATTTTTTGATGATCCGCATACACAGTATGCAATATGGACATAGAATGGAGAAAAAATACTAAGAAATAGCAAGAAAAAAGTATGCATAAGCAAAGCATAAACGCTCGCACGTACATAACTACATACATATTTACATATTTGCATATATATACATACATATCCACGCGGATACACAAATGTGAACATACATAGCTAATGCATACTTAAGGTGCAGGGTGTGTGTGTGTACAGACAACTAACTTTAAATATTGCTACACAGAACTGCTTTTTATCTGTCCTTTATTGATTGATTTCTTTATTTGTAGTTTATGAACATGGGAAAGACTTGATTTTGTTCCATCTCCCTGTCTCCACAGGAAGTGGTTGCTCGGTGAAAGTGGAGTCACGACAAAGCTGCAGAATGCCAGGATGGCACCTCTGCTGCCCCCTGTTGGTGTGGAGATCTTCAGACACCTCACGCCTGCTTCGTTGGAGGAGATCGAACGAAGGCATGAAGCTGTTGAGAAGGAGCGACAGATGAAAAAGAAGAAGAAAGTAGAGGTACAAAGGAAATGAATGACCTTTCAGCTGTCCCTAACAGCAATTAACACACTACAAGCATGGAATTAATGCTGTAAACACATTGAAAATAAGTAATTATTACTGTAAATATATTGAGAACATGTAATAATAACTGTAAACCAGGGTTTCCCAAACTTCTTTAGCAGTGCTCCCCCACCTATAGCACAAGCTGGTTGACATATCCTCTATTTCCCACAGCTTAAAACTAACGCAACAAAATTTCTTAAGGCAGCATGTTTAATTTAACATAAAATTGATTGAACATTTCTGTCTGTTATTGCTCAGAGCTGTGGTGCTCTTTGTCCACTCTGTCTGTCATACATTGGTTCATTGTTACCTAGAGACAGACCACACCAGTGCAGTTGTAGATAAAAGACAAGAAATGTCCACTGCATTAGCACCTGTGAATTAGAAATGCAAGAGTACAAAAGTACAAACGTGAGTAGGAAGAAGCACATCTCCACATTAGTGGAGATGCCTATAAAGCAACTGTACAGCATGCAGGCGTTTTCAGTGGAGATGGTGGACTGTCTGATATCAGACAGCACTCATCTGGGGAGAAACAGCAAGTACATACACAGTGGCGACAACCTCCAGTATCCAAGTGTTCATACCCTAACCATCACCTGGAAATAATACAGGATGGGATGATATGTTTTGACTGCCGATTGGTTGATGACCAAATACTGACTATAAGTATGTAGTGAGGCAGCGAAGAATGCAGTGCAGGGGTCAAGTATAATATAGTGACTGGAGTTGCAGGTATTGAAGACAGAGGAGTGGTGGGATTTTAAACTGAAGGGAAACAAGGAAGCCCTATTTTGGTATTTTACAAACCTATGTTCAGACTTTACTGGGTTTTTACAGGAATTAGAGGTGTGTTAAATTAACTGCTACATGGAACTATAATGCCTTGATTGAACAAAGATGTATTATGGCTTTAATACTTTCCCTCTTTTTCTTAGAAGTTGTGTGGTAGGGGATATATGTATTCCCCTGAGTTCTCCATAAAAACACCATAGACTAGGTACTTTTGTGTTGTGCTTCCCACTGTTGTAATTTCCTCTGCCTTCTTCTGGTAGCTTTGCCTGTATAGTGAAACACTTGAGCATAGGGTTTCATGCATTTATATTCTCTTTATTCGGTTGAGCTATTTCTACTAGTTCATTCATGTGGTTACCCAACTACTTTGCACTTTCATTTTAATTTTTGTTGTAGCCTCTTCACAAAGACATTTTGCAAGTAACCCAATAGAAGAACACCAATTTACACTACAACCTACAAAGTTCTTTTGCTTTAACTATCAATTTCTCATACAGCTCTCAAATATTTTCATCTTTTCCTTGCTTAAGTTTGGGGAGAGGGGTTAAAATAATTCTGCTGTATTACCCCCATTGAACAGCTAAATCTATCACACTGTAGAATATCTGTGCTTCTTCTGGGGAGATCCTTGCAAGAGCAAAGTTAGAGAGGCTATTGTTCTGTATATAGTACACACTGAATCCCATTCTTCCAATAGTTTTTCTTTTTTTTCTAAAGTCCTCAGGAAAATTTCCCACTATAGCTTTAACCAAGGTTTGTAAACAACATCTTTCCCTATTGTAATCAGAGAAGCTAATATGGTTTGTTTCAACTTTTTGTTCTTTCTACCTCTTCTTGGAGTAATCCACCCTTCATCCCCTTCTTCTGGAAAGACCTCAAATCTTGAACACCTTAGAATCCAATCATCATTAGTGGTATCACCACTTGATTCTAGACTGGCTTTTCACAGGATAAAACGATTTATTTGATAGATTTGTGCATTCTAGTAGTGCCTTTGTCAGACCCTAGGGTGGCCTGAGCACCCCCACTGGACTTTCTTTTTTCTTGTTTTTTTGTCTCGTCAATCAGTTCATTGTCTTCACCTGTTGAGTTGTGTTCACTACTTAAACGCCACCACTTCATCTGTTTATCCTCGGATTCCCCGCTTTTGTTGTTGACAGCCTGTTTCTGATTCTCTGCTTATGCTGCTGATATTCTGTTGTGAATTCCCTGAGTTTCTTGCATTTTGGAATCCTTGTTGGTACCTTTTGTTTCTAGATTAACCAACCTACCTTTGTTTTGTTCGGGAAAGAAATAAAAGAACTGTTTGCAGCCAAGAAAAAAGATCTGCATTGAGTCCAAGTTTTAGTGAGACCCTAACACCCTTCCACACATGACTGTCAATCTTAGTTTTAGTCATGTAGTTAGTTGTGTTTTTACTTTCTTCCAATTGAGTTTTTTTTTTATTTGTGTCAGTAAGTTAAGCTATTTGAGATTCTGCATAATGACACTTTTTTTCATTTGTCCAAAATTGGAGGGAATTAATGTTTCTATTTGTCTTTAGCTCACTTGAGCTCACATAAAGTCTAGTCAAATGGCCCATTGGTCTAGTCGAATATCCCATTTTGTGGAAATTTTACTCACTATTGCCTGCAGTTATCTTCACCAAGGTTGTAACAAATTATATGCTATTGGTACCATAATTACAATACAGGTATCTCACAGAGATATCCAATTTTTTTCTCTGACTTTCTATCAAAATAGTTTCCTATTTCTCCTCTAACACAAAAAAAATGATTTCCTTCAAAACAACTGCCAGTAACATGTTCATTTAAAATCAAAACAACTGGTTCCATTAGGGACAATCAATACAATCAATATCACAGGACTCCACCTGGTCTTCATTGTTCTGATTAACAGAATCATAGGGTCTATAATTTTTGGATCATCGGCTGTTAATGGCATTCTCTCATAGCAAAACTTTGTTCAAGAGTTTGCCAGAATTTATTAGATACTTCCAGGTGATTGTTCTGTGCTAAAATTCAGTATAAACATGTAGTAGAAATCTGTAGCTCAGAGGTAAAGCAGTCGTCCACCAGTTGGATTAGTGGTTTGATTTCTGGTTTCCTCTGGGTTGCATATCGTTGTATCCTTGGGCAAGATACTTAACCCCGATTTGCCTCCAATGGCATGTGCCATTGGTGTATGAATGGTTAGATTCCTGATGTGCGGGTGGCTCTGTATATTATTGCCAACCTGAATAAGAACTAGAAAATTGCTATACAAATGCAGGCCATTTACGCTATGACACAATTTTTAATATTAAACAAATACAATATTTGCTGTCTCTGGTTCTCTATGGGCTGTGAAAATAGATTTGACAAATAGCTGAAGTTGGCAGCAACATATTGGGGACAAAAGTTCTATCTAGATTTTTTGGGACCATCATTCAAAACTTTGAATTATGAACTATAACGTAAACTGGTTCATTTTAAAACTTGTGATTTGAACTTTGAACTAGTTTATGTAGAAAGTTAACTTTCCCAAAATTAATGATAAGATCTAATTTCATCTTGTTCCCGAAACACAGAATCACAGGATTTTAACCAGATCTTTTCTGGGTCTTTTTTGGCCAATTATTATGCTTGGGATATCTGAGATGTTTAAACTTTAAGAAGAGTCCAAATTTAGGCAGGAAGCGGCAATCAACATTTAAAAGCAGGACAAAAATGTCCATGTTATGAAGCTGTAAGCATACCAAAACATGCACAAACAAACCTTACATTTTCCTAATTACAACCATACAAAATATCTTACCTAAAATGAGGATGTTGACACCCTTCTTTGGGACTCCAGTTTCTAAGATCTCTGAACAACACACAACCTAATTGGGTTTTCTAAAGGATCCCTTACCTCTTAAATTTGATCACTGATCACTGATGTTGTCTTTGTTCTGGAACAGTAATCTTCATTGAAGGTCTTGCCATCCGGGTCATGGCACTATTTGTCAAAGAAATCTCTATCTTGTACAATTTTGCTGTATGGTGGTAAATCTTTATTCTCAGTGGTCAAAAGAGTATGGTGAACCTTCTATTCGATAGTCAAATCTGATACAGAAAGCTGACCCAGTTTGGTGGTAAATGTCCACCTTATATACCATTAGATCAAAACAATCATAAGGAAACAAAGGCATTTAAATACAACAATATTCCTTGATTAATATGATGCTATGTTTAAATTTAACATCAAGTTTAAGAAATGTTTAAGAAGGTTTGTCTGATTGACAGGTGCCAGAAGAAGATTTGCCTAAACCAGCCAGTGACCTGGAGGCCGGGAAGCCCCTCCCCTTCATTTATGGGGAACCGCCCCCTGAGTTTCTCAACACCCCATTGGAGGAGCTGGACCCCTTTTACCAATCACAGAAGGTGCCTAACTCTCTTTGGTTTGATAATGATAAAAAAGTGGATACTGCTTTGTTGAAGGTGTTATGGGATGACCTCTGACCTCTGTCTGACCTGTCCTCTGACATTTCTCTCTGCCCTCTAGCCTGTCAGTCTGACATGTCTGTCTGACTTCTGACCTGTCAGTCCTGTGTCTGACCTGTCTGGCTGACATGTCTGTCTGACCTCTGACCTGTTTGGCTGACATGTCTGTCTGTCTCTGTCCTATCTTTCTGACGTGTCTTTCTGTCTGATTGTCTGCCTGACTTGCCTGTCTGTTTGACTCGTCTGTCTGAATTATATGTCAGTCTAACACTTTGACCTGTCTGTCTGTCTGACTTTTCTGTCTGCAGACCTTCATTTGGCTCAGTAAAGGAAACATCATCTTTAGGTTTAACACAGATCCAGCCTGTTTCCTGCTGAATCCATTCAACCCTCTGAGGATTTTCTCCATCAGGATCCTCACCCACTCATATCCTTTCTCTCATTTTGCTACATTCTGATTGGTCAGTCATCCTCTGGGTGTAATTTATTAAAAAAAAAAAAAACATAGTGGGGGAATGATTTTGAGAAACATTTTAAATGATTAAAAAACAATTATCTTTACATTAAGGCTACATAACAAAGGCAGTAGGGTTATTTTAAACAAGAACTGAAATGCATTTGCAAAATAGTCGATAGTCTACATTTTAATTATTTCCCAATATTTAACAGAAATACCACAATGGACTGTCAGATTTTTTGTGGATATTTGGGTAGTAAACTGTATTTTTTTAAAATAAAATTTTAGTATTATTTAATTGCAAAATATCACTTCAATATAATTCTCCGATCCTTCAGATTTTTTTTGCTTTAATACCAAACTATATTGACATTTATTGATAAGCATGGGATTATTTTTAAATGATCCTTTCAATTTACTTAAAAAAAGGCAAAGATGTATCTAAAACATATAGAACAGAAATGCATTGGATTATTATTATTATTAGTAGTAGTAGTAGTAGTAGTAGTAGTAGTAGTAGTAGTAATACTAGTAGTAGTAATGTTTAAAATCTGTTTAATTGGCAATGGCATGTATATTAATTCTGATTTCAGCTAAAATATGGTAAAATGGTACAGTAGATTGACTTGGAATCCTTTATATAGCCAGGGACATGTAAACCCAGAATGCAGTGTAGCTGTTAGAAAACAACTTGACTTTTAATTTTTAATTTTAAACTCTGCCTCATTGGTGATTATGGGTTCACCTGTGATTACTGTATATTGCCTGTGATTTCAGCATGGGATTATTTTAAAACAAATGGTACAGTCAATTAATCTAAAATTATGCAGAGAGCTGGCCAGGGACATGTAGAACAAGAATGTGTGGAGGTTTTTGAAAACATTTAGACTTGTTTTGAATGAGTATTTAACTGATGATTCAGAATTGAATCTTGATAGATGAATGGTATTGCTTCAGTGTTTCTTTCATTTACCTTGTTTTGATCATTAAAAGGTTAACCAGCCTACGGTGTAGCTGGTGACATACTTTGGGTGGAAGGAAAACATTTTATCCAAGGATAAAAATAATTCAGCAGAGGGAAACCAAAAGGGAAGGAAATTCCCACCAACCCAACAACCCGACATTGCACCCTGGGGATACCATTTAGTCCAGAATTGATGAATTTATGTTTTCGTGTTTAATAAATGTTTTTCATGTGCTTCTAATGTTTATCACATTCATGTTGAGGATGTTTTGTTTCTTAAAACACAAACTTTATTCAGTCTCGTCATCATGTTGACGATTTTGACCAACTGTGTGTTCATGACAATGAGTGATCCTCCAGCCTGGAGCAAGTCTGTGGAGTGAGTACCATGGCAACATAAAGTGTGCAGGACTGAGCCATCAAGTCAGAGAGCCATGCAACACCTGCACCCACACACATACAGATCTTCACTTCTGCAGTCCAAAAAAAGTCTGTTTTCCACATGATTTTATATCTGATGTTATATCTGAAGAGTTTCTCTGTTCCAACAGATACGTGTTTACAGGAATCTACACATTTGAAGCTACAGTCAAAGTTCTATCGAGAGGATTCTGTGTAGGAGACTTCACTTTCCTCAGAGACCCATGGAACTGGCTGGACTTCATGGTCATCAGCATGGCGTGAGAATAAAAAATACATGTGATGAGAGTGATGATGGTGATGAGGATGAAGATGATTATATCAGGAAGCTGTTTTATATTTCAGATATCTCACAGAGTTTGTTGATTTGGGAAATGTTTCTGCTTTGAGGACGTTCAGAGTTCTTCGAGCACTTAAGACCATCACAGTCATCCCTGGTCAGTCTGTCTGTGTATCTGTCTCTGTCTGTGTGTTTGTCTCCTTGTGTCTATCTGTGTGTCTGTGTATCTGTCTCTGTCTCCATCTTTCTTGCGCGTCTGTCAGTCTGAAAGATGGCAAGTTCACAAACCACTATGTGATATCACAAGCTTAATCTATTAATATATCATAGGTTTTTCTAGATGTTAATAATATTTACATTTTTGATGAGGTTTATATACATTTTTATATAAAGTATAGTTGTATTTTTTATGTTGTTGCATGATAACCTGTTAACCCAAAACCAATTTTTTGTATATAACCCCACCCCTCTCAGGTTTGAAAACGATTGTTGGAGCTCTCATCCAATCAGTGAAGAAAATGGCTGACGTCATGATCCTGACGGTCTTCTGTCTATGCGTCTTTGCTCTGATTGGTCTGCAGCTCTTCATGGGAAACCTAAGGCATAAATGTGTCCTTAATCCGTCATTGTGGCTTAGCAACCACACGTCTCCCATCACTAGTTACAATGGCAATGACACAGCAAGCAGCGACTTTGATTTCCATGAGCACATCAACAATCCCAGTACGATTATAAGGATTATTATGAAGATATTCTAATTGTCTCATGGTTGTGACAAACTCTAACATTTTATTTGTCTGACAGAGAATTATTATTATATGCCGGGACATGCGGATGCTCTTCTCTGTGGAAACAGCTCTGATGCCGGGTACGTCACATGAACAAAGTGTGATCACGTCATTACTACAGCATTATTACAACATCACGACATCATGGCAAGGCAAGGCAAGTTTATTTGTAGAGCACAATTCATACACAGGGCAATTCAAAGTGCTTTACAGTTACACAAAATCACAAAAGGAGAGCAACACATACATAAAATCACATCATCATCACTACATTATCACTATATGATTACTACATAATTACCATATCATTATTTACCTATTTTTTTTGGCTTTTTATGCCATTATTACACCATTACTACATCATTACTCCATACTTACTACATAAGGAAGAATAATACGATGATGCTGATGATGAAGGTGGTGTTGTGTTCAGGAGCTGTCCAGAGGGTTACTTGTGCCTAAAAGCAGGCAGAAACCCAAACTATGGCTACACCAGCTACGACTCATTCGGTTGGGCCTTTCTCGCTCTGTTCAGACTGATGACTCAGGACTTCTGGGAAAACCTGTTCCAGCTGGTGAGAGACCACCTGTTTGTGTATCAGCCTGTCTCTGTCTACACTTATCACCACCTATCTGTGTCTCAGCCTGTGCACCTGTCCCCTTT
Source organism: Eupleurogrammus muticus (assembly GCA_036785175.1). Taxonomy (NCBI): domain Eukaryota; kingdom Metazoa; phylum Chordata; class Actinopteri; order Scombriformes; family Trichiuridae; genus Eupleurogrammus; species Eupleurogrammus muticus. The sequence continues at coordinate 23,639,325 of JAYKQN010000011.1, read as the reverse complement.
TTACTTGTCTATCTCTCTCAGACGCTGCGTTCAGCAGGTAAAACCTACATGATCTTCTTCGTGGTCATCATCTTCCTGGGCTCATTCTATCTCATTAACCTGATCCTGGCGGTTGTTGCCATGGCCTATGCTGAGCAGAACATGGCCACCATTGCTGAGGCCAAACAGAAGGAGGAGGAATATGAGCAGATCCTGGAGGCACTGAAGAAGAGAGAGGAGGAGGTCAGCTGATTGTCTATTAAGACACTAACAGACTCAAAACTTTATTGACTACAGAAAAACTCAATGTGGGCAGTGGGTAGCACTGTCACTTCACAGCAAGAAGGTCACAGGTTCAACTTCTTGCTCTTGGACCTTTCTGTGTGGAGTTTCATGTTCTCCTGGTGTCTGTATGGGTTCTCTCCAGGTTTTTTTCGGGTTCCTCCCACAGTCCAAAAACTTTTTGAGGTTAATTGGAGATTCGAAATTGCCTGTAGAGTGTGTGAGAGAATTATGTGTGTGCCTCATGATAGGCTGGTCTGGGGTATATTTTTACCTCTCACTTGTAATGCACTCCAGCAGACCCTCTTGACGCTAGTGAGGAATAAGCGAGTGAGTCTACAAAATTACTGACTGATAAAACTTTCACATTCACAGACAAACAGACTACAAACTTAACTTCATCAACATGCCACAAACACAACTCTATGCTCATTTGAGATGAACTGTGCCTCATCTGGAAAATAGAAAAGCAGACGGCAGCAGCAGAGGGCAGTGCAGGAAAACTGTAGTGAAGTGGTATATTACCCGGCTGCCCTCAAAGCAGCATATACAGTTAGTCACAGATATATTTAAATCCTGTTTGATCCATATGTCTGTACTTGTACTTTGCACAAGATGGTAGGTTATCTAATTTGGCCTTGTATATATGTATATATATATATATATATATATATATATATATATATATATATATATATATATATATATATATATATATATATATATATATATATATACAAAACCAACAACAAATACTAATAGTTATAATCATAATAATCCAGCAATCATTTTATTTGTATATTCATCTTTAACAGAGGGGGAAGAAGGCCTGATGATCTGTGGTCATGCTTCCAGCAGTCTAAAAGTTGCTCAGTGGATGTCCTCCAGGTTGATTCTTTGCCTGTAACTTAAATACTAATGAACTCTGTTTATCAACACCTTCCTCGCCTGCTGCTACATGCTCCCGTCAGGTAGAGGATGTGGGTAACCGAAGCATTACTTCTAGTGTTGTTAATTGCTAGTAGAGATGTCGTTGTTCAGCACCATTTTGACCCAGCATAGACTGGGTCAGACAGAGTTGGACTCAGAAGGAGAAACTCAGGCTCCCGAAGAAACGCCAATGACTCTGCAGCTGCAGCAGGACATTCACTATGGTAAGTGTTTCTGAATGTTAGTTTTTTGTGATATATTATGAAGGCATGTGGCTAATACTAGCTCCAGCTAACTGTTTTATAAAATTGTAGATGAGATCTTCCCTGTTATCAGTGTTGTGTCTAACACACTACAAATTAATGTGCTACGAAAGTAAGGCATTATTGTAATCTCAGTCCTTTTTTCAGTAATCAGTAGTGTGTCATTACTCTACATGCCAGGGCAGGTGATATTCCATCGCTTGTTACAGACAGGGCATGTCGGCCTTTCTGCCCTGTGCTGCAGCAGCATTACTAATGATCTAGTGATGGACTCCACCGCAACTGCATTTTTCTTCTTTTCACACTACTAAATAATGACATGAACTGTATTTTGTTCACTTTAGGTAACCAGTCGGATACAGAAGGTTGATGAGGTGACTTGCATGACAGATCATCCTGGGTTTGACCCTGTGTGCCTCAATATTTATTCATTAGAAAATGACAGTAAATATCTAAAAAAAAAATAAAATAAAGTATAATAAAAAATAAATTGTTTTCTTCCTTTGCTTCAAAATCTACAAGTGCTTCAGTGCAAGTACAATGCAGTGTTATATAATTTGCCATAGGTTATTTATATATTTTTCATAAATATGTAATATGTTTGATTCATTCAGGAATAGTTTCTGTCAACAAAACCATTAATTAAAATAATGCACCCTAAAACAGGGAATAAATAATAATGAATACTCTGACTGTACAGTGATGGAGTCTGCAGGATTGTAGGAGCTATCATTGAAGAGCTGCCCTCATCATCATCCTGCACGTCTTTGAGGTCTAAAAGTGTATCTTCACTGGTGGTGAAGGGAAAAAATTGGTCTGCAGCAAAGCTATTTCTGTACCAGCATCTATGCAGGACAAAGAGCCTTGCACACCTCTAAAGAATATTTCGCTAAAAAAGTCAGGTGTGCTGGCTTGTATTTGAGTGATAATATAAAATACAATTAAGCAAAATGACTTTAAGTATAAGTTTAGACAGCCAATACTTTAGGTTTAAATATAGGCTAACATTAACACTCAAGAATCTGTGTTATAGACCTACAAGCTCTGTAGTGAGTAGTGAGAAAAGCGGGATCATACAAATTAAAACTCTCTTCAGTCCCTTCTACTCCCTAGGTGACATAAAAAGGAGAGTGTAGCCAGGAGGTGGCAGGTCACTGACCCCACTCACAAACAATAGCTAACTCTCTACCATGCAGTCTCTAAACTTTTCAACAGTGTTTCTATAATTGTAGTGTTTAGTGTCTAGTCAACTGTACACATGAGGCAACCAAGCTCTATCTAATATTATCAACACGTCAAAAAATGCCATGCAATGCAGCACAGAACCAACCGGAGCTAACAAGTTAGCCAATTAGCTTACAACCGAACGTTACTTACCGTAAACAATATAAAAACTTGGCAACAGAAGCAGAGACGCAGTGGTATACACAAACGGCAGCTGGCAGCCAATGTTTCTGGCACATTGCCTCAGCCAGTGTCTCTACAATTCATCCATAGTTGGGAAGGAATATAAGCACTGATGCTGTTAGAGCAGCTCCAGTGACTTCTTCTAACCACCACAGTGAAGCTATCCTCATGTTTTTGGTGAACATTTTCCCAGAATGTGAAGGAGTGATTTCCTGGCTAATGCAAATGACTCCATTGGTACGTCACCAACAGAGCTGAGTCTCATCAGCCTGTTACAGCACTAGCGGTTTGCCTGTCGCTTTTTACCTTCTCGGAGTTCTATGCGCTGTTATGCTGGGGAGGACTACTTTATATAGGTAAAGATCATAGAAGAAATGTTTTTCATAATATGGGAGCTTTAATAAACAAGTGTTTAGCTTACTCTTCCTCTTATTTCAATAAGGACACACACACATACACACACACATACGCACACACACACACTCTCTCTCTCTCTCTCTCTCTCTCTCTCTCTCTCTCTCTCTCTCTCTCTCTCTCTATATATATATATATATATATATATATATATATATATACATATATATATATATTGTTTTTTGATTTGAAGGGTGTGTGTTTCTGCTATGTTTTCTGTCTTGTAAATCTGTAAATAAGTTTCCTTTTTTTGAGGTGTTATATAATAACTTTATTCTATAATAGTATGATACTACTACTACTACTACTAATAATAATAATAATAATAATAATAATAATAACTATTATTAATATTATTATCATTTACACAAAATATGTTTGCTAACAGATGAAAAAACATCAGATTAATATAATTGAGCGATGAAGATTTTAGTCCAAACTGGAGCCAGGTGACAGTAGGATTTTGTGATTATGGGGGAGACACTGTGGCACCTGGCTGTAAAAACAGCCTTAATGTCTTGAGAATTTCGTTGACCTCAGAGCCAGTCAACCTCAAGACAGAGACAAAGTGGTGTTGTGTAGCACTCAACGGTGATCCATTCTGCAAAGGCCTTTATCATCTGGAACCAGCCTTATATCAACAAATAAACTAAACCTTATCAATACATGAACAGACGACAGAAATATATATATAAAAAACTACACTATCAACTCAAAGTGTTGAAAGATGACTACAGGCATCAACTCCATCAGTTTGTATGTGTGTGTTTTGTTACCACAGCAGGTAGCTTCCAACAAGGACTTGTCAGGGAAACATGGTTCAGCATCACAGAAGAAAAATTCTTCTCCAGATGTAAAGAGTCAAGGGCAAGAACACAATGCAATGGAAGGTACACACACAAGCTTAATTTATATTTATTGATTTTTGGTAATGACACTTTCAGACATGTTTGACCTGTCAGTTTTCTGTCCTCAGCGAGAAATATCTTTGGTAATTCTCTAAGCTGTGACATATTCTGACCTTCAGTTTACAGCTGTTTCCTGATATGACTCACTGAACAGTCAATGTGTTTCAGAGTTTGAGGATGACCAGAGGCCATGTCCTCCATGTTGGTATGCTTTTGCCAACATCTTCCTTAAGTGGAACTGTTGTAGCTGCTGGCTGTGGATCAAACAGTGGCTTTACACCATCGTCATGGATCCATTTATCGATCTTGGCATCACAATCTGCATTGTCCTCAACACAGTCTTCATGGCCATGGAGCATTACCCCATGACTGCGGAGTTTGAAGAACTGCTGAGCATAGGAAATCTGGTCAGTGGTCAGTAGACTTGGTTTCTCTCTGTTATTTTTCTGTGACCTCTGACATGTAACATTTGACTCTTGCAGATCTTCACAGGGATCTTCACAGCTGAGATGGTGCTCAAGCTTCTGGCCATGGATCCGTTTTACTACTTCCAGGTTTGATTGTCTGTTTGTTAACAGTTTAATTATCACATAATTTATCAATCAATGTGGTTGTATGTGTCACACAGAATGAAATTAATTTGTTTTTAATTTGTGCAATAAAATAGTTTATTAAATAGTGAATAATTAGTAGTATGTGAGAGGGACAGAGAACTTATCCAGCATCCTTATGGTCTGACTTAAACTCTCCCAGTTACATGTCCCTCATGTCCCTCATCATGACAACAATAATGGATTGTCCTGTTGCCCTGGTTACAGGTGGGCTGGAACATCTTTGACAGTATCATCGTCACCATGAGTCTGGTGGAGCTGGGACTAGCAAATGTTCAGGGCCTGTCTGTGCTGCGCTCATTCCGCTTGGTAAGTCAATGTGACATCATTGTCATGAGCAGCATTACATCATGAATCACCTAATAATAATGATCATTTAACTGTCTCTCTACCTGTTGCCTACCTGTCTCTCCACCTCTCTTTCTACCTGTTTCTCCCCCTGTCTGTCTACCTGTATCTCTAACTGCATCTCCACCTGTCTTCTTACCTGTCTCTTCACCTCTCCTATTGCCTGTCTCTACAGATGCGGGTGTTCAAGTTGGCCAAGTCGTGGCCAACCCTGAATATGCTTATAAAGATCATTGGGAACTCGGTTGGGGCCCTGGGGAACCTCACTCTTGTTCTTGCTATCATCGTCTTCATCTTTGCAGTTGTGGGGATGCAGCTGTTCGGGAAAAGCTACAAAGACTGTGTGTGTCGCATCTCGTCTGACTGCATGCTTCCTCGTTGGCACATGAACGACTTCTTCCACGCCTTCCTCATCATCTTCAGGGTCCTGTGTGGCGAGTGGATTGAGACTATGTGGGACTGCATGGAGGTGGCGGGTCCAACCATGTGCCTGATGGTTTTCATGCTGGTCATGGTTATTGGGAACCTGGTGGTTAGTCGAATCTAGATCTGTGGTCCAAGATTAGACCCAAGACCTGAATCAGTAACAAGACATTTCTGAAAAATATTTCACTTCATTTAGTGGAATCATACTAAGCTTGATAGTTCAGACACAGAACACTTGATCTCAGCTTGTTATCTAAGAGCTGATCTCAGAACAGCTCTCAGATAACAGTCCAGAACAAACCAGTCAAGGCCTTGAATCATTCCAGATGCCCCATCCTCACCAAAACTGCAGGCTCAAGCCTGTTCCTGCTCCGGTTTCAGGTCCTGATACTGTCCCTGGTCAGATTTCAGGTCCTTATTCTGTCCCTTGTCTGGTTTCAGGTCCTGAACTTGTTCCTGGCCCTGCTGCTCAGCTCATTCAGTGGTGATAATCTGGCAGCTCCAGAAGAAGAAGGAGAAAACAATCTGCAAATTGCTATAAACCGCATCAACAGAGCTGTGTCCTGGGTGACATCCTGGGTTCTGGAACACATCTGTACTCTGTTTGGAAGGAAGGAGCAGGTGGACCCAGAAGAGCCTGGTATGACCAGACCTCCTTAAGCAGGGTTGATGTGTTGCTGTGGTTGTAACTGACTCCTCTTAGCAGGTGCAGATGAAGATGACAACAATGATTTCTTGGCTCCTAACTTCATGATGTTGAACCAGCTGGACCCAGAGGTCAAGGACCTACATTGTAACTATAGTAACCTCACCAGCAACTACCACAGCATCACGTGTCTGAGAGTTCCAATTGCTGAGGCTGAGTCCGACTGTGAGATATCTGATAATGAAGATGAGGAAAATAAGGAAGATGAAGAAGATGAGGAGGAAGAGGAAGAACAGGGGGAAGAAGGGGAGGAAGAGAAAGAGAAGCACTCACAGGTACATTCTTAATCTATTCTATTCTATTCTATTTTTTAATTGTTCTATTCTATTCTTTATATTGTTTTTTGTTATTTTCTGCTCTATTCTGTTCTGTTCTAATCTATTCTGTTCTTTTACATTCACGTGCAAACACAAACATGAATGTAAAAAAACAATGTTTTCTGTAGTTTCCCATTTGCTTCCTGCTTACTGTTTTTTCAGAGTGACAAGTCTTCAGTTTGCAGCACTGTCCAGGTACATCCTGAAGCTCATGAGGACGACCATGATGATGATGAAGATCATAATGAAAATACACCTGAAAACTGCTGCAGTGACAGTATGAACACACACACACACACACACACACACACACACACACACATACACATACACACACACATACACACACACACACACACACAGACTAAAGGTTTGTGTGGTTCTGCAAACAGGATCTGATCATGGATCAATAACCTGTGTATTGTTTCAGAGTGTTACCGTCGCTGTCCCTTCCTGAACGTAGACACATCCCAGGGCCAATGGAAGGTCTGGGCTAACTTCAGAAAAACCTGTTTCTCTGTCGTTGAACACAACTATTTTGAATCCTTCATCATCTTCATGATCCTGCTGAGCAGCGGAGCTCTGGTGATCTTAAATAAAACTATATTACTGATCGTTTTTACCAATAATTTGCATGGGTTTGTCTGCTCTGATCGAATGTAACACGTGACTGAGCATGTCAGATCTTATTGGTTCTCAGGTAATTGTGAGTACTAACCTTTGAAGTCAACATGGCTATATTGCTGGAAAACTAACCACAGGACCAGTAACATGGCTGGCATAGCTAACAGTGGACTACAAATATGGCCACCAGGTAAGTTTTTATCCCTGACATAATTACCTAGTAGTGACATACTGTATCTTCTAGTGTCATGAATAGAAGAATCCTCCAATTAGAACACTGTTGTTACAAAATATCAAATTGAAGATAATTAAGATAAAGATAATTTCCCCAAACACACATGATCACAGAGAAACTAACACTTGATTTCCAGATTCAAGAATAGACATTCACTCTTAAACAGAGATACACAACATTAATGCTAACGTCACAAGACACAATGCTAACGTCACAGTGTCCACACAGTCTTTAAAGGAATTAAAACTTCACAGATCAATTTAAGGCCCTTAAAAGATACTGTTTTTTCAGGACTATAAGGCGCACATAAAAGTCCCATATTTTCTTCAAAATGTGCGATGCGTCCTATAGTGCAGTGCTCCCTATGTATGTTGTCGTAAGGCGGACGTAGTGGTGAACACAATGAGAACGTTAAAGGGGGAAGTGTGGGTGTTGATTGTATGTGTTATGCAGAACTTTGTTGTTTTAACATCCCTGGAAATGGTAAAGTGCTAAACTGAAGGCAATCAGCTACACCAAGGAACATGGAATCGAGAGAATTTAAGATTAATGAATCGATGGTTCGCAAGTGGAGGAAGCTGGAAAACAAACTCTGTCAAGAAGACACAGCTGAGTTTCCAGGGATATAAGGCGAGGTGGCCCGAGTTGGAGGAAAGACTTGAGCAGTAGATCATCGAGCAAAGACTGTGTGAATTAACATGCTCACGCTTATTGATAAGTGATTGATGATTAAAAAAATGTTAGTACTTTGTGATCAATACTAATAAATAAAGCATAACCAAACTCAGTTTGCTCCCACGCTACTTTAGTATATATCTTTCTTTTGTATATATCTACTGTAGTTAGGTGCGCCGTATGTCTGTGTTAAATACAATAATGGCACACAGAACTAAGATGCGCTTTTTAGTACAGTGCACCTTATGGTCGTGAAAATATGGTATTAAAAAATCTAGATCACAATGTATAATTATTCATTCTTGTATGTTATTTGGTAATACCATGTAAACAGTGCATGAATTTCATATTTTCATTTCAGGTCACATGATGTGCCTGTTAGAAGTTTTCATAAACAAAGAACTAACGGTTGACTCCTTAACAAGGTTTAGCAGGTTTTTATTGTTTATGCTGTCCAACAATGTTCAACCGCAAAATCACCCCGTCATATCTCATATTTCATACTAATGTTATTAGCCAGACCACTGAGCCAGGCTAAGAGATGTTGAGTAATCATGGTAATGTGGAATTAAAATGTATTGAGATGGTTTTGTTAAAGTATTGAAATATTTCTGGATTCTGACGTAAAGTAAAGTACCTGGAATGTCTGCAAAAAGTAAACTTGTTAAATTTTCTCACTGTGTGTGTGTGTGTGTGTGTGTGTGTGTGTGTGTGTGTGTGTGTGTGCGTGTGGTGGGGGTTTGTAAAGGCATTTGAGGACATTCACCTGGAGCAGCGTCGGGTCATTAAGATCGTGCTGGAGTTTGCAGATCAGGTTTTCACCTTTGTGTTTGTGGTGGAGATGGTTCTGAAGTGGGTCGCTTACGGATTTAAAACCTACTTCACCAATGCCTGGTGCTGGCTCGACTTTCTCATCGTTGATGTGAGAATCTGATCAATAACAGCAATTACTGGTGACCCATTGATAATTCATGGCTGCCTGATGTTGGAATACCATAGCAACAGGCCATGTGAGTGGTGTGATAACACCAGCTGGTGCTGTCTACAGGTGTCTCTGGTGTCTCTGACGGCGAATCTGCTGGGATTTTCTGACCTGGGAGCCATCAAGTCTCTGAGGACACTGAGAGCTCTGCGTCCCCTGAGGGCTCTGTCTCGCTTTGAAGGCATGAGGGTGAGATGCCTATCTGTCTGACTGTCCAACTGTCTGACTGTCCAACTGTCTGACTTTTCACCTTTCTGTGTCAATGTATTTAGGTGGTGGTGAACGCACTGGTCGGAGCAATCCCATCTATTTTTAATGTGCTGCTGGTGTGTCTGATCTTCTGGTTGATCTTCAGCATCATGGGCGTGAATCTGTTCGCAGGAAAGTTTTTTTATTGTTTTAATGAGACATCTGAAGATATTTTTCCACATGAAGATGTCAACAACAAGACTGAGTGTTTTGCTCTGATTCAGAACAATTTTACTGAAGTCCGCTGGAAGAACACACTGGTTAACTATGACAACGTGGGAATGGGCTACCTGTCACTGCTACAAGTGGTCAGTGTGAACATGTAATTGCACTCAAGACACAGCTATGGTTAAAGATGGGTTACAGATGTGTTGCAGTTATTTAAAGGATGTGTTACAGTCATATTACAGATGTGTTACTGATGTTTTACTATCATGTTAGAGAGGTGTTACAGGTGTGACACATCCATGTCACAGATGTCCAGACCTGTGACAGACCTGCGACATGTTAGTTATGTTAGAGATGTGGTACAGTCATGGTACAGAGGTGGTTCAGATGTGTAACATGTATGTTATAGGTGTGTTGCATGAGAGTTATGTTACATGTTACAAGTAGTGTTACAGTAGTGCTACATTTGTCTTCCAGGTGTGTTACAGTCATGTTACAGATGTGTTACAATCCTATTACAGAAGTGTTACTGACATGTTACAGTCATGCCACGTGTTATAGACATGATATTGCTGGGTAACAGTCATGTTATAAGGGATAAGGGATACAAGGTTTTACAGATGTTAGTCGTGTTACAGATGTGCCAAAGTCATGTTACTGAGGTGTTACATACATGGTGGTTGTGTAACAGATGTGCCACACTCAATTACAAATATTCTACTATACGATTAGGTTACAGACATGTTACAGAGGTGTTTCTGACAGTCATCTTATCATAGTGTCACAGTAATTTTGCAGATGTGCCACTGTTATGTTACATAACTGGTACAGACACGTTACAGTCACGTGACAGATGTTACAGATGTGTTACAGTCATGTTACAGACATACAGATGTGATCATGTTACAGCTGTGTTATCAACATGATGCAGATTTGTTATGGTTGCGCTACAGAGATGTTACAGATGTGATACATATTGTTACAGATATGTTACAATGATGCTGAAGGTGTGTTACAAATATGTTACTGATGTGTCATGTCATGTATGTCATGTTTTCTGTATGAATTGAAAATGGTTAATGGAGTATTTCCTATCAGGCTACGTTTAAGGGATGGATGGACATCATGTATGCAGCTGTGGACTCTAGGGAGGTCAGTGAATCCCCATCACCTGCTCATGCTATTATTGGTTACCATAGTTATCTTATTGTGTGTGTGTGTGTGTGTACAGGTGGAGTCCCAGCCTGTGTATGAGGACAACCTGTACATGTACCTGTACTTCGTCATCTTCATCATTTTTGGCTCCTTCTTCACTCTCAATCTCTTCATTGGAGTAATCATCGATAACTTCAACCAGCAGAAAGCCAAGATATGTTTCACAGACAGACACAGAGAAATACAATCAGACAGACATGCTGACAGACACTGACAGACAAAGACACATGCAGACACACAGATCGATATACAGACACACAGACAGAGACACACACAGGCACACTGGCATATAGACTGATATAGACACAGATAAATATATTCTTTGTGCTTCTGTCATTCTATGTTTTTTTCCTTTGTCCTTACTTAGGAGGAAAAGATATTTTCATGACAGAAGAGCAGAAGAAGTATTATAATGCTATGAAGAAACTGGGCTCCAAGAAACCTCAGAAACCTGTTCCGCGCCCTGAGGTCAGTCATAGTAAGGTCGCTTCCTTCTTGAACCTACACATAGTTAAGTCCCTTTCTGTCAGTACCTTTACACACTAAGGTCACTTTTTGTTTGAACCCGTATGTTCCTTTTTCTCTGTCTACAGAATAAATACCAGGCTCTGGTGTTTGACCTGGTGACCCAGCAGCCGTTTGACATATTCATCATGGTTTTAATCTGCCTCAACATGGTGACCATGATGGTAGAGACAGATGAGCAAAGCCAAGAAAAGGATGTCCTGCTATACTGGATTAATCTTGTCTTCATCGTCATCTTTACCGCAGAGTGCATACTGAAGGTCATCGCTCTTCGACAACACTACTTCTCAGTCGGCTGGAACATCTTTGACTTTGTGGTTGTCATACTGTCAATTGTAGGTCAGTCATCGTCTGATAATTTGAATAATACAGCAACTTTGAGGCATAATTCTTCTCATCCTTGTTCAGTGATGTTGTCATCTTATGTCTTCACCTCCCTCAGGCCTCCTTCTTGCTGACATCATTGAGAGGTATTTTGTTTCACCCACGCTTTTTCGTGTGATCCGATTGGCTCGTATTGGCCGGGTTCTTCGTCTCATTCGTGGGGCGAAGGGGATCCGGACACTGCTCTTTGCCCTGATGATGTCACTTCCTGCCCTCTTCAACATTGGCCTCCTCCTCTTCCTCATCATGTTCATCTTCTCCATCTTTGGCATGTCAAACTTTGCTTATGTGAGAAAGGGTGCCATGATAGATGACATGTTTAACTTTGAGACATTTGGTAACAGCATGATCTGCATGTTCATGATCACCACGTCAGCAGGCTGGGATGGTCTGCTTGTCCCTATCATGAACACACCTCCCGACTGCGACCCCGATGCTGAGAACCCGGGAACGCTGGTCAGAGGAGACTGTGGCAGCCCAGGGCTGGGCATTGTCTTCTTCACCACCTACATCATTATGTGCTTCCTGGTGGTGGTCAACATGTACATTGCCATTATCCTGGAAAACTTCAATGTGGCCACAGAGGAGAGCAGTGACCCGCTGTGTGAGGACGACTTTGAGATGTTCTATGAGACCTGGGAGAAATTCGACCCTGATGCATCGCAGTTCATCCAGTACAGGTGACATCATTACTTCATCCAGTACATGTGACATCATCAACATAACTTGTCTGATAATATATCAAACTGAATGTGATCCAATCCGCATACTATCATACTAACATACCGACATACCATGGTCTAAAATACCAACATACTAACTAACTACATACTAAGGTACTACATTCTAACATACCACATACTACAAACCACATTCTCACATACCACATTGCTACATACCATACCCTACATACCACGTACTACATACTTTCACAGCCAGCACTTCTCTCCTGTTCCACAGCAAACTGTCAGATTTCTGCGACACTCTGCAGGATCCTCTGAAGATCCCCAAACCAAATACCATCAAACTGATCCACATGGATCTGCCACTGGTCCCTGGAGACAAGATCCACTGTCTGGACATCCTGCTGGCCCTGACTGCTCAGGTGTGTCGTGTTATGTTGATTATGTTGTTTGTGCTCTGTTTTTCTGGTTGTGTTGTGGTGTTTAGTTGGTTGTGTTGTATTGTGGTGATTGGTTTTTATTGCTGTGTTATTTTGTTGTGGTAATTTAGTAGTTTTGTTATTGTGTTGTGTTATTTGTTTTGTATTCGATTTGTTGTGTTAGTGTTTGAATACTGGAGGTTACTGGCTTTACCGGGAGACATGGAAGATAGGGTGTATCTTGAGATAGGAACGCAGTTTGAGCAAGAACACAGAATGATTGACACATTTTTTGACGGCCTGATGAACCAGGGGGCAGTCTCCTGGAGTCACCCTGCAGAGATGGGTCTTTAACAGCCAACCATATCATCTGGCCTGGTTGTTTTGGGTGTGTAGTTGTCTTATTTGTGTTGTTGTTTTGTGTTTATTGTGTTATGTTGTTCTGATATGTTGGTTGTATTGTTAGTTGTGTTGTGCTGTTAGTTAGAGTTGGTTGTGTTACTGTGTCATGGTAGTCGTGTTGTTGTGTTTTTGTGTTTGATATGTTTGCATTGTTATGCTGTTGTGTGCTGTATTGTTGTTTTGGATATGTAGTTGTGTTGTGTTGTGATGTTTTTATTGTTTTGTATTGTTTTGGTAGTTGTATTGGCTGTGTTGTGATGCACTGTGCTGTATTGTGTTTGCTGTGATGTTGTGTATGTTGGATATATTGTGTTGTTTCTTTGTATTCGTTGTGTTGTTGGTTTGTGTTGGCTGTGATGTGTTGTTGGTTCAAATAAGTTGTGTTTTTGTATTGTGTGTTGGTTTTAGTTTGTTGTTATTTTGCAATCGTCTTGTATTGTTGTTGGTTTGTGTTATTTGTTGTGGTGGCTGTGTTGTGTTTGTTGTTGTGTTGATTGTGTTGTGGTTTTGTTTTGGTTGTGTAGTTGTCTTGTTGGTCTTATTTTTTGTTTTGTCTTGGTTCTCTTGTTATGTTTTTGTTGTGTTGTTTTATGTTGATTGTATTTATTATTCTATTGTGGTGTCTGTAAGGTGCTGTTGTATTATATTGTTGTATTTGTAGTTGTGTTGTGTTGGTTCTGTTGTTATGTACTTTGTATGTTATTGTGCTGTTTCAAGGTGGTTGGATTCTTGCACTGGTTTTATTGTGTTGGTTATGTTGTTTTGTTGGTTGTGTTGTGTTACTTATGTTGTTGCGCTGTACTGTGTTGGTTGTGTTGTTGGTTTGCATTGATTGTGTTATGGTGTGCTGTGTTGATTGTTTTGTGTCTGTTGTGTTGTGTTTTGTTGTGTGGTTTAATTTCTGTTGATTATATTGTTGTTTTGTTTTAGTTGTATTGTTGGTTGTGTTGGTTGTGTTTCTTATGTTTTATTTTGTGTTGGTTGTATTTTGTTGTTGTATTGGATTCGTTTTCTTGTGCTGTATTGTTGTGTTGTCAAATAAAGTCAATTCTATTTGTAAAATCACAAATCACAGACTTGCCTCAATGTGCTTTATAGTTTGTACAATAGCAACCCACATCCCTTGTCCTGACACCATCACATTGTATAAGGACAGTTAAAAAAAACAACCAAGAAAGAGTAGCAGAGGAGGATCCCTTTCTCAGGATAGACAGACATGTGGCTGCACTGCAGCATGGTCTGAGAGTGAGAAAACGACGGGCAGGACTCTGGGAACACAACTGATTTAAAAAGTAATGGGTAATGAGTATTACGGATAGAAGAAAGAAGAACAACAACCGAGTGTCTCATGAGGTCCTAGCAGTTAAATCTATCGCAGCATAATAATGTTCTAGGCCAGCCCTAACTATAAGCTTCTTCAAAAAAGAAAGATTCAACCTGTTCTTAAACGTAGAAAGAGTATCTGCCCCCAAGACTGAAACAAGAAAACGATTCCACCAAAGGGACACTTGAAGGCTCTGACTCCCTTTTTAATTATATAGAAATTTTGGGAACCTTTATGGGCTTGCATTTTTGGATTGCAATGTTCTTGATGAGACTATGATCTAGATGAAACTATGAAAGTCTTAAGGTAGAATGGAGCCTGATCATTAGGAGCTTTGTAGGTGAGGAGAAGGAGTTTAAATTCTAGTCTTGATTCCAAGACTATTGTCAATGTGAATAATAAAGTTACCTGCAATGATTATTTTATCTGTTCTAAGAACTAGACTTAAAAGGAACTCTGAGAAATCAGATTAAAAAATGAAAATACAGGCCCAGAGTGTGGTACACTGTGACTTATAAAGAGGGAGGAAATCTAAGAACAAGGCTTTCAAAAGATGTGTAGATACACCTCAGCTCAGGGCTGATCAATAAACTAGAGTTCAAAATGGCAGCAACTCCACCACCTTGGCTGGTGTCTCAAGGAATATGAGTTTTAATGTGGCTGGGAGGAGTATATTCATTTATGCCAATATGCCTCATGATGCAGCCAGTTTCAGTCATACAGAGCAAATCAATATTATCATATGATATCAGATCATTTATTAATACAGCTTTGCATGACAGAGATCTAATGTGTAAGTGACAACATTTCACTGTCCAATCCTTCTGCTTTTTACCTGCATTTAATAAATAAATTAAATGCTAGACAGGCTCAGTCTCTATAAAGTTTTGAGTGGATGACTGCTCTAAGGAAGAAACACAGATTTGTGTAGGACTGTGACTCCACCTCCTGGACACAACTCTGGATTGTCAGGGTTTTAGGCTGATCTCTCCCATATTTCTAGAAATGAGAGGGACACCATTTAAAATGGGATATATGCAATATATATCCCACTTTAAATGGTGCCCCTCTCATTCTTTCATCTCTTGATATCAAACCAGGGTTCCCCAGAATTTCAACATTTGTCTATGAAACCTACATTCTTATCTGGGCACCAACTCAGCTGTGGAAAGAGCTGATGTGACTAACCATGAGATCTCTAGTCAGGTTTGGCAGGGGGCCAGAGAAGATTACAGTGTCTGATATGGTCTTTGCATAGGTACATTAATCTCCACATTAATCTACGTAACCTCTGAGTGGGGTACACGGACATTACTGGATTACCACATTTCCACCAATGTGAATAATTTAGAGTTTTATCGTATTTAGGTTTAGTTTAAGTTAATAACTTCAAATTTAATTTAAGGTTGCCTGCTCTTGTTCCTCTGTTACATCTAACTGTGCACCCTGGTGTTGCTAGCTTCACATATAAAACTATGAAGCTGCCAATAACCAAGTTTGTTTCTCAGCGGGTATTATGCTGAGTGGTAGAAATCTGTTACATATGTGATCTGGGTTGATACCTGATGGCTTCAGTTTATGATGTCTTTTCCCCCTTTGACCAGTCACCCAGGTTCACTGTTGGTTGCTCAGAAATTATTGGGGGCTAGCAGCTAAGCTAGAGGCTAAGCTAACTTTAGCTCAACCTGGGCTAATAACTTTGTGGAGGTTGTGTTGTTGTTTTGATTGTGATGGTCGTGTTATTGTGTTGATTGTATAAGTAGTTTGGTGTTGTATTGGTTGTGGTATCTTATTGTTTTATTATTGTGTTGTGGTAGTGTTTTATTGATTTTGTTAGGTTATTGGTCTGTGTAGTTGTGTCTTTTGGTTGCATGGTTTTATGTTAATTGTGTTGAAGTGTTCTGGTGTTGTGTTGTTATGTTGTGGTTGTGTTATTGTCGAGTCGGTTGTGTTGTTTTGGTCATCTTGTGTTGGTTGTGTTGGTCTTTTGAGGTTTTGTTTATGTTTGTTGTGTTGTCTTCTGGTGGATGTGTTGTGTGAGTTGTTTTGCTGTGTTATTGTTTTATGGTAGTTTTTTTGTTGTTGTTTTGTGTTGTTTAGGTCAGTTATATACTTGAGTTGTTGTGTTAGTTGTTTGTTTTGTTGTGTTGTTTTTTTTATTGTTTTTGTTGTGTTAGTTAGGTTTTGTTGTTGTGCTGATCCAATCATGTGTGCAGGTTTTGGGAGATTCGGGGGAGATGGATGCTCTCAAAGCCAGCATGGAGGAAAAGTTCATGGCCAACAACCCGTCAAAGGTCAGTGTTGCATCAGAAACCCTGTTTAGCAGAGAGTTACCAGAGGGCTAATAGTTAGTAGAAAACAAATTCTGGATGCCACTAGAAAAAAGTCCAACAACATAGTTGTTCAGAACACAAAAGTTTTTATCCCTTACCTCTCTTTAACACTTTAAACTATCAAAACCTTATCAGTGTAAGTCAGAGATAAACTGTTCAATGCAATGAGATTTACTGTAATATCAATGGGGTTTAGGACTTTATACCCGGTGAAATCCCATCTCTTCTCATCTGACAAAATCACAGATACTTTTCAGCCATTTGAAAACTCAGGACATCTGTTTGAGGGAGTTCAGGGATTAACTTTACTTGATTAGTTATTAATAATTTTGCCCCCTTTGTTAAAAAAAAACACAAACATATTGTGCATCCACAGAGGCCTTAACTAGTTAGTTACATTTCAGATAAAACAACCTGCTACATTAAAATAAGTTAGAAATGTTAGTGCCATCATAACAGAAGAACTGCCAACAACTGAAAGCACACAACTGTACTTGAGATGAGGAGAAGAAAAAGTTTGCATTGGTGCTGAGCATGTCAATTGAGGTGTCACTTGATGCAACAAAAACGGCTGCAAAGTGATGCCATGGTGGCTGTGTTTCTACTTGATTGGTAAGATAGGCTAAGATGTTTTCCAGCATTATGATATTATTTTAAAATCAACATCGTTTTAACATTTTACACACCAGGGACTCACCCATCAGGTACATTGTATTATAGCTATGCAAGTAGTAACTGGAGGATATCCTAATGCAGGGATGTCAAACTCAGGTCCTGGAGGCTCGCTGGGGAGGGCAGGTTTTTGTTCCAAGCACACCATAACACACCTGATTTTACTGATGAAGGTCCTTGGGAAGTGCTCTAGTGGTTGATTATTAGAATCAGTTGTTTAACTCCATGGCTGTAACAAAAGCCTGGACCCTTCTTATGGGTGTTTTTTCAATTCAATTCAATTCAATTCATCCATCCATCCATCCATTTTCTATCCCGCTTATTCCTTTTCAGGGTCGCAGGGGTCTGCTGGAGCCTATCCCAGCGCATTTTATGGCGAGAGGCAGGGATACACCCCAGATGGTCGCCAGCCAATCGTGGGGCACACACACCATTCACACACCATTCACACACACACTCACACCTATGGGCAATTTAGATTTGCCAATTAAGCTGAGCATGTTTTGTATTGTGGGAGGAAGCCGGAGTACCCGGTGAAAACCCACGCAGACACGGGGAGAACATGCAAACTCCACACAGAAAGGTCCCAGACCCAGGCCCCAAGGCGGTCTTGAACCTGCGACCTTCTTGCTGTGAGGCAACAGTGCTACCCACTGCTCCACCGTGTCGCCCCAATTCAATTCAATTCAATTCAATTCAATTCAATTCAATTCAATTCAATTCAATTCAATTCAATTCAATTCATTCAATTCAATTCAATTCAATTCAATTCAATTCAATTCAATTCAATTCAATACAATTCAATTCAATTCAATTCAATTCAATTCAATTTATTTGTATAGCCCAGAACCACAAATCACAGATTTGCCCCAATGGGCTTTACAGTTTGTACAAAAGCAACACAACATCCCCTGTCCTTAGCCCCTCACATTGTACAAGGCAAAACTCCCTAAGAACCCGTTTAACGCAGAAAAAAACAGAAGAACCTTCAGGAAGAGTAACAGAGGAGGGATCCCTCTTCCAGGATGGACAGGCTGCAGTAGATGATGTGTGCAGGTGGAAACATTACAGGGAAAATTGGACATTACAAACAGAAAACAGAAATGTAATGATTTTGGGTGTAAGTGGAGGATGAGGCACAGGATCCATCACAGCTTTCAGGTGAACCAGGACAGCACCAGACCCTCCAACATCCGTAGATCCCTCAGTGGCTGCACTGCAGCATGCTCTGTGAATGAGAAAACACAGGGCAGGAAGACAGCAGATTTAAAAGTACAATAGTGGATCATCAGTATCACAGATGGAACACGAAAAGAAGCTCAGAGCATCTCATAAGGACCTGGCAGACTAACCTATCGTAGCATAACTATGACAAGGCCAGCCAGGGCCGGCCCTAACTATACGCTTCTTCGAACAGGAACGTTTTTAACCTATTCTAAAATATAGGAAGGGTGTCTGCCCCCCGGGCTGAAACTGGAAGACGATTCACCAGGAGAGGAGCCTGGAAGAATGTTTTAATTCTAGAAATTCTGGGAACATCCAAAAAGCCTGCATATTGGGAGTGTAATGTTCTCGATGGGTGTTATGGGACTAAGAGATCCCTAAGGTAGGATGGAGCCTGACCGTTGAGCGCTTTATAGGTGAGGAGAAGGATTTTGAGTTCTATTCGAGATTTTACAGGATTACCAGGTTTGTGCACATATCAGGAGGAAACTTGGTTAACTCCTCTCTGCAAATCATCTCCAAATACTTAAGGTTTTTGATTTGCAACTCATGAACAAGCTCCCTCCACAGATTTTCTATGGGATTAAGGTCTAGAGACTGGCTAGGCATTGCATTACCTTAACGTGCTTCTTTCTGAGTGATTATTCCTTTGTTGCCTTGGCCGTATGTTTTGGGTCATTGTTGTGCTGGAAGACCTATCCACGACCCCATTTCAGTGTTCTGGCATAGGAAAGAAGGTTGTCACTGAGAACTTTACGATACATGGCCTTCACTGTGGTGAAGTCATTCTGTCTCCTTAGCAGAGTAACACCCCTAAAGCATAACGTTTCCACCTCCATGTTTAATGGGGGAGACAGTGTTCTTGTGGTCATAGATAGTATTTTTCTTCCTCCAAACACAGAGAGTTGAGTTGATGCAGAAGAGCTCAATTTTTGTTTCATTTGACAAAATAACTATCTTCCAAGACTCCTCTGAATTGATCAGGTGTTCATATACAAACTTTAAATGGGCCTGCAAATGTGCCTTCTTGAGAAGGGTGACCTTGTGGGCATTGCATGGTTTTATTGTATTGTAGCATAGTGTGTTACCTATAGATTTCTTGGTGACTATGGTCCCAGCTGCTTTGAGATCAATAACAAGCTTCTCTCATGTAACTCTTGGCTCATTTCTCATTTCTTCCTCATGATCAGTAATACCCATTGAAGTATAATCTTGCATAGAGCCCCAGAAAAAGGTTGATTGATGGACATTTTGTATTTCTTCCATTTTCAAATAATTGCAATAACAGTTGTCTCCTTTTCACTTAACTTCTTGCCTATTGTCTTGAAGCCCAATCTAGCCTTGTGCAGGTCTACAATATTGTCCCTGACATCTTTAGGCAGGGATTGTGATTACAATGATCTAAAGTAAAGGGTAATGGTCTCACTTCTGGTGTCACTTGTCTTCTGTACCTCTTCACCACTGGAGGACCTGGGTCACAATGTCCCTATTCTGCTCCACCACATGTGGCTCTCATTCTTGCCTAACCTTCTCCCTTGCAGTAAAAGATACCTCAGCTAGTGTCATTCCTGGTTCTTCTGGTTGAGATGGACTAAGTCAGGTACACGTTTAACTCTGACAGTGGGTGGAGTAGCTAAGATCACCTTGTATGGTCCTGAGCATCTTGGTTTGTTTCACTGCCTTTGCCAATTTTTATGTACACTCAGTTTCCTGGTTTAAGGTTTTGGAAAATCCTTGTGGCTGGGATTTGAACCTGTGTAAAAATAGCTTTGTGTATTGCAGTTAGGATATGAACATAATTTGCAAGTTCTGGTTTCAAGCTGGTCCAGAGGTGGCCCTTTGTAAGGCCCCCTAATATGGGCCATTAGCATGGGCCATATTAGGGGCCATGTTAGCATTTCCTGTGGGATTAGATGCGTTGTGCGACTGATTTGACATCTCATTTTTATTAGTGCAATTGGCTAAGTGACAACCTCCACTCACAATTTTTAAATCATAAACAAGTCTGTAGTCTTCTGAATGTAGATTCATGATCATAAAAATAAGGGGTATTACATAGAAATCTGGTTTTGACCAGAACTCCTGCCTTTATTAGGCCATCTGTAGTAGGTCTTATCTACTACTGATGGACAATGCTGGTACTGTAAGGGAATACTGTCTGGTGTCAAAGGAGTTACTTGTAAGCAACTGGACTTCTTCTTGTAGCTTCTCACTGAACTCACTGGAAACTTACAAAAGTAACAATAAATAACAATTTATTGAAAATTAAATAATCAAAATCAGCCATTACTTTTGAATTGTTGATTAAAATAATTATTTAAAAAAGCAAACAAATGAAACAGGCCTGGACAAAAATGATGGTATCCATAACTTAATATTTTGTTGTACAAACTTTTGAGGCAATCACTGCAATTAAACGAATTCTGTATTTGTCAATGAGCGTTCTGCAGCTGTCAACAGGTATTTTGGCCCACTCCTCATGAGAAAACTGCTCCAGTTGTCTCAGGTTTGATGGGTGTCCCAAATGGCATGTTTCAGCTCCTTCCACAGATAGGATTCAGATCTGGGCTCATGGAAGGCCACTTTAGAATAGTCCAACACTTTTCTCTCAGCCATTCTTGGGTGTTTTTGGCTGTGTGTTTTGGATCGTTGTCCTGTTGGAAGACCCATGACCTGCGACTGAGACCAAGCTTTCTGACACTAGGCAGCACATTTCTCTCCAGAATGCCTTGATAGTCTTCAGATTTCATTTTACCTTGCACACATTCGAGAAACTCTGTGCCAGATGCAGTAAAGCAGCCCCAAAACATTACTGAGCCTCCTCCATGTTTCACCGTAGGGACAGTGTTCTTTTCTTCGTATGCTTGGTTTTTGAGTCTATGAACATAGAGTTGATGTGCCTTACCAAAAAGCTCCAGTTTGGTCTCATCTGTCCAAAGGACATTCTCCCAGAAGCTTTGTGGCTTGTCAACATGCATTTTTGCAAATTCCAGTCTCGCTTTTTTATGATTTTTTTTCAGCAGTGGTGTCCTCCTTGATCGTCTCCCATGAAGTCCACTTCGGCTCAAACAACGACGAATGGTGCGATCTGACACTGATGTACCTTGGCCTTGGAGTTCACCTTTAATTTCTTTGGAGGTTGTTCTGGGCTCTTTGGATACAATGCGAACGATCCGTCTCTTCAATTTGTCATAAATTTTTCTCTTGCGGCCACGTCCAGGGAGGTTGGCTACTGTCCCGTGGGTCTTGAACTTCTGAATAATATAAACCACTGTTGTCACAGGAACTTCAAGCTGTTTAGAGATGGTCTTATAGCCTTTAGCTTTAAGATGTTTGTCTATAATTTTTTTTCCGATGTCTTGGGACAATTCTCCCCTTCGTTGTTGTCCATATTCAGTGTGGTACACACCTTTTCACCAAACAGCAGAGTGACTACTTGTCTCCCTTTAAATAGGCAGACTGACTGATTATGACTTGGGAAACACCTGTGATGTCAATTAAAGGATACACCTGAGTTAATGATGTCACTCTAGTCAAATAGTTTTCAATCTTTTATAGAGGTACCATCATTTTTGTCCAGGCCTGTTTCATTAGTTTGTTTTTTTAAATAATTATCTTTATTAACAATTGAAAAGTAATGGCTGATTTTGAATTTTTAATTTTCAATACATTTTTATTTATTGTTACTTTTGTAAGTTTCAAGTGATTTAAGTGAGAATTGTGGGTTTTTTCTTCTTTAACTGAAGGGTACCAACAATTTTGTCCATGTGTGTATATCTCTGGATCACTGGTTGAAACTGTAAACAACAACAACACTCTCATAACAATGGTCGCATAAGTCACACTTCAAGGTGTGAAGTGGAGTGAGAGTCATTGTGGTAAACATTGGTCGGTGTGTGTGGGTTTCTGGGTGACCTCGGTGCTGCGACCCCCATTTTCTTTTTCAGCAAGGACTTCACAATCCAGAAAAGGCTGTTTTCTGTCTTTGGAGTCCTCCCTGGTGAACTTGATGTAGCTGTTGTCAGAGTTTATGTGTTTTGTGAAAGCTTCTACTTCCTGGCTTTTGATTTTGCAGAATGTATCATCCACATATCTAAACCAGTGGCTAGGTGTTGCTCCTTTGCATGAGGACAGTGCTTGGTTCTCCACTTCCTCCATGTAGAGGTTCGCCACAAGGGGGGAAACTGGAGAGCCCATGGCACAGCCATGTTTCTGCCTGTACTTAAACTATTGTACTTAAAGTAGGTGGTGGAGGGAGCAAATCTGGTCTGGGGTGAGGTTGGTTCGCATGTGCAGCCCTTTGTCCTGTTGAAGTCTGTTCCTAACAGCCTCCACTGCTTCTGTTGTGGGGATGCAGGTGAACAAGGATGTGACATTGTATGAAACCATGGTTTCATCTGGGTCTAGTTTTAGTTGGCTGATCTTGTTGGTTAAGTCCTTGGAGTTCTGGATGTGATGTAGGGTTTTTCCTATTAAAGGGGACAGAATCGTTGACAGGAGTTTTGCAATATTGTAAGTGACAGAATTGATGTTGCTAACAATTGGTCTGAGTGGGGCCCCTTCCTTGTGTATCTTCGGGAGCCCGTATGGGATGGTGTCCCCTGGGTAGAGTTGGTAGTACAAATGTTGGTCAATGGCTTCTGTAAGTTTCAGGTCTTGTAGGTACCGGATAACCTTTTTCTTATAGCTCTCTGTTGGGTCTCTTATTGTCTCTTACCTTACTGTTGGGTACTTATGTGACCATTGTTATGAGAGTGTTGTTTACAGTTTCACCCAGTGATCCAGAGATATAAGCTCCTGGTTTCCAGCATCAAGCCAGAACTGAAGAAGCTGCCTGGATAGGCAGAAAACTCAGGAAATCCACAGATCAATCGCAGGTAGAGGAACAAACTAGACAAAAACATGGTCAAACACCACCAGAGAATCAGCAGCAGAATCCGCAGAGAATCCGCAACAGAATATGAGCAGCAGAAAATCAGCAGCAGACTCGTCAGAGAATCCGCAACAGAGAATCCGAGCCCGAAAAGATAAGGTGGTGGGGCTTAAGTAGTAAACAGAACTCAACAGATAAAGACAATGAACTGATTGAAAAAGAGACAGAAAACACAGTGCAGTTCCTGTGAAAGTCCAGTGGGGGTGCTAAGTCCACCCTAGGGACCTGACACGCTATATTGCAAGTTGCTGTGCTTGCTTGACCATTGGTCCTATATCCTAGGACTCATACCCTAGCTCAATCATCAATGTTATGTGTGGTATTAATTTTGGTACTTGAAACCACTGCTCCAAGTAGGGTGGAAGTGTCACTGCAGCTGCAGGACTAGCTGGTCCAATGTAGATGTCTTCTGCTGTTATTAAAACTTGTTTTCTATTTATTAGGTCATCCCAACACTCCCTATACTTGTCATCTGACTGCTCATCATCAAACTTCAAGGTACAATCTATCTCCATTCGCGACATGGTTGGCTGTTGGAGCTGTGCGTATGCCCATGGCCTTCAGTTCTCCTATCAGAGCCTCATAAAGTCATCAAATTTGTCTTTAATAAATACTGGAATAGTGGGTTCTTCACTTGGATTATTGGAGATAATAGGCACTATTTCCTCTCCTCCTGGCTCCTTTGGCCATCTTATTGTGGATTGATATCTCTGAGATTTTGATAGGGCATGTTCGGGCATTCCCTATTGTTGGCATCCATACACATCTGTCTCTGCAGCTTGTGGCCCTTACCAATTCCCTCAGTGGACCTTCTGCAGAAGATTCCCATTCTCTTTTCGCACCTTGTGCCTCTTCTTGCCTCTTGTCAGCTTCTTTGTGCTTCCTGAATTTGTTTTCTTATTTTTTGGTCTTCTAACATGGCTCTTTCCATCTCTTTTTCACATTGTTCTTGAAATAATTTGCCTCTTCTTCAGGCACCTTTTTCTGTCATTGCTGTCATCACTCTCCACTGTCACTGCTGGCGCGTTGAGACGTTTGTGTTTTCTTACCGTCTCTACTTTCCTGCGTATTGCTTCTTTGCTGGTGGACAGGTGTCAATGTTGTTACAGGTTCGAGGTGTGGGTGTTGCTGTCCATACCAGACCAGGTCCTGCTCCTCATTGCTATTGGACTCTGCTTGTGCTGCTTTGCTCACCAGTCGTATTTCTTTCTCCTGTCTTCTTTGTCCCATCTCAGTCAGCTCTCTCACTATAGGCTGAGAGTTTTCCTTCAACTCCCCTGTAATCTGGCTCTGGTTCCGACCAGGCTTGCATCGGCATAGGTCCAGACAATGTGTGTGTCTTGCCTGACCAATTGATGAGGCCTATTTGACTATTTGGTGTGGTATGTTCTTTCCAGCTAAATGTGTTCTAATACCCTGCATTTCTACATCCTACATGGAGGAGCCAGGAATCATACCCATGCTCCAACTGGTGAACAACTGCTCTACCTCTGAGCTATAGCTGCAGGGGATCTTCAAATAACTTAGTAGACATTTAAATTATGGTTTAATTATTCACATTTATTTACACTGTGTTGACTTATTTTGAGATAGCTATCACCTCAGACGATAGTTATCTTAGGCAAGAAATTTGTTCACTAGGTTCTGCCCTATCCCCTGGACTACACTCCTGTAGGACTGCCTTACCTGTTACTTATTTTTTTAGGCCTAATTTCGAAATAGCTGTGTGTCAGTCAAGAAATTTGCTTGCTGCATTCAGCCCTATTTCCTAGACCAGGGAAATGCAGGGTTTTCCCGATGCCCTGTTTTTCTTCATTTTAGAACAGTGGTTTTATCAGCTTTACCTGTTTAATTTCCCTATTCCATACTTCATGGATCATCATGGACTAGGCCAGTTAAAGTCCAGTCTCACAACGTTGTTGCCTTTGTCTATAAAAATGTATATCTTTTGTCTGTAACACCCACTGTTTCTTCAAGAAGTTGTAAATAAACCTAGTCTAAAAATGAGCAGATTCAAAGTAAATGTTCAATGGAATGAGATTTTACTCCAGTTTCAAATGACACAGAGTTGAGTGCCTGAGTCTTTTCCATGGGAGAGACTTCTGAGACCTCTGAGTCTCAGATTTCCTACCTGTTGTAATCATGGTTACAGTTTTATTGGACTGATTGGACTGAGATGTGGCATTAGCCTTGCTTTTCACACTTGTCCTTTTATTTACTTATTACATTATTACAGTTATTGTTAAAGTACCTAGTGTGAGAAGGTGATGACCCCTCCCCTTCTCACCCGTTTATAAGGGGGGAACTGGATAGCAGTGGGAGAGTTCCCCCCGGACATGTTTGGGTGTGGGACCGGAAGCGCGACGCGAGTGAAGCTGCCTGTGTGGTCCACCTGGAGCGAGGTGGATTTTTTCCCGTTGGCGTGAGCGTTTTGTTTTCTTTTGTACCGCCGTCAATACATGTTTTTTTACGTGAGTTCCTTTGCCTCCTGTCTCCACTTCTTTTTCTGGTTGCCCTGATCCCTTTTGTGGGGAGACCACGT
Source organism: Eupleurogrammus muticus (assembly GCA_036785175.1). NCBI lineage: Eukaryota > Metazoa > Chordata > Actinopteri > Scombriformes > Trichiuridae > Eupleurogrammus > Eupleurogrammus muticus. The sequence continues at coordinate 23,613,145 of JAYKQN010000011.1, read as the reverse complement.
CGGTCGCTCACATTTGGTAGCAGCGGTGGGATCAGTGGCGCCGCCTGAGAAGCTGGAGAGAGGAGGTGGAACTCGCGGACAGACGAGCAAGAGGATTGGCGGCGGTGTCGGTGAGAGTGTCGGCGAAGGAGCCGCGGAGACGGGCGGCGAAAGTGCCGAGGGAGACGGTCAGCGAAGGAGCTAGCGGAGACGGTCAGCGAAGGAGCTAGCGGAGACGGTCGGCGAAGGAGCCAGCGGAGACGGCTAGCGGAGACGGCCAGCGGACGCGGCTGGCGGACACGGCTGGCGGACACGGCTGGCGGACACGGCTGGCGGACACGGCCGGCGGAGATGGCCGGCGGAGATGGCCGGCGGGGCTATGACCGGAAAGGGAGAGTGGTCGAGCGGGCCCCGGGGGCAGACACACCATGGTCGCGGACTTTTGTCTCGCCACCCAGTTGGCGAGACTGCAGAAGGGGAGGGAAGTGTGAGAAGGTGATGACCCCATCCCTTCTCACCCGTTTATAAGGGGGGAACTGGATAGCAGTGGGAGAGTTCCCCCCGGACATGTTTGGGTGCGGGACCGGAAGCGCGACGCGAGTGAAGCTGCCTGTGTGGGGTCTACCTGGAGCGAGGTGGATTTTTTCCCGTTGGCGTGAGCGTTTTGTTTTCTTTTGTACCGCCGTCAATAAATGTTTTTTTCCTTTGCCTCCTGTCTCCACTTCTTTTTCTGGTTGCCCTGATCCCTTTTGTGGGTAGACCACGTCGGTCGCTCACACTAGTCATTTTCACAACAGTGGCCTATAAATTGGGACCGTTCAGCCAAAAAATAAATGGGTAATGTTATGTTCAATTGAGCATTAAGGAAGACAATCTTACAGCAATTAGATGTTCCTACTAGCATAGGATTACTTACAACAACTTTGAATACATAAAAAAAAAAGTCAAACTTCTAATATACCCTAAAATACCAAATAACAGCTGGGGTATTTATTACAGACCAGGCATTTATTTGAGGCCAGGCTTGCAGTTTGGAAGACAATAATAATTAAATAGGCTACTTTCCTGAAATAAATTGTGCTCAGCAAAACTAGAAAATGGTAATTTACTTAAATGTGTTTTTTTTAATCAGTATGACTACCATAAAGCATACATTTTTCAAAAGTCAGATTATAGTACTGTAGTTCAATGTATCCTGGCTGCTTCACAAGAATTTTTCTCTGCATATTTTGCCACAGAAATATCACACTTTTTATTTGTTTCACTGCACAATTATGTTCATATGATTAGATGTTGTTCTTTAACCTAATTTGAGCACCACAGTGATGTGTCAGGATCAAGGAGCTGAAGAAAAAAATAATAATAATAAGACCACGTTTAAGCATGCGAAATGTGGGATGGTGTGCAGTTATACAAACATACACATCTAGATGATGCACAGCCTTGTCAGATTGTTGGTGGGTTGGTCAGATCAGGTCAATCCTGCACCTGGAAAGCTACTACTTAGCATGTTTTAAGAATCTCCATACTCCAATGGCTCTTATTTTAATTATTAACTCATTATCAAGTAGCTAGGGTTTTTAATAATTTGAATCAGGTGTACTGGAGTGGGGAGATGCTCGAAACCATAAGCTTTCCAGAATCAGGACAGCACAGCCTTGGCTCAGACTGCGGTGCTTTTAACTGGCACCAAAATGCTAGACTTTTTGGCTGCTTAGACACATAGGAACAGGGGATAACTTTTCACAAGTGAGAAGATGTTTTATATCCTCCTGAACCCAGCAATTAATTTTCGTCCTCTGTAGAGGACATTGGTTTTTAGTCTGTTGTGTTAATTCCTGTTGGGCCTTACAGATGACATCCCGGGCTTTTTAATGATGTGAAATTTGTGGTGGTGGGATCTTGACAGAATTTTTCCTCATTCAAAAACTAGAAAAAAATATATATATAAAGCTTTTTTTCCTCTGGGTCTCAGGAGGATATTTGTTAGAATTCTCAAGGAAGGATAGACCCAAGTGCAGATCAAAGTGTCTTTATTCTCTTCAGAAGAAAAACAAAAAAACGAAACTAAGGTAGGTTGGGGGGTTCCCAACGATTCCAAAAATCTAACCAGGTTGACAGGCGCAGAAAACTCAATTCTAGATACCGGCAAGGTTCAGGCAGGATTTTGACAGGCAGGATACACGTGGTACCGACAGACAGGGTTTTCGTGGTGACAGCATCGACGAGCAGTAGAAGCAGAGAACCAGAGACAGAGCAATGGACCATGTGGGACTTAAATACCCAGAGTCCCAGGTGTGGATCATTAGCTGATTGGATGTAGTTCATGCAGTTCTCAGGTGGGGGCGCCAAGTCCACCCCAGGGACCTGACAGTACCCCCCTCCTAATGGACGCCTCCTGGCGTCCCCTGGACATGGACAGGGTGCCGACGCTGGAAGTCCTGGATTAGGGTAGGGTCCAGGATGTGACGGGCCGGAACCCAGCACCTCTCCTCAGGACCGTAGCCCTCCCAGTCGACGAGGTACTGGAGGCCGCGTCCTCAGTGCCGGACGTCCATTAGGCGGCGGACCGTGTATGCTTCGGAACCGTCGATGAGGCGGGGGGGTGGATAGGGCTTGGGGGTGGAGTGCATTCCACTGCTCAGGAAGGGCTTAACCCTGGAGACGTGGAACGTGGGGTGGACACGGCGCATGGTCAGGGGGAGTTTGAGCCGGACAGCTGTGGGGCTGATGACCTTTGAAATGGGGAAGGGACCAATGTAGCGGGCGGAGAGTTTGCGGGACTTGGTCTTCAGGGGCAGATCTTGTGTGGAGAGCCAGACCCGTTGTCCCTGACGGTATCGAGGGGCCTGGGATCGACGTTTATCGGCCTGGACCTTCATCCTGGTGGACGAGCGAAGCAGGGCAGCGCGAGCTTGCCTCCATGTTCGGCGGCACCGGCGGATGAAGGCCTCTACCGACGGGACGCCAACCTCCCCCTCCTGGTCAGGGAACAGTGGTGGCTGGTACCCAAGGGCGCACTCGAACGGAGACCTGCCTGTTGCTGTGGAGACGTGGGAGTTGATGGCATACTCCGCCCGTGGAAGCTGTTGGCTCCACGAGGATTGGTTCCGTGGTGCCATACAGCGCAGCACCGTCTCCAACAGCTGGTTTGCCCTCTCCGTCTGGCCATTGCTCTGTGGATGAAAGCCAGAGGATAAGCAAACCGAGGCACTGAGCAACTTACAGAAGGATCTCCAGAAGATTGAGGTGAACTGGGGTCCCCTGTCCGACACCACCTCCTCCGGCAACCCATGTAGGCGGAATACGTGCTGGATCATCAGATGAGCAGTGTCTTTGGCTGAGGGGAGACTAGGGAGAGCGATGAAATGTACAGATTTGGAGAAACGGTCCACAACAGTGAGGATGACTGTGTTACCGTCTGAGGGGGGGAGGCCAGTCACGAAGTCTATGGAGATGTGGGACCAAGGCCTTCGGGGGACAGACAGGGGTTGCAGCAAGCCAACAGGGCGTTGAGTGGAGGTCTTGTTTTGGGCACAAGTCGGGCAGGATCGGACAAAGTTTGTTATGTCCTCCTTCATGGATGGCCACCAAAATCTCCTGATGAAGGCCTGGGTTCGACAGGATCCAGGGTGGCAGGACAACTTAGATGAATGGCCCCATTGCAGCACCTGGGAACGGACAGAGATAGGGACGTACAAAAGGTTAGGGGGGCACTGGCTGGGGCCTGTGTCATCCTCCTGGGCGGCCCTCACTGCGGATTCTACCTCGAACTGAACTGCCCCCACAATGCGGGCGGGAGAATGGGGTTGGGGTCAGCAACTGATTTTGATGCGGGAAACTGTTGGGAGAGGGCGTCAGGTTTGCCATTTTTGTGACAGGGGCGGTATGACAGTGTGAAGGTGAACCTGGAGAAAAACAGAGACCAGCGAGCCTGTCGGGGGTTCAGCCTCTTGGCTGAACGGATGTACTGCAGGTTTTTGTGGTCTGTCCAGACCAGGAATGGAAGTGCCGCACCCTCTAACCAGTGCCGCCATTCCTCCAGGGCCAACTTCACTGCGAGCAGCTCTCGGTCCCCCACATCATAATTCCGTTCTGTGGCGGATAGGCGGTGGGAGTAGTACGAGCAGGGGTGGATGCGATCATCTTTTGCCGAACGTTGAGAGAGCACCGCGCCCTCCCCCTCCTCTGAAGCATCCACCTCCACGATGAATTGCCGGTTGGGGTCAGGTTGGTTCAGAACAGGTGCAGATGTGAATCGCCGCTTCAGGTCTAGGAAGGCTGCCTCTGCTGCAGGGGTCCAACGGAACCTGGTAGCGGAGGACGTCAGGGCGGTGAGGGGGGCGGCCACGGTTCTGAAGTTCCGGACAAAGCGTCGGTAAGAGTTGGCAAATCCCAGGAAGCTCTGCAGGGCCCGTCGACTGGTCGGTGTGGGCCACTCCAGCACTGCCTTCACCTTATTCTGGTCCATCTGGATGGATCCTGGGGAGATTACGAAGCCGAGAAAAGTGATAGTCTCCTGGTGGGAGTCACACTTCTCCGCCTTAACAAAAAGCTGGTTCTCCAGGAGACGCTGCAGGACTTTACGGACATGGACCACGTGTTCAGAAAGGGATTTGGAGAAAACCAGGATGTCGTCTAAAAAAACTAAAACAAAGTGGTTGAGCATGTCTCTCAATACATCGTTAACAAGGGCCTGAAAAACAGCAGGGGCATTTGTGAGACCGAATGGCATGACCAGATACTCGTAATGACCATTCATCCCCCTCCCGGATACGGACCAGATGGTAGGCGTTCCTCAGGTCCAGCTTTGTGAACACCTTTGCTTCTTGGAGGAGCTCGAACGCTGAGGACATAAGAGGGAGGGGGTAACGGTTCTTGATGGTAACCTTGTTTAACCCACGAAAGTCAATGCAGGGCCTTAATGAGCCATCCTTTTTCCCGACAAAGAAGAAGCCAGCCCCAGCGGGGGATGACGAGGGGTGGATGATACCCGCAGTGAGGGACTCCTGGATGTACTTATGCATGGCCTCGGATTCAGGCCGTGACAGGGAGTACAGGCCACCTCTGGGGGGAGTTGTACCGGGAAGGAGGTCAATAGCGCAATCATAGGGGCGGCGGGAGGGACACCTGACAGGTCCGGGAAATCCTCTTCTGCCAGGGCAGGTTTTAGCGGTATCTGGGCCTGAAGGAGACAGTGGGACAGACAGAATGAGCTCCAGCCCATAATACAGTTTTTTTTGCCAGTCAATATGTGGGTTGTGCTTGGCCAGCCAGGGGTGGCCGAGAACTACTGGTGCCTGGGGGGAGCTTATCACCAGGAGCCGTAACTGTTCGTGGTGGTTGCCTGAGAGGGAGAGATTGACCGGGACGGTGGTATGGGTGATGTTGGCCAATTTCACTCCCGTCAACGCGTTGGCCACCAGGGGACTCTCCAACCTCTCAGTGGGTAGGCTCCACTGCCTTACCAGTTTGTCGTCGATGAAATTCTCGTCCGCACCAGAGTCGACCAGAACCTCCAGCTCCTGGTGGTGTCCTCCCCACCGGAGGGTCGCAGGAAGGCGAGTGCGTGCAGCAGAGGAGGGGTGTGTGGGTGTCAGGCTCACCTTTTGTTTGGACAAGCCGCGATGAAGTGTCCTGGCTGACCGCAGTATAGGCAGGACCTGGTGTTAAGCCTCCGCTGTCGCTCGTCCCGCGTGAGGCGGGTTCGATCCACTTGCATGGGTTCCGGCGAGGACGTTGCGGGGGGCGGGTAGGAGGGTAGGCCCCGCGTCGGTCCGGCCCGGGGGTTCCCGCCAGTGGGACCAAAAACCCGGCCCCTGGGGCGCTGCTGGAGTCGGGAGTCGACACGAATTGCCAGCGTGATCAGTCCCTCGAGGGAGCCGGGCAGGTCATGGGCGGCCAACCCGTCCTTGATGTCCTCCGAGAGGCCATTGAGGAAGGTGTCGATGAGCGCATCCGAATTCCACCCAGTTCTCGTGGCGAGTGTCTGGAAATCGATGGCATAATCTGACACCGACCTTCGTCCCTGGTGCCCCTGGAGGAGTTCCCGGGCCGCCTCGTGCTCATGCCTGGAGCGGTCGAAGACCCGCCTCATCTCCGCCGCGAACTCCTCGAAGCTCTCGCAGACTGCCGACCGAGCTTCCCACTTCCCCGTCCCCCACTCTCTGGCTCGCCCAGACAGCTGGGTGATGAACGCCACTCTCGACCGATCTGTGGGGAAAGAACTCGGCTGAAGTTCGAAGATCAGGCTACATTGGGACAGGAATGATCGACAAGTTCCGGGTTCGCCCGAATACTTATCTACGGGGAGGGTTGGGATCACGGGCTGGTCGGGCCAACGTGGCGGGTTGGGTGGGTTGCGGGGGTGAAGCGCGGTCCTGCAGGGCAAGGTGGAGGTTCCGGAGGTCCCTCGCCATCACCTCCATCTGGGCCGCCTGACGGCCCAGCATCGCCCCGTGATGTCCCAGGCAGGTTTGGATTTGATCCGCTGGGTCCGTTTTTCTGTTCTGGTTCTTCTGTTAGAGTTCTCAAGGAAGGATAGACCCAAGTGCAGATCAAAGTGTCTTTATTCTCTTCAGAAGAAAAACAAAAAAACAAAACTAAGGTGGGTTGGGGGGTTCCCAACGATTCCAAAAATCTAACCAGGTTGACAGGCGCAGAAAACTCAATTCTAGATACCGGCAAGGTTCAGGCAGGATTTTGACAGGCAGGATACACGTGGTACCGACAGACAGGGTTTTCGTGGTGACAGCATCGACGAGCAGTAGAAGCAGAGAACCAGAGACAGAGCAACGGACCATGTGGGACTTAAATACCCAGAGTCCCAGGTGGGGATCATTAGCTGATTGGATGTAGTTCATGCAGTTCTCAGGTGGGGGCGCCAATCCACCCCAGGGACCTGACAATATTATTTAAATGTATTTAACTGAGGATATTATTTAACTGTGATGAATGTGATGAACGTTTTATCTTTAGCTAAGAATGGATCTCATCTAACGGTTACTAGCCTGTGTCAGGATGAAAAAAAAAATGTTTTTGTGAATTAGATGATGACAAGTGGCATTTGTCAATCAGCCACTGTATGTTATTTTGCTATGTGGGCTATGATTCCTAAATTATTATTTAAATCAGTTTTATGCCACTAACATTAACTGCTGCCAAAAATTATGCACCGTAATTGTGACTAATGTACATGAACATGGAGAATGGAGAACTGTCAAGATGAATTTGTTAGAGACTAGGAAGAGTTAGTAGCAGTTCGCTGTTAGTTCATGGTGTTAATATTATTATTATTTAGCACCTAAGATTTGTCCTTTAAATTCGAAGTGTGTTATATATAAAATATCTTCTTCTTCATCTTCAACCTCTTCTTCTTCTTCTTCTTCTACTTCTTCTTCTCTAATTATTATTATTATATTGAGTTTTTCCCACATACACCTCCTGTAACTGTATCTTGTTTTATTGAATGTTATCAACAAATTATTGTTAAATATATGAGTTGTTTATATTATTATTGTTATGTTTGTTATTATATATATTTCTGTTTTATATGCAAACAAATACATAGCAGGTTAGGCACTGTAAAAAACATAATTTTATATTTAATTTATAATTAACCAAATAGCTTGAAAATTATGTGAGATGAGTTGATTTTAAACATTGATAGACCTCTGCCTCTGTTGATATTGCGGTAGTAGACAGGACTTTTTAAAGTTATAAACTAGAGAATATTTTGCTGCTGATTGGCTAAAACAGGTTTGTGTGAACTGAATGCATCCAATTTTATTCATACTATGTAAGTTATGAACTGCAGGTTTAAACTTTGCTTTAATATTAAAGATTTTACTGTTGCACTAATCTTTTTTGTTCAATAGAATGTGATTACATATTAAAACATTAATGATGGGGCAGCAGTAGCTTTTTACTTGTAACTACATATTTTTTTACTCATGAATATGTAGATAATATTACAGATATCTGTATTTATTCTATATTTACTGCATATATGGATGTGCCCAAATTACTTTGTTTTGAGATTCCCTACGAAGGACACAAAAGTATGTCCACCCCTGCTCTGTGCCTTCTTGGTACCTCTTCAAGGTTCAAGGTTCAAGGTTCAAGGTTTTTATTGTGGTTACAGCCATATACACAGTATATAGTGAGACGAGACAGCGTTCCACCGGGAGCAATTGGTGATAAAAAAAAAAAAAAAAGTGCCTAAATACACTATACAGATTCAAACACACACGTGTCTGTCCACAAACATACCTACATACACACTTTATCTTACATACACGCACACACACACACACACACTCACGACCTCATCCTCACCCACACATACATTATACATACATTATACATACATCCTCACCCACACACTCAATCATATTATACATAAATTAAAACACAGTTGTAAACAAAATAGGTCAGCGTTGAAGTGACCTAGACAGAAGCTCTAGACAGGGCATGGCTTTTTTTTTTTTTTTTTTTTTTTAGCAGAGCTCTGTGGCTAGTGGTGTGATTTCACAGATTGCACAGACTGTCCTAATAAATATGAGGTAGATAGAATGAAATATGATACAGGGTTCGACGTTAAGGTTTTTTCCTACCTGCCCTGTCGGGCAAGTACTTCTTAAATCTACTTGCCCCATTTAAATTCTTACTTGCCCCACCTAAGACGTTATTTTTTTTGGCTTGTGTTGTTCAAATCTTCATCGTGAATTCTATCTTAATAAAATCCATTGTCTGTTGACTTTATATGACACTACACAACATGTCTTCCTTCAGAAAGTAGTATTTATTTTTTCTTTACATTTAACATTTTGTACAACAAAGTACAGTTAGAACTAGTGCATCAGTAAATTAGTGTGTGTGTATGTTACACTCTCCGTGCCCTTTCTGAACTTGTGAGCCACCGGTGTAAAGCACGATCACTGTTGAAATCTTGGACAGGAGGGCCTTCAATAGCCAAAAACATCAGCCTAGACAACATTTTAACAGACAGCTGGCTCCTCCAATCAGATTTGATCCTCTTCATTGCACTGAAGCCACGTTCACATGCTGCAGTGGACAGTGGCAGCACCAGGATCACCTCTACAACCATCAGGAGGTTGGAGAAAGACTTGTTTCGTTCTGGGTCGAGAAGAAAATCCTCCCATGCCCTGGCTTGCTGGCCTGGTGGCAGAGATTTTATCAATATCTTTGCAGCTGGCCATTCTGAATGCTTTGCCTTAATGCGATCGCATCCATTACGGTCCAGTACTTCAGCAAAGTGGCTCATAACTGTATGGAGGAAGTCACTGCCGTAGTGGGCCAGGTCTTGCTTGTCTGTGGGCCACTCTCTTGGATCTGCAAGATTCGAAGCTGCCTTCAAAACCTCATCTGTCTCCACATTCTTGAAGCGCCTCACGAGACTTTCATGGACTTTGTTCAGCAGCTCCATCTTCATTCTGTGGCATAAAATGTAGAGAAAAGAAATGAATGATACAATTTCAGGTAGGAATCGAGAAGAACAAATCACTTGATGGTAATCAGGGAAAACACAAAGGAATTATATGTTAAGCTGCTTTGAGCTGACTAAAATAAGATTTACTTATACTGTCAATTTTACAGTCAATTCTTTTTCAATTTAAATTGACATTTTCTCCATTCCCTTCTGGCTTTAATTAATAATATCCGAACATGGGCAGCATTTCTGGGAATATTGTTTTTTTTTTGTTTTTACATTTAAAAAACAAATAAGCAATAGTTTTTCTGAGACTTAAGTTTGAAAAACATCCCTTTGTTGCAAGAACTACCTGTCAAACCCCAGTCCGTGACCAAGGCACTGGATGTTTATAAGATACGGAATTTCTTGGCGCAGAAGGGTTGACACGCCCCGTTTGTTTTAAGCAAGGCTCCCAGATATCATCGTAGATAACTTCAATGAATCTGGAAACGATAAAGAAAAAAGTACTGTGTTCAATGTTAGAAAAACGTATCTGCTGTCTCTTAACACGTTAGCTTGTGGTTAAACGCGTTAGCTTAACACGTTAGCTTGTGGTTAAACACGTTAGCTTAACACGTTAGCTTGTGGTTAAACACGTTAGCTTGTGTTAAATACAGCCTGCAGCTGTTGCGCTTAAAGTAAAACACTGAGCTAACAGTTAACGTGAATTTTAATTACTTACCTCCGGCATGCTTGATCCGACCCGTATCGTGACCCGACATCGACGCCATTTGTACTTTGGAGACTTAAGAGGGATGGATATTGCGTGAATGGCTGCTCCGTTTTGGCGATGTGGTAAGCGGTGGTCATACATCTTTTGAGCTGGTTGTGGCTCTCCTCGTTAAGCCTTTGGACACAACGGTCCATAGGTCCAGGAACATTAGTGCGTTTTTTTGCCTCAACGCAAGCGAAGTGCGGGGCTGATTTTGCGTGGCTATCCAAGTTTTTTCGGAAGCTTTCGCTCCCGCGGAAAAACGAACTGGTTTTGTCAGCCTTTGACGGGAATTCCCTGCATACCACACAAAACATGACTTTCCCATCGTAATCGACCCACGGAAAGTTTGCTTCCAGGAAGGCAGGAAAGTTCTTCTACGCTTCGTCTCGGAACCCTCGGCCATTGCTGCGGTCTGACACGCATGCGCGCACGCGTACACACAGAGACACACGCATGGCACTTGCCCGAGCGGGCAAGTCTGAACAGGTTCGACTTGCCCGCCCGTTATTTTTACTTGCCCCGGGCAAGCGGGCATCCGTTAATGTCGAACCTTGTGATAGAAGAAAGTGCACGAGGCATAAGGTGCGATGTGCTGGTTAGACTGGTATGTAAACTACAGTCCAATAGTCCTGGTGTTGTTTAGCAGTCTGACTGCCTGGGGGAAGAAGCTCTTCCCCATCCTGGAGGTGCGGGCAGTGATGCTGCGGAGCCTTCTACCTGATGGTAGCAGTGTGAATAGTCCTTGGGAGGGGTAGGTAGTGTCTTGATGATGTTTTTAGCTTTCCGCAGGCAGCGGGAGCTGTAAATGTCTGAGAGGGGGGGCAGAGAGACCCCGGTGATCCTCTCGGCTGTCCTCACAATCCGCTGCAGGGCCTTGCGGTCTGCAGCAGTGCAGTTGCCATACCATGATGGTGATGCTCTTGACCTTGCGCACCAGCTTAGGCTCATGTCTCCAGAGCCAGCTTCTGCAATCTCACACCCATCACCTTTGGTCCCTCACACGGGTGGTTAGTCCATAGAGAAGGGGACATGTGTTGCCTTTTAAAGCAGTGCCTGGCCACACCCCATGGGAACAGGCTCACAATTTTTTCTGGTCCCTAACCTAAGACCTGATTGATAGGGTGACCCTACCAGAGGCATAAAGCCCCTAATAAAACCTTCTAGGATCATTGGGACACCTAAACCCTCCACCACAGTTCAATAGTGTTTGTTGTTTTATTTTGTGAGATATATGCACTGAAGTACAAAAATCAAATCAAGATTTCATCAAAGCAAAACAAACTGTAAACAAATAATACTGTTTCAACAAGCTCCACTAATCACTAATGACTAATTCATTAGTTAAACCACAGTAATAATAAATGACTTGTTATTAGCTAACCCTTTGTTCACTGTTTAATTCAGACCACAATTTCAGAACAGTCTGATATATTATTATTTTAGTAATTTTTTATTAACTAATAAATTATGTTTTGACCTGCAGGTGTTGTATGAACCAATCAGCACCACACTGCGGAGGAAACAGGAAGAGGTGGCTGCGACAGTGATACAGATAGCATACAGGAAGCATCTGCTGCAGCGGACCCTCAAACTGGCGTCTTACAAATACAGAGAGAAAACAGAGGGCTCCCGAGGCCAGGAGCTGCCCCCAGAAACAGAAGGACTTCTCTGTCAACGAATTAGTGAGCTCTATGGAAATGGAGATAAGACGAGGATGGCAGCCAAGTCTGTGGATGCTGGTTCAGGTGGATCAGCTGGTTCAGGTGAAGATCTGGCTCCTCCTGCACACGTGGAGCTTCAGACTGATTTTCTCCTCCATGCTGCGCCTCCACCCAACCCATCTGTAGTCCTGCACGCTGAGGTCCTGAGGGAAACTATCGTCTGAGGTGTGTCTTTTTTTTTTTTTCTCTGCACCCAACTCACCTGTGGACTGGACTGCAGGTTCTTGGAATCTGTAGGCAGATTCTGCACATTCGGTGGAATCGTCAGATTTGGTTGTGTATTCTATTACACACAAAGCTACTTTCAGCTACTGAAACACTGAAGATTATTCTATTTTTTAGGATAGTACTATATTTTGTCATTTTCCCAGTTTAATCTGTATTTCTCATGGCTGTTTTTATGGTCCAAAAGCAGCTATTAGACCTGCAGCAGCAATAAAATAGAGCTGGCATTAGCCAGAAAAACAGAAATCAAATACAAACACTCTAGGACAGGGGTGGGCAACCCTGGTCCTACAGAGCCGCAGTGTGTGCAGGTTTGATTTTTGTTCCAACCATGCAATCACACACCTGATTCTACTGATCAACCATTACAGCTCTTGCTGAGGACTTAGAATCGGGTGTGTTACTGCTCGGTTGGAACAAAAACCTGCATCCACTGCGGCTCTTTAGGACCAGGGTTGCCCACCCCTGCTCTAAGAGGATCTTACCATTAACGTCTACTTTCCATTTCTGACTGTCTTGTGTTCAGCCAGGTTTTCAAGGTCAGAGCACAGGATGAGTCATATTCTCAGTGAGTGTACACAACGTATTTTTATAAATAGGGCCCCTTAAACAACTAATTAAATGCTAATGCAGTTCTTATAATGTCATTATTATGCTGTCAGACCAAGTTTATGTTGGTATTATCTGAGCTGTAACCTATTCTGGAGCTGATGACCAATTATAGCACAATACCGTCATGTGATCAGACTTCTGTTTTATGTACTGTTTTACAGCAAACTGATTAAAAACAATGACAAAGTAGCATTTGAGCAGGTCAAGATTATGTTTGATTTTTAGTCAAGCCAACTATATATATATACTGAACAATGCAACACTTGTTTTGGTTTAATTTTTATGAGATAAACTTAAAGATCTAAAACGATTTTCTACATAAACAACAAAACATTTCTCTCAAATATTGTTCACAAAGGACAAATGAGTGGACCAATGTTCTAAAGGCCAGAATTGACAACCTGATCAACTCTATGTGAAGGAAAAGTGTTGCAAGAGTCAAATTAATGGTCACACCAGATGGCGTTCTGAGTCCCCATACCCCCTCAATAAAACAAAACTTCATGTTTCAGAGTGTCCTTTTATTGTGACCAGTCTAAGGACACCTGTGCAAGAATCATGCTGTCTAATCAGCATCCTGATATTCCACACCTGAAGGGGATGGATTATCTCGGCAAAGAAAAAGTGCATAATATCACAGTTTTAGACGGATTTATTTAATATTTATGAGAAATGGCAATTGTGTGTATGTAGAAAATGTTTTAGATTGTTGAGTTCATCTTAGAAAAATGGGAACAAAAACCAATGTGTTGCATTTATATTTTTGTCCATTTGTTCCATTTTGTCAGGGATGGGACAGTTTATGAAAACTGTTGGAAATGTTGAGTTTGACTGTTTCAGTTTGGTTCATGTGTTCCATTTAGTTGATAATCATGAGCTGCGCCTTTTTCTTATTCTGCTTTTTCTAATTGGTGTAGGATTTACCCTCCAGACCAGTAGGTGGCGGTGCTGTACCTAAAGGCAATCGCTTGTAAACAAAAAGGAGAAGAAGGGAGCAGTATCCTGGTGTAGCAGATAGTAGATGGACAGACAGCACATAGTCAGTTTTCGTAGAAACTTGTGTTGGTATGGTGAGTGGGAGAGAACCAGAGTTAGACGATGTCCAGCAGCACTTTATAACTCTGCAGTGTGGCTGCATTTAGCAACCACAGCTCTATCGATTAAAGCACTGGAGCCACAATATAAAATACCCTCGCGCAAACACTTCAGCAACATGGTAACTCCCACACTGTATAAAGAGACATCATTTCAGATATAGGGACCTAAGTCTAGTGCTGATAGAGCCTATGCTACTTTGTTTGAGAAACTTTTCAAAATAAATGAAACACATGTTAGAAGTATAAATGTCTCCTTTCTTGCAGCCAGAATATCATCTACTTTTAATATATTTTTATCTACTTCTATGACACAGGCTGGAATAAAATTCAGTTTTAACCCGAAGACATGATTGACTTTTTCCAACATTCAATATATACTGAACCATGAACCAGAAAACACTGACCACAAAACTGTGAACTGAACTGTGGATGGATTTTGTGAACCACCCCTATATGGATGGATGGGTGAATAGATAAATAGCCATACAGACAGACAGACAGAAAACAGATGAAAGAGACAAACAGTCAAACAAACAAACAGACAGACAGAAAGTTACCTCCTGTAACCGCATGCAGCTTCTTGTAATTTTCTGCAGCCTCTTTCAACCTCCTACGGCCTCCTGTAACCTCATGTAGCCTTCTGTAACCTCCCGTAATCTTCTGTAACCTAGAGCAGCATTCTGTAACCTCCTGCAATTTCCTGTAGCCTCCTGTATCCTCCTGCAACCACATGTAACTTCCTGCAGTTCCCTGTAGCCTCCTATAACTTCTTGTAACCTTTTATAACAAACATAAAAATATACAGACGGACAGACAGACAGCTACCTGTACGGTATAGTTACATGTAACCTCTTGCAGCTTCCTGCGGCCTCTTGTAACCTCCTGTAACCTTATATAACAGACAAAAAGACAAAGAGAGAGTCAAGCAAACTGTAACCTTCTGCAGCCTTCTGTAAACTCCTGTAACCTTCTGTATCCTTTTCCAGCCTACTGTAACCTTCCGTAACCTTCTGCAACCTCCTGTAACCTATAGTATCCAGGGGTCGTGACCTTCTCACAAACCTTCTGCAGCTTCCTGTAACCTGTAACCTCTAAAATCCTCCTGTAACCTTCTGCAGCCTCCTGTAACCTCCTGCAGCCTCCTGTACCCCCTGTAACCTTCTGTAACATCCTGTAATTTCCTATAACCTCCTGAATGCTTTTGTATCCTCCTGTAACCTCCTGCAGCTATTGAGATAGTTCCTTAAGGCTGAAAGGGGGCCATTGAAAGGCAATCAAGCAGACTTTCCAAGGGTATAAAATTATTACTAAGAAGCATTGTTACATGAGAGAAATAATCTACGAACACATTTCAAGATTCTCAGTCATTCAGGTCATTTTTATCTGTCTTAGGATCTGACCTGGTTTAAAGTTGACCTGGAGATTGTGCTTGTGAAACTATATTTAGATAAATTTCAAACAAGACAGGGACCGATGCACACCAAAGAAAGATAATGGAAAGTAATGTTGTATATACAGTCCAATGTATCAAGGAGCTCAGACCAGAGCTACCTCATCTGGACAAGACTCCACTGTAAATGGATAAAGGTCAGCTCTTTTGGAGACTGCAAATGTGCTGGTTTATTATTCTGCAGCTGTATTCTTTACTTCTTTCTTTGTCTTTTCATTTTCTTAATTTCTTACTGTCATATTCATCTATCATATTTTAATGACAATTATTGTGTATTCTTCAGCATGAACATCTTTCACTTGGTTTGTTGTTGCTAAAATACAGTCACTTCATCTGATTAGTAGAGTAGAGTGTTTAAACATGTGCTATGAGTATTTGAGTGCATATTCTGAATATCTGAATGTGTAAACTCTCATGTTTACTGTGTGTCTGCACCTTTCAGCTGTCCAATAAAGAAATAAACCTCCCGAGTGATTTTTTAAAATTCTGATAACACATTTTTAGAAGAGAAACGGTATGGACTATCAACTACATTTTTGTGTTTTTTGTTCTGAAGTTGATGAGAACAGAGAGGTTTTCAGGCTGAGCTGCTGTTGCCCTCAGATGCAACATGAATGATGCATCTGTCAACAGAAAATTTGGAGAAACATGTCTTCTACTTCTTGTTTTTTTTCTTCTACTCCTCCTTTTTCATATTGATCTATAACAGCTGTTAATATTCAGTTCAGTGTACATCTTCCACAACCTTAATATCAAGTATGGATCACACAGCTTAATTAGAAAAATACAGCAAAAATGATAATTGATCAAAGGAAAAAACAAAAATAAAAATACTGGCAAGGTAGGGTCAAAAACAGGCAGAAGTAAGTGCACAGGATCACAAAGAGATCAGGCAGAAGCACAGATTGTTAGACCCCGCACATTGTACAAGGTAAAACTCCCTAAAAAAGACTTTATCAGGGAAAAACAAAATGGAAGAACAATAGATGATGTGTACAGATGTGTATACAATATTCTAGCTAGTGCTGCTGCCAGCAGGGGGGTGCAGTTTATTATCCTTTAATTATCCTTATGATAGAATTGCACCTCCTCCTGACATTGACACATCAACTTAACCACAAACTGAAGCCTGAGATCAGGGATGATATATGAAGGTAGAAGTAAACCTGTGCAGTAGAAAGCAGTCTTAGTGGAAGTGAGGGCAATGAGAGGGGTAGCCATTCTGTAATTCCTGATGATTTGCCTGTAAATTAAAAAAAATTTCTGGAGCTCACGTCTAGAAGTAGGGTTAAGCCACTACTGCTGCCTTCAGCTTAGTACAATCCATTTGAACCTGGGAGGAGAGGATATATCCCCAAAAAGAAACAAATGTATCATTTGTTTTATGAATTTTCAATGACAAGCAAATTTCCAAAAAATATAAGGTTATGCTGTTATTTATTTAGTATTTTAACACAAAAAAGTAAAATTAAAAAAATTAAATTTAGGCTCAGATCAAAACTAGAAATGGAAAATGGGACACATGACTGAATTTGACTTAAATATTTAATTGGTCAGATTTATTTGACCTGGAAATTTACTACCATCATTCGCTGTGGTCTATGTTAAGGACCTTCTACAATTACATGTTTTAGATTGGAGATTAACATGTTTTTACTCAGCCAGTAAGCGTGTAAGAGAGATTAATGGGGTGGAGATCTGCAGGTGCGGGTTGTTTTTGTTGTTGTTTTTGTCTTTTAAAAATGTAAAGCACTACGTTTCTGTGTATGAAACGTGATTTACAAATAAATTGATTGGTTAGACCTTTGTTATAAACCTTGTCTAAACAAAAAATGTATTGTTCAATTTCCAGTCAGGGCAGCATAAAGGAAGCTCTGACTTATTGATGTGGTGCAAAAACATCTGCAACTATTGTTGACACTATTGTAAACAGCAACCAGTTATGAAGCGTTCATGGAAAGTATTACAGAAATGTTATGTTTTGTAAAAGCTGCTTTCTTTGTCTGGGGTGGCTACAGAGAGGCTGTACTCCCCAGGGACAATCCCTGAAATTCTTGAGATGTGCCATGACCATCCTAAAAAAACAGAAAAATATATATGTAAGGAGCATTTAGTTCTAATTTTCATTTTATTAACCATCATTTCCCTCTACTGTAATTTTCAGGGGCTCTGTATCTTTTGTCTGTTGTCGACTGTTGTCAGAACCCTATAGCTTTCTACTTGGTTTGCTGGAATAGGGGGGCATATTAGTCAGCACCTTTTCCTTTAAAACAGCAAGACCAATAGTATGTGTCATCAAAAATCAGAGATTTGCTTCACAGGGCTTTACAGTTTGTACAAAAGCTACACAAGACAATCCCCTCATCCCCTGTGTCTAAACCAATACATCATAAGAGGAAAAACTCATATGAGGAAAAACTTATGACATCATGTGAGGAAAAACTCCATCCCTCTTCCAGGATGGACAGGCGTGCAATAGATTATGTATGGATAGAAAGAACACATTTGAACATGAAAATTTGAATATGACATTAAATAGAATACCAGAAATATATTGAATTGTGGTGTATGTAGAGGTATGGTGACAGAATCAATTGCAGCTTCCAGGTGAACCAAGATGGCAACAGACCCCCCAACAACTGGAGGCTCTATCAGTAGCTGTACTGCAGGACTCCGGGAACACAACAGATAGAGAAAAAGGAAGAAGCTCAGAGTATATCATGAGGCCTCTGCAAGCCTATAGCAGCCTAACAAAGACCAGCCAGGACCAGCTCCAACTATAGGCTTCTTCAAAAAGGAAAGTTTTTAACCTGTTAAATGTAGGAAGGGTGTCTGCCCCCCGGAATGAAACAGGAAGACGATTCCACGGGAGAAGAGCCTGGTAGGCTCTGCCTCATATTTTAATTTTATAAATTCTGTGAACCTCCATTAAGCCTGCATTTTGAAAGTGTAGGGTTCTCAATGGGTGATATGGAACTATGAGATCCTTAAGGTAGGATGGATCCTGACCAGCTTTGTAGGTGAGGCCAAGTTCATAGGAAACCTTTCCAGAGAGGCTAATAGTACAGGTGATATATGATCCATTCTTCTAGTGCCTGTTAATATATGTGCAGCTGCATTCTGGATAAGTGAAGAAGTGTCTGACTGTTTCTATGTTGTGTAAGTATAGAGCAGTCTTAGAAATATGCTTAATGTGGGTAGAAAATAATTTAATCAAAAATGACTCCCAGGTTTCCTACAGTGGTGCTAGAGGAGATGACATCAACATTCAGAATTTTATTCCCTTAAGACATGCTTGAAGTTTTGCGTTTGCTTTTGAACTAAATTCTTGATTTTAGAGGGAGCCAGTGTAGAGAGGCTAATATAGGTTTGAGCTACATTCTGGATCAGCTCACCATACAGGTAAATACTTAATAAGTCTGTAGCACTTACACAATTATCTCTCCCCGTCGTTATTTCAACTGGACCATAATAATACATTGTTGGGTGATAAATGATAGAAATTCAGCAAGGATTCTCACCGATGGCATATGCATAATTTTTTGTTCCGGTGCCGATCTGTTTTATCATCTAGTGCCAAAAAAATCTGCATTCACCAATGATCCTCCTAACAGCTGTAACAGTGCTTTTGATTCCTCACCTTAGACTTAGATCTTAGACTAGGTGTGAGTCCACCCACCATTTCCCAGATTCTGGTGTGAATGCCTGAGAATAAGCATAGATATGTACTGATCCTTGAACGAACAAATACTTCACTTCCTCATGCCTTTATTCTGGGGATCCAGGCAACAGCTGTTTTAAGCCTCTTCCAGTCAGAAAAGTAAGTAATAAAAGTAACTAGACAATTCCCGCGGCAATTGCGAGAGTTCGGGCTGGGCCATTTGGCATCGGGACTCTACTGTGGCTTTTTAACACATTTTGATGCCAGGGATGTGATCCTGGGGTCCCTCTGGTCAGTACTGCCAAGTTTGGTATGTGTCGGACATTTAGTTCCAAAGTTATTAAGGAAAAACTAGGATACGCACGCACCTGCTGCAACTCTTTGATGAAGAGAAGATCGTTAAAGATTCCAACTGACAAAATCATCTTAAAATGTCTGTGGAGAAACAGCTGTTTCATGCTCTGAGAGGGCTAAAATACTGTAGATCCCGAACAACTGCTCATGTCTCAAAAACTGTAATTCATAATAACAAAATGAGCATATTCTCTGAGAGGTGAGGGTCTCCTGGTCATGTTGATATGTATTTTATTTCTGTAGATTGAAAAATGCGGGCACAGGAGCAGGTTAGAAATTCAATATTTTACTTAAATGCAGGATGAGTCAGAGAAAATGTATCATGGGAGAGATAGGAAGAAACGGAGGAGGGTCATAGCGCCCAAACCGTACAACTCTCAGCTTTCTTACACACATTGGAGCGATCAGGAGGGTCGTGCCGATGTTTTGATGAAATTATTAACATGCGGTGAAAACTGTGGCCATAGCCGTGAGTTCGAATTTTTTTTTTAAAGGAATTTTTTGTGCTTTTACACTCTACCGATGACATCACAACTCTGGCCTGGCTATACCAGCCCGAACTAATAAGCCAGTCTTTAGGCCAAGACATGTGATATACAGTATGATGATGGTATTCACTAGTGCCTCCTATCTGACCTTCTTATTTATTTAAACCAGTCCGTCCCCTGCTCCTGCCGCCCATGCTGACATGTCTCCAATTTGAAGATTTGGATGTTTCCTTGATGATTATGATTGGGCCTTGAACTTCTCTCTAAAAATCTCTATTGACATAGTTACGGTACTTAAAGACCAAAGTGCTGTCAGTCCAAATGACTAAACATTCCAACTGGAAATCCAACTCTAACTTTAGCAGTGAATGAAATCTAATAGCAACAACAGCTGTCAATTCAAGTCAGGGAAGAGTTATAGCTTTCAGCGGTGTCACTATGGCAGAAAAGTGACCTGACAGTAATTATCCTGATTTTACATCTGGATGTATATTACAGTTCCATACCCACTTTCACTAGCATCTCCAAAATGATATAATTGATTCTTGAGTTGTTTTGTCTTTGTGGAGTTTCTGGAGAATTGCTCTCTCAGATTGTATATGTAGTGATTTATCATTGCTCCCTTTCAAAGATGAATAGTTATTGCCATCGGGTTATGTGTCTTTGATGTTGACTACCTTTTGACAGTCACGGACAGTATTCTCCTTGGCCTTAATAGGGTCTTTCCTTCAGCTCTTGTGCAGGTGGTGGGTGGCCTTCTCAGTGCTTGTCATTCAGTGCTTCCCCCCAACTCAACCATTCCGGTGCTGTATTCTTTGATCCACTTTGGTTAGAATTTTTTGCTATCCTGTTTTTTATCAGTACTATTGTTTTTTCCACCACCCCATTGGTTTGAGGTATGTAGGGTGGCAAGTCAATTCTCTGTACCCCATGTTATGGGCACCAATTATCCACAACAGCATTCTTGAAATGGGTGCCGATCTTTGGGGACAGCCAGCCCAGTGCAGGTCTGTTCCAAGAGAGCAGCTCACTGTTACCTGTTGCTCTTCTCACAGGTTTCGCTATTGTATACCCTGATTTGGAGTCACCTATCACCAGTGGATAGCAATCTACTTTTTGCCTGTGGTTCCCATGGGTCTGACCACATCCATGAAAAACCATTCCCATGGGATTGTGCTGGGATTATCCTTTCTTTTGATCCTTTTTTGTAGGGGTTGGGGCACAGCAGAAGCAAAAGGTTTGACCATTTCATCAGAGCCACATGTCACTGTTGCTATGGAAATACTGAAGGATTGTTGATATGAATGAGTTTGTATCCACTGTCAAAACAGCTGTGAATATTTAATGTCAATGGAAAGGTCAGAAGGATTAAAGCATCACACAAACAGTTAATATGCAAAACACTTCCTAATGACACCAACACATTTATCTTAATAAAAGATAAATAACTTGTTCATGACTTAGTGATAGATGTGACAGAAGGTAGGAGTGTGTGTGAGATAAGCAAACCTGCAACATGACATCATTACCTTACCATGTTTATAATGGCATGTTTACCAAAGAACAATACATAAACCTGTGTAGTGAGAGGACTGAGGTTTATTGAGTTGATTTTATTTGGTCTTCTCTATTTCATTATATTAATTGAAGATGATAATTTGTTGATTAAATATTTCACTGACATGTTTCTCTTGTGTTTCACTCTTGTTTCACTCATTTCATTTCATTTCTCTCATGTTTTAGACTCATGTTACACTTATTTCACTCTAATGTTTCTCTCTCCCGGGCTGTTTAGGATTAACATTACCTATATAAGATCTTTACGGTCTGACTGAAGTCATCAGGCAGAGTCATTAACTTTTTTATTTTTTGCTAAAACATATTTCACCTCATTATAATAGTGTGACTTATTTGGTTTGATCTATTTTATTATATAAACCAAAAAAGATAATTTGTTGATTGTGTTATGTTATATTAATTTTGCTACAAATGTTGAGACCTGCTTCATTTATATTGTCAGCTTTTCCTTCTCCATGTTGTAAACTTCAAAAAAAAGATCCACCAATTGCAAATGTTCAGTCCGTACAGAAGCCTTAACTTAAATTAAAACATGATAGAAATCTTGAATAAATTCAGTTACAACTGTGAGCCAGAGTTTACTTTATTGTGTATTATTCTACTCTTTAGTCTGTATTTCTTCACTAAACATGTTTGTCCAATCTAAATACAGTTATTATGGTATTCATGTTATGTAGAGCTCAGTGACAAAACAGTTTGAAAACACACTGGTTGTTTGTACAGTTCACGTTTCTGTTGATGAATTTAATCATTAAGTTCTGTCCTATAAAACCTCAAACCACAAACTGAGCAGGAATTTTCAGAAGTCACTAAAGAGCTGAGCTCACATCAGAGTAACCAGAACCAGAACCAGACCAGACAGACCAGCCATGGAGAGTAGTAACGCAGGTAGACCACTTTTTATGTTCTTTTCAGAGAGGAATAATTTTTTTCATGATATGAACCTCTTTATTTTATTTTTGTTTGTCGTCTGACTCTGATATATACAATAATTTTCTTTATTGTGTCATTTCATCTGAAGACAGAAATATCAAACATGTCAGTTCCTAATTGATCGGTTTTAATTCCTCTTCTCACTCATCTCAGTCTCCAACTTGCTTACGTGCTTCATCACATCGGCTGTTTCTTTGTCATCTGTCCTGACATTGCTCACTTCAGCATATACACACACACACACACACACACACACACATATATATATATACACACAGTTACATGTTTACCTTCTTCACCTGACACCTGCAGATCAGTAAATATCTTATTTGTTTTTCTCATTCTCTCAGTGTTTGTCTTGCTGTCAGTCTTGTCTCTGGGTGTCTCCTCTGAGCCAATCACAGACAGCCAGCGTCTCTTTTCCCTCGCTGTCAGCAGAGTCCAATATCTCCACCTGGAAGCCCAAAGACTCTTCTCTGAATTTGTGAGTCTACGAAGCCCTGCAAGGACAAAAGATCCAACTGGAACCTGTCCTTGTGACTTAGTGCCCTCATTTTATTAGATCTCAGTGTGCTTATGTTCTCCTGTCTTAGTGTTATTATTTTCTCAGGTTCTAATGTTCTCAGGTTCTCCTTCCCCAAGTGTCCTTGTGTTATTATGATGTCTTGTCTTTAGTGTCCTCATGTTTTCATAATGTCTTGTCTTAGTGTCCTCGTGGTTCTAATGATGTCTTGTCTTAGTGTCTTATCTTGTGGTCTACCCATCCTCATGTTCACCTCTTCTCATGTCCCTGTGTTCTTATATGTTAGTTTCTTCATGTTACTGTGTTCTCCTGTTCTGATGTCCTCATATTCTTGCGTCCTCATGTCCTCATGTCCTCATGTGCTATTCTCTGTTAGGAGAGCTCTCTGCAGACAGAGGAACAACGTCAGCTCAACAAAATCTTTCTTCAGGATTGTTGCAACTCAGATTACATCATCAGCCCGATTGACAAGCACGAGACTCAACGCAGTTCTGTCAGTACACACACTGCTACACACTACTACATACTACTACTACTGCACACCACTACACACTACTATACACTACTACACACTGATATGCACTGCTACACGCTAATTTACACTACTACACATGATACACTTATATACTTGTACACACTACTACCCACTACTCACACTGCTACACATACACCACCCTACTACATGTATTGCACACTACTACTAATTCTACACACAACTAAATGTACTATACACTATTACACACACTGCTAAACATGCTACACATTCTACTCACGCCTATACACACACGAGACACCTATAAACATTCTATACACTACTACTATCCCATACATCCTACACACTGCTGCACACTATTACACATAATACACACTCCTACACATATTACACACTACTCACGTCTCCATACACTGGACACTACTACACACTGATACACATTATTATACATACTTCCCACTAAAAAACATATTACACACTAATGTAGTCACAAGTGTTTTATTGTGCTCCCAAGCTCAGATAAATACAGGGGGTGTTACAGAGGGTGGTATCAGGAAAGACATCTGACATAAAGGTTTTGCCAAATCAAACATGCAAATTAAATCTATGACTTCCATAGTGGATTGGTTGAGGCCTGGGTTATCAATGACAACCATCTATTCGCCTGGGTGGAAATTGGACTACTTTTGGTCAAACAAGAACAGGAGGAAGTTTTGTTCGTAGGACATGAGAGAAGAGGAACACCAAGAGTATAGGGAATTTGAATGTTGCACCTATGACAGGAAAATGGCCATGGTGAATACTATTTTCCAGAAGGAGCAGGAACATCAGGTGACCTACAAGAGTAAAGGTAGGACCACAAAGCCAGACTACATCTTGTGTAGACAGTGTAGCATTAACTGAACTAACTCTGAAATAGATCAGTTAACGCAAAGTAGTGGTAAGTGGGAGTGCAGCCAGACAGCATAGGATGGTGGTATGTAGGATGACTCTGGTGGTGAGGAAAATATAGAGGGCAAATAAGCATAGAAGAGGATAAAATGGTGGAAGCTGAAAAAGGAAGTGTTGTATAACTTTTAGGAGAGGATTGAGACAGAGGAAGACAAGAAGTGTTATAGGAGGTGCAGGAATGTATACAGAGAAAGAGGTTAGCTCAGAATAAGTGGGGCACTGAGAGGACTAAAGAGAGTAGACAAGAGTACTGGGAGATGCAAAGTAAGGTGAAAGTAGAGGCAACAAAGGCTAAACAAGTGGCGTGACTTGTATGCTAGGTTGGACAGTAGGGTGGCAAGACAGGGAGACCGAGATAGGAAGGACTTGCAGCGGGTTAGAGTGATTAAGGATAGGGATGAAAGTATTAAAATGTGCCAGTAGTGTGATGGGAAGATGAGAAGAAAACTTTAGGAGTTGATGAAGAAAAGAGGAGAGACAGAGAAGTAAGAATAGAAAAGATGAATGTTGTGGACCAGGAAGTGGCCAAGATCAGACTGAAGTGAGGAGTGCACTGAAGAACATGAAGAGTAGAAATATCTGTGGAAATAGGAGCAGTGGCAGTTGAGTTTCTAAACCAGGTTATTAAACAGGAGCTTTGATAATGAGAAGATGTTTGAGGAATGACAACGTCTGCTGTTGCCAATTTTTAGGGACAAAAAGATCTAGAGGAATAAAGTTGACGAGCCATACAATGAAGTTATTGGAAAAAGTAGTGCTACACCAGGGGTGGGCAATCCTGGTCCTGGAGGGCCGGTGTGGCTGCAGGTTTTTTGTCTCAACCAAGCAAAAACACACCTGATTCTACTAATGAAGGTGAGGAGTAGTAGTGATTAATAGAATCAGGTGTGTTACTGCTTGGTTAGAACAGAAACCTGCTGCCACACAGGCCCTCCAGGACCAGGATTGCCCACCCCTGTGCTACACACTACTACAGAAAACTACAAACTGCTAACCCTTCCTAGACACTATCACACTACTACATACTACTACACACTGCTAAACATATTACACACTATTACACGCTACTACACACACTAGACACTTCTACACAGAGCTACACACTACTATACTCTATGACACATACTACACCCACTACATACTACTATACATACTAAATAAACTAGTCACTACTAAATATACTACAAACTACTACACATACCACACACTACTACTATATATACCACACACTACTACACTGTTACGCACTGCTAAACATAATACACACTTTTAATGACTGCTATACACTACTACACATTAGTACACACAGCTACATGCTACTGCATAATACCACACACAACTACACATGGCTATACACTACTACACACTGCTAACTACACAATGCTGCATAGTACTACACAGTATCATACCCTATACTCTGCTCATTAATTGATGGATAGTTTGGATGGTTGGTTGATTTATTGATTGATTGATTCTAGGTCCTGAAACTGTTGTCCATCTCTTATCGGCTGGTGGAGTGTTGGGAAAATCCCAGCCGTTCTCTGTCTGGAGGTTCAGCATCAAAGATTTCACTAAACCTTTCTGAACTGAAAAAGGGAATCGAACTTCTGATTGGGGTACACACCCACCCAGACACTCTCTCGCTCTAACTTTCAACTACAAAATTAAGACCTCTCCTTCAGCTTCTTAGCACTGAATTGCTTCTGTCAGATATCTCCCTTCCATTGTAAAACCAATACCTGTATTGATGAATTTGATTGCATGGACCTTGATTAAACATCTGTTCTTGACTTTATGATTTACACCCAGTCAAACAATACTTAAGGTCAGGCTTAGAATGCCAATTTACAAAAGAAATAATGTGTACCAGTACCTGTCTTATTATTGATTTGCTCCCACAGGCCAATCAGGATGGAGCATACATGTTCGCTGATAGCCTCCAACTTCCTCCATATGGAAAATACTGTCAAAATCTGGGAGCTGATGAGTCACTGGGACGAAGCTATGAATTGCTGGCCTGCTTCAAGAAGGACATGCACAAGGTGAGGGGAGCAGGGGGGTGAGGATGCCAGTAATGATCTCACTGATGATGTCTGTGTTTACAGGTGGAGACCTACCTGACGGTGGCAACACTCTCCAGAGGTTAACTGCACCCACCTCTTTGATGACAAAATCATGTGTATTCTGTAGCTCCGACTCTCTTTAAATACAATCCTGTGTGTTCTGTAGCCCTGCCTACATTATCTCTCTCTGTAAGTTTTTTTTTAACCTATGATGGTTTTCTGATGTTATCACAAGACAAGCTATGAACAGGCAGTGATGTCATATTGTTGGCCTTTTCTCAGCATCTAAAATAAACTGCTCTATTGCATTCTTTGGGGCTTTGTGTGATGATTTATATTGTCTGTCTGAAAAGGACAAATATAATTATTGTTCAGTTTTCATCTTCACATATCTGAAAAATATCCCAAAAAATCTGCTGAAACACTCAGTTCTCTAAAATCATGATTGATTATAAAAAATGAATATATAAATGGGTAATTAAACAAAAATAATAATAAGTTGTTTTTTCCTAAATGTATTTCTTTTAATTTTAGGATTATTGCCTATGTTGGTGTCAGTTCTCTTTGTGGCCACCAGGTAGCAGCAGCTTTACTTCTTCTCCCCGGCAACGGCTCGGCTGTTCCCGGTAGATAGTCGTTTAGTTCCGGCCCGGCCCTCTGTGCTCCTCGGGATTCTTCGGCAGGTTTCGGCTGGTAACGGTCGGTGTGTTCAAATATTCGGCTGCAGCTCCTCCTGGAGCCTAAAGTGAAGAAAGAGCCGAGAGGAAGAGGAACAGACGACCGGATCCGGACCGGAGAGTGTGAACGGGATGACGGTACTGCAGGAACCTGTCCAGGTAAAATCACACCTGAACCGTGAGGATAGTTCCTGTAACCCGCAATGACTCCGGCCTCATCGCGGCTCCAGTCCGCGGTGTGAGAGCTGTCCCTCCGTTACAGGCCCCGCACCCGGCTGCACAGAGCGTTTTTATTTCCGTTAATGTATATGTATATATGAATATATATATATATATATATACATATATACATATATATTGATATAGAGTGTGCGTGTGTGAGAGAGACTATTTCTTAACATGGCTCATCTGACTGACGCGGGGGGCAACACTAACAGAGGCTAGTTGTAGAGCTAACAGCTGATCTGACTGAAACTGTCTGTTTCAGTCTAAGAAGAACTGAGCTGGATGAACTCTGCTGGCCTTTAATTAACTGTCACCTTCCAGTCATAGCTTTTCTTAAGAGCAATACTCGCTAATCTAATAACTGATATGTTAATTTAAAAAGCAAACCGCATGCATATTGCTGCTAGGCTCAACTGAGTCTCTCCAGAGTGCGGAGCCTGGGGAGCCTAAGATCCAACCCCCAAATGTAAGGAACGGGCTCGTTACATTTTGTCCCTACGTTTTCTTTCATATATCAATCATAAAAGAACGGAGCTTATCTTAAACTGATGATTGTTCTCTTGTTCTCTGTGGTATTCATTTTCCTCAATATTGCGTATTTTTAAAATATAAAGTATGTTTCCTCTCATCTGTGCATCGATTCCTCCCGTAATCCTGCTTTATCTGTTGGAGTTGACGTTCCGGCGGCTCCACAGCGCCCTCACCTCTCGTTTATTGTGCGGCAGGTCAAACCCAGAATTACACATCCGTAATAGGTTTTTGAATCAAACGCGAGATAAAACACCATTCTCGTTGAAATATACACAATATCGAACAAAACTAACACCCCGTAGACTCTGGTTACAACATTGCATTGATGTAAGGAATGTTTCTTTATGATTCGTACATGCAGGAAAAAGAAGGGACGAAATATAAGGAGACCTTTTCTCATCTGTGGCGGATGGATATGAGATTCCTGAGATGAGGCTGGTAGCTAGCATGTTAGGTTAGATCCAACGCCGCATGAACATCATTAAAGTTTATTAAACCCAGTCTGGTTCAATTAATGGCAACCGATATGATTAACAGACAGTATTGATTGGTAAATGGTTTGATAAAGGGACCAACGTGCGGATCAGATGTGATGTTTGGCGTTATTAGTTGGATGCTAACAGTTAGCCGCTAACGGCAGCTAACCTCCGCGGCACCAGCTCCGAGGTTCATACTAATATAACGACTTCAGTAAGAATACATTTAATTTGTAATTAAAGTGTAAACCATACCAAAAGAATACAGTAAGCCTAACAGCTAAACGCAGATAGCTGCCAGCCAACAGATGTTTAGGTGTTTTTTTACAGAAAGTTTACCATCACAGGTAAATCTGGGATGAGTTTCTCACAGTATCTTTATCCTGGAATAATCATATAAACGGCAAACGATCAATTTTAATCAAACCAGATATCAGTATAAAGTCTTAACACCGTGCCTTTTGACAAGGTTACCCGTCTGATCACCTACCTGCTGTATATAATGTAATAAATAAAGTAACTATAGGAACCAGCTGTCTCCTCAACTTGTTTGTCTTCAGGCTGCAGTGTGGCAGGCTCTGAACCACTACGCTTACCTGGATGCTGTTTTCCTTGCTGAGAGACTCTACGCTGAAGGTAACACATGTCTGTCTACCCGTCTCTTTGTCGGTGAGGTCAGAGGAGGCTATACCTGATGGCTACATGTTGACCTGTCTGTCTGTCTGTCTACCTGTCTGTCCGTCAGTGAGGTCAGAGGAGGCTCTCTACCTGTTGGCCACATGTTATTACCGGTCGGGGAAGCCCTATAAGGCATATCGGCTGCTGAAGGCTCACAGCTGCTCCACACCACAGGTTCGATTCCTGTTGGCCAAGTGCTGTGTTGAGCTCAGCAAGTAAGAGCGCGCACACACACACACACACCTACTATGAACATCTATTTTATTTATTGATAACTTGTTTGTAACAACAAATTCATCTGTTTAATTTGGTGTTTAATCAGGCCTGACTTTCCATGCTGTTAAACAGATTACAATGTGCTTGTTTTATTCACCAGGTTGTTGTTGTTTACAAAGTAATAGTGTTGTTGTTTACAGTCGTCTACTGTGCTGCGTCAGGATATGTAAACATAATTATCCTTGTAGGAAGTTATCACCTTATTTATATCCAAGGAAACGATTGAAATGTTAAGTTTCAGTAGGGACCTAAACAGCTTCACAACTTGAAAACTTAATGATTGTTGTAGGGCAGGCCAAAAGATATCTTGTGTCATGGAATAGCAATATATATCTTGGTATTTTTACCTAATATATTAACAAAATATAGTTTTATTGTGAAGCCACATAAAATTTCAGCAGTACAGGATCACATGAAACTTTACTTTACTTTTACAGCAATATTTTTTCCTGGTATTGTGTCCTCTCGGTCCAACCTTTGCAAACTACACAATTTTTAGTTCATAAAAAGGAGGAGTTTTGTTAAGCCTACAACAAAAAGTTTGTCACAAAATATCCTGCCCATTTTTTATGCCAAGGCATTTCATGCAGAACCACTTCTTCAGTGTTGCCAACTCGTCAATAAGGGAAGTAGTTATTGGCTGTCCTAAAATCCACTATAAGTCGCCAAATGATATCACATAATTTACATAATTGACCACATGAACTTGTAATGGAAACTGTAGGCAAAAAGGTATTGTCCATGTATTGTCTATAATAAACCGCTTCAACCAGCCTTTAAATTCAGGGCTTTATTCCCTCTCCTTTCTGTATTTTTAAGTCTGCAGTTTAGACTGAGACATGATGATCTTACTAGCTATATGTTTAGCATTAGTCAGAAAGACACACACACACACCCACTTCTCTTTGTGAAACCATTTTAAATATATCAGATGTGGAGGCATCTGCTGTCACGCCCCTCTTCACATCACCCCACAGATGTTTGATCAGATTCAAGTCTGGAATCTGGTTGTGCCAATCCAAACCTCCATGTTATTCCGGTGAAGCCATTCTGTTGTTAATTAAGATGTGGTCTTTGGGACATCGTCAAGCTGAAAGATGATGTTCACAGGTGTGTGTGCTGACTTCAGTTTCATTTTGATGTAATCGGTTAAATTCAAACACAGCCTCCTCCCCAGTTATACGATATATATTATAATATGAAGGTGTGCCCACTTGTGCGACCCCATTATCCTAGTTGGTTGTTTTTACTGCACCTCCCTGAAAGATTTAAGTTTGTATTTCAATTGCATAAATTTATTGATAATAGCAGAGGAGATTATAAACTAGGAAATATCAATAAAAATCAATTTGAACATTATAAGTTGATCCAGAATGATAGAAAATAGGAATCGGGAATATGTGTACTGTTTAGAATCTTTTTGTCCCACCTTAGAAGATCTGGGAGAATTCCTCAGTATCCAGAATGTTAAATAAAACTGTTGAGACAACCATGTTGCTAGTCTGTTATAAATCATCCCCTCTGTTGGTCTACCATAATCATGTGACCACTTGTGTACAGAAATCTCATTACACCATGAAGAAGTAGTTCTGGATGAAATACCTCAGCATAAAAAAATAGGCGGGATATTTTGCAACAAAGGTTTTGTTGCAGACTTAATATAACTTCTTTTAGATAAACTAAAGATTGTGTAGTTCACAGAGGTTGGAGAAGAATTCAATTTCTGAAAGACTTCCCCTAGCAGTCTTTGACTCTCTGCCCTGTTGCCAGGTGATTAGATTTTTAGGGTAGATACTGAGCAAGATGGTTTTCTCTGTAGTACTGTTGCTGTGAAGGTAGAGAGATGCTGTGGTGTATTTGCATCAACAATTTAAAAACAAAAAGAAGAGAGTGAAATTTGAAAGAA
The DNA here is from genome assembly GCA_036785175.1 of Eupleurogrammus muticus. NCBI lineage: Eukaryota > Metazoa > Chordata > Actinopteri > Scombriformes > Trichiuridae > Eupleurogrammus > Eupleurogrammus muticus. The sequence goes on along the minus strand of JAYKQN010000011.1, from coordinate 23,582,040 downwards.
CTAGTGGCTTGCTTTAAGACATAAGCATTATATTGATATAATGTAATCATATATATATATATATATATAAATATAAAATAGGCGTTTTATGTGCGATGTATTGCCCAGCCCTAGATTATTGTTGTTTATATTGTGTCACATACCATAAACACCTCTTCATTTAAATATAGAAATATAATTTTTTTGACCCATCTTTTTTACCCGTCTCATTCCCAGACTGGCTGAAGGAGAACAGGTTCTGATTGGTGGGGTGTTAAACAAACAGAAAAGTCAGGATGACATCATTACAGAATTTGGAGACTCTGCCTCCTTCACCCTGTCATTACTGGGACACATTTACTGGTATAAATCAGCTCCAGCCACTCTGCTAATACTATTTATGATGTAATAAAAACTGATGAATGACTTGTCTTTCTGTGTCTCTGAACAGTAAGACAGATCGTGTTGCTAAAGGTGCTGAGTGTTTCCACAGAAGTTTAACGCTTAACCCCTTCCTCTGGTCACCTTTTCAGAACCTCTGTCACCTAGGTAACACACACACACATACAGTATGGAATGATTCATGAAAATTGCTGGAATTGTTGGTCAACTATCCTGGTTCAGGTTGTGTGTTCTGTTTGTTTATAATCATGAGCTGCTCCTTTTTCTTATTCTGTTTTTTCTCATAGTTGAGGCGTTTCCCCTCTAGAACAGCAGGTGGTGGTTTTGTGCCTAAATCCAACCACCTGTAGTAAGCAAAAAGGAGAAGGGAAGCAGCGTAGCCTAATGTAGCAGATGGTAGATGGACAGACAGCAGATAGTCAGTTGTTGTGGAGACGTGTGTGGGTTTGGTGAGTGGGAAAGAACCAGAGTTAGAAGATGATCAGCAGCAATTTATAGTAGCTATAGTAGGTGCAGTGTGGCTGCGTTTAGATTATTATTATTATTATTATGATGATTATTAAAGACTGGAGCCACCATTTAAACAAACTTGAAAACAAAGTAATTCCTGCACTGTATGAAGACATAATTTCAGACATAAGGGCATAAGTCTAGTGCTGAAAGAGCCTATGCTACTTAAAGAGAACTTATCTACTCTCTTGCAGCCAGAATCTCATCTACGTTTAACCTCAGTCTGTTGAAGACATGATTGATTTTCCAATGATCAACCTCTATCAAACAGTGTACAAAACCATGGATTTTGTGAACTGTCCCATGCCTAACATATATACACACTCACGCTCATGTTTAACACTGATGTGTTTGATTGCATGACTTCAAAATAATGTCAATTGATACTAGTGTCTTTTCCAGGAGATAAACCAGATCCAGATCAGGTCTTCAGGTTGTCCTCTCTTCAGAACTCATCTATAGCTCTTCCAGCTATTAGCCCTGCCCAGAACTCCTCCCACCGACTAGACACTGCCCTCATGGAGACACCACAGGACACACTGGTACACAGTCACTATCAGGTTTCGTCAGAGATGGGGACTTGAGTTTGTGACTTAGACTCATGCTCAGAAGACTTTACTCATCTTTTGGGACTCATAAACAATCAATTCATTTTTTCATTCCATTTTCCGCGTAATAATATTGGTTTAACTCTAAAATGTCTGAACTCAATAACATCACCTAATTTTTGAGTTCAGAGTTGGAAAACCTGGATATTAGTCAGAGTAACATGCACAAAAGATTAAAGATACTTGATTTAAGGTAATATTTTTTCCCCAAATTTCATGTAAACATACAGTTTTATTATCAGATTATTAATGGTCTCAGATTATTGGTGGTCTTAGTTTGATAGGCAGTTTATTGAGGGTCTACCTCTGACAATCATTTTTTTTTTTCCTTTTCAGGAGTTAAATCGTTTGAATCTAGAATCATCAAATGGAAAACTGACTTCTGATTTGTCGGTTTCCTACATTGACTCCTCCCTAATTTCTCCGGAGACCGGCTCCCTATTGGGTAATACGGTTTCCATGGCATCAGCCGGCTCTTTATTGGCTAAACAGAACAAGCCTAAGAGTGGGCGGAGTTTACTTGGAGGACCTGCTGCACTTAGTCCATTGACACCCAGGTGAGTTGTTTAAAATACCTGTGCAGGAGAAAGCATCCTATACTCCTTCTTCATTGTGTGTGTGTGTGTGTGTGTGTGGCTGTGTGTGGCTGTGTGTGGCTGTGTGTGGCTGTGTGTGGCTGTGTGTGGCTGTGTGTGGCTGTGTGGCTGTGTGTGTGTGTAGCTTTGGCATCCTGCCCCTGGAGCCCAGCCCTGGAGATCCCACTTATCTACAGAACTATTCTTCTAGCATGGAAACACAATCTACAGCTCCGAGCAAGAAGGTAAACACACACAATCCTGCCTTTTAAAGGACCTTTATTCCAGGAATATATTAAAGTACAGTATTGTTAAACCACATTGTTGGGGGTATATTTTGAAGCATTACAGTTTTCCATCACCATGATAGATTTCAGTCAACTGAATGTATTATAAGTCAATCATTAGATGGGATAGGATGCAGATCTAGGGAGACACTTAAAAAAAAAGGTTGGGGTTGCCATCATAGAAGGAGCTCATTTTTACCTACTCTAGCATGGTAACATGCTCGCTATGAGAATGTGAGCACTTCACTTCACAGTTGTGATGTTTTATATTTTGAGATCGCTGATTTACTCATTTCACTGTTAGTCAAAATGACATAGCCTCAGACAGGTCATCCAATCATCAGGCAGGAGGTCAGTGTCCAGGCTCGCCAAGGCCACACACACTCTTCATAGATCCTCATAGACTCTTAGAATCTGCTGGGCAGGACCACCAGCATTTATCCAATAAGCAGGCCCAACTAAAATAAATAAACCGCCTCTCTGATTAACAATTTGACTGTAGGGTACTTTAAGCTCTACCTCTACTACTAATAATAATTGAAACAGTGAACACGTAAAAGAACAGCCATATTCTATGTACCATTTCAATCCTTGGATTATTTCAAAACTACAGTCAACTGACTTCACATACAGAGGTAGCCAAGAACACACAAAACAAGAATGCACTGAAGTTGTATGAAGCCAACTAGATCTCTTATTTTTAATTACTTTTTTAAAAAAATCTGCCTAATTAGCCCTACTCTTTATACTTCAGATTCTCTCCAGATGTGAGTTTCCAAGTGCGGATAGTCTGACAACAGCGTCTGTTTCAACAAAAAATCCTGATCACCCAAAGTTTAGATCTATTCTCCTCTTTTGGGAGCTAAGTTGTTTAGAATTGGCCTCTTTCACTCTACAGACTGAAACAACAGGCCTGTGCCCACATATCTATCCCTTTGCTTACCTCTCTCTCTGTCTCTCTTTCAGTCTGTCTCCAGGATCAGTCAATCAAAGTCTGTTTTCAGTCAGAGTGGAAACAGCAGAGATGTTCTCCCCATCCCTTTCAACCAATCACAGACCTCTGCCCCACACACCAGGTAACTTTGCTCTCAGACATTTTTCCCTCACAGTGAGGTCTGTCTGATGACCCGTCTCTCTGTCTGATGACCGGTCTGTGTCCCAGTGGCTCCCCTCAGGTCCTCAGCCCCAGTATGTCTGGTCCCCCAAATGTTCAGCCCAGAAGAAGCTCCAGACTGTTTACTAGTGCCAGCTCAACTGCCAAGGTCGAATATTACAAAAGTACTACAGTTCTGTACAATTCAATTATACTTGAATCACTGAAGTTCCAGCTTGATAACGTTTGTTGTTTACTGTCTCTCTTCGTCTGCAGGAGAACAGTAAGAAGTTAAAGATGAAGTTTCCTACAAAGATCCCCAACAGAAAAACAAAATGTAAATCAGCAAAGACATCAAACAGCAGCAACCTCAATGAGAGTCTGGACATCCTGAGATTGGATCCCAGCCTGAGTTTGCCAGACACCAAGATCCCCCAGTACCAGAAGGCTGCTGCAGGTAATATATTATTAATAGTACAAAATACTGAATAGTATGCAAGAGGGCTGCAGCAGGTAAAATACTGCCTATGTGTTCAGACAGCATTATGGCTTTGCTACGGGAACTGGGACGCGGTTACCAGGCTTTGTGCTCATACAACTGCAGGGAAGCCATCAACATCCTGACTTCCCTTCCTCCCCAGCACTACAACACTGGCTGGGTGCTCACTCACATTGGGAGGGCCTACTTTGAACTGGCAGAGTACACACAGGTAACCCCTTTCACCTGACACATGGCTGAATCACTAGTAATGGGTGCTGCACTTGGATGATGATGTTATGTTTTTTAGGCGGAGCGTCTGTTCAGCGAGGTTCGCAGGATCGAGTCCTACAGAGTTGAAGGGATGGAGATCTACTCCACCACACTGTGGCACCTGCAGAAAGATGTCGCCCTGTCTGCCCTGTCCAAAGACCTGACAGACATGGACAAGAACTGCCCTGAGGTTAGAGGCACACCTGTCCACAATCTCTCTCTCTCTCTCTCTTTCTCTTTCTCTCTTTCTTTCTCTGACAGTCTGTCTGTTTCTCTCTGGCCACCTGTCTGTCTCTGCAGGCCTGGTGTGTAGCAGGAAACTGTTTCAGTCTTCAGAGGGAGCATGACATTGCTATCAAGTTCTTCCAGAGAGCCATCCAGGTGAGCTTATTTACCAGTTACCGTGATTACTGTTTATTCAAGCTTAGAGTGACTGACCTTTTCTATCCACACTGTGAGCTGTAGAGACAGGTAGGGTTTTCAATGATCATCAACAATTAGCAGGTGTAGTTTCACATGCTTGTCTCACTTGCCCGTCTCTCTTATAGGTGGACCCAGGCTTTGCGTACGCATACACTTTGTTAGGTCACGAGTTTGTTCTGACTGAGGAGTTGGACCGAGCACTAGCCTGCTTCCGCAATGCAATCAGAGTCAACAACAGACATTATAATGCATGGTACAGTAACCATGGAAAACATTTTAAGAAGTCATTGTTTCATTTCATCATTTGAGGGAAACAAATAATACTGTGTGTGTGTGTGTGTGTGTGTGTGTGTGTGTGTGTGTGTGTGTAGGTATGGTCTGGGGATGATTTACTACAAACAGGAGAAGTTCAACTTGGCAGAAATCCATTTCAAGAAAGCTCTGTGCATCAACCCTCAGAGCTCTGTGCTGCTCTGTCACATAGGAGTGGTATGTTAGCATTCATAACACACGCTCTGTTAGTATTAGCATCACATTATGTAATTATTTCATTCGCTCTGGTATCACATGATCACTCCTGAGCCATCTCCTGACAACTGAGGCCTTTGTGTCTCAATGTGTCAGCATGGTACTGCTGTTATTGATCTGATCTCTGTTCAGTGATTCTCTCCTTTGATTGGCTGCAGAGACAAGCTACCTCCTCCATAAGAGATCTTTGATCCAAAACAGATCTCAAACCATCCTCGTTGTACCTACAGGTGTCCATTTGGATCACTTAGGTCCAACATTAATACCAGCTGTGCACAGAGCCAGAGCAAGTTCCAAACCTGTGCTGTGATCATATATATGCTGTGATCATACCTGTGCAGGTGCAGCATGCCTTAAAGAAGTCTGATGCGGCGTTAGAGACTCTGAACAGAGCGATTGGAATTGACCCAAAAAACCCACTTTGCAAGTTCCACCGAGCATCCATACTGTTCGCCAATGATAAGTATAAGGTAAAGACCTGTCTGTCACCTTGGTGACCTGTCTCTCTGTCTGTCATCCTGGCGACCTGTCTGTCTGTCACCCTGACAACCAGTCTGTCTGTCTTTAGGCGGCTCTTCAGGAGTTGGAGGAGTTGAAGCAGATCGTTCCCAAAGAGTCTCTGGTTTACTTCCTTATAGGAAAGGTAAAAAACTGCATTCTACTGCGACCTTTGGTTTAAACCAGCCACATCTACATGCTAAAGTTAAAAGATGGCATGTAAAATTTGAGAATATTAGAGTTGAAACTAGATATTCTCCATTATTGCATTACATCTCTGCAGCTGATGGTCAGTCAATGATCAGGTGTGTCTTTTTCTGTCTCTGTTTGTCTGTCCCTCTGTCTCTGGCCTGTCTTCTGTTGCTATCCCTCTGGTTCAGGTGTATAAGAAGCTGGGTCAGACTCACCTGGCTCTGATGAACTTCAGCTGGGCGATGGATCTTGATCCTAAAGGAGCAAACAACCAGATCAAAGAAGCTATTGATAAGAGATACCTGCCAGAGGACGAAGGTATACTGTGACATCACTGTGACATCACTCAGGGCTTAATCTACTAAAGTTGGGTCTGCTGCAGGTGTGACCTTTGACTTATCTGTTTAGTACCTTAACACTTGACAATGTCCCCAGTATTTAAGCTCCAATTCTGCAACTCTAAGCTCACAGCAATGCTGCCCACATGCGCGCACACACACCTAATAATGTTGGACAGGTGGACGATATCATCATCCGTTGTTATTTCCGGTCGACATCACGGTGGGAAATTAAGATCACGATACCCCAGCCCTACCCTCCAGGCACACATTATTTAAAATCTGTGCTGTTTTTTCCATTTGTTTGAGAGTCACGAATTTTTCAAAATGAAGAATATCTTATTTCAATATTTTTATTTTTATAGTACCTTAAACAAAAGGGTGTGGAAGCAGAAGTGCTGTGTAATTGCCGATCCCTAAAAGCAGCCATTAAAATCGATCAATCAGTAGCATCCAGTGGCAGTTCCTGCATTGTAGCACTGTGAATCCATAGCAAGTCTATTTTTTATGGAGCCTATTTCTAATTTGCATCAATATTGGCTCATCAGATCGCACAAAATAGGAAGTCAGAGACAGTTTCAACAAAAACTTTCTTTACCTTACAAAATAAAAACAAGGCACTGATCTTATATCAAACACCCCACTGCTGTTACGCTCCTGGTGGAAAGCGAAGCTGGACAGAGGAAAGAACCTATATAAACATATAGTTTTTGAATATACTAGTGCAGTAATTGTACAAAGAATGTATTCTTATATAAAAGTGGAAGTTTAGGTTGATTTTTTTTTTGTTTTGTTGAAATGAGGGTGTTTTGGACTGCTGCATAGTCGTAATAGACAGGTTATCCATTGGGTAAGAAATGGATATACATTGAGATAAGGAGAGACATGCAAATACACTTAGCGTAAGCAGTAGGCTACAATTTATGTTGAAAGTGCAGAGGTCAATCTACCCATCACTTTTAAAATTCAAGTTTCAAATTAAACTTTTTGGGCAAAATGCAAAATGTTGTGTAAAAAAAGTAACACTGCACCCTGAACACACTATGACTGTCAAACATGGTGGTGGCTGTCTGGAGCTGCTTTTCTTCAGCAGGGACAGGGGAGAGGGTTACATTTGATAGGAAGATGGATGGAAGCAAGTACAGGCCCATTTTGGAAGAAAACCTGTTTGGAGTCTGTAAAAGAGCTGAGATTGGGACAGTGGTTTACAACAAGACAATCCTAAACCTAGGGAAAAATCTACAGTGAAATGGTTAAAAACTAAACACATCCTGGTGTTAGAAAGACATGTCAAAGTCGAGACCTGAATCGATTGAGAATCTGTGGAAAAATCTTAAGACCGTGCTGAGCTTGAGTTGTTTTGAAAGAAAGAATGGGCAAAAAAAGTCTTTAGATATGTTAGACTGATAAACATTCCCCAAATACGTACAGCTGTAATCGTAACAATGGGTGGTTCTACAAGGTATAAAATCAGAGGTGCCAAATATTGCACCCCACTTTTCAGTATTTTATTTCTAAAAGTTTACAATATTGCATAAATTTTGTTTCACTTAATGATTGTATCCCATTTGTTGATTTTTAAGAAAAAAATGCAATCTCAAATCTTTTTGTCTAAAGCCTGAAATGTGGCAAAAGTTCAACAAGTTCAAGGGGGCCAATTTCTTCCGCAAGGCACTGTATCTTATCCTCATGCGCACAAACATTAACCACATGATGCTGCAGTGTCTGCCTCTAACAATGTTTGAAATAACCTCCAGAATACCCAAAGGTTCACAAATGAATAAGTTATTGTGTTTCTGTCTGTCTCAGCAGCGGTGGAGGTGGACGACAGTCAGGACAGCAGTATTATGACGGACGCTGACGACACGCAGCTCCACACAGCTGAGAGTGATGATGTTCTTTAACCACAACTCCTCATCTAACCTGCCCAAGCCAAGGCCTGCCCCTGTTCTTATTGGCTGGAGGAGTACTGTTGCTAAGCAACATTTTGACATACAAATTTTCAGTTGAGCTTGAGCTCCTTTCCCGTCCCGCCTCCCTGTTCTCTGATTGGCTGAAACAGACTGCTGCTGCCCTGAAGCCCCGCCCCCTTTCTTCTTCTTCCTCGTATGTCATTGAGCTCGTCCTCTGACATCACAGCTGTTTTTTATGTTCTTTTTATCATTGTTATGGAAATAAATCAATTAAACATGTAAATCCTGCTCCCTGCTGTCCATCTTCCTTCTGTTCACTGACGGCTAATTGGCTGCTTCCTCACAGCAGCGCTGCACTAATATTGGTCCCGGTGAGTTAAGGTCAGATTGGTAATATAGTTAATGAAATTTCTGATTGATCATTATCTAACAATTGTTATTGGAGGCTATGATGATGACATTTGGTAAAAAGCTAATGTTTTATGATTAAATTGCATCTCTGCAAGCACACAACCTTTTCCTGAAATACAGACACCTCAATCTGAAAATATATCAGACTGAAGCTGCTATGGTCAATTTATAGTGGTTTTGCATGTTCAGCCACAATTGTAATGCAAAGTTTTATTTTTTAAGACCTGTGGGTGCAGGTTTTTGTTCCAACCAAGTAGTTAAACACCTGACTCACTAATGAATGTCCTTAGTGAGCTCTAATTGTTGATTAGTAGAATCAGGTGTTACTGCCTGGTTGGAACACAAACCTGCACACATACCAACCCTCAAGACCAGAGTTTGACACATGCCCCAGAGAATCCAGATTGACATCCTCTCTCCTTAGCACATCAGCTTGCTAATGTTGGCTAATATGAGCATAATGGAAAGTGAGCAAATGTATTATGTGGTACATATCATGGCTGGTGGCTTGTTTTCCTTAACTAAGTTAGCATTAGCCCTGGTAGTGATTTAATGTTACTGCACCATTAACATTATGGGCTAGCCTTATCCAGATATACAGTGGTGTGCAAACGTTCTGATTTGTCAAGGCAAATTTAATTTGTATAGCCCAAAATCACAAATCACACATTTGCCTCAATACGCTTTACAGTTTGTAGAAAACCAACACAACATCCCCTGTCCTTAGACCCTTGTATTGGAGAAGAAAAAACTCCCGTAAAAAAACTTATCTGCCGACCTTTCAACCCCTCTTGGTGATATTTATTTAATTTTTTTGTCAAAAGGGAAAAAAGTCGAGTGACTTTTTTCTGGTTTTATTGGAGACCTTTCTTGTGTTTTGGAACTCTGTGGCAAACCATTCCAGGAGTGGCTGGTCAGCCAAAATTATTTCAAGAGCAACAATACTCTTCCAAGAGGTCTCAAAAAATGCCATAACAACATCCAAAGAACTGCAGGCCTCAATTAAGGTCAGTGTTAATGACTCCAACATTAGGAAGAGACTTGGCTAAAATGGTTGCATGGCAGAGTTGTGCCAATCGCTCACATCTAGAAAAAGCCAATTTGTTTTTCTTCATTACTGAAAGTAATAGTTCACAAAGGTGTAAATGTAAAAATCTGTCAAAACAATAGCACAAATGGTAGCTTTTTAACCTATGTTTGCGTTCTGGAGGAGCTGTGTCCACTAATGTCCGTGCCTGCAGGGACCACTTCATCAGAGGTAGGTCCTTATTCGAAAGCTAATTTATTTTTATGTCAATAGGTTATAGTTAAATGATCATTTACAATAGTGTAATGTGGAGTTCATTCAGACCTTGTAGGCTGCCCTCCACTACAGGAAGTAAGCTATATGATTTTTTATCATATTTTGTAATATAATAATATTAATGATGCCGATAAAAATAGGGCAAGGCAAGTTAATTTGTATAGCAAATTTCAATAATGATGTAATTCAAAGTGCTTTACAAAAAACATTAAAAGCATCAATATACAATTTAAAAAACGGTTGATTTAAAAACAAGAGAACCTAAAGCTTTCATATTGAAAATAAGAATAAATACATTATTTTTAATTAAATTTCTTTATTTTTATAATTATTGAAAAAATTACAATTGAATAAGATTAAACTCTAAATAAATGCTTTATCTAAATAAATAAAGCAGTAAACAGAAAAGTCTTGAGCTCTGACTTAAAAAAAGTGAGATTTGCAGCAGTCCTGCAGTTCTCTGGGAGCTTGGAGCATAGAAAATTAACACTGCTTCTCCATAGGATTCTCTGGGCAGCTCTAGTAACAAAATCCAGGTTTTTTCCAGTGCTTCACCGGGCCTCTTGCCTGGCAGCTACAGCAAACATCAATATAATTTTACACTTCTGGATATCAATTGGCTAAATATCCAGGTTAATCATACTTAAACCTTCCATCACTTCGTATTACTTCTGCACCCCTAACAGCATGCACCACATGTTCATGAATAGGCAGACACTCAACCATGATTTTTCAGGCCCAAATGCTTTCATTGTCCCCCAGAGTAAACATCTTGCTTTTGGTTAGTTTTTTTTAACATTTCATTGACAGCTTTATTTATCTATTCAGTTTTTTCTAGACGTGTCTTTTACTTTAGGATACAACTAAATCACACTATATACACAGTGCCTTGTGAAAATATTGGCCCCCTTGAACTTTTTGACCTTTTGCCACATTTCATTTTTGAAACATGACGCATACCTACAAGTTATTAGTGCTACTCTACCATAATCAAGAAACAACATATGCTTTGGTCTGCATCACTTTCCCCATAGGAATGCTTTTCATGATATCTTCAGACCCAAAATCTTCAGCAGATCTCCAAATTCGAAAATAAATCCTCGGGTGAGTACCACATATCCTTGTGATGTAGAATTAAGGGCCCAATTGAATTCTTTAAGAGCAAGTGGGAGACAATAGTGAAGTGGAACGAAATTTACAGGATTTTTTAAACTTTTTTTAGAAATAAGAAACGGCAAATTGGGGCGTGCAAAATTATTCAGTCACTCTGAGTTTATACTTTGTAGAACCATGGGATATGTCTATCAGTTTTGCACATCTAGAGACTGAAATATTTTCTCATTCACAACACACAGTCAGAAATAGCTTGAGCTCAGTAAGGTTAGATAAAAGCATTTGTGAACATCAGTTTTCAGATCATTCTACAAATTCTCAGTTGTATTCAGGCCTGTCTCAGCCTCCATCCCAGTCTCAGGTTGTTTTCTTCCAAAATGGTCCTGTGTTTGACTCTATACATCTTCCCATCAACTTTAACTTAATCTTCCCTTCCCTGTTGTTGAAAAGCTGCTCCAGACCATGATGCTGCCACCACCATGTTTAATAGTGGGGATGGTGAGTTCAGGGTGATGTGCAATGTTACTTTTACACCAAACAAAGTTTTGCATTTTGTTCAATTTTGGTTTAATCTGACCAGAGTACCTTCTTCCACATGTTTAGTGTATCCCAGGTGGTGTATGGCAAACTTCAAATGGGACCATTTTTCCCCAAAGGCATTTCATGCAGAACTACTTCAGGGTGTAATAAGATTTCGGTTCACAAGTGGTGGTGGAAGTGGTCACGTGATCGTGCTAGACCAATATCAGAGCTGTTTTATAATAACAAGACCAGCTGCACAATGGCCTCTGCTGTTTTATTTAATGTTACGGATAGAAAATAATTACTAATAATACTCCTAAAACTCTTCTGAAGTCTCAAGTAGTGAACACAAAAATCCTTGTATAGCAAAAATAGCAAAATAGCAGGGTGTTCAAATACTTGTTTTCTTCACTGTATATGTATACCCTACATGTATGTCAATAACATTACTGGCTTTCATGGTATTATTATTGTTATTTATTGTTTTTGACAATGAACATCTTCCTCTGTAAACTGTTGTAGCCTATGGAATCAGTGACTGTTTAAGATAAAGAAATCCACAGAGAAGACATTATCTCTTGACAGATGTTGGATAGATGTCATCTCCTTGTTTCTGGGCTTTGTTCTATAATATTCTTTGATTGCCTCTTAGTTAGAAACTAGATGAGCATTTTGTTCAAGTGTCAATGTATGACATCATCTCTAATTGGTAAAGCTGATGTGTCCTTTAGTAAGAAACCTAAATCCAGACTGTCCTGATATCTACATCAGTGAGAATATAAATGTTTAGTACATTTACCTTCACACATTTTTTACCGAGTGAAGATCACCTGCCAAGCACATATTTTTTTCACTACTTTATTGAACCCACATTACCAAGCATTATTCTCCATCTCTTTTTCTGTAAAAAAAAAAAAAAAAGAATAGCCTTTTTGATGAGGTCAACATACCACAAAATTCCCCAAACTCAGAACACACATCAGGCCAGGTGAAAACGTCTGAGTTGTGAGTGTGGAATTTTTTGTGTGAAGTAGACATATATAGATATAGGGCTTCTTTAACCCCTCTCCCAAATGGTCTGTCCAAAACAAGGACATTGGCGTCCTCAAAAGAGTGACCATTGTCCTTAAGATGCAGATGAACATCCAAGTCTTGTCCTAGCTCTTCAGTGTTGAGACGTGTTGGTTTAGGGGTTGTTTGTTCACCTATGTTGATGTCTGAGCATTCCTCCCTGCATTGTACTGTATATTTACATTACAATTTTTTTTTGCTACAGTGTTCTGTCCTTGTGGTGGACCAGTCTGTCTTAGGATCTGGCCTGGTGTAAAATTGATCTGAATATTGTTGTGGAAAATTCTGCTGAATTTCTCAGAAAAACCTGCAACATATGAAATGAAAATGTTCTTCTATTTTCTTTTCCTGTGGGATCTTGCTTTTCTCTACAACTCTTCAAGGTAGCGATGACCTGGATGACTGAAAATCTTCAAGGACAAACTGGTGGATTTTTTGTATGTCTGACCAGCTGACTGCTAGTAAATAGTAAATATTTACTAAGATGATGCAATCCGACTTCATCTGTCAGACAGAATTCTCATGTGTTCCAGGTATTTTGTCCATGATTGGCTTGGGATTTATTTACCGCAAGAAGGGTTAATTCAGGATAAAATTTATTAATACAAACATCACCTCATGCCTTCTGCGTCATTTTTTTGTGTGGGGGAAGAGTCATCACAGGGTGTGAAGTCATCACAGAGTGTTAAGCATGTAAATGTTTACAAACACAGGAATGGAGACTGTGTGACTTGGCGATTATATGAAGGAAGGCTAATCCAGGCTATGTAGCACTTGATTCCAACTGGGCATTTGTATGATTCCATAAATTAATTTTTCTGTGGGCGAAAGAGTTTCAGTTTCATCTCAGGTCAGAGCTCATAAATGAAAGAGAATCAAAAAATGTGTCAGTGATATCATAAAAAGTTTATTTTCATGGACTTGTATTTGGGGGATCATCATGCTTTCAGTTTGCATAATTCTTTTGGGATGTAGATAGGAATAATATTGTTGCCACACAGTGCATCAACTGGCTGTCATTTAAAGTCATGTGACTCAGATTGAGGAACACTTTGCCTGTCAGGTGGCCTTCTGAAGGTTTATCATTGATTAGAGATGATGATGTTATAATGACAGGAAACCTGTGATTTTGAAGTTTGGTACATGACGTACTTTATAGTTCAGCAACACACTCACTTTCAGATTTTTGATGACTCAGAGTTTTATCTCAGCTAATCAGGAAACCAAAGCTGATTCTGATCAATCACATGTCTTTAAAACAGCGTTGTGACATCATAAAACCTCTGACACTGACTGCTGTGGGATGAAGGTGATGACCAAAAAGGCAGAATGATCATTTTTCCTTAGGTAGTTTGGTAAAGGGGGCACGCACAGACTTCGTCCAATCACAGGCCTTGTTTGGCAAGGGAGGCAGACACCTGACAGGAAAAGAAAGATGTTTCTTACTGAGTGATCAATTACACCTGATGATTAGATGCATTGGTCTGAACAGGAAAATCTCTTACCTCATCAACCAAGGTGTTAAGGGGCGGAGCTTCAGCAGCGTTAAGGCTTCCAGGGGAGGAAGTGCTGCTAAAGCGATGAGGGGAGGAGTCTGATTGGATGATGATTTCAGCACCATGGTTAGTTCGAGCTTTGGCTTTCTCTCTGAAGGTAAGTTTCTCGCTTTCAATCTGTATCAACATGATCAATATAAAATAATCAATAATAAACGAATATAAACAGTTAGTCTTAGTTTCGTATTTTGACTTTTTGTGTTTATGTGAGGCTGCGATGTCTCTAACAATATATATTTATAAAAAGCTGAATATACTTTATAATTCATTATTGTAATTTTAATTAATATTTACTAATCATCTGAAGCTCTAAAGAACAGCTTGTTTGTATCTGTCTCATATTAATGAGATTTCGTTGATTGGCTGATTTGTATGGGGACTGAGCAGTGATATAGACTTCACAGAACTTCTTTTTGGTGGTTTTAGGGCTTAGTGTGTGATTATGGTGATTATGGTCTGAATCATCATTCATAAAATTCATTAGGACATGGACCTTCTTATTATCAACAACCTTAGAATCTACAATTTTATAATAATTATTATTGTAATAAAAAATATTGTAATAATTGTATTATTGTATTAATATAATATTTATAGAACACATTTACCATTTGCCATTGGGACCTTTAACATACTGTGTATAACATATACATATACAATATATTGTATTTATGTATACACAATGGAAAAAAAAACATCTACAGTTACTATTTTAAAACAATGATTCTTAGTGATAAATTAAACTGTTGGTAAGTCTGTTCATTTCCCTTTATATGGTCCATTTGTCAGGAACATTTATGTAATGATCAGCAGTTGAGTCTGTGGCTGCACTCATGAAAACATTTTTGGCTGGTCTGACTCTTGTTTTGAGCTTCAGGCGACTTCAGAGACAGGGTCAAGTGGGCCTCCAAAGAACATCTCAAGGAGACCAGATCCTTCCCTTTCAAGCACAGTGGAACCGTGGCTGTCTTCTGCTAAATGTTTTTTTTTTATATTTATGTATGTATAAATGACTTGAGGCGGCAGTGCCTCTTTCAGAATGACAGGCTCACCGTAATACTTCCTGATATTGTATATTATTATATGAAAGACTAACAACCTTACAATTGTGTAAATCTGGATGTTTATTTTGTCAGCATTTTGTTAACATGTTTCTAGGATTTTAGAGTGTTGTTAGCGCGTACCTTCTTCTTTCCTCCGCCTGGAATGTGAGTGATGTTCTCCAGAGAACTGACTTTAGACTTAACACTTTTCAAATCCACCTTCTCTGATTTAATTTCCACCTTCCCTCCACCTTCACCACAGAGGACAAAGAGTCAGTGTTAATATCACACACTTTTTCACTTGCATGTCCTGATTCACTTTGTGACTCATGTCCTGATTTACATCCTGACTCACATCCTGATTCTTATCCTGACTTGCATCCTGATTCATGTCCTGATTCGAATCTTGATTCATGTCCTGATTTACATCCTCAATCATGTTGATTCACATCCTAACTTGCTTCCCAATTTAGGTCCTGCCTTAATACCTAATTCATGTTATGACCCGCATCCTAATTCATATTGTGTTTCAAATCCTGACTAGCAATATGACTCAAGTCCTGGTTCATGATCTCTGCTGACTTCCAACCTGACTCAAGGCCTGAAAAATGTCCTGATTCATATACTTATTAATGTTCTTACTCATGAGCTAACTCGTGCCCTGATTGACATTTTCGTTTTGATCTTGATTGATGTCCTCATGCACATCCTAACTCTTATTCCTTATTCATATCCTGATTTCTGTCCTAATTAACGGGACAATCACTCACACCACAGCAACTGGCGCAAGCCTTGCCACAGCAACGGGCCACAAACTGCAGATATGTGGCTGCAGATGGAGAAAATCGTTTCGGGGTCTGAGGATTCACCAGGGTCTGAAAAAGTGCCTGCGGGAAGAGAGTCAGGGGCCTCGCATTGACCACTTCTTGCAGAAGGAGTCAAATCAGTTGAATGAAGTTCACTAACTGGATGAAAACCACTGCTTGGAGAGCATCAGCATCCCTGACATTGAAGAGGAAAACTCAAGTACCGAACCAGCGGAGGATCGAACATCGGTAGGGGAACCCACCCAAACTCCCCATCCTGCAGTGGAGCGGAGACTACCAGGCCACAAAATGTGTGTGAAATGGCCCGTCGCTGCTTAAATGATGCTGTGGGCAACAGTGAATAGTGACCTGACCCTGTCCCTTGAAAAGCTTCAAGGCACCGTGGAGAAGAAGCTGGAGAAAATGGGTAGCATTATATATCAGTATGGAGTAGAATGTTTTGGAGTACTACCGTCAAAAGGCGCTAAACAGGCCCCCACTCCACCAGTCTCCAGGAGGCAACAAGAGATCAAGCGCCTCATTCAAGAACGGAGACAACTCAGGTAAAATTGAAATAAAGCCTCAGAGGTAGTAAAGGTAGGACTAAGCAACCTCCAAGCCGATATTAAAGCTCGACTAGCATCCCTCCGCAGACCAGAGAACTTACTGAAACAAAGGAGAAAGAAAGAACAGACAAGAACAAGGTTCTACAAAAATCCCTTTAAGTTTCTAAAGACTATCTTTGTCAAATGTCAAAGAAAGATCTGGAGAAGCACCTGAGAGCAACCCACTCAGATCCAAGGCACCATGAACACCTGGCCATTCCTCCAGACATTCCACCAATTGACCCGCCAGAACATCATTTTGAGACTGGTGGAAAGAGGCAGAGAAGCTTGTCCATCGGTCGAGATCAGTATCCGGTCCTGGGCCAAACGGAGTCCCATACAAGGTGTATAAAAATGTACCAGACGTATGCCAGTTTCTCTGGAGCCTCATGAGGACGGTGTGGCAAAAGAGGTCCATTCCCAAAGCATGGCATAGGGCAGGAGGGATTCTCATTCCAAAGGAGAAAAATGCAGCGGACATCAGTCAGTTCCGCCCCATTGCCTTGTTCAACAGGGAGGGCAAGATCTCCTTTGGGGTGATTGCACAACAGATGGCTGAGTACCTACACAGAAATGGGTCTGTGGATACATCTGTCCAGAAGGCAGGAATATCGGGCTAATCAGGGTGCTTGGAACACACCAGCATGATCTGGCACCAGATCCAAAGAGCAAGACTGTAGAAAAGGGACCTCCATGCGATGCCCCACGAGCTCCTCTGGACCGCCTTCAAGTTTTTCAATATCCCGGACACCATCACCACCCTAGTCAAAAACTACTTTCAGGATCTGCAGTTCTGCTTCTCTACACCTGAATTTACCACCTCCTGGCAGCACCTGGAGGTAGGCATCATGGCCGGATGTACCATATTTCCCCTGGCCTTCACCCTGGCAATAGAGGTTATTATCCAAGCATCAAAATGGGTCGTGGGAGGACAAAGGTTCGGCTCCTGCATGTGCCTCCCCCCCTTAGAGCCTACATGGAAGACATTACCACTCTTACTACCACCATCCAAGTCACGCAGCATCTCAGTGGTGAAGGGAGTGCTGGCTGACCTGCAGTTCTTCGTTGGGGATGACCCAATTCCCACTGTGTTGAGGAAACCAGTCAAAAGCCTAGGAAGGCGCTACGATGCAAGCCTGAAAGACAAAGACCAGGTCATGCAAATCTCCAAGGACATCAATGCAGGCCTACTGGCTATTGACGATACCCAGCTACCGGGCAAGCTGAAGTCCTGGTGCTTCCAGTTTGGGCTACTTCCCCGGGTGTTGTGGCCCCTGGCTATCTATGAGGTCCCTGTCTCAACGGTAGAGAAGCTGGAGAGAAAAGTCACGGTCTACTTCAGGACTCCCGCGCTGCCTCACAACCATAGGGCTCTTTGGAGATAGTGCCCTCAAGTTGCCCCTTAGCAGCCTCACGGAAGAGTTCAAGTGTGCCAAAACACGACTGCACATGACCCTGAATGAATCCAAGGATCCGGTTATTAGGGAAAATGCACTTACTTTGGCTAACGGACGAAAGTGGATACCAGCAAGAGCAGTGAAGGAGGCATCACCAGCTCTCAGACATGCTGACATTGTGGGAAATGTTCAGCAAGGAAGGGGAAGTCTTGGGCTAAGAGCCAGCCGCCCAGCCTGGAGAAGTGCAGCTGCACCGGCACGAAGGAAGATGTGGTGGAGGAAATGCGGCGGCAGGAGGAGGCAGCAAGGTGGGCCAAGGCAGTCGCCCTTGGAAAACAGGTCTGGTTGACATGGTGGGAAAGTGTTGAAAAGGTGAGGAGATGTTGGTGTAGAGATAAAGCAATATTTAAATGTAATCTGTTATTGCCATTATTATTATTATTATTATCATTATTAATATTAACGTGCATCACAGTGTGTGTTTTACCTGGTTTGTGCTGGATATTGTCTTTGGAGCCACACTTTGATGCCACATTAGTGAGATCCATCTTCTTATTAATAATCTGAACCTGCAGACAGATAAAGAGACAGAAAGGTGTAGACAGACAAGGATAGATAGTGATATACAGACAGGTGGTGTTTTTTTTTTTTATTTTACTAGTTTTCTTTACAATTCTGTTACCTTGCCCCCTCCAGGTGTGTGTTTGAGGTTCTCTGTGGATCCAATCTTTGACTTCACATTGCTTAGGTCAGGCATGGGGTGGGAAGGAATGTGGGGCATCCGTCCACAGGAACCAGGAGATCTCGGAGGAGTTCTAACAATTGCCACCTACAACACCGGACAAACCATCAACATCAGTCCAACCAAAATTACCATTCAAACCATCAACATCAGTCAAAATCAACATTACCAGTCAAATCATCAACACCAGTCAACAACATTCAAACCATCAATCTCAGTAAAACCACCAACATCAGACAATAAGAGTCAAATTATTGACACCAATCAAGAGCAGTGAAACAATCAACAGAATCAGCCTATTAACACCAGTCAAATCCAGTCAAACCATCAACATCAATAGAGTCATCAAAATCAGACAACACCAGTCAAACCATCAATACCAGTATAAGATCAACATAACAGAACACCAGTCAAAGTATCAACATCAGAAAACACAGGTCAAACTATCAACATAAGTAGAACCATCAACACAAGTCAACACCAGTCAAACCATCAAAGCTAGTCAACACCAGTAAATTCCTGTCAAACCATCAACACCATTCAAACTATCTACACCAGTCACAATATTACCAGTAGTCAAACCATCGGGACCAGTCAGCACCAGTCGAACCATCATTACTCTTCAAAACCATCAATACCAGTCATCGCCATTCAACACAAATCAACCCTAGTTATACCAACAGTCAACACCAGTCAAAACATCAACACCAGTGAACATCAATCTAAACATCAACACCAGTCAACACCAGTCAAAACATCAACACCAGTCAATACCAGTCAAACAAACAACAGTAGGCAACACCAGGTAAAACATCAAGACCAGTCAAAGCATCAATAATAGTCAACACCTGTCAACTCCAATCAAACCATCATCCCCAGACAACACCAGTAAAATCGTTAATACTAGTGATGCACGATATATCGGCCAACCGATATATATCGGCCTATATGTCACGTTTTTTAACTTATCGGTATCGGTCCGATGTCAACAAATTCTGGCCGATATGTCAACAATTGGCAGAGTTAAACTGCTACAGTTAGTTGGGTCACTGTCTGCGTGTCTCTCGGCGACGCGCTAAGCTAGCTGGTCCTAGCAGGCTCCTCCGTCACATTGCATCGCGGAGCTCCATCGGGTCCGCTCCGCCGTACTTCCTCTAACCACATGACAGAGTTTTACAGTGAGCCTTCCTTTAAATAAAGAGCACTGTTGTGCTTTTCAAATGTACAGTGTTTTTTCTGGTCTGTACTAAATTTGTGACACTACAGAAAACTTTTTTTCTCTACATATATCGATATCGGCAAATATCGATATATGGGCAGTGACTGCCGATATGTACATCGATATCTGCCGAAATTTTCACATCGGTGCATCCCTAGTTAATACCATTCAGCACCATTCACACCATCGACATCATCAATACCAATAAAATGATCAACACTAGTCATAACCAATCAATACCGGTCGAACCATCAGCAGCAGTCAAAACCAGTCAATGCATCAACTGTAGTCAAGCCATCAATGCTAGTCAACATCATTGAACACCAGTCAAAGCATCAACTTCAAACAACATCAGTGAAATCACCAATACAATTCAAAACAAGTCAGACAATCCACACCATTTATGCCATAAATAACAGTCAAACCATCAACATCAGTCATCCCTCAACACCACTGAAGAGCATTCATCCATCAATACCAGTCAACACCAGTCAAACCTTCAGCAGTAGTCACTGCCAGTCACCACCAGTAATTAAACCATAAACACCAGTCAACACCAGTTAAATAATCAAATCTAGTCAAACCAAATCAAAATCAAATCAAAAATCAAGCAAAACCACTCAAACTCTCAATACCAGTCAGCACTTGTCAAACTATCAACACTATTCTACACCATTCAACACCAGTAAAAACCATCAACACTAGTCAACACCATTCAACACCAGTCAAACCATCAACACCAGTCAACACCTTTTTCACATCTCTGTTTGGAGTTGTTGGGCAGCTGGCAGGTGATTGGCTTCCTGGACTGCTGACTCCATCTACTGACTCTAAGAGAAAGACAGGTACAGACAGGTTAGAGGTCAAACTGGTTGAACTTGTTTTAATGTTGCTGGTGAAGGTTGTACCTGAACTCTTGGCTGAGATCATTTTGACAACTCTGGTTCCTCCTGCTGTCCTAGAGACCTGAAACATACACCCACCCACGCATGCACGCACGCACACACACATGCACACACAATATTATTATTATTACCACTGCATTACTACTTAGGTAATCTGAATGTGTGTTTCCTTGGTTTTATTTTTACAGGTAGGATGTGAAGATTTCACAAATGTTCATGAACAATCAAAATCAGAACAAAGCAACATTTGACTGAAAGTCAATCACAGCTTTATCTGACATGCTTGCTGATTAGGAACTGATTTACCTTCACGGTCTCTTCAGCAAGTTCCTTTACAGCTGGTTTCTCTGTTTGAATCACAAACAAACTGAGGTCAGATCAACATATGAAGAAGAGAAGCAAGTATTATGTAGCTAATATATATTGGAGCTTTCATTCACTACACAATATAGACATGAAATGTCACAAACCTGTTCTCCACTTTGGGGGAGTGTTGTGGTTAATTTTTGCAGTGAAATCATTTAATCTACATTTAAAGCAAGGAGTGTCTGTCAGTCTGTGGTTCACATATCTCTCTGACTATTAGTCAGATCAACCTTAACTTGTGGATATAGTTTGCACATGGCACATTAGGGTGTATCCTTTTTGGATGGATAGTCAAAACAGTGTTATAGCATTGTATTACAGCATTAAATGCCACCATTTTCTTCACCATTCAAGCCTCTGTTGTTTTCCTGCTCTGATCTTGCTCCAACATAGTGAAAGTAAGTTTCCTGGTTTAGCTGCGACTTTATTTCTCACTAACACAGGCTACTATGCCCATAATTAATGATAGAACAACCAACCTTATACAATCACTTCACATGCTGCCGTTTGCCACTCTCTACACACTAGCTGCAGCATCTTATATATAAACTAAATATAGAAACTTGATGAAACTACAAGACACATTCAATGACCCTCAGGAAATCCCAGCACTATTATTTTATGGATGGGTGGATAGATAATTTGTTCAACAAGTTGTTAAACAATGTAAAAACAAAAACATTTATTATATTCACCATTTTGTGTAGCAGAGCATGTGTGGGACATGCAAAAATCACATTCATCTATTCTATTTACTGTTCTAAAGGAATGCAAACTTTCTATGGGCACTGCACTGGTTAAATATATAACAGCTGCAACTTCATATAATATATATGAAGTTGTGTGAAACCACCAACAGGAGAAGAGAAATAAGGCCACCTACCAACATTAAATAAATAGATTGATGAATATCTTTGAAACAATATAAAACTTACTCTGCTGAAACTCACCTTTCTTCATTATCTGCAATTCTGGGGTCGGGCCTTCTCCGAGGCGGGCAGAGTCTTCATCCATCATCACTCCTACAGAGAGGAGATGGAGAGGTGAGAGGGGAGGAGAAAAGAGGAAAGGAGGTGAGGAGGAGAGAGGAAAGGAGGGGTAGGAGGAGAGACGAAATGCGGTGAGAGGGGAAAGGAGGTGAGAGGAAAGAAGAAAAAAGAAAAGAAGGTGAATAAGAGAAAACAGGGGTGGAGGAGAGAGGAAAGGATTGGAGGAGACTGAACTGTGCTTAATACATAGAGCACTTTAAATACAACCAGAGCTGAAACAGAGTGCTGTTGATAATTAATCTTAAAAAATGTAAAAAAAAATGCTGGGTCATAAGCCAAGAAACAAAATTGGGTCTGTGGTGAGGAGAAGTAAGGTAAGACTCTGAGCATGCTCAGTATTCAGCAGCCATGATGATGAAGCATCATTTGTTTTCAGGTGGTGAAACAGAGAACAAACAATGCAACTTCACATTGAGTCAGGCAGAAAGACTACGAAAAGAGCTCAGGAGAGACAGAGAGACAGAGAGAGTCAGAAAAGATACAGACAGTCAAAGACAGACAGAGACTTTCATATACAGAAACAGATGGAGAAAGAGACTGGCAGAGACAGAGACTGGCAGAGATCAATGGAGACAGACAAAGACTAATGAAGCGGATGGAGACACTTAGAGCCAGCTGAAGGCAGACAGACAGACAGAGACATGGAGACAGTCTTACCTTGTGGCTGCGTTGTCTCCCTGCCGCTGCTGCTGCTCTCTGTATGGCATGCTGGGAGAGGGATGAGAGAAAGGCTGCTGTTACTATGACAACATGCTGCATCTCTACACAGTGCTGACATCATGGAGAAATAAACAGAAATTGCAATCGGAGAGGAGAATTAATCATATTTTTAGTCACTCTTCCATGATCTGGAGCTGTAACATTGTCACAAAAGTGCTGCTGTAGGACAACAGTGAGACACGCAAATATATGGGATGGGGTGGCATAGATGCAAAAAAAGTTTCAGCAGAGATTCAAACTCCAGGCTTCTGCTTATGAGGGAAGCACACTACCCCCTACACTACCACACAACATCTATGGGCCTTTTTTATGTTAATAGTGATATATTAAATATGTTGACTATCCATCCAAACAATTTTATCAAAAAGGATACAAATATCCAACCAAAAAAAATCACAAAAGGAATAGACACCATCCTACCATGCCAGGATGCCTACAATACCAGGATATATCTGCCTAGCTTTCTCTCCTTTATCTAATTTCTGAAGCTAATTTATCATTTCTCAAGCACCCTCTTCTGCTTTCTCCTGCCCACAGTGTTTAATGTTTAGTTACTCCTCTGCCTCCATTAGCGATACCGGTACATGTATGAAGTGTAGTGTTAAGCCTGGCTTTCAGATAGATAGCCAGTCATATGCTAGTGTAGCTAAATGGTTCCTAGTTTCCCTGGACCGCCTAGCATAACTTGTAGCTCTCTAGTAATAACCATTGAGGGCCAAGTTATTAGCCTAAGTCCAGATAAACTTAGCTAACTTCACCTTTAGCCTTCTGGCAATTTCAGAATAGCCGGAAAGACAGCACAATTGGGTGACTGTTCAAAGGGAGTAAAGACAACGTAAACTGAAGCTACCAACCCAGTTCATGTATCTAACAGATTTCTTCTACTCAGTGAAGTACCTGATGAGAACCAAACTTTGGTTATTGGTAGCTCCATAGTCCAATACATGAAGCTAAAGAAACCAGAGTGCACAGTTAGCTATATCCCAGGGGCCAAATTGGTGCCAAATTTTGTCTAAAACTTAACCTAAATATAATAAATTATTATTCATGTTGCCTGTAATGACATGTTAGTTATTAGTATTATTGATAATCATCAGAGATGATTATTAATATTTATTAAAAAAATAATAAGATCAACTATGTCACAGTATGCAAGCATAAAATATGAGGACAACTTTTATTCAAAATATAATATAATTTATTGTCTTCCACAAAATTAATTTACAAATTAAAATCACCTCCGACTACAGATTCTATTATACACTATAACTACTATCTACCAACTGCAGTTTACAGGCAATGGTAATAAACAAACAGTGTAAGGGGGTTGTATGCACATGTGTGGATGTGTGTATGAGTGTGCGTGTGTGTGCGAGTGTACATGCAAGTCCTTGCGTGTGTGCGTGTGTGAAGTTGCAAGATTGCGGCTATACCAGAGTGTGGAACAACGCCCTCTAGTGGTCAGGCTGGGACTGTACACTCCCGGATACTGGTGTGTGTGACAAGATGGGTACTTGTCCACAATACGTGGTACGAAACAAACAAAGCATGGGCAACATGCAGAGTATTGTGTCTATATGTGTTAATATAGGTTTAGGTGCGTGTGGTGAGTGAAAGGAGAGAGATAGAGACAGATAGAAAGAAAGGTCTCTGCACTCAAATCAGCTGATTGTAGTAACAATGTAAATAATGTAGTGGATGCAGCAATCCATACAGGCAGCTCTTTTTTTTTCTTTAAAGACTATTCGAGGCTCCAGCATGTCTATAGTCCCTGGGGTGAAGAAAGTTTTATTGTCTTAGGGTCCATTTGTTCTAGCCCTCATAGATAAGCTCAGGCTTCTCAGTAGAAATGAAAACTCAGTTTTGCGAGGCATGTTCCTCCATCAAGAGGAATATCTTAGCCTATATAATTACACTCCTCCCAGCCATATTAATCTGCATATTCTTCAAGGCACAACTCAAGGTGGTGGATTTTCAGACATTTTCAACAAATCCTGCTACCATCGTTCCTCTCAAAATGAAGTTAGTTTAACAAATAGGAGTCGATATAACTTGTAACTCTCGAACACACGAATTACTCCTTATTTCTCCTCACTCATAAAACACAAAACAATGCTAAGTTTCTTTTTAGCACTTTAGCTTCACTGGCAACATGTAATTACTTTATTGATGTATTCCTACAACCCTCAGCAGCAATGACTTCATGTGCTTCTTTAATGACAACATTCAGTCAGAATTTATCACCTTGTTCCATTAACTTAACACTGCTCTCCCAAAATGCAAGCCTTTTAGAAGTTCCCAGAATTTCTAAAATTAAATGGGAGGCAGTCCATTCAACTGTCTCCTCTCCTGTAAAATTATCTTGTTTGACATTAATAGTCTTCTTTTTCCCCCGTTTCATTAAGGTTTTGTCAAATATAACTACTGACAGACTTTTAGCTAATGTGATCCTCAGAGCACCACCAGTTTATCAGCAAATTATTCATGTTCAGCTGTTGGGTGTCAGCTGGGTGTCGACTATTTTCATGGATACATTCACACACTTTTATGATGTAATCAAACAGTGAACTCTCCTTCTCAAATTAATCACAAAAAATAATTAATGGAAACAGGCATCAATTACCTGCACACATCATCTACTGCACGCCTGTCCGTCCTGGAAGAGGGATTCCTCCTCTGTTACTCTTCCTGAGGGTTCTTCCGTTTTTTTCCCTGTTAAAGGGTTTTTTTTAGGGAGTTTTACCTTGTACGATGTGAGGGTCTAAGGACAGGGGATGTTGTGTTGCTTTTGTACAAAATGTAAAGCCCTTTGGGGCAAATCTAATTTGTGATTCTGGGCTATACAAATAAATTGAATTGAATTAGCTTTTTCTTTTCATGATTTTCAAAATGTACTTAAAATTTCAATACATTTGAGAGGAAACCTAGTTAGTGTAACACACACACTCACATTAACATAGTAACATAGTCATAACATTTTTAGAGTTTAGTACTCACACAGCATGACTCAGCAAGGCTAGGAAAGTTTATTTGAATGGCAAATTTCAACAACAAGGTAATTGAAAGTACTTTACAAAGAACATAAAAAACAACAACTTAAAAAACAATTGATTGAAACGGGAGAAATCAATAGTTAAAATAAAAAAATGGAAAACAAGAAAAAAGTTACAATGCAGTGAAACATAATTAGGAAATGATAAGCATCAGCAAAGAAAGTAAAGAAGTCTTAACTCAAACTTAACCCTAAACCTTAAAATATCTGCCTGAACTTTTTTGCTTATTTTGTCTATAGAAGGGTCAAAAGATGTTTTGTGAATTCCATTTTCCCATTTTCCCACAAGACTTTAATATCTAGCTGTAGTTCACTATTTTCTACATGTCACAAGGGTGTAATAACAGATTAAAGTAAAAATACAAATTGGAAAAATTTGATTTTTGGAGTTTTAGTGTGAAAAACAAGTCATTTGTATATCATTTTGTATGATAAAAGTTTAGATATGACAAGTATAATGTTCAAATTATTTAGGAGAAAATGTCTGTTTTTTGTCTCTGAATGTGCAGAATCTGTGCTAAAGAGTGGTTTGTGTGCCCCATGATAGGCTGGTACCTGTCTTGGGTGTATCCCTGCCTCTTGCTTGTAATGTGCTGGGATTGACTCTGGCAACCCCTGAAACCCTATTGAGGAATAAGCAGGTATAGAAAATGACTGACTGACTATCTGATTGACTTTTTAGAGTGGCCTGTACAGATCCTTTTTTAGTAATGAGGCCTACTGAGAATCAAAAGCATAGACTAACATTTTCAAGCTTTTCTGCGTGTCGAAAGTGTCACAAATCCATGCCATCCATGCCGGTGACTCAACACATCCTTTTGCATATAGAGGTGAATACAGAGAATGAGGAAGTAACAACAGAAGGTTCTGGGTTTTAGAGCACCTTGTAGACTGCATAACAGAAGGCCTCATTCAACACCATATGTAAGGCCCAACATGCACCAAATGCTTGTGTTACCACCAGAAGTCGCGCTCCTCCTGGTGTTTGAATCAGATATCATGACAAGATTGGGCCCTGAAGTTGTATCAGATCCAGGAGGAGACAAATTTCATTGTGGATCCAAAATCACCTCAAAACCTGAAAAGACAAGAAGGCTGAGAATGGGAATTAACCTAGAGCTGAAGCTTCAGTCCTCCGATACTACAGTCCTCCACTGAAGCTGCAGTCCTCCACTGAAGCTGCAGTCATCTGAAGGCATCCTTCGCAATAGACAGTTTACTGATGGACAGGTGCTTCACTCATTACATTCTGAATGTATCATGTTTCTGTAGGAAAAAAAAACTTATTTACTCAAAGTGTTGATGAGAAGAACATTTTTTCAGTTTTTGGTGGGATAGCTTATTTCTTCATGTCCTCATGGCATTCTGGAGACACAATGTTCCTACTTAATTAAGTATTATAAAAGAGAATGTGTTAATACAAAGCACACAGACTGGAACATCAGACAAATATGTGTTAAACAGGCAGAAGATCAGGTTTCTGGACTCACCACAAACTCAGGAAGTCCAAAAACTCCAGAGAAACAGATAATATATATAAAAATATATTTTGAACTCCTATCTACAGGAGACAGCAGCTGAATGTTTTTCAACTGACACAGCCAGCTGTCAATCATCTGTCTCACACACACACACACACACACAAACACACACACACACACACACACGGTTTATTTTACTGAGGAACACACAACAATTTCAGTCTCTGTCACGAGTAGACAGGTGTTGTGATGTGTGTGTTCAGGTGCTTGTGTGTGCTGCTGTGTGTGAGTGTGTTTGTGTGTCTGAACCTGTTGGAAGAAGCTGTGGTGTTCAGTGGACCAACAGGAAGTCTGTTTGGATTCTCAGCCGACTTTCACACTGTCAATGACACGTAAGAAAACTCCTGAAAGACGTCCTCCTGACAGAAAAACAGTAATAACTAATTACATGTTTTAGCGTCAGTTGATTTAACATGTCGGTAGATTAACATGTGAAAGGATTAGCATGTCAATGGATTAATGTGTTGGTATATTAGGTGTCAGTGGATTATTGTGTCAGTTGATTAACATGTTGAAAGATTAACGTGTCAATAGATAAGCATGTCGGTATATTAACGTTTCGATAGATTAACATGTCATTGAATGAATGTATCACTGGATTGGCATGTCAGTGTACCAACCTGTCACTACATTAACATGTTGTTAGATTAGCCTATCATTGGATTAATATATGATAGAATAATATGTTGGTATATTACTGTGTCACTGGATTAACATGTTGGTAGATTAGCCCGTCATTGAATTAACATGTCGGTAGATAAAGTGTTGATGGATTAATATGTCAATGGATTAACGTGTTAGTAGATTAAGATGTCAGTGGATCAACGTGTCAGTGGATTAACATGTCGGAAAATTAACATGTCACTGAATTAACGTGTCAGTGGATTAACATGTCAGTGGATTAACGTGTTAGTGGATTGACGTGATGGTAGAATAATGTGTCATCATATTAAAGTGTCAGTGGATTAACATGTCAGTGAATTAACGTGTCGGTAGAATATTGTCTTGGAAGATTAATGTGTCAATGGATTAATGTGTTGATAAATTAATGTGTCGGTAGATCAATTTGTGGGTAGATTCACCGGTATCCTGGTGGTTTTCCATGGTAACAGTATAAAGGTAACAGTATAAAGCACTACCTATATCCCCCCAACTAACAACAGCAACAGTGAACAACAAACAGCACAACCAGACGGTTTCATCATCCTCGCTGGAGATTTCAACCATGCTGATCTCAAAACTGTTCTTCCCAAGTTTCATCAACAAATCCACTTTCCAACAAGAGGACACAACACTTTGGACTGTGTTTACACTCAGCACAAAGGAGCATACAAAGCCACCCCCCTCCCCCACATCGGCGCCTCTGATCACCTCACCATTATGCTAATGCCTGCATACAGACCGAAAGTGAAAGTCATCAAACCGGTTCTGAAAGAAATAAGGGTGTGGCCACAGGAGGCGACCTCAGCCTTACAGGACTGCTTTGAGACAACAGACTGGGAAATGTTTAAGGAAGCAGCCACCTACAACGGCATCACAGACATTGAAGAATATACAGACACAGTGACCTCCTAACATCACCAAATGCACAGACGACGTGACCCACATCAAGAGGATCACCATGCAAGCCAACCAGAAGCCATGGCTGACAGGAGACGTCCATAGGCTGTTGAGGGCCAGAGACAAGGCCTTCAAAGCTGGGGATGCATCAGCTCTGAGAACAGCGAGAGCCAACCTGTCCCGTGGCATCAGGAAGGCGAAAAAAGAGTACACAAACAAGATAACCTCCCGCTTCAAGGACAGCAAGAACGCACAGAGCCTATGGCAGGGCATTCAGGTCATCGCAGATTACAAACCTGCACCACAAAGATGCGAGAGCGACATCACTCTGCTCAACAGCCTAAACAGTTTCTTCGCACGCTTTGAGGACCAGAACACCACTCACCCACAGAAAACATCACCACCTCTGCAGGATCAGCCCCTGTGCCTGTCTGCTACCAGCGTGAGGAGAACACTCTCTGCGGTCAACATCCGGAAATCAGCGGGTCCAGACAACATCTCTGGTAGGGTGCTGAAAGACATGTGCAGAGGAGCTGACAGATGTTTTTACAGACATCTTCAACACCTCCCTGAGGCAAGCCATTGTGCCTTCAGGCTTCAAAACTGCCACCATCATTCCTGTGCCAAAGAAATCCTCCCCATCCTGCTTCAACGACTATCGTCCTGTGGCACTGACACCCATTATCATGAAGTGCTTTGAACGACTAGTCCTGTCACACATAAAATCCATCCTGCCCCCCAGCCTGACCCTTACCAGTTCGCTTACAGGGCAAAGCGATCCACAGACGATGCAATTTGCTCTGCCCTCCACCCAGCACTCACCCACCTGGACAAGAAAGACTCGTATGTGAGAATGCTGTTCTTAGACTTCAGCTCAGCGTTCAACACCATAATACCACAACAACTCATCTGCAAACTGGACAAACTGGGCCTCAGCACCTCACTCTGCAACTGGCTGCTGGATTTTCTCAGCCAGAGGCCTCAAGCGGTGCGTGTTGGCAACAACATCTCAGACAGGATCATCCGGAGCACAGGGGCCCCACAAGGCTGTGTGCTCAGCCCCCTCCTCTTCACCCTCCTGACACATGACTGCACACCAACCCACAGCTCCAACCACCTTGTGAAGTTTGCCGACGACACAACACTGGTGGGCCTCATCACCAACGGCAACGAGACCCACTACAGGAAAGAGGTAGAGCTTCTGACCAGATGGTGCAAAGACAACAACCTCCTGCTAAACATCAGCAAGACCAAAGAGATTGTTGTCAGCTTCCAGAGAGGCCACACCCAACACCCCCCTTTGACCATCGACAGTGCTGCCGTGGAGAGGGTGAGCAGCACCAAGTTCCTGGGGGTGCACATCAGTGATGACCTCTCCTGGACCACCAACACCGCATCACTGGCCAAGAAAGCACAGCAGCGTCTCTACTTCCTGCATAAACTGAAGCGGGCAGGTGCCCCACCACCCATCATGACCACGTTCTACAGAGGAACCATCGAAAGCATCCTGACCGGCTGCATCACCGTGTGGGGTGGGAGCTGCACTGACTACAACAGGAACGCTCTGCAACGCATCGTGAGAACAGCTGAAAGGATAATCGGTGTACCACTACCCTCCCTGCAAGATCTTTACACCACCCGCCTCAGCCGCAAAGCTATCTCAATTGCCAACGATAGAAGTCACCCTGCACACAGTCTGTTCAGCCTCCTACCCTCTGTAAAGAGGTACGGGAGCCTCCGCTCCCGCACCACCAGACTCACGAACAGTTTCTTCAACCAGGCCGTGAGACTGCTGAACTCTCTCCCCTCCCCACCCACAGGACTGCTGAACTCTCTCCCCTCCTCCCTCTCACCCCCAGCCCCAGCCAGAAGGAACACCGGGCTGGTGGCAAACCAAGCCTAGGTCACTGGACTGCCCCCCCCCCCCCCCCCCAGTCACTGGGCTGTCCCCCCCCACACACACCCACCCACCTAAATTGACTCTGCACATGCAAAATTTGCACACACTTGCTGCTTGTATATTTATATTTATATATATTGCTATTGCACTAGTCACAACATTACAACAACTACCTCATAATGCACATAACTGGGACAATCAGTACTGTCTTGTTTCGTCTGTTTTATCTTGTTGAACTTGTCCTCCGTACTACTTATGTCTTGTCTTGGGGTACTCATGTCCTGTCATACATGTTTGTTTGTTTCTAGTTTTAGTTTAGCACTTTACCGTTGTTGTTGTACCGTAGTTTAGGATTGTCTCGCCTTGCGCACCTGCACTTTGATGTTGTTGTACATGTAAACGCATAGGATAGTGAGAAACGAAATTTCGATTCCTTTGTATGTCAAGTACATGTGAAGAAATTGACAATAAAATTGACTTTGACTTTGACTTGAGGGTCAGTAACACCTCTTTGATGTGCTGCAGGTCTGTCATCGTTATCGGGGCTCCTAAAGCCAACACCAGCCAATCAAGCGTGAGGGAGGCAGGGGCTGTGTTCCTATGTCCCTGGTCATCAGCAGGCGGGACTTGTGACATTATTAACTTTGACACAACAGGTACGGTTTTTTGATCTGTCTGCTGTTCCTTCTCTGATTAGGTTCGATTAGATTAACACATTCTGCGAATTTGTACATTGTGTTGTGTGTTTTTTTATTTTTTTTATAGTTTTTTTATCTTCTTCAACTTTATTTTTCTTTTTCTTTATCTGTAACGCTGCAGTAACACACAAATTTCCCCGTTGTGGGATCAATAAAGTTTATCTATCTATCTATCTATCTATCTATCTATCTATCTATCTATCTATCTATCTATCTATCTATCTATCTATCTAGGTTCAGAACATGCCGTCTTCCAATCAGACTGCAGATAAGACATTCAGACTAGTGATGCATGATATATCGGCCAACCGATATATATCGGCCGATATGTCACGTTTTTTAACTTATCGGTATCGGTCCGATGTCAACAAATTCTGGCCGATATGTCAACAATTGGCAGAGTTAAACCGCTACAGTTAGTTGGGTCACTGTCTGCGTGTCTCTCGGCGACGCGCTAAGCTAGCTGGTCCTAGCGGGCTTCTCCGTCACATCGCATCGCCCGAAAAGACAAAAACAATGCGCGGAAAGTTGCTCCGACGTCGCCGCCTTCGCGGAGCTCCATCGGGTCCGCTCCGCCGTACTTCCTCTAACCACATGGCAGTTTTACAGTGAGCCTTCCTTTAAATTAAGAGCACTGTTGTGCTTTTCAAATGTACAGTGTTTCTTCTGGTCTGTACTAAATTTGTGACACTACAGAAAACTTTGTTTCTCTACATATATCGATATCGGCAAATATCGATATCGGCAGTGAATGCCGATATGTATATCGGATATCGATATCGGCCGAAATTTTCACATCGGTGCATCCCTAATTCAGACTAATATCTGTTATATCTGCAGGTGATGAGAATGTCAGCAGTGATGGCTTGTTGTTCCAGAGCTTCAAGAGCCAACAGTGGTTTGGTTCTTCAGTTCGATCAGTCAGCAACACACACTTACTGGTGAGAACACTCACTCCCACACACACACACACACACACACACACACACACATGCATACACACGCACAGGTGCCTCTCCCCCTCATGTCTACATGCAAACATTCAGTAATTAACTGTCCTTTATTTGACAGGCATGTGCACCTCTGTTTCATTGGAATGCTCAAAGGCGGGGAGCTCAATCAGGGAAGACACCTGTGGGAAACTGCTTCCTATTTGACCATGGTACTGGAAGGTCCATCTCCTTCTCCCCCTGCAGAGCAAATATGATGGAGGAAGACTACAAATTGATCAAAATGAGTAAGGCTCTCAGAGAGAAAACTGAACCTGTGTGCCTTTTTCCAGCCTAACCTCGTCTCTCTGTTTAGGAAACGACCAGCGCTACTGTGAGATTGGCTTCAGCTCTGACATCACCAAGGTGAGTCCAACAGCAGGTGTGTTGAGGCTGATGCCTTCACTAATGCTGCATATCGGTGTGGTTGCAGGATGGTCGGCTGGTGCTTGGAGGTCCAGGAAGCTTTTTTTTTCAAGGTGAGTGGAGATATCTTCTGGTCACCAGACCAAGCTATGATATCATGATGCCACAGAGGATAGTGTCATACTCATTTCAGGTCAGGTCATTGCAGTAGCTGTGAGGGACATCATTAACAGTGGGCAGAGCAATGATCCAATCCATGATTTTCCTGGAATTAGTCAATCAGAAGAAAGAGGAGAATATGATGTTTATCATGGTGAGTAGGGGTTTTATTATAGGACTTTCCATTATAAATTATCATTGTATATTATTGTGGAGGGTAAGAGTTAGAGTTCTACCTTAAATTCTATAATCTGAAAATGTTTCTGTGTCTGTCAGGTTACTCAGTGGCCAGTGGTCTGCTGACTGGAGACTCCATCACAGGTTAATATAATATAATATAATATAATATAATATAATACAGTGTAATATAATGTAATAATAGGAAATTTCCTCTGGGGAAATTAAGAAAGGGCTCCAGTTGCTACTGCTGGAGTGTGTCCATGATGATGAGCTTCTACAGAGGTTTCTAAGAAACAATACTAATAAATTTATGTTATATACATGGGAACATCTACAACAAAACACTTTCTTTTCAACGATTTATTCAGGAACTTATGCCCTTTCAACAGGTTTACTACACAGATTTGACATTTCAAGATTCCATACTTTTTCCAGACATCTTATAAAACATAACATAAAAAGACAACAAACATCATCGCTGTAAAGACTTCATAAAAGTGTCTGTAAAATCTCTCTGAAAATCTTTGTATTGGAATCAATGAGGAGCAACCGTGGCTGCACTTAGAGGTTGCCCATTCAAATATAATAAATCTCTAAGATATTTTGAGGAAATTGTGAGAATCAGATGTTTTTTTTAGAAAGATGGGGAAAAAAATAATGCAGTTGCATTGTAAATTATAGTAAAAAAACAATTCTAGATGTTTTTGTTCTCTTACAATCTAAGCAATTATGTCATACACTAAAGCAACAACATTTTACCCCATAGGCTTCTATTATTAGCTCAAAATTTCGGCAAATATGATCATGGTCATCAGTAATTAATAAAAACTGTATTACCTATTGAACCTTGGAATAAAACATTAACATGTATCCCTTGAAGTTAGCTTTTCCTGTCTCTGGACTGTCTAGTCTGCTGTGTCCCTATAAAGTCTCTGCGTTGGGTATTTTGTTTTTTTGTGAGAGAGAGACAGAGAGAAGGACCAGGCAAGGAAGCAGCAGAGTATCTGCAGATTATCTGAAAGCTTCACCTTTGGAAAAGGACATGAAGTTGTCTCACAATACAAAATATGTTTCACTACAATAGAACTCAACTTTTGTGACCAGTAATCTATCTTAACAACTCCAGTACATGTGTGTGGGAGGGGACACTAGTGAGTGTGGATGTAAATGAGTGTATATGTGCCTGAATATGTGTGGCTGTCCATGAACGAGTAAATGTGATGTCTGTGTGTGTGTATGCGTCAGTGATTAAGTGACAGAGTGTGAGCACAATGACTGAGCGAGTGAACAACTGTATAAAAAGAATCAGGACACCTTCAAAAAACAACATGAAGTTGTGACCTGTAGATAGCCGCGACCTAATCTACTGATACATCTTCTGCAGGCTCCTTATATCACTTCACCTCCTTATAAATATATAAAACGTGTCTAGAGTTTTAGGTTTAAAATAAGTCTAGGTGAAAGTATACCCAAGCATTAGGCAGTGCAAAAACTCTGATGAGTTACTTGTTCTTTGACCTTGTCACATTCATTCCCTTTGAGAAATCTTGTGCAGTTTTTCAAAAAAAAAAATAATTTTGCAGATATAGGTAATACCACACCATTCACGATTAAGCCGCACACTTTAATATATAATTTGTTTGGGTCCTCTCAAAGATATAGGACGAGTTAGGTGATTAAAATATATCCAGAAGAGGAATAAGAAAGAATCCATGGTATAACAAACTCCCTACAGCTATGAAATAGTTGAAATGCAATTGCCCAAGAGCCATAATAATGAAAAACAAACTATAACATCTTGAACAGCAAACGTGTGTGTGTTTGTTTCAGATTATCTGGTTGGTGTTCCAAATGACAGAAACACAGCAGGATCAGTAAGACTTTTTGTCTTTATTATGTGTTATTATGGAGGTGATTGTTGGGTTATTGTTTTATTCTAGTCTCTGAGTCCTTATCTAGTTAGTCTTTCTCCCAGAGGTCTGGAGGGCTGAAGGCTTCTTCAGTATCTCAGCTGTTATTCTGGACTGAGTCCTCAGATGTTTGTGGTTCCTCCTCCATGGGAAAACATCACTGATGATATTAAATCTGGTTAGTTTATGTTTCTTCTTCCTGCTGTTGCTTGAGCTCTTACTCCTTCCTCATGCTCCTCTGTCCAGTTTGATCCAGCACCTGGTATTCAGTCTGTAAGCTGAAGTCTAACAGCACCTTTGTCTTGTTGTTCCACCTTCTCTGATCTGGTTCTATTGGCATTTGGGTTCTTCTGGTCCTTTCTGGGCCCAAATGTTCCTGTTCAGTATCCAGTCTCTGAGTTGATCTTTGTGATGTTTGATCCATGTACCAAGGGTTGATAGAATAGCTGATGTAGGCCCTGTGGTTGTAGCA
This sequence comes from Eupleurogrammus muticus, assembly GCA_036785175.1. Taxonomy (NCBI): domain Eukaryota; kingdom Metazoa; phylum Chordata; class Actinopteri; order Scombriformes; family Trichiuridae; genus Eupleurogrammus; species Eupleurogrammus muticus. Next base: position 23,546,288 of record JAYKQN010000011.1, on the reverse strand, counting down.
GCACTCAGGGAAACATGTGAGGCCTCAATCCAGAAAAGTCAGTCCAGGCGTTTTAAACCAGAAAACTTAGTCTAAAAGCCTTAGTCCAGAAGCCTCAGCCCCGAAGACTCAATCCAAAAGATTCAACCCAGGAACAGCTGATATAATGAAGAATCTACTAACTCACAGACATCTGGGAAAAGGATAAGCTGAAGGATGACTCAGAGACAGGGACCAGTCCATGAAGGGAAAAGGGACATTTATTATCTTTTCTACATCAAATTAAATTTTACCATCAACTTTTAGGCTTCAGGGTAATGGTGTTATTGATAAAGTTTGAATCTATTGATTTGGTCTGGTGGCCTGCACAGGTGAAGATCTATGACGGCAGGAGCAGCAGATCACTGACCGTTCACCACATCTTTCAGGGAGCTCAGGTGAGTGTGATGTCAATACGGGTGAGTGTGATGTCAATACTGAAACATTATCATTATTTCCTTCATCTGTCTCCATCTCCTGCAGGTGGCGTCATACTTTGGACACAGTATTGCTGTGGTCGACATCAATAATGATGGGTGAGGACCATAAATATAATCTGCATCACTGGTTTCAGAGATTACAGCATTTGCAGCATTTTAAGCAATTTCAGTGTAGTACCTGATTGCAGCATCTGCAGTGTCTGCATTGTTATTTTTACTGTTTACACAGTATTCATAATTTTTATTGTGTGCATGATCTGTAGCATTTTAAGCATCTTCAATGTTTTCAAAAATGTCTGTGTTTGCACTGCCTGCATCCTTTGCCACATTTTCATTCACTGCATTTGCAGTATATTGAGTGTTTGCAGCATTTGCACCACCTGCAGTGTCTGCATTTTCAATGTCTGCATTTTGAGCATTTGCAATGTTTGCAGTGTCTGCAGCATCTGCAGCATTGGCAGCATCTACAGAGTTTGAAGCATCTGCAGCATTTGCAGCGCCTGCAGTGTTTGCAACAATGCATTTGCACTACCTGCAATGTCTTTGATTCAAAATCTGCATCTGCAACATATAGATCATTTGCACCATCTGTAGCATTTGCAGTGTTTGCAGTGTCTGCAGCTTTTGCTGAATTTTTTGTGTTAGTAGCATCTGTAACCTTTTCAGCATTGCAGCCTTGCAGTGTCAGCAGTGTTAACATAATTTGCAGCGTCTTCAACATTTGCAACGTTTGCAGTATTTGCAGCGTCTTTAGTGTTTTAACCTTTTTAAGTGTTTGCAGAGTTTTCAGCATTTTCAGCATCTGCAGTGTCAGCAGCATATACAACATTTTCACTTTTTGCTAGTTCCCTCATTGGGCTAAAGGTGAAACCTCTCTGTAGTTTAGATGACGTGCTGATTGGAGCTCCTCTGTTCATGGACAGAGTGATGGAGCAGCTGCAGGAACTGGGACAGGTTTGAACAGTCTTCTTAGCCTATTCTTACAAAAGGTTCATAGGAATCATTATTGATTTAGACTTTTACCATCAGTATTTTTTCAGGACTGATTATTTATTAATACCATAAATTCTTTATTATATGCCTGGACCTTTATCTACTTAAGTACATTGAGGCCAAAATTAGGGACAGGACTCTATTTCATTTTGAAGAAAATGGACTAGCAGTAGAAGAAAGGGAGGAAGAAAAATACGAAGAAAAGAAAACAAGATTTTTTCAGTGTCTTTGAACCTGTCAAATACTAGATTTATTCATTAAAAATATCACCATAATATTATTGTATCTGTACAGAACATTAACAACAAATATCAGTAACTTATTGTTTAGGCTAATTTCCATTGTAAAAACATTGTAACAACATTGTTACAAACATGGTGCATTTGTGGTTCCAATTAGATAACTTACATTGGGGGATAAAACAAATTTAACTAAGGGATAGTGATAATAAAATATTTCTGCTAATAATATAAATACCTGGACTGAAATAAACACATAAATAAAAAATATAGAAATAATCCCTGATGCAAGGCAGCAGTTGTTTGGAATTTAGATAACAAGCAGGCTGTAACAATAGGAATTATTGTTTGGAACCTCTCTTTAGTTCACCGTTACCGTTACTGGAGTTAGACTAGACCAGTTCAATGTACCCTACATGCCAAAATTTCAGTACAGTAAACAGAGAGTATGCTTCTTGTGATGAAGTGAAAGACTTTTAATACAGGCCACCATAGTCATGGCTTGGTATTTTAAGTGTTCAGCTGATTTTCTAATGAGCTAAACAGACTCATCTGTATATTTTTGCATTCAAATAGGCATTTAAAAACATTGGTTCTAATAATAGCCCCAGTCTCCATTAAAGATCAGCCCTCCACCAACGATGAGACCAGCCACTGTTAAAGAATTTACTGTAATATTTTTCATATTTTGATTTTATTTGGAATGTTTCAGTAATAATAGATGTAAAGGATGTAAAGTGTTGCTATCATTGTTCCAGGTTGTTGTGTACCTGCAAAGAAAACACACCTCTTTCTCCTCCCGTCCTGATCAATCACTACTTGGCCTTTCTCTGTATGGGCGGTTTGGCTCTGCCCTTGCTATGCTGGGTGACATGGACATGGACGGTTACCAAGGTAATCAGTGACAACACTTCTACTTTGTATACAGCTGTCTGCTGACTTTATTAACTAGAAACTATTTTATTCTCCAACATGGCAGATGATTTGTTAGCTGCTTGCAGCTTCTCATCCTAACTGCAACAGTTAGCTTTGTCATGTAATGCAGCTAACTGCTAACTCTGTTAGCTACCAAAGACTAATCAAAGTTCGCCAAATCCTCAGGAACCAACAACCCACAGATACAACACGTTCTTTTTTCAGACATAGCCATTGGTGCTCCCTGGTCAGGTGACAGTGGGCAGGGCCAGGTGTTTATCTACCAGGGCAACAGAAACGGTCTGTCAGCTACACCCTCCCAGATGATTGACAGCCCATTGCCAAGCAGCAGGACAGCGTTCGGTTTTACGCTGAGAGGTGGGGCTGACATTGATGGGAATGGATATCCAGGTACAGTCTGAAACCATCCGGTATGCACCAGGGAGGTTATCACAAGAACAACACGGCCAGTGTCATAACAACAACAACAACAACAACACAGGCAGTGTCATAACAACAACAAAAACAACAACACAGGGGGGAGTGTCATAACAAGAACAACACAGGGAGTGTCATAACAAGAACAACAACAACACAGGCAGTGTCATAAAAACAACACAGGCTGTGTCATAAAAACAACAACAACAACACAGGCAGTGTCATAACAACAACAAAAACAACACAGGCAGTGTCATAACAACAACAAAAACAACACAGGCAGTGTCATAACAACAACAAAACAACAACACAGGCAGTGTTATAACAACAACAACAACAACAACAACAACACAGGCTGTTTCATAACAACAACACGGAGTGTCATAACAACAACAACACAGGGAGTGTCATAAAAACATCAACAACAGGCAGTGTCATGACAACAACAAAAACAAAAACAACACAGGCAGTGTCATAACAACAACAACACGGGCTGTGTCATAAAAACAACATCAATAACAGGCAGCGTCATAAAAACAACAACAACAACACAGGCAGTGTCATAACAAAAACAACACAGGCAGTGTCATAAAAACAACATCAATAACAGGCAGCGTCATAAAAACAACAACAACAACACAGGCAGTGTCATAACAAAAACAACACAGGCAGTGTCATAAAACAACAACAATAACATAGGCAGTGTCATAAAAACAACACAGGCAGTATCATAACAACAACAACACAGGGAGTGTCATAACAACAACAAAAACAACAACAACACAGGCAGTGTCATAACAGCCACAAAAACAACAACACTGAGTGTCGTAACAACAACACAGGCAGTATCATAACAACAACACAGGCTGTGTCATAACAACAACAACAACAACAACATCATAGGCAGTGTCATAACAACAACAACAACAACAACAACACAGGAAGTGTCATAACAACAACAAAAACATAGGCAGTGTCATAACAACAACAACAACACAGGCTGTGTCATAACAACAACAACAACACAGGCTGTTTTATAGCAACAACAAAAACAACAACACAGGGAGTGTCATAAAAACAACAACAACAAAGGGAGTGTCATAACAACAACAACAATAACACAGGCAGTATCATAACAACAACAACAACACAGGCAGTATCATAACAACAACAACAACACAGGCAGTGTCATAAAAGCAAAAACAACAACAACAACACAGGCAGTGTCATGAAAACAAAAAAACAACAACACAGGCAGTTTCATAACAACAACAATAACAGGCAGCGTCATAAAAACAACATCAATAACAGGCAGCGTCATAAAAACAACATCAATAACAGGCAGCGTCATAAAAACAACATCAATAACAGGCAGCGTCATAACAACAACAACACAGGCAGTGTCATAAAAACCACACAGGCTGTGTCATAAACACAGGGGGGAGTGTCATAACAAGAACAACACAGGGAGTGTCATAACAAGAACAACAACAACAACACAGGCAGTGTCATAAAAACAACACAGGCTGTGTCATAAAAACAACAACAACAACAACACAGGCAGTGTCATAACAACAACAAAAACAACACAGGCAGTGTCATAACAACAACAAAAACAACACAGGCAGTGTCATAACAACAACAACAATAACACAGGCAGTATCATAACAACAACAACAACACAGGCAGTATCATAACAACAACAATAACACAGGCAGTGTCATAAAAGCAAAAACAACAACAACAACACAGGCAGTGTCATGAAAACAAAAAAACAACAACACAGGCAGTTTCATAACAACAACAATAACAGGCAGCGTCATAAAAACAACATCAATAACAGGCAGCGTCATAAAAACAACATCAATAACAGGCAGCGTCATAAAAACAACATCAATAACAGGCAGCGTCATAACAACAACAACACAGGCAGTGTCATAACAAGAACAACAACACAGGCAGTGTCATAAAAACCACACAGGCTGTGTCATAAACACAGGGGGGAGTGTCATAACAAGAACAACACAGGGAGTGTCATAACAAGAACAACAACAACACAGGCAGTGTCATAAAAACAACACAGGCTGTGTCATAAAAACAACAACAACAACAACACAGGCAGTGTCATAACAACAACAAAAACAACACAGGCAGTGTCATAACAACAACAAAACAACAACACAGGCAGTGTTATAACAACAACAACAACAACAACACAGGCTGTTTCATAACAACAACACGGAGTGTCATAACAACAACAACACAGGGAGTGTCATAAAAACATCAATAACAGGCAGCGTCATAAAAACAACAATGTACTGGTTAAAAACAGGTTTGGCTTTTCCTTTAGCCCAAGTCCTATCCGTTTTGTTCCCAGATGAGAAGGCAGGTGTCAGGTGTTTTTACTCACACCCTTAATAATCCACTGAGATGAGGTTGAATGGAAATGTTGCCGGTTTTATTACAAATTAAAATAAATACAAAGAAAAGTTGCAATGGGATGCAGTCCATAAGTTGCACAATTGTCAAATAATATTGCAGGTGAGCAGCGGCGAGCGAGCGAGCGAGCGAGGTAAAGAACAGTATGGCTGCCTCCTGCCTTCTTCCCGTCATGCGCAATGGTGCATCCTTATGCTCTTTGGTGGCTCCATCTCACCACCTGTAGCGGGTGCAATCTCCCAAAATGCAGAAAGCAACAAAACATGAGTTCAAACAACTTAAACAGAAATGCGGCTCCTACACACCGGCCCCTTAATTGTTCCCCAAGAATCAATTACTTAACAATATACAAAAAGGAGCCATGTAATAAAGGGTCTATTAACTATCTATAACAGAAATATATGCCAAAATATGGCAATTATCAAAACGTAAGTATTTAAATCAAAAAAGGTAAGTATTCAAATCAATGAAATTACTAAATAACACTACTTTCCTGTATAGCGTTATAGGGTTCGTCATTGGACATCATCATCGTCATCATGGTTCATCAGCCTCAAGGATGCGGCACAGCTTAGTGATGGGCCTCTCAAGGACTGACGCCTTGGTCTTCAGCTTGACAGATCTGACCAGGCCTCTTGCGTCTGATGTGGTCTCCATCACTCTTCCTAGTGGCCAGGACCCTCGTGGAGCATTGGGATCGACCACCAGCACAACGTCTCCGACGCTGAAGTTCTTCGTTGTGCCGGTCCATTTCTGCCTTTCCTGGAGCAGAAGAAGATATTCCTTCGTCCATCTTTGCCAGAAGACATCGGCCATGCACTGGACTTGTTTCCAGCGGCGTTTGGCGTAGATGTCCGTCTTCTGGAACACTCCAGGGGGCAGAGTAGGCGTGGTCTTCAGCAAAAGGAGATGATTGGGTGTCAGCGGTTCTAGGTCATGGGGGTCTGAGGACACTGTGGAGAGGGGGCGGCTATTCAGGACTGCCTCCACCTCACAGAACAGGGTATGAAGGCCTTCATCATCTGTGGTGTGCTGATGCTGAATGGAGTTGAGCACCTGCCGGACGGATCGTATGAGTCTTTCCCAGACTCCGCCATGGTGTGATGCAGCAGGTGGGTTGAAACTCCATTCGATGCCATCAGGAAGTAGGGAGTCTTGGATTTTCTTCTGATCGAAAGAAGCCAGCGCCCTCTTCAGCTCTGCGTGTGCACCCACCAGGTTCGTCCCATTGTCAGACCTGATGTGCTTGACTTGGCCCCTCCTGCACACAAATCTCCTCAGAGCATAAATACATGAGTCTGTGTCCATGGTATAAGCAATCCCTAAATGAACGGCTCTGCTGGACATACAAGTGAAAATGACTCCATACCTTTTGATGGTGCTTCTCCCTCTCCTCACCTCAATTGGGCCAAAGTAGTCCAATCCAACGTTGGTGAAAGGGGGTAGGTCAGGTTGGATTCTTTCCAGCGGTAAGTCTGCCATTTTCTGCTGTCCTATTTTGCCTCTCACACGACGGCATGTGACACATTTGGAGAGCACCTTTCTTGCTACGGAGTTGCCCTTTACAATCCAGTATTTCTTACGGAGCTCTGAAAGCAGGTGGTTTCTACCACTGTGTCCACTATGTTTATGAATGTGTCGTAACAGCAAAACTGAAATGTGAGACTCTGTGGGCAAGATGCAGGGGTGTTTAGTCTCCTCTGGCATTGCAGATCGGTGTAGCCTGCCACCTACTCTTAGAAGGCCATCTTCCAATACAGGATCAAGCCTGCGCAGCCTGCTGTTGTGGGGTACTCTGGGAGGTGTCATCTGCAATGTTAAGAGTTCATTAGAGAAGAATTGTCTCTGAACATACATGACTACTGCTCTTTCCGCATCTGCTAAGTCTTTCACCGTCAAGTGCTTTAAATCAGAGGTCTTATATTTTCCAGCTTTTGGGTCGATTGTGACCCGTCAGAGTGAGAGAGTGGGGTGAGCTCCTTTCCTTTTCTCACTTTTAGCAACAATGCTTTCTTTGTCTTAAGGTACCAAGCGACAGCCTTTAAGAGGCTGGTCCAGTCTGCTAAATACATTAGAAGCTGGTCAGTAGGGGTTTCAGATTTCACCATGGCTGTTAGCACTGTCGTGGTTTTCTTCAGCTCTGGGTCATTCTGAATTATGGGGCCCTGTGCCTGCTCTACTGGCCAACTTTCTTCTGGTTTCCATAGGAACTCTGGAGCGTTCATCCATCGGTTTTGCTCCATGAACTTCCTGGCATTCAACCCTCTTGATGCGTCGTCAGCGGGGTTGTCTTTGCTGCCTACATATTTCCACTGTGACAGCTCTGTGTTGTCTCGTATAAATGAGACTCGGTTTGCCACATAGGTCTTAAACCTGGCTTGGTCACTAGCGATGTATTTTAGCACTGTTTGGCTATCTGTCCAAAACACTGAGGGCTCTAAGTCAAGGTGTAGTTCTCTTCTCAGCATTCTGTCTACTTTGACTGACAGAGCAGCAGCCGCCAGCTCCAATCTTGGCACTGTAATTCTTTTTAAGGGTAGCACTCTAGACTTGCCCAGTAAAAAGGTGACATGTACTACCTCTTTCCTGTTCACCTGTCTGATGTAGCTGACAGTACCATAGCCACTCTCACTGGCGTCTGCAAAATGATGCAGCTCAGCACACCTGGTCGCTCCAAAGCCCTCTGGTTTCAGACAGCGCGGCACGGTGAAGCCTTTGACCAACTCCAAGCTGCTGGTCCACTCCATCCATCGCTTTGATGTGGCCTGCGGTAGTGGCTCGTCCCATCCATAGCCTGCCTGACAGAGCTCCTGTAGCAGCTGCTTAGCAGGCAGAATGAGAGGGGCAAGAAAACCAAGAGGGTCAAAGACAGAGCTAACAACAGACAGTATGCCTCTGCGTGTATGTGGCTTTTGGTTGAGGTTGATGTTGAACTGGAAACTATCAGAATCTACATACCATTGAAGGCCCAGTGCTTGCTCAACTGGTAGGCTGTCTTTGTCCAGATCTAGTGACTTAATGTCTTTGGCTCTGTGCTCTTGGGGAATGGATGCCAGCACTGCACGGCTATTGCTTACCCACTGAGTTAACTGGAACCCACCTTTGCTGCACAATGCGGTGAGGTCTCTTACCAGCCGGATGGCATCAGACTCGCTGGCCACTGACCTGGCACAGTCGTCGACATAAAAGTTGTGCCTGATGGTCTCTGCTACCTGAGGGGCAAAACAACTTGCATTGTCAGTGGCAGTTCTTTGGAGAGCATAGGTTGCAATGCTGGGGGAAGACACCGCGCCAAAGATGTGCACAAGCATACGGTGTTCTTTGGGGTTCTGACTGGTGTCACCTTGTGGCCACCAGAGGAATCGCAGGTAGTCCACATCAGACTTTGCCACTCTGACCTGATGGAACATTGACTTGATGTCAGCCATGATGCCAATGGGCTCCCTGCGAAACCTAATGATGACACCAAGGAGAGAGTTGGTGAGGTCTGGACCCTGTAGTAGCTCAGTGTTGAGTGACACACCTTGGAATTTCGCAGCACAGTCAAACACCACTCTGAGCTTTTAATTCTTGGGGTGGTAAACCCCGTGGTGTGGCAAAAGCCATGAGGCTCCTGCTGGCTGCAGTAGCTCCCCCTGTGGGACTTCCTCAGCATAGTTGTTCTCAAGCGTGTCATTCATGAACGCTGTATATTCCTGCTTGAACTGCTCATTCTTTGCCATTTTCCTTTTCAGGCTGTTCAGACGCTGTTCTGCCATTTGCCTATTGTTTGGCATGCGTACGTTTGCCTTCCTGAAGGGCAGTTTCAAACTGTAATGGCCATTCTCCAGTACCACAGCATTTGCCATGTGCAGGAATCTTTTATCCTCTACAGACATTTCAGTTTTTTCCTCAGAGGCATTTTCCTGGAAATCCTGGTTGTACTGTGAGATAATCAACTTCTCAAGACCCTCGACAGAGATCCTATTTACTGTCACACTAGTTCTAGTACCAGTAGCGCTTCGGAATGGCCCATTTACCACCCACCCTAACAGTGTTCTAAAAGCATAGGGCCCCCCATTCTGACTGTTTATAACCTCCCATGGCTCAAGTAGGTGTGGAGCATTCGTGCCTATCAACAGTTCCACTTTTGAGCTAATGGAGGGAATGGTGACCTTACCCAAGTACGCCCAATGCGCCAGGTCACTTTGTTTGGGGATGCTGCTACTGGTAACTGGCATGTTCTTTTGGGTCAAGGTGCCAGGCAGATTGAAGAATGTGTCACTGTCCAGTGCTGAAATTTCCAGTCCTTTGACTACATAAGTTGGCACTGATGTTTCTTGACTCATGGTCCGCAGAAGTATGTTTGTCCTCTTTCCTGTGAGGTTCAGACGCATCATGAGCTCCTCTGAGCAGAAGGTGGCAGAAGACCCGGGATCAAGCAGAGCGTACGTTTCAATGACACGGCTGCCCTTTGCTGCCCTGACTTTGACTGGAACAATGGAAAGTATGCTTTCATGGTCTCCGGCCCCTATATGAGCACATGACTCTGCTAAATTGTCAGGTGGGCTAACTGTTTCCTTGGTTGCAATGTGGAGGCTACTGGGATGATTTTGCTTACACATATTGCAGATAAGACGCCTACTGCAGTCTTTACTAAGGTGCCCTGCGGCAAGGCATCCATAGCAGATACTCTTAGTCCTTAAAAAGCTCAACTTATCTCTATGGGCCTTTTTCCTAAATTTCTGGCATGAGTCTAGTGCATGTTTGGAGCTGCAAAAGTGACATGACTGGTCTGATGGGGCAGGGCTTGTTCCTTTAACAGGCGCTACACTAGTCACATAGCTACTGCTAGAGGGCTTGGAGGGCCGTGTTTTAACAGGAGCCTTTCCTTTTCCTGCTGGCTGATCTTGGAGATCGCCAAACATAGGGTCACTAGCTATGCGTGATTGTGTTTCCATAAATGTGACAAGATCTACAATTCTTACCCTGCTCTGGCGTTGTTGTTGCAGCTCAAATGCCTTGTTGCACCATTTCTCTCGGAGCTTGTATGGCAATTTCACAGCAATGCTCCTCATGGTGGATGTGGTGTCCAGCTCCTCCATATAAGTCATCTCCTCCATTGCGTTGCAACAGCTCCTTAAAAACATTGCAAACTCCTGCAGGGATTTAGCATCCTGTGGTTTGAACTGTGGCCAAGAGAGGGCCTTTTCCAAGTAGGCACAAGAGATTTTATACTCGTTGCCAAAGTTTTCCTTTAAAAGTTTCAGAGCCTTTTGGTATCCTCTGTCCGGTTCCATATACTCACAGCTTTTAACCAGTCGTTGTGCTTGGCCCTTTGTGTATTGTATTAGGTATTGCAGCCTGTCTCTGTAATTGTCAGTTTTGCGTTCAATTGTGTTTTTAAAGTTATGTATGAATGTTTATATTCCAGTACTTCACCATCAAAGATCTGAATGCTACCTTGTGGCAATGTGGATGACAGCTGCTGTTTCATGAGCAGTTTGGTCAATTCGTTCTGGTTTTCCAGTACCTTCACTAAATGACTGTCATGTGGTGAACTGGGTGTAGAGGGTGTTTGGGCCTGTGGCTGTGACTGTACCTGAGGTGGTTGAGGCTGCAGTTGAAGCTGAGGCCGTTGTGAGTGAGGCTGTGGCTGGGACACTGGAGGCAAAGGCTGAGGTTGCAGTGGCAGTAGCAGCGGCTGAGGCGCCATAGGCGGAGGCTGAGTCTGTTGTGGCATAGGCTGCAGCTGAAGCTGGGGTGCCATAGGAGGCCTTGACACTGGTGGCAACTGTGAATCAGCATGTGGGGGCAGAGGCGGCGGATGCTGTGTCTGAGAGGGCTGAGAAGCTTGTAGCTGTTGTAGCTGAGATGCTGGCAATGGCGCTATAGGCTGTGTAGGCAGGGACTGAGATGGTGGTTCCGGCTGGAGCAGCTGTGCAACATGTGAGCTCTGTGTACTAGTAGCCAATGTGTCCTGAGCAGAGCTAATAAATGCACTGACCGCTGACTGAGAGAGGATAGAGGAAATGTTTACATCATCGCCATATGATAGACTATGCACTGGCATAGATGTGCACTGCGCCTGGCTTATTGTGGGCCTAAGGTGAGATGCAGGTCTACTGTGATCAAGATTTAACAGGGGGAAATTAACATGGGCAGCGTTTGTCCTGGGCTTAACTGAGGGGGTTTCGTGAAATGAAATTAGGCTTATGTCTTTATCACATTGTACAGCCTGTGCAGCCTGTAGTGCACTTTCTCCAATCACAGATGTGTGCGTGGAGCCCAAATTAAAAGGAATGTGATCGAAAGCGTCCTCTGCAGCTTTTAAATAATTAATTTTGGCATTGGCTGCGTCCAGCTCCGTGCTTATCTCCAGTGCTTCTCTCTTTTTGTGCAGTATTTCCTCTTGCTCCTCAATGGCGTGTTTTTGCTGTAGCTTCAACGCTTTGACCAGAATAGCTTCGCGTTCTGCCTCCGCGTTGATGCGCAAGGATGTAGTTGAGGAGTGTGACCGGCCAGAATAAGCGCTGGACCTGCGAGATTGCATGTCAAAAACGTCCAGGTCCGTTTGGGCATTGTCGCGGTCTAACGGTGCAGATTCATGAGCGGGGACTGACTCATGCATGACGCGCGCCGAGGAAGTAACTTCTGTCATGCTGGGGCTTGGAGAGCTCGGCCTTTCAGTGGAAACAATCCACTGTGTCACATTCTGAATAAATGAATCTATATCCGTAAGCTTCGGCCAGTACCAGTTCCTCATGTCCTCATCACGTTCCGTTTCCTCCAGCATGTTCGCATATGATGTATGCAACGCCTTGAATTCCTCCAAAAACTCATGAAATCTTACCATGTTTTGTTTCACGTCTTCAACAAAGTCCTTATCAAGCATTAAGTTATTCACAATGTTCATCCTCCTAGTATTATGCGACAATTTTCCTGTTCTTGCTTTACGCATACGTGTCACAGTTTCCTCCTCCCCGTTCCCAACAGGTGTGTCTGATTTTCCGTCAGCCATTGTTAAAACTAAGTTTCAAAAATCCCAGAAAATAAAAAATATTCTTTTTTCATTTATCAAAGTCCAAAAGAAAAGTTCAAATACAGTTCAGTTTCCTTCAAACTTAAATGTCGGGTTCGCTTCCAATAAGCCCCGCTTCCTATTAGGCTTCGCCAATTAACTTTAAAACTAAGTTTTCAAAAGTTCTTATCAAAAAACACGAACAAAAATGGCTTCTAAATAATAAAACGATTTTTTCAAAACGAAAAAAGTCCTCAGAAGTGCCTTTTTGGGCTCACATACCCACAGCGAGAAGATTCCTTTGTTCTCGGCGTTCCTGTTGTCCTCCTGTGAGCAGCGAGATGGTTTCCAATTCCAACGAAATCCAAAGATGTCCAAGGAGGTTGCAGAAGTCCTTTTACTGATTGACACTGCCTGTGTTGTTGTTGTTTGTAGGAGCCGCATTCCTGTTTAAGTTGTTTTCCTCCTGCCTTCTTCCCGTCATGCGCAATGGTGCATCCTTTTATGCTCTTTGGTGGCTCCATCTCACCACCTGTAGCGGGTGCAATCTCCCAAAATGCAGAAAGCAACAAAACATGAGTTCACACAACTTAAACAGGAATGCGGCTCCTACAAACAACAACAACACAGGCAGTGTCATAACAAAAACAACACAGGCAGTGTCATAAAACAACAACAATAACATAGGCAGTGTCATAAAAACACAGGCAGTATCATAACAACAACAACAACAACACAGGCAGTGTCATAACAGCAACAAAAACAACAACACTGAGTGTCATAACAACAACAACACAGGGAGTGTCATAACAACAACAAAAACAACAACACTGAGTGTCATAACAACAACATGACACAGGCAGTGTCATAACAACAACAACAGAGGCAGTATCATAACAACAACAACACAGGCTGTGTCATAACAACAACAACAACATAGGCAGTGTCATAACAACAACAACAACACAGGCAGTGTCATAACAACAACAACAACACAGGCAGTGTCATAACAACAACAACACAGGCAGTATCATAACAACAACAACACAGGCTGTGTCATAACAACAACAACAACATAGGCAGTGTCATAACAACAACAACAACAAAGGGAGTGTCATAACAACAACAACAACACAGGCAGTGTCATAACAACAACAACACAGGCAGTATCATAACAACAACAACACAGGCTGTGTCATAACAACAACAACAACATAGGCAGTGTCATAACAACAACAACAACAAAGGGAGTGTCATAACAACAACAACAACAACACAGGCAGTGTCATAACAACAACAAAAACATAGGCAGTGTCATAACAACAACAACAACACAGGCTGTTTCATAGCAACAACAAAAACAACAACACAGGGAGTGTCATAAAAACAACAACAACAACAACACAGGCAGTGTCATAAAAGCAACAACAACAAAGGGAGTGTCATAACAGCAACAACAATAACACAGGCAGTATCATAACAACAACAACAACACAGGCAGTATCATAACAACAACAACAACACAGGCAGTGTCATGAAAACAAAAAAACAACAACAACACAGGCAGTTTCATAACAACAACAATAACAGGCAGCGTCATAAAAACAACATCAATAACAGGCAGCGTCATAAAAACAACATCAATAACAGGCAGCGTCATAAAAACAACAACAACAACAACACAGGCAGTGTCATAACAACAACAACACAGGCCGTGTCATAACAAGAACAACAACACAGGCAGTGTCATAAAAACCACATAGGCTGTGTCATAAACACAGGGGGGAGTGTCATAACAAGAACAACACAGGGAGTGTCATAACAAGAACAACAACAACACAGGCAGTGTCATAAAAACAACACAGGCAGTGTCATAACAACAACAACACAGGCAGTATCATAACAACAACAACACAGGCTGTGTCATAACAACAACAACAACATAGGCAGTGTCATAACAACAACAACAACAAAGGGAGTGTCATAACAACAACAACAACACAGGCAGTGTCATAACAACAACAAAAACATAGGCAGTGTCATAACAACAACAACAACACCACAGGCTGTGTCATAACAACAACAACAACACAGGCTGTTTCATAGCAAAAACAAAAACAACAACACAGGGAGTGTCATAAAAACAACAACAACAACAACACAGGCAGTGTCATAAAAGCAATAACAACAAAGGGAGTGTCATAACAACAACAACAATAACACAGGCAGTATCATAACAACAACAACACAGGCAGTATCATAACAACAACAACACCGGCAGTATCATAACAACAACAACAACACAGGCAGTATCATAACAACAACAACAACAACAACACAGGCAGTGTCATGAAAGCAAAAACAACAACAACAACAACACAGGCAGTGTCATGAAAACAAAAAAACAACAACAACACAGGCAGTGTCATAACAACATCAATAACAGGCAGCGTCATAAAAACAACAACAACAACAACAACAACACAGGCAGTGTCATAACAAAAACAACACAGGCAGTGTCATAACAACAACAACATAGGCAGTGTCAAAACAACAACAACAACACAGGCAGTGTCATAAAAACAACAAAAACATAGGCAGTGTCATAACAACAACAACACAGGCTGTGTCATAACAACAACAACAACACAGGCTGTTTTATAGCAACAAAAAAAAAAACAACACAGGGAGTGTCATAAAAACAACAACAACAAAGGGAGTGTCATAACAACAACAACAATAACACAGGCAGTATCATAACAACAACAACAACACAGGCAGTATCATAACAACAACAACAACACAGGCAGTGTCATGAAAACAAAAAAACAACAACAACACAGGCAGTTTCATAACAACAACAATAACAGGCAGCGTCATAAAAACAACATCAATAACAGGCAGCGTCATAAAAACAACATCAATAACAGGCAGCGTCAAAAAAACAACAACAACAACAACACAGGCAGTGTCATAACAACAACAACACAGGCCGTGTCATAACAAGAACAACAACACAGGCAGTGTCATAAAAATCACACAGGCTGTGTCATAAACACAGGGGGGAGTGTCATAACAAGAACAACACAGGGAGTGTCATAACAAGAACAACAACAACACAGGCAGTGTCATAAAAACAACACAGGCTGTGTCATAAAAACAACAACAACAACAACACAGGCAGTGTTATAGCAACAACAACAACACAGGCTGTTTCATAACAACAACACGGAGTGTCATAACAACAACAACACAGGGAGTGTCATAAAAACATCAATAACAGGCAGCGTCATAAAAACAACAACAACAACACAGGCAGTGTCATAACAAAAACAACACAGGCAGTGTCATAAAACAACAACAATAACATAGGCAGTGTCATAAAAACACAGGCAGTATCATAACAACAACAACAACAACACTGAGTGTCATAACAACAACAACACAGGGAGTGTCATAACAACAACAAAAAAAACAACAACAACAACACAGACAGTGTCATAAAAGCAACAAAAACAACAACAACACAGGCAGTGTCATAACAACAACAACAACAACACAGGCAGTATCATAACAACAACAACAACACAGGTTGTGTCATAAAAACAACACAGGCTGTGTCATAAAAACAACAACACAGGCAGTGTCATAACAACAACAAAAACAACAACACAGGGAGTGTCATAACAACAACAACAACACAGGGTATTTCATAACAACAACAACACAGGGAGTGTCATAACAACAACAACAACACATGCAGTGTCATAACAACAACAACAACAACATAGGCAGTGTCATAAAAACAACAACAATAACACAGGCAGTGGTATAACAACAAAAAAATAAAGGCTGTGCCATAACAACAACCACAACACAGGTTGTGTCATAAAAACATCAATAACAGGCAGTGTCATAAAAACAACAACAAAAACAACAACACAGGGAGTTTCATAACAACAACCAAAACAACACAGGCTGTGTCATAACAACAACAAAAAAAACAACAACAACAACACAGGCAGTGTCATAAAAGCAACAAAAACAACAACAACACAGGCAGTGTCATAACAACAACAACAACACAGGCAGTATCATAACAACAACAACAACACAGGTTGTGTCATAACAACAACAACAACAACAGCAACACAGGCAGTATCCTAACAACTAAAACAACACAGGTTGTGTCATAAAAACAACACAGGCAGTGTCATAAAAACAACACAGGCTGTGTCATAAACACAGGGGGGAGTGTCATAACAAGAACAACACAGGGAGTGTCATAACAAGAACAACAACAACACAGGCAGTGTCATAAAAACAACACAGGCTGTGTCATAAAAACAACAACAACAACAACACAGGCAGTGTTATAGCAACAACAACAACACAGGCTGTTTCATAACAACAACACGGAGTGTCATAACAACAACAACACAGGGAGTGTCATAAAAACATCAATAACAGGCAGCGTCATAAAAACAACAACAACAACACAGGCAGTGTCATAACAAAAACAACACAGGCAGTGTCATAAAACAACAACAATAACATAGGCAGTGTCATAAAAACACAGGCAGTATCATAACAACAACAACAACAACACTGAGTGTCATAACAACAACAACACAGGGAGTGTCATAACAACAACAAAAAAAACAACAACAACAACACAGACAGTGTCATAAAAGCAACAAAAACAACAACAACACAGGCAGTGTCATAACAACAACAACAACAACACAGGCAGTATCATAACAACAACAACAACACAGGTTGTGTCATAAAAACAACACAGGCTGTGTCATAAAAACAACAACACAGGCAGTGTCATAACAACAACAAAAACAACAACACAGGGAGTGTCATAACAACAACAACAACACAGGGTATTTCATAACAACAACAACACAGGGAGTGTCATAACAACAACAACAACACATGCAGTGTCATAACAACAACAACAACAACATAGGCAGTGTCATAAAAACAACAACAATAACACAGGCAGTGGTATAACAACAAAAAAATAAAGGCTGTGCCATAACAACAACCACAACACAGGTTGTGTCATAAAAACATCAATAACAGGCAGTGTCATAAAAACAACAACAAAAACAACAACACAGGGAGTTTCATAACAACAACCAAAACAACACAGGCTGTGTCATAACAACAACAAAAAAAACAACAACAACAACACAGGCAGTGTCATAAAAGCAACAAAAACAACAACAACACAGGCAGTGTCATAACAACAACAACAACACAGGCAGTATCATAACAACAACAACAACACAGGTTGTGTCATAACAACAACAACAACAACAGCAACACAGGCAGTATCCTAACAACTAAAACAACACAGGTTGTGTCATAAAAACAACACAGGCAGTGTCATAAAAACAACACAGGCTGTGTCATAAAAACAACAACACAGGCAGTGTCATAACAACAACAAAAACAACAACACAGGCAGTGTCATAACAACAAAACAACAACACATGCAGTGTCATAACAACAACAACAACAACATAGGCAGTGTCATAACAACAACAACAAGGGCAGTGTCATAACAACAACAAAAACAACAAACATGCAGGCAGTGTCATAACAACAACAACACAGGCAGTGTCATAACAACAACAACACAGGTAGTGTCTTAACCACACCAAAACAGGCTGTTCCATAACAGCAACAGCAACAACACAGGCAGTGTCATAAAAGCAACAACACAGGCAGTGTCATAATAACAACAACAAAAACCACAGGCAGTGTCATAACAGCAACAACAACAACACAGGCAGCCTGTTTTAACAACACAGGCAGTGTCATAAACAACAACAACAACAACAACATAGGCAGTGGCATAACAACAACAGCAACACAGGCAGTATCCTAACAACTAAAACAACACAGGTTGCGTCATAAAAACAACACAGGCTGTGTCATAAAAACAACACAGGCTGTGTCATAAAAACAACAACAACACAGGCAGTGTCATAACAACAAAAACAACACAGGGAGTGTCATAACAACAACAACAACACAGGGTATTTCATAACAACAACAATAACAACAACAACACAGGCAGTGTCATAACAACAACAACAACATAGGCAGTGTCATAACAACAGCAAAAACAACAAACATGCAGGCAGTGTCATAACAACAACAACAACACAGGCAGTGTCATAACAACAACAACAACAACAAAACAGGTAGTGTCTTACCCACACAGGCTGTTCCATAACAGCAACAACAACAACACAGGCAGTGTCATAAAAGCAACAACACAGGCAGTGTCATAATAACAACAACAAAAACCACAGGCAGTGTCATAACAGCAACAACACAGGCAGTATCCTAACAACTAAAACAACACAGGTTGCGTCATAAAAAACAACACAGGCTGTGTCATAAACAGACACAGGCTGTGTCATAAAAACAACACAGGCTGTGTCATAAAAACAACAACACAGGCAGTGTCATAACAACAACAAAAACAGCTGACGGCGCTAACCAGACTGCAGTGGGAGTATAAGCAGAGCAGCCTCCTGCTGTTCACGGAGACCTGGCTCACGGATAACACACCGGACTCCGTCGTAACTTTGGACGTGCTTTCAACTGGTGAGAGCGGACCGAAACGTGAGGGAAAGCGGTAAGAGGAGAGGAGGGGGACTGGCAATGTATGTGAATGAGAGATGGTGTAACCCGGGACACATTACGGTGAAGGAGCAGCGCTGTACCAAAGACATTGAACTTTTAGCGGTTAGCGCTCGGCCATATCATCTGGCCCGGGAGTTCTCGCATGTTATCGTGCTAACTGTTTACATCCCACCATCGGCAGATGCTAAGGTAGCCTGCAAGGACATCCACACCACCGTCTCTCAGTTACAGACGGCACATCCACAGTCCCTCATTATTATCTCTGGGGACTTCAATCATGCCTCACTCTCCACCACTTTCCCTAACTTCACCCAGTATGTTGACTGCCATACCAGGGACAATAAAACTCTGGACTTGCTGTTTGCCAACACAAATGAGGCTTACAGCTCATCACCCCTCCCCCCACTTGGTTGTTCAGACCACAACCTGGTCATCCTCCAACCCACCTAGACCCCCCTAGTAAGGAAGACCCCTCCCACCAAGAAGGTGATCAGGCTGTGGTCTGAGGACTGCAGTGAGGCCCTGAGAGACTGTTTTGAATGTACAGACTGGCAAGAACTCTGCAGGCCACATGGTGAGGACATCGACAGTCTCACCCACTGCATCACGGACTACATCAACTTCTGTGTGGAGAACACTGTGCCGACCAAGAAGGTACGGTGTTTCTCCAACAACAAACCATGGGTGTCCCCAGAGTTGAAGGCCCTGCTAAATGAAAAGAAGAGGGCCTTCTGGTCGGGGAACAAAGTGGAACTGAGGAGAGTGCAGAAGGAACTAAAATATAAAATCAGGAGTGGCAAGGAGAGTTTCAGGAGGAAGATGGAGGAGCAGCTCCAATCAAACAATGTCCGAGAGGTCTGGAGAAGCATGAACAAGATCTCTGGTCACCTCAAGGACAATGGAGGAGTAGCAGTGTCCACCGACCGGGGGTGGGCCAATGAATTGAATCTGTTTTTTAATAGATTCGATTCTGGACCAACAACCTCCCCCAACCCCCAGCTTCCATCAACCCCCCTCCATGTGCTGTCCCCCCCCCTCCACCCTCTTCTGGCGCTGTGCTGTTGCCAGGTGCACTCTCCTCGTTCCATCCCACCACACCCCCTTTACACCTACCCACATCAAAGCCAGCCCCTCCCCCCACCCCATTACACCTATCAACAACAAAGCCAGCCCTTCCCCCCACCCCGGACCAGCCACAGATCTGCCTCACAGCTGATCAGGTGAGAAGTCAGCTAAAGAAGACAAAGGTCAGGAAGGCAGCAGGTCCAGACGGAATCAGCTCCAGATTGCTCAGGGACTGTGCAGACCAGCTTTGTCAGGTGGTCCTGCACATCTTTAACCTGAGTCTGAACCTGGAGAGGGTTCCTGAACTGTGGAAGACTTCCTGCGTAGTTCCAGTGCCTAAGATCGCACGGCCCAGGGAGCCCAACCACTACAGACCTGTAGCCCTGACTTCTCACCTGATGAAGGCCTTGGAGAGGCTCATTCTGCACCACCTTCGCCCACTGGTGAGCTCAGCACTGGACCCTCTGCAGTTCGCCTACCGGCCCGGCATCAGTGTGGATGACGCTGTCATCTATCTGCTGCACCGATCTCTCTCCCACCTGGAACAAGCGGCGAGCACGGTGAGGATCATGTTTTTTTACTTCTCCAGTGCTTTTAACACCATCCAGCCTGCACTGCTGAAAGGGAAGCTGGAGGGAGCCGGAGTGGATGAGCAGCTGACGGCCTGGACCATCGACTACCTCACCAACAGACCACAGTATGTCAGGCTTCATGACTGTGTGTCTGAGGTGGTAGTCAGCAGCACGGGGGCGCCACAGGGTACAGTGCTCTCACCCTTTCTGTTTAGTCTGTACACCTCAGACTTCACCTACAACTCGGACAACTGCCACCTACAGAAGTTCTCAGATGATACGGCCATCATTGGGTGTGTATCAGATGGGAACGACCAGGAGTACAGGGGGGTCATCAATGACTTTGTCAGCTGGTGTGAGATCAACGCTCTCCAAATCAACGCCAGCAAGACAAAGGAGATGGTTGTGGACTTCAGGAGGAAGTCCCTCCCCACCACACCGGTGAGCATCCAGGGAAAAGACATTGAGACAGTGGTCTCTTACAAATACCTGGGTGTTCACCTGAACAATAAACTGGACTGGACCACAAACACTGATGTCCTGTACAAGAAGGGCCAGAGTCGACTTCACCTGCTGAGGAGACTAAGGTCCTTTGGTGTGTGCAGGACTCTGTTGAAGACCTTCTACGACTCCGTCGTAGCATCTGCCCTGTTCTACGCAGTAGTCTGCTGGGGGGGCGGATGCTCAGACGGGGACAGAAGGAAAATTGACAAACTGGTACGGAAGTCTAGCTTCTGTACTGGGATGTTCTCTGGAGTCGGTGGCGGTGGTGGGAGAGAGGAGGATGTTGGCAAAGCTGACATCCATCATGGACAACCCCCATCACCCTCTGCATGGGGTAGTGGGTGCGCTTAGCAGCTCCTTCAGCCAGAGACTCAAACACCCTCGCTGCAAAAAGGAGCGCTTTCGCAGATCATTCATCCCGACAGCAATAAGACTCTATAACATAACATAAACATAAACCTCACTGTAGTCACTGTCACTTTTTCACTGGTCACTTTTTTTCTCTTCACACACACCCTGCACCTTAAGTGTGCATTGGCTATGTATGTATACATGTGGGTATGTGCGTGGATATGTATGTCCATATATATATATGCAAATATGTGTGTATGTGTAGGTATGTAGATATGTACGTCCATGTATGTATGTATATATGCCTTGCTTATGCATACTTTTTTTCCTACTATTTATTAGCATTTTCTCTCCATTCTGTCGATAATGCATACTGTGTATGCGGATTAACAAATTCTGCGAATTTGTACATTGTGTTGTGTTTTTATTTTTTATTTATTTATTTATTTAAGTTTCTTTTTTATCTTCTTCAACTTTATTTTTCTTTTTCTTTATCTGTAACGCTGCAGTAACACACAAATTTCCCCGTTGTGGGATCAATAAAGTTTATCTATTCTAACAACAACAAAAACAACAACACAGGCAGTGTCATAACAACAACAACCCACGTTTCTTACAGTGGTGCTGGAGTCCAAGAAGATGTCATCCAAAATAGCTACATCACTGGATATTTCATAATTAGAACAAGAACACTTCCTCTGCTCAAGATATTTCCTGTTGGAGCTGATGTGGTCTAACCTTGTCCTGGTTCACCTGAAGCTACTTCTTTCTCTACTTCTTCTGGTTGCCCTGATCCCTTTTTGTTGGGCGGACCGACGGTGGGGGGTTGTCGGCGTCCTCCGCTGTGGCGGCTGGTGCTGTGGACAGACAGCCGGGCGGAGGCTGCCAGGAGATTACCGGGGAGTGCTTGGAGAATAACGGGAGCGTTCTGGCAGAGTGCCGGGCTGAGTTCCGGCGGAGTGCCAGGGAGAGTTCCGGTGGAGCGTTGGTGGATTGTTGGGGGAGCGAGTTGTCGAAGGGATTTTCGACGGGAGAGAGTTGTCAACGGGACGCAGCAGGAGGGTGCAGGACAATGGCGCGGCTACGACCGGAGATGGAGTGTGGTCGAGTGGGCCCCGGGACGGACAGAGACCACGGTCGCGGACTTTTGTCCTGCCACCCAGTTGACGAGACTCCAGAAAGGGGGGGGGAAGTGTGAGAGGGTGATGACCCCTGCCCTTCTCACCTGTTTATAAGGGGGGGACTGATTGACAGAGAAAGATTTCCCCCGGACATGTTTGCGTGCGGGACTGCCTGTTTAGTCCACCTGGTGTGGGGTGGATTTTGCCTGCAGATGTAAGCATGTGCTGCAGTTGTTTTGTTTTGTACCACCGTTAATAAACCGCCTTGTTTTAACTTAAACTGAGTTCCGCTGCCTCCTTGCTCTATTTCTTCTGTTTGTCCTGACCCCTTTTTTTGGGAGCCCACTCGGTCGCTCACACTGCTATGAATTCACCTAATTTTTTACATTTACTATAAATCCTGTTTAATGCTATTTGCTTGTTTCTCCTGTTAATAGTTTCTCTTGTGATGAGCTGCTCTAAGATCAAAGAATTGCTGCTGTACACACTGTAAAAATTCCAAAGATTTGAGTTCTATAAATAATCAATAATCCTCTCTCTTTCTGTCTGCAGACCTGCTGGTGGGAGCATGGAACACAGACAGGGCTTTTGTTTACAGGTGAGACATGTGACATGTGAAATATATGTAATCTCACCACCAATTACATCAATTTAGAATTATATTAGCTCCAACCAGTTAAAAAACTATTAAACTATTTAATTGGAGTCACTTTTGAAGAAGCTAAATTATTCTTTCATCCACTTGAAAATGTTGTATTTAATCTGATCTTTTCCTCTGAACAATAAGATATCGCGTGATTGTGTTCAGGTCTCAGGTAGTGATCCGGTCCAGGGTTCATGTGTCACTGCTACCAGATTTCCTGAATCCAGATGTGAAACTGTGTCTTCGGGAGAACTCTTCTTTGTCCTGGTACCTATTCCTCAATGAACCAGTCTAATGTAGTCTGAATCAGTTTGAATTGGTTACTTGAACCACAACTAACTGATGTTCAACATGTTGATATGTAAAAAGCAAATTTACTTTCTTTTCTCATTTAATGAGAAAGTTTCACCTGTGCAGTGACATGGTGGATCAGTGGGTAGCCTTGTCCCCTCACAGCAAGAAAATTGAAGGAAATATATATAAATAATACAAGTAAGTAAATGCATCCTGATTAAATATCACATGCCTTAAAATCATTGCTATATGTGGTTGGGAAAACAAACTGATTTTCCTATATATTTGCATTATTGGATGCTTACTGGATGTCATTTAGGTCATCTGCCCCTCTATGAAAACCTAATCATAATGCCCATTATAAAACCCATTTAGTTCAGAGATTTTAGAAAAGGTCAAAGAGATCAAAAGCCTTTATGCATCAACTGACAAAACAGCCTTTGATGATAGATTATAAGTATCAAGAATATGCAATAGACGGCACAGATTATCTTTTAATATTTTTTTACAAAACCACTTTGATCTAGAAGAATCAATTCCAGCAAACACACCTCCAGATGACTAGCAAGTGTCTTTCAAAAGAATTTAATATCTGCATTTAATAAAAAAACTTACCACAGTTAATTAAATCTAACATCTACAGAGTGAATTCAAATTCAAATTATTCACAGGAAACTCCTTAATATAACAAAGTTAAGTTTTTCTATGGTTCAAATAAAAGAGATAAGGGAAATGGACATAAGAAAAAAGTCTATTCTTGTAAAGGTTTTATGCAGAAGTATACTACTTAGTAGTGGGATAATGTAGACACCAGACATACGATTACCATTCTGCAAAAATGTAGAGAGAAGACCTCCCATGGCTCCAAACAGGTGCTGGATAGTGTGTCTCAATTTAGAACTGTGTAAATTGTTGCTACTGTGTAGCTGGGTAATCATACCATATACTGTCATATCGTAGTGGTTGCAGAGACAATTTTTCTTCACCGAACATTTCATAATTAATATATATATATAGTGATGTCATGAGAGGCAATCCACGTTCAGCAGGGCAGTCCAAGAAGTGCACGGAGACGAAATTCCAAATGCAGTTTCTTTTACTAGTGTTCAAAACAAGGTTTAACAGAAAAGGCATTCCAGCGCAAAAGGCACACTAAGGATTTCTTCTTTTCAATGGTTTATGATCAACAAAAAAAGTCACTAATCAAACTCAAAAGTCTTCCTTCAAATAAAGTTCACTTCACAATACACAAACAATTGTCCTTTTCTTCTTAGTAAATTTCCTGGGTCCTTACCCCCCACAGTACCTCCACACAGCACAGCAAACAAAAATAGTCCAACACCAAAGAATGAATAATCCAACACAAAAAGTCTTCTCTTTAGAACATATAATCCACCCAGATCAGAGACTGCAGCTTCTCTCCCACTTGCCACACTCTACTGAGAGCTCTGGTGTCCTAAAACGCCCTGCAGTTTCACTGCAGGAGATTGGCCACAGGTGTGCCTCATTAGGCAATCAGTGTTCAGTGGATTGGAGTGCCGGGTGAAGTCCTGGCAAAGTTCCTGGCTCCACCAGCAGATGGAGCCATGCCAGGATACTGCTGTAGCCATCTCAAGGGGATGTAGCGCCCCTCCAGGACCCGGCCTCTCGTGAAGTCACTATATATATATATATATATATATATATATATATATATATACATATATATATATATATATATATATATATCATTAAGACATTTCCTATCATCGTAATATATATATA
Source organism: Eupleurogrammus muticus (assembly GCA_036785175.1). NCBI lineage: Eukaryota > Metazoa > Chordata > Actinopteri > Scombriformes > Trichiuridae > Eupleurogrammus > Eupleurogrammus muticus. The sequence continues at coordinate 23,520,820 of JAYKQN010000011.1, read as the reverse complement.
TATATATATAAAAATATATATATATATATATATATATATATATATATATATATATAAAGTGATTAAACTTCCTGCTGTTATTTTCTTTTTTTTCTTTGTTCTCTCCCAACAGAGTTGTGTAGTTCATCTACAGAGTTTGCTTTTGTTTTTCCATTTTATTTGCAAACATCTTCCACTTTAGATTTGCAGGCTGTTAATGTGAGATCAAAAATTCCCCTCCTGGATTGGCTTCAATTTCTGTGGTAATGAGATTTCCTCTTGCACAGTATCTCTTTACTCTTTCCCAAACTGTAGATAGCAGATGACACATACATACGGGCCATTCTATTAACTAGTCTAACCTGAATAAACAAGTCTGAACTAGTCTGAATTAGTTTGAACCAGTCTGGCCCAGTCTGAACATATCTGAACAAGTCTAAACCAGTCTAACCGGTGTCAACCAGTCTAACCAGTCTGAACTAGTCTGAACCAGTCTTACTAATATGAATCAGCCTGAACTAATCTGGACCAATCTAAACAGACTGAACCTTGACAGAGCTTTGTGGTTCTTCAGAGGGACTCCAGTGCTTTTTAAAGAAGTTTTCTTCTGTACAGTTCTGAACCTCTCTGAGGTTACATGCTGTATTGAAAGGTTCAAAGTTATTAGAGTGATTTCAGGATCCTGGAAAAGCTTTGGGATTCTTGATGGGCAGGTCTTAAAACAGGAATCAGGCTTACAGATATCAAACAGGCAAATGAACAATGGTCGGGCTATGGCTCTAAAATGCATCTATGCTTCTTTTTGCTGGATTTGACTCATTTGGTGCTAAACCTTCATATTATTATTGTGTGGATTCACGCCTACAAATAAAAGTATGAGTTTTAAAACTGACATTTTAAAACAGCCGACATTATAATGACCATCTTAAGACATTTCTTAATATCTCTTTACGATGATAGGAAATGTCTTAATGATCAGTATGAACTGTTTGTATGAACTGTTGATTTTCTGTTGATCTTTTGATGGTTGGTCTGAGCAGGACAGTCAATGACTGCAGAGCACTATTCAAATGTGTTCTTTTTTCCAGCTGAGACTATGTGGTGTTTTACAGACTGATGATTGTTTGAATTATCGATACAGATGATTAATAGAATGTTTATTATAATCAAACTCTGAACACATGTTGTTTCTCTTTTGTCTGTCTATGTGTGTCTGTCTCTCTCTGTGCCTCTCTTTCTGTCTGTAGTTTTTTGATCCAGATGTGCATCCAGGTATCTGGACACAAGATTCCTCAGCAGACAGGTAATCTGCTCATACAGGAGATCACAGTCATCTAATTTTAATTAAAAGTGACCTTACTTTTCTGTCTGTCGGTTGACTGAGGCAGTGCTGAAGGTGGAGTTACAATTAGACAGAATGAAGCAACTAATGGCAAGAAGAACCCTTCTGCTGTTGACCAATCAGCCACAGGAGACGATGAAGCTGATCATACAGAGGGAGGTGGGAGTGGCCTGCATCAATCGCACAGCCTACCTAAGGGTGAGTGACATTGTGAGCGACCGACGTGGTCTCCCCACAAAAGGGATCAGGGCAACCAGAAAAAGAAGCGGAGACAGGAGGCAGCGGAACTCAGTTTTATCAAACGAGGCGATTTATTTGACAGTGGTACATAAAATAACGACAAAGCATATGCTCACCGTTAGCGTGGCCGTCCACCTCTCAGCAAGTGGACCGCACAGACAGTCCCACACGTCGCGCCTCCTGTGTGCCACCCACAAACATGTCCGGGGGGGGGACTCCCTCTCCCCTATTCAGTTCCCCCTTATAATCAGGTGAGAAGGGGAGGGGCCATCACCTTCTCACACTTCCCTCCCCTTCTGGAGTCTCGCCAACTGGGTGGCGAGACAAAAGTCCGCAACCGTGGTCTGTGTCCTCCCCGGGGCCCGCTCGACCACTCTCTGTCTTCGGTCGTAGCCCCCCCAGTGTCCTGCTGCGTCCCGCCGGCCATCTCCGTCAGCACTTCCGCCAGCCCGCTAGCCGTGTCCGCTAGCCGTGTCTGCTAGCCGTGTCCGCTGGCTCCTTCACTGACCGTCCCTGTCGGCACTTTCGCCGCCCGTCTCCGTACCACCGTCCGCCCGCGAGTTCCACCTCCTCTCTCCAGCTTCTCAGGCGGCGCCACTGATCCCACCGCTGCCACCAAATGTGAGCGTCCGACGTGGTCTCCCCACAAAAGGGATCAGGGCAACCAGAAAAAGAAGCGGAGACAGGAGGCAGCGGAACTCAGTTTTATCAAACGAGGCGATTTATTAGACAGTCGTACATAAAATAACGACACAGCATATGCTCACTGTTAGCGTGGCGGTCCACCTCTCAGCAAGTGGACCGCACAGACAGTCCCACACGTCGCGCCTCCTGTGTGCCACCCACAAACATGTCCGGGGGGGGGGACTCCCTCTCCGCTATTCAGTTCCCCCTTATAATCAGGTGAGAAGGGGAGGGGCCATCACCTTCTCACAGACATAATGAAACAGAAACAAACACACACACACACACACACACCCTCTTCGCTCACCTCTATTGAGGGAATCCTGGTTAGTTTCTTTTCCCCCACTTAGTAATATGCTTAAATTCAGCGGGTTCTCTCATCTGATCTGAGGTTGTGGTTGAATGGGTTCCGGTCCAGGGACTGGAGGCCGTGGCTCTCATACGCCCGGCAAAGGGGAGACCGGCTCCATAAAAATGCATTTTATTGCTATCTTGAAATTACCGCTGCCAAAAAAACAGCCAACTAATGTCCAGTGTCTCCCAGCTTTACAGCATTGCACTTAATATCATCTAGGACAGAGGGCTGCAGTTAATTTTCCACACCTAGACAGCATACTGCACAGCCCTAAAGGCATCGATCAGCCTGTCATCAGGATACCTTATCGAGTCTAACGGGCAGGTGGAGCGAGCTAACCAGGAGCTGGAAGCCACCCTCTTTTGCATGGCAGCGCAGAATTCAGCATCCTGGAGCAAACATTTGCCCTGGGATGAGTATGCCCACAACTCTTTGCCCAGCTCTGCCACAGATCTGTCTCCCTTTCAATGTTCCCTAGGTTACCTGCCTCCACTCCTTGCAACCCATTCCAGTCACACTCCAGGCAACTGCCATGTGATATCTGTTCAATTTCCAGCTGAAAGCCATTGGCTGCCAGCCAGGGCTCTTTCCCCTCTCCATGGTGCTTTTTTCACAAAAAGCACAGTCTAGAGTCATTCAGTTTGGAGGAAAAACATTAAGAAAAAAACATCAGATTTGAAGGTGCCAAATGCTAGGCGACAGGTAGCGCATGCAGTAACAACAAAGCTGCTGATTAAAAAAAGAATAAGGTCTGCAAGTTATATAGTTCTTTTAGACAGGTGGTCGTGCTCAAGTGGGAGAAGAAGGATTAATAAAAGATAGTTTCAAATAGGTTAACAACCAGAAAATGTGGATTAAAGCAGGTCATTGTGTTAGGTAAAATAATGTTCTTAATTCGTCTATTTGTCTTTTTACAATAAACTTTTGAACTTTTTGATGTTTAGTTGCGGAGCTTTGTTAATAGACTATAGGCTGTAAAAGTAAAATGTCTGAAAAATAAAAAAAAATCTAGCTAAACTTATGTACAGTACAGTACAGTTTTCCAAGTCCACCTTTGATTTTAGATCTGAGGCATCACCTGAAGATGTAAATTCAATATGCTACATATATCTGGTGAATCACTAAATCACTATAGTGTGCATTAATTCTTGTGGACTGGTGTGCACCATGCAGATCCACTTCCAATAACACTTGAGAACATTTATTAAACACTCAGACAGACACACAGATTCTATAAGTGCAGTGCACAGCTTCTTGTTACGTGTGATGTAGTCTCTGTGCATGTGAGCATGTGATAAAAATGTTTAATTATCTTCATGCATGTATTCATGTGTGTGATTGCAGACAAACACATAAGGTTCAGTTACATATAATGGTTGGCTAGCAAAGAAAGTCAAAAACTTTTTGAAATACAATTTTATAAACCATTCATCAAGTTTCTCAAAATGTACATTGTATGTTCATGTTGATTTCTTGGTCATTTAAAGGTCCATTTGTATCAATTGTTTTTATAACTACATCTATCTATCTGTCTATCTGTCTGTCTGTCTGTCTTTAGGAAAGTTATACTATCTGGTACCAAGTCTTCAGGGTTACACCACATGACAGATTTGACATTGTCCTATCAATGTCATATGTAGACCCAGCATGTCGTGTGATTACCACAATGCAGCATCATCACATGTAAACGCATGAACAGGAGCATTATAAGCCTATATAGAGAAACTACTTTATATATCAAGATGAACGGGACCATTTTAAGCAACTAGTGAAACTTTGTTACATGTCAAGTGCTACCATGCTGTGCAGGCATCAGAGTATATGCTTGTGACACACTCAGTCGATAGTTGCAAGTTTTGAACTTAAAATAATAATAATTTTAAATAACATGTTTTTTTTATTATTTTCTGTTCTTCAGACCGAACATCTTCAGATTGATGTATAGTGTTGAGTATTGATCTAACACTGAGCATGAGTATGCTCACACATACTCACAGGCACATACACACACAGGTTTGAATCTGCTGCATGTATGTGCATGTGTTCGACATGCATGCATGCATCATCTTTCCACAAAATCTTCTCCTATCAGACCATTTTATTAAGTTCAAATACCTCCTGCTGACCTACTCACCACTTAGAGTGACCAAATGTCTAAAAAGATGTCTGAGAACAATACATTCTATTGTCTAAATTCAGAAAACATTGCTGGCCACAGTAAGGCAATGTTTCTTTATATGTCATGGAGCATCAAAGAAAACTGCTGAGGAAATACATTAGTACTACCTTAGAAAAAGAGAACAAGAAATGTCATATGATGTGATACATGTCTGACTGAGCTATAACTAATTGTGTTCACTACAGCCTGAAGAGGAAGTTCAGGATAAACTAAGTCCTATCTTTATGACCGTCAACATCAGCCTCCATATTACAACCCATCATGCTTTGCTGCATGGGCAAACACACACTGCTGTTCAGGTGAGCCTGACATGTGTTTAATCACTTTCATTTATTCCACCGATGACCTCACAAGTACAGAGAGCCTGTGTGTGTGTCTGTCTGTCTGTCTGCCTGTCTGTGTGTGTGTGTGTGTGTGTGTGTGTGTGTGTGTAGACCAGGATCATTCTGGATTGTGGTGAAGACAACATGTGTGTTCCTGACCTGAAGCTGAGTGCTGAGCCGTGAGTCAAACACATGACAACACACAACAGCACATTAAAACACACTGCATTGCACAACACATGACAGTACACTACACTACAACACACAGCAACACATGGCATTACACTACAACACACAACAACACATGACAGTACACTACAACAAACAACAACACATGACAGTACACCACAACACACAACAACACATGACAGTACACTACAACACACAACAACACATACCAGCACACACTAAAACACACTGCAAGACAACACATGTCAACACAGGGCATAACACTAAAACACACAAAAACACATAAAAACACATAATACAATTAAACACAGTGCATAAAACAACACATAAACAACACACAACAGCACACTACAACACAACACTTCAACAGATTCAAAGACAATTAAATCTTCCATTGATTCACATCACATACAACATATAGACAACGTGTTTTCTTTTATATATTAAACAGAAAACACATGAGACATCCATGATCATCCATAATCTAAACTATTGACCTCTTCCCAGTGTGCAACTACACTGTACTGTAGTTATACAGTAACTATAAGCTATATGTACTGGTTAAAAACGGGGTTGGCTTTTCCTTTAGCCCAAGTCCTATCCGTTTTGTTCCCAGATGAGAAGGCAGGTGTCAGGTGTTTTTACTCACACCCTTAATAATCCACTGAGATGAGGTTGAATGGAAATGTTGCCAGTTTTATTACAAATTAAAATAAATACAATAAAAAGTTGCAATGGGATGCAGTCCATAAGTTGCACAATTGTCAAATAATATTGCAGGTGAGCAGCGAGCGAGTGAGGTGGCGAGCGAGGTGGCGAGTGAGGTAAAGAACAGTATGGCTGCCTCCTGCCTTCTTCCCGTCATGCGCAATGGTGCATCCTTTTATGCTCTTTGGTGGCTCCATCTCACCACCTGTAGCTGGTGCAATCTCCCAAAATGCAGAAAGCAACAAAACATGAGTTCAAACAACTCAAACAGGAATGCGGCTCCTACACACCGGCCCCTTAATTGTTCCCCAAGAATCAATTACTTAACAATATACAAAAAGGAGCCATGTTATAAAGGGTCTATTAACTATGTATAACAGAAATATATGCCAAAATATGGCAATTATAAAAACGTAAGTTTTTAAAATCAAAAAAGGTAAGTATTCAAATCAATGAAATTACTAAATAACACTACTTTCCTGTATAGCGTTATATTGGACATCATCATCGTCATCATGGTTCTTCAGCCTCAAGGATGCGGCACAGCTTGGTGATGGGCCTCTCAAGGACTGACGCCTTGGTCTTCAGCTTGACAGATCTGACCAGGCCTTTTGCGTCTGATCTGGTCTCCATCACTCTTCCTAGTGGCCAGGACCCTCGTGGAGCATTGGGATCGACCACCAGCACAACGTCTCCGACGCTGAAGTTCTTCGTTGTGCCGGTCCATTTCTGCCTTTCCTGGAGCAGAAGAAGATATTCCTTCGTCCATCTTTGCCAGAAGACATCGGCCATGTACTGGACCTGTTTCCAGCGGCGTTTGGCGTAGATGTCCGTCTTCTGGAACACTCCAGGGGGCAGAGTAGGCGTGGTCTTCAGCAAAAGGAGATGATTGGGTGTCAGCGGTTCTAGGTCATGGGGGTCTGAGGACACTGTGGAGAGGGGGCGGCTATTCAGGACTGCCTCCACTTCACAGAACAGGGTATGAAGGCCTTCATCATCTGTGGTGTGCTGATGCTGAATGGAGTTGAGCACCTGCCGGACGGATCGTATGAGTCTTTCCCAGACTCCGCCATGGTGTGATGCAGCAGCACACCTGGTCACTCCAAAGCCCTCTGGTTTCAGACAGCGCGGCACGGTGAAGCCTTTGACCAACTCCAAGCTGCTGGTCCACTCCATCCATCGCTTTGATGTGGCCTGCGGTAGTGGCTCGTCCCATCCATAGCCCGCCTGACAGAGCTCCTGTAGCAGCATTGCAGGCCCAGTGCTCGCTCAACTGGTAGGCTGTCTTTGTCCAGATCTAGTGACTTAATGTCTTTGGCTCTGTGCTCTTGGGGAATGGATGCCAGCACTGCACGGCTATTGCTTACCCACTGAGTTAACTGGAACCCACCTTTGCTGCACAATGCGGTGAGGTCTCTTACCAGCCGGATGGCATCAGACTCGCTGGCCACTGACCTGGCACAGTCGTCGACATAAAAGTTGTGCCTGATGGTCTCTGCTACCTGAGGGGCAAAACTACTTGCATTGTCAGTGGCAGTTCTTTGGAGAGCATAGGTTGCAATGCTGGGGGAAGACACCGCGCCAAAGATGTGCACAAGCATACGGTGTTCTTTGAGGTTCTGACTGGTGTCACCTTGTGGCCACCAGAGGAATCGCAGGTAGTCCACATCAGACTTTGCCACTCTGACCTGATGGAACATTGACTTGATGTCAGCCATGATGCCAATGGGCTCCCTGCGAAACCTCATGATGACACCAAGGAGAGAGTTGGTGAGGTCTGGACCCTGTAGTAGCTCAGTGTTGAGTGACACACCTTGGAATTTCGCAGCACAGTCAAACACCACTCTGAGCTTTTGCTTCTTGGGGTGGTAAACCCCGTGGTGTGGCAAAAGCCATGAGGCTCCTGCTGGCTGCAGTAGCTCCCCCTGTGGGACTTCCTCAGCATAGTTGTTCTCAAGCGTGTCATTCATGAACGCTGTATATTCCTGCTTGAACTGCTCATTCTTTGTCATTTTCCTTTTCAGGCTGTTCAGACGCTGTTCTGCCATTTGCCTATTGTTTGGCATGCGTACGTTTGCCTTCCTGAAGGGCAGTTTCAAACTGTAGTGGCCATTCTCCAGTACCACAGCATTTGCCATGTGCAGGAATCTTTTATCCTCTACAGACATTTCAGTTTTTTCCTCAGAGGCATTTTCCTGGAAATCCTGGTTGTACTGTGAGATAATCAACTTCTCAAGACCCTCGACAGAGATCCTATTCACTGTCACACTAGTTCTAGTACCAGTAGCGCTTCGGAATGGCCCATTTACCACCCACCCTAACAGTGTTCTAAAAGCATAGGGCCCCCCATTCTGACTGTTTATAACCTCCCATGGCTCAAGTAGGTGTGGAGCATTCGTGCCTATCAACAGTTCCACTTTTGAGCTAATGGAGGGAATGGTGACCTTACCCAAGTACGCCCAATGCGCCAGGTCACTTTGTTTGGGGATGCTGCTACTGGTAACTGGCATGTTCTTTTGGGTCAAGGTGCCAGGCAGATTGAAGAATGTGTCACTGTCCAGTGCTGAAATTTCCAGTCCTTTGACTACATAAGTTGGCACTGATGTTTCTTGACTCATGGTCCGCAGAAGTATGTTTGTCCTCTTTCCTGTGAGGTTCAGACGCATCATGAGCTCCTCTGAGCAGAAGGTGGCAGAAGACCCGGGATCAAGCAGAGCGTACGTTTCAAAGACACTGCTGCCCTTTGCTGCCCTGACTTTGACTGGAACAATGGAAAGTACGCTTTCATGGTCTCCTGCCCCTATATGAGCACATGACTCTGCTAAATTGTCAGGTGGGCTAACTGTTTCCTTGGTTGCAATGTGGAGGCTACTGGGATGATTTTGCTTACACATATTGCAGATAAGACGCCTACTGCAGTCTTTACTAAGGTGCCCTGCGGCAAGGCATCCATAGCAGATACCCTTAGTCCTTAAAAAGCTCAACTTATCTCTATGGGCCTTTTTCCTAAATTTCTGGCATGAGTCTAGTGCATGTTTGGAGCTGCAAAAGTGACATGACTGGTCTGATGGGGCAGGGCTTGTTCCTTTAACAGGCGCTACACTAATCACATAGTTACTGCTAGAGGGCTTGGAGGGCCGTGTTTTAACAGGAGCCTTTCCTTTTCCTGCTGGCTGATCTTGGAGATCGCCAAACATAGGGTCACTAGCTATGCGTGATTGTGTTTCCATAAATGTGACAAGATCTACAATTCTTACCCTGCTCTGGCGTTGTTGTTGCAGCTCAAATGCCTTGTTGCACCATTTCTCTCGGAGCTTGTATGGCAATTTCACAGCAATGCTCCTCATGGTGGATATGGTGTCCAGCTCCTCCATATAAGTCATCTCCTCCATAGCGTTGCAACAGCTCCTTAAAAACATTGCAAACTCCTGCAGGGATTTAGCATCCTGTGGTTTGAGCTGTGGCCAAGAGAGGGCCTTTTCCAAGTAGGCACAAGAGATTTTATACTCGTTGCCAAAGTTTTCCTTTAAAAGTTTCAGAGCCTTTTGGTATCCTCTGTCCGGTTCCATATACTCACAGCTTTTAACCAGTCGTTGTGCTTGGCCCTTTGTGTATTGTATTAGGTATTGCAGCCGGTCTCTGTAATTGTCAGTTGGTTGGTGGATGACAGCTGCTGTTTCATGAGCAGTTTGGTCAATTCGTTCTGGTTTTCCAGTACCTTCACTAAATGACTGTCATGTGGTGAACTGGGTGTAGAGGGTGTTTGGGCCTGTGGCTGTGACTGTACCTGAGGTGGTTGAGGCTGCAGTTGAAGCTGAGGCCGTTGTGAGTGAGGCTGTGGCTGGGACACTGGAGGCAAAGGCTGAGGTTGCAGTGGCAGTAGCAGCGGCTGAGGCGCCATAGGCGGAGGCTGAGTCTGTTGTGGCATAGGCTGCAGCTGAAGCTGGGGTGCCATAGGAGGCCTTGACACTGGTGGCAACTGTGAATCAGCATGTGGGGGCAGAGGCGGCGGATGCTGTGTCTGAGAGGGCTGAGAAGCTTGTAGCTGTTGTAGCTGAGATGCTGGCAATGGCGCTATAGGCTGTGTAGGCAGGGACTGAGATGGTGGTTCCGGCTGGAGCAGCTGTGCAACATGTGAGCTCTGTGTACTAGTAGCCAATGTGTCCTGAGCAGAGCTAATAACTGCACTGACCGCTGACTGAGAGAGGATAGAGGAAATGTTTACATCATCGCCATATGATAGACTATGCACTGGCATGGATGTGCACTGCGCCTGGCTTATTGTGGGCCTAAGGTGAGATGCAGGTCTACTGTGATCAAGATTTAACAGGGGGAAATTAACATGGGCAGCGTTTGTCCTGGGCTTAACTGAGGGGGTTTCGTGAAATGAAATTAGGCTTATGTCTTCATCACATTGTGCAGCCTGTAGTGCACTTTCTCCAATCACTGATGTGTGCGTGGAGCCTAAATTAAAAGGAATGTGATCGAAAGCGTCCTCTGCAGCTTTTAAATAATTAATTTTGGCATTGGCTGCGTCCAGCTCCGTGCTTATCTCCAGTGCTTCTCTCTTTTTGCGCAGTATTTCCTCTTGCTCTTCAATGGCGTGTTTTTGCTGTAGCTTCAACGCTTTGACCAGAATAGCTTCGCGTTCTGCCTCCGCGTTGATGCGCAAGGATGTAGTTGAGGAGTGTGACCGGCCAGAATAAGCGCTGGACCTGCGAGATTGCATGTCAAAAACGTCCAGGTCCGTTTGGGCATTGTCGCGGTCTGACGGTGCAGATTCATGAGCGGGGACTGACTCATGCATGACGCGCGCCGAGGAAGTAACTTCCTCCCCGTTCCCAACAGGTGTGTCTGATTTTCCGTCAGCCATTGTTAAAACTAAAAAGTTCCAAAAATCCCAGAAAATAAAAAATATTCTTTTTTCAATTATCAAAGTCCAAAAGAAAAGTTCATATACAGTTCAGTTTCCTTCAAACTTAAATGTCGGGTTCGCTTCCAATAAGCCCCGCTTCGATTATTCGGCTTCGCCAATTAACTTTAAAACTAAGTTTTCAAAAGTTCTTATCAAAAAACACGAACAAAAATGGCTTCTAAATAATAAAACGATTTTTTCAAAACGAAAAAAGTCCTCAGAAGTGCCTTTTTGGGCTCACATACCCACAGCGAGAAGATTCCTTTGTTCTCGGCGTTCCTGTTGTCCTCCTGTGAGCAGCGAGATGGTTTCCAATTCCAACGAAATCCAAAGATGTCCAAGGAGGTTGCAGAAGTCCTTTTACTGATTGCAGATGTTCTTTACTAAATGTACTGGTTAAAAACGGGGTTGGCTTTTCCTTTAGCCCAAGTCCTATCCGTTTTGTTCCCAGATGAGAAGGCAGGTGTCAGGTGTTTTTACTCACACCCTTAATAATCCACTGAGATGAGGTTGAATGGAAATGTTGCCAGTTTTATTACAAATTAAAATAAATACAAAGAAAAGTTGCAATGGGATGCAGTCCATAAGTTGCACAATTGTCAAATAATATTGCAGGTGAGCAGCGAGCGAGTGAGGTGGCGAGCGAGGTGGCGAGTGAGGTAAAGAACAGTATGGCTGCCTCCTGCCTTCTTCCCGTCATGCGCAATGGTGCATCCTTTTATGCTCTTTGGTGGCTCCATCTCACCACCTGTAGCTGGTGCAATCTCCCAAAATGCAGAAAGCAACAAAACATGAGTTCAAACAACTCCAACAGGAATGCGGCTCCTACACTATATTATCAAGTGTGTACTGTTATCTCCTCCTAAAGTGTTAAAGTTAATTCTATTACAATTGTAATTACTGTCAGTGAGTAAGGATACAGCTAGTTAAATATAACATCATCAGAAAGTACAGTAATACAAAGTCAAAACTAACCAAATCAGAATCAGTTTTATTGGCAAAGTACACTTACATATACAAGGAATTTGACTCTGGCAGATGTTAGCTCTCTATACACATAACACAGAACATAATACAATAAAATCAATACAATAGAATGAACAAGTATGTGTACATGTATTGCACAGTAGGGGCAACAATATACATATAGGCACCTAATATAGGCAACGATGTACAAATAGGCACATGTTGTCACAGTTGGATAAACAACCGGTATGACAATATACCAATTTGGCATAAAGTTTTTGGGGGGTTACAAAAAAAGAGTTTCTGGACAGGGGACACCTAGATAAGTCTTTTCTTGTTTCATGTGCAAGAGAAGTGCTGGGAGGGGGGAGAATACAAGGGCATAACAGTAAACATATACACATATGTGCATGTGTATGTATGCATATGTAGTTCAGCTGTTCAGTAAGGTGATGGCAGTGGCGAAGAAGCTGTTTTTGTCTCTGGTAGTTTTGGTGCGCAGGGATCTGTAGCATCTACCAGAGGGAAGGAGGTCGAAGAAGGTGTGTGCAGGGTGAGAGGGGCCTTTGATTATGTTCTCTGCCCTCTTCCTGGTCCTTCCAGTGTACAAGTCCTGGAGGGAGGGCAAGGGGGCACCGATGATTTATTCTGCATCGACGCAAACTCATAGTTGACATTGTGCACTGTAGTCTGTGTTTGTCATGTTTTGTGGCTGCTCCAAACCAGACTGTGAAGGATGGATTCTACGACAGCTGTCTAAAGGGTCACGAACAGTTCTTGTGGTAGGCCATGCTTCCGCAGCTGATGTAGGGAGTACATCCTCTGCTGAGCCTTTTTGAGGATGGCATTGATGTTTGGCTCCCACTTGAGATCCTGAGATATGATGAATCCCAGAAACTTGAAAGAGTCCACATTTGACACTGGGCTGTGGAATATTGTGAGGGGGTGCAGTGGTGAGGGGTGCTTCCTGAAGTTCACAACCACCTCAACAGTTTTCAGTGTGTTTAGCTGTAGATTGTGTTGGCTGCACCAGAGCGCCAGCTTGTCAACCTCCTGTCTGTATGCAGACTCATTACCATCCTGGATCAGTCCAATGACAGTGGTATGGTCTGCAAATTTAAGGAGCTTGACCGCTGGGTCGTTGGAGGTGCAGTCGTTTGTGTAGAGAGAGAAGAGCAGCGGTGAGAGGACACAGCCTTGGGGAGCACCAGTGCTGATAGTCCTTGTACCGGATGTGACACCCCGATCAGGAAGCCAGAGATCCACTGACAGGTGGCAGGAGACACAGTTAGCCGGGAGAGTTTGGCGGTGAGGATATCTGAGATAATTGTGTTGAACGCCAAGCTGAAGTCCACAAACAGAAAGCCAGGTGGGTGGTTGGGTCTGCATTTGATCTGGCGTGGGAAGGGGTGTGAATGCAGAATGGTGTGAATGGTGTGAATAAAGTGTCCCTGACAACATAAAATATATTTTTTTTAATTTAGATTTAAGTCTACTTTTTCCCCCTCTGTTTAAACTGTTTGTTTAAGTTTTTATCTTGTATTGAGATCCATTTGGTTCTTTTCAGTCTAAAATGGTCATTCAAGTTAGCCTCAGTTGGCAAATGTACTTTCTAAGAGAGAGTTGGAAGAATGTATGGGCTCTTCTGGTTAAAAGGTGATCAAGCTCACTCGTCAGGTTGAAGCTCAAATTCACATAATTTTCCACAGGATCTTGAACATCTACTGTGCAAAAAGAGAGATATTACTATGCTGTATCATCTGCAATTTATTTTTTTTAGTCATTATCTTGCAAGTACTTCACAGCAACACAAAGGGAGTCTCAAGCAGACAACAAGTAGAATATATTAATATTATATGACATCATTGACATTTAATTTTAAATAAACATTAGTGTTCTTAATTTGTAACCATTTTCTTAACTTCTTGTGTATTGATAAAAAAAAATCATTCATAAAAATGTAGGCTACACCAGTGCCATATTACACTTGACTTTCAACACATGTGTGTGTGTGGGTTTGTGTCGGTTTGTGTGTGTGTGTGTGTGTGTGTGTGTGTGTGTGCCCCTGTGTGTGTAGCCTTTCAGACAATGTATTGGTTGGTGATGATCAGTCAGTGGTTCTATCAGTGTCGGCGGAGAACAATGGAGAGGGAGCCTATGAAGCAGAACTGGTGGTCCAAGTTCCTGAACACACACACTTCCAGAGCAGTCAGGTGACACACACACACACACACACACACACACACACACACACACACACACATACACACACACACACACAAACATCATTAGATTCCTCTCTGCAGGGTGTCAATAGGCTGGTGTGTGTTCAGAAGAAGGAGAACCAGACTTCTGTCATTGTCACCTGCGACCTTGGAAACCCCATGAGAGAAGGACACAAGGTAACACACAGACACACGATGGAGAAACCTGCTCTCTGATTGGCTGTAAGTTTCGTGGTTTATGGTGGTAACATATGAGACTTTGTGAACTTCAGGTGACTGATTTTATTAAAATGCGGTAACATCCATGTGTGTGCATGTAGCTGCAGACAGGTCTTGTGTTCAGTGTTGGCCATCTGGAGGAGGTGGAGTCTCACATCACTTTCAACCTCAGAATCAGGAGGTAACATTTCTGTCTGTTTGACTAGAACAATGCTTGACTTTTAACTGTTTTGTTAACTTGTTTCTCTCTGTGTCTGTCTGTCTTCTGGTCTCTCTCTTTTTTTGTCTGTATTTTGTCTGTCTCTGTCACTTTGTCTTTTTGTCCTTCACTCTATCTTTTTTGTCTGTCTATGTCTCTTTTTGCCTGTCTGTCTTTTATCCATTTGTCTGTCTTTTGTCTGTCTGTTTTTGTTGTTTGTCTATGTCTCTCTGTTGTTTTTGTCTGTCTCTCAGTAAGAACTCGGTGAACTCCAACAGTAACATGGTGAAAGTGGAGATTCAGGTGAAAGCTGAGGCGACCCTGCAGATCAGAGGGTAAACAACAACAACATTTATTAATACTGTAAGTTTGATCTCATTTACAGACTGATAGTGGTCATGTGTATTTCCAGAGGCTCCTCCCCTCCGGAATTTGTCCTGCCACTGTCTGATTGGCAGCCTTCAATACATCCTGGGACTTTAGATGAAGTGGGTCCACTGGTGGAGCATGTGTACGAGGTGAGATGGGTTCTGTGACCTCATAGGTGAAACATCATATATGAATCAGTAATAAATCAATCAATAAATCAATTAATCAATCGTTTTTATTTCAATTTGGTCAATTTTCTTTTTTACCATCAATCAGTAATTTTTATTGCACCATAATTCAGACACCTCCATTTCACCATTCACTTTTTATATCTCCATCACTTTCTGGCAACATAATCAATCTTTTTTGTGTTTCACTAGGAATAAACCACTTCTTGTTCTCCATCAATCAATCATCTTTATGTCACTATCATTCAGTCTTCCTTATTTCACAATGGATCAATCATGTTTATTTCCCCATTACTTAATTATTGGTGATGATGTATTAGTGATGTTAATGATGATGATGTTCACAATGATAATGATGTGATTGTGATAATGGTGATGATGATGATAATGATGAAGATGATGATGGCAATGATGATGTGCGGTGTGTAGTTACGAAACCAGGGTCCCACTGCAGTCAATGCCCGGCTGATCGTGGACTTTCCATCCACTTGGCAACATCACTTCCTGCTCTACATCTTCTCCAATGCATCAGAGGAGTCACTGGACTGCCAGACAATGAACCCATTACAGATTGACCCCTTCAAGGTCCAAACTTGTCTGTCTGTCTGTCTATCCGTCTGTCTGTTCGTCTGTCTGTGCCTGTCCACCTGTCTGTCTGTCATACTGACCATCTGTCTGTCTGACTGACCTTTCTCTCTGCAGCTAGTTGGTAACTCCTCAAGTGTTTCTGTAGTTTCTCCCTTGATCCAGCAGGAGAAGACAGACTCACGCACAGAAACTCAACAAGTGGTAAATATAAATATACACAAGCCATGCAATACTATATAACTACTGCACAATAAAAGTATATATGTATTTATGTATTTATGTGTGTGTGTGTGTGTGTGTGTGTGTGTGTGTGTGTGTGTGTGTGTGTGTGTGTGTGTGTGTGTGTTTGTGTGTGTGTGTGTGTGTGTGTGTGTGTGTGTGTTTGTGTGTGTGTGTGTGTGTGTGTTTGTTGTAGCTCTGCAGCAGCAGGGAGACAGGCTGTGTCAGGTTTGTGTGTGATATCACTGCATTGGGGCGGGGCTCCAGTGCTGTGGTCCGAATCTCTGCCCGACTATGGACACACACTCTTACAAAGGTCAGAACACACACACACACATACACACATACACAAGCACTTCCACAGGTCAGAACACTTTAAAATGTAAGTAATGTTCCTTTTCGCAGACTCAATATGTCAACTATGAGCTTGTGTCTTCCGCTTCCTATGACGTGATTAATGCATCATCGCTGGTTCAACCACTGCTGCTGCCGAGTGGACACACACAGGTACACACACATTCACAAACACGCACACTCATATAGGTAAACACCCACAGGTATGAAGGCCCATATGTTTCAGAATGCATGCATAACTATCAACCAAGTGTATCATTAGCGTGTGCTTTGATGCCTGTAGAGCAAGGCAGCACTTGACATGTTTTTTAATTGATATAATGGTTCCATTTGACATGAAATGTAACCTAGTTTCTCCATTGATTTATAATGGTCTAGTTACTGTGTAATGATACTGCACTGGGGTAATCATACGATGTGCTGGGTCTACACATGACAATCATGCATTTTATTTGCAAACACACGCATGGATTCACATATTAAGATAATTACCGTACATTCTGGACTAAAGGCTGCTACTTTTTTCATAGGCTTTGAACCATGCAGCTCGTACAAAGGCTATTCTGCATATTTTTTCCACCACTATGGGGCGCACTAACCGGAATTAGAATCAAAACTAAGACAAAATAAATGCAAAGAAGAATACGCTAGTTCAAGAAGAATACGCTAGTTCCTCTTTAGCAGATATAAGTCGGTAGAAGCGGATAGAAGGACGACAAATTACCGACAAATTATTATCTTCTCAAATCCTCACCCTTTCATCATGGAACCCACACGAAGAAGTTCGAATGATGCAAGTTTTAAGTTGAAGGCCTGCTCGGAAGCTTAGCGTCAATGAGTCTATGGTGAGACGCTGGGGGAGGCAGCGGGAAGAGCTCATGCAATGCCCAAAGTCGAGGAAAGCTTTCAGGGGACATAAAAGCAGGTGGCCAGAACTTGAAAATGTCCTGGGCAGGTGGCCGTGGTGTATCCACTGTACAGATCCGAATTAAAGCCAAAACCATTGCCCGCGAAATGGAAATTAAAGATTTCAAAGCGGGGCCGTCATGGTGTTTCAGATTTATGAAGCATAAAAACCTGTCCATCAGGACACGGACCACTCTCTGTCAGCAACTCCCTTTGGACTATTCAGAAAAAATTAAAAACCTCAAAAAATGTGTTCAAACAAAGACACAAGAACACTCCATCGGACCAGATGAGATCATAAATTTGGATGAGGTACCTTTGACGTTTGATCTGCCTCTGACCAGGACCATTAACAAGACGGGCGCATATATATATATATATATATATATATATATATATATATATATATATATATATATATATATATATATATATATATATATATATATATATATATATATATATATATATATATAGCGCGCCGCGCGAGTGGCAGCCTGTTACAGCAGCTCTCGCTCACCTGAGTTTTTCTTCTCTTTTTCATACTTTTTAAACTTAATTTTTTATACTTTTTTCTCGAGCCAACGACATAAGAATAATTTTTTTCACTATGGAATTCACTTTCTCCGTGTTTGTTGTGGCCGTTCTGCTGTTTTTTACACTTTTCATGTCCGGGGACCCCGTGAGCAGCCATGGCTCTATTGTTTACAGTAGGGATCAGCTGTTGGCGCTCCGTAGCTCCGTAGTGTTGCCCGAGGGAAGACCCGATGTCCCCCGTGAGATAAGGAGAAGGAGACGGGGACGCCGTGCGGGGACTGAGCGCCGTGCCAGGAGGAGGAGATACCGACCCGTCCTCCCGTCCATTATTATGGGGAATGTACGATCTCTCCCCAATAAGATGGATGAGCTAGCAGCGCTAACCCGGCACCAGAGGGAATACCGGGAGAGCAGCATCATGGTGTTTACGGAGACATGGCTGAACACGCTGACTCCGGACACGGCGGCTACACTGGACGGCTTTAATCTGGTGCGCGCGGACAGAGGAAGGGACAGCGGTAAGAAGAAGGGAGGAGGACTGGCTGTGTATGTGAACGACAAATGGTGTACCCCCGGGCACATCATTGTCAAGGAGCGGCTCTGTAGTAAGGACATTGAACTGTTAGCTGTTAGCATGAGGCCGTATTATCTGCCGCGGGAATTTTCGCAAGTTGTAACGATAGCTGCGTATGTTCCCCCCTCGGCTAACGCAGACGCAGCTCGTGATGTCCTACACACTGTCACCAGCAGGCTGAAAAACACAGCACCCCCAGGCCGTCCTAATCATCTCTGGAGACTTCAACCATGCTTCTCCATCCTCCGCTCTGCCCACTTTCTCCCAGTACGTCACGTGTTGCACCAGAGACAATAAAACACTGGACTTATGTTATGCTAACACCAAGGAGGCGTACACCTCATCACCCCTCCCCCCCTGGGAAGATCTGACCACAACCTGGTGCATCTCCTGCCTGTGTACAACCCACTGGTACACAGGCAACCAGCTGTCTCCCGCACAGTGAAGAGATGGTCTGAGGATACTGAAAAGGCTCTGAAGGACTGTTTCGACACGACCGTGTGGGAGGAACTGTGTGATCCCCATGGGGAGGATATTGACAGCCTCACAGACTGCATAACGGATTACATCAACTTCTGTGTGGAAAATACTGTACCCACCAAGACCGTACGGTGTTTTTCCAACAATAAGCCATGGATTAATGCCGACATAAAGGCTCTCCTAAAGGAGAAGAGGAGGGCCTTTAGGTCAGGTAGCAAGGAGGAGCTGAAGACTGTGCAGAGAGAGCTAAGGCGGAAGATTAGAGAGGGGAAGAACATTTACAGGAGGAGGATGGAGGATCAGCTGCAGAGGAATAACATCAGTGGAGTCTGGAGAGGCCTGAAAACCATCTCAGGCTACAAAGAACCAAACTCCCAGACGGCAGGGGATCAACAGTGGGCGAATGACCTAAACCTATTTTTCAATAGGTTTGACCAGTCATCTGCCCCTCCCCCGGCCCAGCCTGCCCTGCTGCAGCCCCCCCTGACTTTACCTCCTGGACAATGCCCTCCCCTCCCCCCCCGCTTCCACCTCCGCCTCTCAGCCCTGGCTGAGTTCACACACATCAACCCAACCCCCTCCCCAACACACTCGGGCACACAGCCCCCCCTCTCCAGCCTGTCCCTCACAGCACTACGGGTTAGGAACAAGCTCAGGAGGAGAGACACTAACGTCCCACCTGATGAAGACACTGTAGCGCCTGGTCCTCGACCATCTCCACCCCCTGGTGAGCCCACTGATGGATCCCCTCCAGTTTGCTTACCAGCCTGACATCGGGGTGGACGATGCTATCATCTTTCTCCTCCACCATGCTCTTTCCCACCTGGAGAAGCCTGGAGGCACTGTGAGAATCATGTTCCTTGATTTCTCCAGTGCCTTCAATACGATACAACCAGCACTCCTGGGGAACAAGCTGGAGAACACTGGGGTGGACCGTCACCTCACATCCTGGATTCTGGACTACCTCACCAACCGTCCACAGTATATAAGGACACGGGACTGTGAATCCAACAGAGTCGTCTGCAGTACGGGGGCCCCACAGGGACCTGGGTGTTCACCTGAACAAAAAATTGGACTGGACTGACAATACAACTGCTCTATACAAGAGGGGCCAGAGCAGGCTCTACCTGCTCAGGCGGTTGAGGTCTTTTGGAGTGCAGGGGACACTCCTTAAGACATTCTATGACTCAGTTGTGGCATCAGTCATACAATATGGGGTGGTCTGCTGAGGAGGCAGCATAACAGCTACAGACAGGAAGAGACTGAACAAGATCATCAGGAAGGCCAGCTCTGTCCTGGGGTGCTCCCTTGACCCGGTGGAGGTGGTGGGAGAGGAAAGGATGATAAGGAAGATATCGTCAATGATGGAAAACCACCTCCACCCCATGCAGGACACACTGTCTGGACTGACGAGCTCCCTCAGCAACAGACTAATCCATCCAAAGTGTCTGAGGGAGCGATATCGGAAGTCCTTCCTTCCTACAGCTGTCAGACTGTACAACAAGTACAGCTCTCAGTAACCCCCCCCCAACAGAAAAAATGGACATTGTATACATAGACCAGTGCAATACATTTATATTTATATTTATATATACCTGTATATATCTGTATATATCTGTATATTGTTTTTAATTTAATTTTTTCCTTTTTTAAATTTAAAAAAAAAATTTTGTAACTTTTCTAACTGCTACTGTAGCACTGTGAATTTCCCCACTGTGGGACAATAAAGGAGCTATCTAATCTAATCATCCGTGCTGCTGAAAACAACGGGCCATGAGAGGACGCATTTCACGTTCTGGCATGCACTGCATCTGGACAAAAACTTCCACCACTGGTGATTTTTAAGCGCATTACTATGCCTAAAGAACAACTTCCGAAAGGCATAGTGGTCAAAGTTAACAGCAAAGGGTAGATGATGGAAGGCCTGATGAAGGAATGGTTAATGGAATGCTACAGCAAGCGGCCGGGAGGATTTTTTCACCAGAAAAAAGCACTGCTTGTTTTGGATAGTATGAGGGCCCACATCACAGATTCTGTAAAAGCAGCGATCAAGAAAACAAACTCTATTCCAGCTGTGATTCCTGGAGGTACAACCAAGTATTTGCAGCCACTTGACATCTGTGTCAATCGGGCATTTAAAGCTGCACTCCGGGTTGAGTGGGAGACTTGGATGACGAGTGGTGAGAAGTCATTCACAAAAACCGTCCACATGCGAAAAGCCTCCTTTACTGATGTCTGTCAGTGGATCCTGACAGCATGGAGTGCTGTGAAAGAATCCACCATCACCAAAGTGTTCAGAAAGGCTGGACTGCTATGCGAAGAGAGCGGCGCACCTCCAGAGCCAACCCCACCGGAGGAGGACAGTGACACGGAGAGCGAGACTGATAGAGACAGATGTGACGAAGCGCTGCTGAGTTTGTTCAACTCCGACACTGAAGAAGACAACTTTGTGGGTTTCAGCGAAGATGGTTAAGGTGACATGAATTCACACACAGGAGAAATGAAGATAAATACTGTAAATACCGTTTTTTTTTCTCTTGGTTCTGTTCCGTTTTAATCAGCAAAGTTGCTGCTGTTAAAATACAGGTAAGGAAAGGATCTATTTAGGTACATACATGTACATTTACAATTCAAAATTGTTCTGTTCCTGTAATAAAGATCTAATCTAAAAACATACATATCTGTGGCTTGCAAAACTTTTTTAAGTAGAGCGTGCGGCTTGTATGCAGGTGCGGCTTGTTTATTTTTTTATTTTTATTTTTTTTTAAATAGTGCAGGTGCGCTTTTTAGTCCAGAATTTACGGTAAACATTTTTGTCACACGCTTATATGCATGTGGAAATGACATATGCATGCTACATCACACATAACAAGAAACTGCATGTGCATTTGCAGTTTCTGATGTTATGCAACAGGAAGTGGATCTTCATGGTGCGCAGCAGTCCACACGCATGTACCTGTCACATAGTTTTTCTGGGGTCCATTTTTATCCAGGAGCTGCTGCTCTATACACACTATAATTATGGAGTAATTCACAAAATAAGGAAGTCGACTAATTATTTAGTTATAAAGTTATTCAGCATTTCATGTATTAAACATTACCATTGCTGTCTAATTATAAATTAAATACCAACCCAACTGCATCGCTCTCTCTTTCTCTATGCATAGTTACTATAGCTTTAGTAAATATCACCTTTAAGACACTTAATCAGTAACAATTTACTTGATGGGTGAGTTCATAACACATTCAAAGCAGCTGTCATAGATTGCACATAAAGCGTTCATGACTGTTTCATGAGACATGACTCAACATTCATACCAAACCATTCCTGAACGTGGAAGACAGGATGATGACAACTTCTACTAAAAGTAAAGCAGCATTGCCAGAGTAAACTAGCCTACATTCAGCTGAACAGTATTTGTGTAACCTGGATAGCATTAATGTATTCTCGCCAACCTTTGTAAATATTTCATGAATATAATATGAAGTCGAAAGTCACTACACTGTGCGACTTGTTTAGTATTACCAGATAGAAGGCAGGCATTAAAACTATGTAGAATCAACATATCAATGGTAATTCTTTATAGTTTCAATGCCTAATTTACTGTCAACATTAAATCATTAATCAATGTTAGATTTGCACCCTTAGTTAATACTTGTTGTAAATGTTTGTTTATTAGCTATAGAGCAAAATTTCAATTTTATTTCAGTTAATGAGGATGTTGAAATAACATTAATAGTGCAATGTATCTACAGATTAATGCACTTTTAATTCGATTTCAATTAATAAGACAAAGAAATAGTTTAGTAAGTTAAAACTACTACACAAAAATACTATGATCTATATTATGTGTTATGTATATGTGTTACGGTCAGGATGTTCTTGACAAACTCATTTAATTTAGAACTTAATTTTGATGCAGTAAAAATAGCAGACACATATTTTTTAAAAGAAACCCTTCAGTTCCACCACATCCATCTCCTCCTGCGGGTCTGGTGCATAGTGACTTTGTATATATGGCTTAGGTATAATGTGTAGTCATTCATCACAACACCAGGCTACTGGATGAGGGCATCTGACACAGAGTAACACAAAACAGACTTTAGGTTATGAGAATATCCCCCTGGTGAAAAAATCTCACACCGCGCAAACTTCAGAACTACTGTACACTGTACTCTTTTTTTTTTTACAGCAGGACCATCACAGTATCACAGTTACCAACTTTGCTGTTTATTTACCCACATCTGACGGAATAATATTACAGCCAGCCACACTTTCACATTCACATCTGGAAAGTGTAAAATAATTGATCTGATAAAAATTGATTTGATAAAAAAATTGATCTGATGTAATAAGGCGCAGTGATTCCACTTGCCACAAAACATATCACACAACACTGAAGCTTATTTGTCCTATGGTAATTAAATGCAGCACCCCTGTGGTTTTCGGTGGTGAACCCCCTCGGTAGCAGCAATCAGACTTGTCTCCCTGGTAAATTGCACAAATTATGAGCTCTGCCATTGTTTCATATTAATTACTTTAATTTTAATACCACAGGGGTGCTTTTAGTATTTTTTATATGTAGCTTGTGAACAGTCGAACACATCCTTTTTCATAAAAACTTGGCAGTGTGTTTCTCTTGTTTGTGTTATGTGTATAATATGGCAAGTACTATATGTTAGCTTGCCTGTATTTTATTATTATTTTTTTTTTTATTACTTTTTAAATATATTTTCATTTTACACATTTCAGACATTAATTTAGTTGTGTGAGTTCTGTGAAAATGTGTCGAATCAGAAACTGTGAATGCACAAAAATATTTGATGTCTCACTGCTGAAGAGTGTGTGTGTGTGTGTGTGTGTGTGTGTGTGTGTGTGTGTGTGTGTGTGTGTGTGTGTGTGTGTGTAGACTCAGGTCAATGTATTATGGCGACCTCCTGATGGAGAGAAAGATGTTCCGATTGGCTACATTGTACTGTCAGTCACCTCTGGGCTCCTCCTCCTGAGCCTGCTCTGTTTCATCTTCTGGAAGGTAAAACTCTATCAATCAATCAATCAATCATTAGTCAACCCACCAAATGTGAATCTCATCTGTTAATACTGTGTGTTGATGTCTCTGATGTGTTTCAGAGCTTGAGTGGTAAGAAGTGTAGGTATTACTGTTGGTATAAAAGCAGGGAATTCTGATGCTTTATAAGAATCTGAAAAAGTCTCCTTGTCACAGTCTTAGCCACACCCACTGGCACCCTTCAACCCTGATCTCAGCTTCATTTATTATTGTATCTTATCTCATTGGAAAGTTTGTTCATTTCATTACATATCAGGTCAATATTGGATGAGCAGCCCCATTGTGGAATTGCTGAAGCTCCTAGTGAAATGTTCCAACTTTGGTATTGATCTATTGATTTGTGTTGTTTGGATGATTGGGATTTGATTGGTAGCAGCTGGAGCTTCCTGTATGCTAAAGTTGGGCCTCTGTAAAATCTAGTGGTCAGGTCTGGTACTATCTCCAAGCCAAAGGGTAAGTTTCACAAAACAGGTGATGGCAAAGACCATGAAGATAATTCCCTCATCTTGCATCACTGAGGAACCAGGGTCTGTCTTCCAGAGATTTGCAGTCAGGTTTGCAGGAAGTAATGGCCAATGGCTCTTTGATCACATGATCAGGGACAGACTGCACACAGCCAAACTCTGAGCTCATCAAGCCCTCAGGAGGCCTGCAGTAATGGAGCTCTACTGTCAGGACCAGGGAACCTAAACATGGAGGACTGAGAGGACTGAGTGATAAATCAAGTTCTGTCTGTGGTGGTTGGATATCAGGGCCACCACAGGACTGGGTTGTCTCAAGATCACCACAGGGAGCACTAATGGACTGAAGTCTCCACAGAATCACCACACATGACCAGGGTCACACAGGGTGACCAGGGTCATCACAGGGTGACCACAGGATCAGGATAACCACACAATTAGGGTCATTATAGGACCAGGGCCACCACAGGGCCAGTGTCAGCATAGAGCCCCCACAGGACCATGGTCACCTCAGGCCAAGGACATAACAGGACCAAGATCACCACAGGGCCAGAGCCCTCACAGGACCAGAGTTACCACAGTGCCAGGGTCACTATAGAAGCAGGGCCATCACAGGTCTAGGGTCCCCACATAGCTACCACAGGATCAGGGTCATGACAGGGTCAGGATCACCACAGACCAGGGCCACCACAGAGCCACAACAGGACCAGTTTACCACAAGACTAGGGTCACCACAGGACCAGAGTATGCACAGGACTAGCAAGTCAAGACACAGAATTGCAGTTGCAGTACTGATCTCAAGTCAAATGTAATCAAATAAAAAAAACTATAGTTCAGGTCAGAGGTCATTAACTTGTATGCGTGTGTGCGTTTGTGTGTGTGTAGCTTGGTTTCTTCAAGCGGAATCGTCCACCCACTGATGATGATGAGGAGGATCAACTGCAGCGTCTTGCTGAAGAATCGCATAACTGAAGATCAATGAATCCAACTGGACAATATTTTACCATGTTTAAACCATTTATAACTTTAACAGCTTTGAACCATTTACAATTAACTTGTTTAAGGCAAGGCAAGGCAAGTTTATTTGTAGAGCACAATTCATACACAGGGCAATTCAAAGTGCTTTACAGTTACACAAAATCACAAAAGGAGAGCAAAACATACATAAAATCACAAAAGGAAAATCATAAAACATAGAATTCATCAATAATTTAAAATAGAGTGAAGAGTGTAGATAAGATACTTTCAGTTTTCATATGCACGGTTAAACAGAACTGTTTTCAGCCTGGTCTTAAACATTATCAGCGTTGAGGCCTGTCTCACATTCTCTGGAAGACTGTTCCAGATTTTAGCTGCAGAAAACTGGAATGTAGCTTCACCATGTTTAGTCCTGACTCTGGGCACCTGCAGGAGACCAGTCCCTGAGGTTCTCAGGGTCCTAGATAACCAATAATTGCATATTTAACCCATTTATTATATGTTTAAACCATTTATAACCTTTAACATGTTAAAACAATTTATAACTTTAACATGTTTGAACCAATAATTGCATATTTAGACCATTTATAATTAACATTGTTAAACCATGTATTACATGTTTAAACAATTTATAACTTTAGCATGTTTAAACCATTCATAGCATGTATAATATATAGCAGCAGAAACAATTATCTGAAAATAAATATTAGTTTTTGTGTCTTGATATGTTCTGTATTGATTAAAACCACCTGAAGGACCCTATCTCACTTCTGAGAGTTGAGTCTGATTAAAGCAAAAACAGGTCAGAGGTTATAGGTCAGTCAGAGGTCAGTGGGGTCAAACATCAGTGGGATCAGCAGTCAGTCTGAGGTCAGTGGTGGGTCAAAAGTCAGTCTGAGGTCAGTGGGGACCAGAGGGTCAGAGGTCAGGTTTCTAGACTCCAAAGTGTACTTCTTAATTTATTAAACTTTTAAATCAAAAAGTTGTTTAGTTGAGTATAATAATTCAATGGGAGTTTGAATAAATGATTAGAAATCATTAATTTAGAACTGAGCATTGCACAGATGGAGCTCACACTGACCCTGATCTGTCAGTGTGTAGATGTCAGTCTGAGGACTGCGCCCAGGCATCAGAGAAGGTCATCACTTCCGGGATCCAGTCCTTGGAATGGTCCATGCACAGCATCGATGCTTGCCACCAGATTCTGGACAGCCGCAGTCACTCTCTTTTTTATGAAGATCTGGTCCAATTATCAGACTCTCTAAAGTTTTTCACAGGTTATCAGTAGGCTTTTCACAGTCAATAGTTTGCTAGTAAGTGGCCCACTTAGTACCTACTCCGCCTACCTCAATATCTGCCCCAGTAGCCTGCCATCTGTGGTGAGTGGCAATGTAAGCACATATTATATATATATATATTATCCTCACATCTTGATGTGCTAGAACATTCTAATGTCATGCTGATTTTCTATCCTTAATTTCTTCTTTCTTCTATGTCTTAATTTACAGGATTTCACGAGGCTCTGCCTAAAGTTAGCCCCACGCCTGTAACAGTCCCCCCTCTAGCTGCAATAACCCTCTATTAAAACAATGTTCCCCTCAATCTAAATTTACTTTTGGCCATACACTCGCCCTGATGCCTCAGCAATCATCGAGGTGTAATGATCTCTGAAGCCCTAGCAGCTAAGGTGAGCAAGTGCATGTAATTGGTGGTGGTGGTCCTGCTTCCTAAGAGTACATATAATTCCATCTTTAGCATGTTCAGTGCAAGATGATCATATGTGTGTGGATCACTAGACTTGTGTCATGGACTCTGGTTTGTGCAAACCTAAGCATAAATGCTGCATAACTAAATATGAGATGTTAAATAAAATACTACTTTGGATGTTAACTAAAATCTGAATAGAAAAATTTTAAATTCATGTTTGTGTTGTTTTAGATGTTTATGTTTTTTATGTTTTTGTTTGTTTGTATTGTTTATGTTAAAGAGATTTATGTTTTAATTTATTTTGAGTCAAGTGAAGTCAATTTTATTTGTATAGCTCAAATTCACAAATCACAGATTCACGTGAGAGGCAAATAAACCAATAGCAGCATTGCAATTTTCTAGTCCAGCCAGGGCCAGCTCTAACTATAAGCTTCTTAAAAAGGAAAGTTTTTAACCTGTTCTTAAATGTAGGAAGAGTGTCTGCCCCCGGACTGAAACAGGAAGACCATTCCACAGCAGAAGAGCCTGATGTTTGAAGCCTCGAATAAGCTTTTTGGGGATTTTGGGCATTTTGGGAGTGTAGTGTTTTGATGATACAGAACTATGAGCTCTGTAAGTTAGAATGACCATTAAATGTTTTGTAGGTGAAGAGGAGATTTTTGATTAATTAATTATAAATTTCACAGGAAGAAAATGCAGAGAGTCTAATACTGGTGAAATGTTATGCCTGTCTTTTAGTGCTTGTACACGCAATAGCATCTGGATCACCTGGAGACCCCATAGAAACAGCCTCACAGTGAAGAGTTGCAGTAATCAGGTCTGGTTGCAGTAATCAGGGTCTGAAGTAATCAGGTCAGCAGTTCTCAGGGAGTTAGTTTCAGATATGTGGGGCATAGAAACTAAACACTACTTTTCTATGTTTAATTCGCAGTCTGGGAACAGAGAGCAGACCAAATGATCTAAACGGTCTGGATGGTTCTTAAGGGATCAGAAAATCAGAGATATACCTAGGCCCTAGATTGGTAGTTGTTTCTAAACCAGTAAAGGTTATTACAACTTATTCTTTGGCAGATACTTTTTTAGTCTTAGTGAGGACTCTAGCAGCAGCACTTTGAATTAGTTGCAGCTGCCGATTGATTTTTTAGAGAAGCTTTTAAAGACCCTGTTACAGTAGTTAAGTGTACTTAAATAAAAGAATGGACCTTCTAGCTTGGTTTGTAGGCGTTACCATCACTGACTGAGCTGAGTGCTGACTTTTAATAATTCCTCTTTGGCTTCAAAAACAATGACCTCAGTTATCTTTAATTGAAAAATGTTCTGACACATCCAATCTGATCCAATTATTTAGCTCTACTGTACTGAGCATTGCCTACATTAAGGTCAAAATACCAATATTGTCATCGTCAAAATCAAGACAAATTACAGACAGTAATTTGAAAAAGTCAGCAAAGAAAATTACACAATACACAGGTGGCCTGTAGATACTAAAGAAGGATTTTCCACTAAAGCTCTAATATTTAGTAAGACCAGGTTCTGTGTTTCACAATTTTCCTCAGATGAGGTCCTGGAGGGATGTTTGTTTGTTTAAGTTGGGGGAGACACCGCATCTTTAGCTGTCATGGCTGGGGGAGACTCCTCAGGTTGGGTTTGCTGTCTATCTAGGTCAGTTGTTATCCAAGGTAATAGTAGCTCTTGTCAAGAATTCTGTTGTTTTGGATCGTCTTGTTTCTTGTCCTTCATAGGGGCTGTTTGTGTGACAAATAAAAAAGAATGTGTGTTGATGATCAATAGCATCACTGAGGCAAATTCCATCTGCCTTGAAGATGTGTATTTGGTACTTTCCTTTCCGCAAAAGTGTTTTTCTGCAGCTTTTGCAGCTGAGGTGATTTAGTTCCATTGTCTCATTTTGTCTAGTGCCAGCGTGAGCTTTCTTTCAGGAAACCAGGGTCTTGTAAAAGCTGAATAAATCTGTTCTCTAGTAGAATTGCTGTGTTTTGAGATGGTTTGCTACTACCTTTTTTTTAGGCCACAGTCAAGTGCTGCTTCCTCTTTAACACTGGGGTTGAAGAACACTACTGTGCAATGGCAGTGCTGCATGTAATATCTAGATTCTCTGGGTGCTGGATTCTGCCTGATCTTCCCATAGATCAGAAGAAGAAGCAGTTCATTTTTACATGTTTTTTGTTTTGGCTTTGCACCATGAGAGTTCCAGGAGGAACTGCTGACTGGCTCCTATTTCTTAGTGGTACTAGTTAGCTGACTGTTAGGCCTGATCCTGTCCACTGATTTTGATCATCAGAAGAGTGTTTTCTTTTCCATGTCGACCATTTTCCTTCAAGTTCACTTCAATCCACTGAACTTTCATCTCACCGACTGGAGTACAGAAGTTTATAGTAGTCAGCATTGGAGAAAAAAAGGCATCTTGCTATAAATGTGCTATGGCTAGGGGAGCTCCTCAGTCCTAGTCACAGAATCATGCTACCCAAAGGCCACACTCAATAAAGAGGTCATTATAACAGTAACCAGATGTATCAACAAAAAAACAGTAGTCATGATAATTAGTACCTCTGTCTGTGGTGGTATCTGTAGTGGTGTCTGTAGTGTTGCTTGCAGTGGTGACTGTGGAAGTGTTTGTAGCGGTATCTGTGGTCATGCCTATGGTGGTGCCTGTAGCGGTGTTTGTATTTTGGCATTGTAGCCATTGTATAATTCACCTAAGAACTAACACTGTTGTTCTCTCTTGCATGAGTGTTGGTGAGTTTGGAGCAAGGCTGCCTGTGTGTGGTTGAGGATGTAGCTCCCCATCTCTACCATTCCTTGCACTCCGCCTGTGTCCTGGTGATTGTTTGCACTTTTTAAGTTTGATATTTTATTCCTGTTAATTTACTCCTTTACTTTGCTATGTCTGTCTGTGTGTGGGCATGAGGTGTGGTTGGAGCTCTATCCCCACATCTACTCACCTACCACTGATTGCTGCCCATTTTTATCATCTCATCTAACATCTCATTATTTGACATTACTATGAGTTTTTGCATATTTTAGCATGGTAAAATTGTCCACTTCTTTTAACCTGTTTCTAAATTTAAATAAATATTGTAATATTATAGGAAAACTTTGTCTCCTGTCTAATGTTTACTATCTACTGTGTCCTGAATCTGTGTGTTTACAATTTCAGTTTAAAAAGGGAACTGCGTGTATTAACCCGTGGTCACATACTGATGGAATAGTATCCTTGAATTTAGATAAAGCACTTATGGTTAAACATCTACATCATGAATATATTAAAGTAAGGTGGTGAGTAGCTCAATAAGAGGGATGCAACATAATCTGAAGGCTGGAGTTTCCATGCAAGAT
Source organism: Eupleurogrammus muticus (assembly GCA_036785175.1). Lineage (NCBI taxonomy): Eukaryota > Metazoa > Chordata > Actinopteri > Scombriformes > Trichiuridae > Eupleurogrammus > Eupleurogrammus muticus. The sequence goes on along the minus strand of JAYKQN010000011.1, from coordinate 23,490,513 downwards.
TTTGATTATGATATGTTAATATAATGTAAAGAGTAACAAAATTATTTTTTTAAAGGTAAGGAGTAGAAAGTAGAGAGAAGAAAGATATACAAAGAGGGGCTGACAAGTTTATTCTTAACAAAGAAGGTCACTTGCACATCCAGGCCCTCTGGATCAAGAAAGACCAAAAGACTACACCGCCTCTGTCACATCACACATGTACAAGCCTGTGATTGCTGAAGTAGCCTCTGAGACTCAGCTCAGGAGGGCCGAGGAGGATTAGACCAGATTACAGAGCCAGGGTTAGCCTTCAGATAATAACTGCAAAAAGAAGACTGGGAGACAGAGACTAGGGCACACAGAGTCTGGGAGGCAGAGACTAGGAGACAAAGTCCAGCACACAGAAACTAGCACACAGAAAAGAGCAGTAAAAGACCAGCACCATGTAGACTGTTTTGGACTCCATTGGAGTCTACTCTTCTGAACAGGGAGGAGGAGCTTTAGTGACTGGATGGACTTTTTGTTTTTGTCTCAAGAGACACATATGGGACATGATAAAAAAAAGAAAGAAAAAAAGGATGGGTAATTTTTCAAGCTGGGAGCAGTGGCCTCTGGTCTTTCAACGAGGGGAAGCTCACTAATTTGCTAAAACAGGAAAGTAAGCACTTTGGAGGGTGGAGGCTCACAGAGTGACAGAAGTCAGACTACAACCAGGACAGCCTCCAATAACACTGAAAACCACGTTAGTAAGGTATACTAATAAGATGATTTGTGAAGTCAACTTGTTTATGGAACAACAGAATGAAATTCGAATAACACTCCAGATGTGATGGTTTATATTTCAGCATCCAGGCTTGCTAAGGCCACACTTACTTGCCCATAGACCCACAGAGATCCCACATCTGATGGGCAGAACCAAACCCAGCGTTTATCCAATGAGCATGTACTTTCACTGCAGTGCAACAGTCCACTCTCTGATTCCTATTCAGTTGATGCTGGGTTTCAAACTGTTGCAGAGATGCTGAATGAATGAATAAATGCGAAGAAAGTCGCGTCATTACAAGTAGCTGTTGAACATGTTCTAGCACATTATTTTCATATTTTTACATTTTTATATATATATTTTTTGTGTGTGCAAATAAGAAGGCCTTAATAAATGCCACATTACTTCAGTGTACCATCACAGTGGCTAGGTGTGATAAAACAATTTGGCTGTAGGCTACTATGAGCTCTGCTTCTACTACTAGTAGTAATACATAGTGAAAGAAGGTTCTGAGCTTTGCATATTAGAAAGGTTAAATATGCTTTAGAGAAAGGGAAGTTGTTGTTTTCTTTACTAGATTGGCTATTGGCTAATTTCATTTTTCTTGTTTCATTTTGGCTAATTGTCTAATTATGATTTTGGCTTATCATTCTTCAAAATAATAAGATGAAAATAAAAATGGTTGGAAGTAGTACTAGCCTAGTAGGCTAGGAGCAGCAGCCTTGTCTGAAAAGACAGCCTGATCCTTGATCACAGAACTTAGTGACCCAAACCTTTGAGCAACAAGTTAAGCTGCTCAAAGGTTTGGGTCACTTATTCCATGACTTCTATTCTGCATTTGATCTCATCAAATTACTTATTGAATTTGATCTTGAAGATGAATAGCCCTAAAATTGATCAATGCAGCTATACTTCAGGGTCAGCCAGATTTCCCCCAAAATGCACAACAGACAGTAATTTATTTCTTCCACATTTACTTTGCTACATAGTTTCCACAAGGACTTTTTATTTAAATTTTGTATTAGTCATTATTTATCATTCTTTATTAATTCATGTGACTTACTTAAAATGTCTAACATGTTTTCACATCAGGAAGTGTCAGAAAAACCTAACATTTGGGCATACTGTCCTTGAGTTATTTCCCCCCCTTTCCCCTGAATTGGAGGCTGTTGAATCAGTACCTAAATTCAGTCTTGTTTCTTTTTTGTCTGATAATGTTTTATCTGATACCATTTGTCTGATGCCTTTTGCCCTGAGACCTGATTCTTTTTAATGTGATGTCTGACACCTGAGTCTGACATCTGAGGATGTCCTAAAATGAAAACGGTAACAGCAACTTTCCTCCTCCTGATTTTTTTACACTGTAAAATTCTGCTCATATACACACAGCATATTGAATGTTCTGCAAGCTGCAGTTTTTAGTAAGGCTGAAAGTGTCACAATGTGTAATTGATCAAAAGATAATGTTGATATCCAATAATGACTTACAATCAACAATATCTCCATGGAAATGAAAACAACTATCGGGTATTAATTTATTAATTTTTTATCAAATGTCACAAAGGTAGTCTGGCCAACACCAGGCATAATATCAATTGATATTCATTCTGGCATCTGTTTATTTGTTCATGTTCATGCCCTGAGTGGCTTTATAGTTTTTTTCCTGTATGAAAATCTCATTTCCTTACGCAATTTTGCACAGTTTTGTCACATACATTGACTCCAGCTTCCTCTCATTTCTTTTTCGTTTGTCTTGTTGTGTATTTTCTGTTTTCAAGACATATGACCTTTAGTTTTTAGATGTCCTCCTTGGTCTTCCAGTACGATTGGCTTTAACAACCTTCCCATGCTGTTTGTATTTGGTCCATATCTTCGATACATGACAGTGAACAGCCCACATCCTTGGCCACCATATGTGAAGAGTGACCTTCTTCAAGAAGTTTGACAATCCTCTCTTTGGTTTCCTCTCTCTTGTCAGAGTCATGATTTTTGCTAATCCACTTGGTCCAGCAGCCCTCCAAGGTGTAATAGCTGCACTCTTTTTAACTGCTGACTAACAAACATTTCTAATCTGAGGCAGGTCCCAATTAAGAAAAGGACTGGCAGTCACTCAAAATTGAGTGATTCCAATTTTTTTTTTCCTTAGAATGGATTGATTCCATATTTTTTTCCCTGTGCTTGGTCTATAAAAGTAACATTTACTGACCACCACAATGTTTTTTTTTATTTCCTTTAGTGTTTCTGAATGGTGGAGTTGGACTTTTGAATGACTTCATTATTGTTACACTGCAGCATGTTCTGAGAATGAGAAAACACAGAATACACAGGGCAGGACACAAAGAAGAAGGGAGGATATCTCACCTGTATTAGCCTCTCTACACTGGCTTCCTGTGAACTCTCGAATAGAATTCAAAATCCTGCTCCTCACCTATAAAGCGCTCAGGTCAGGCGCCATACTACCTTAGGGATCTCTTAGTCCATATCACCCATCGAGAGGATTATGTTCCCAATATGCAGGCTTATTGGAGGTTCCCGGAATTTCTAGAATTAAAACGGGAGGCAGAGCCTTCAACTTCCAGGCTCCTCTCCTGTGGAATCATCTTCCATTCTTAGTCCGGGGAGCGGGCACCCGTCCTATATTTAAGAATAGGTTAAGAACTTTCCTGTTCGAAGAAGCGTATAGTTAGGGCTGGCCCTGGCCAGCCTAGTCATCTGTGATACTGATGATCCACTATTGTACTTTTAAATCTGATGTGTTTCCCGGAGTCCTGCCCTGTGTTTTCTCATTCACAGAGCATGCTGCAGTGCAGCCACTAAGAGATCTACGGATGTTGGATGGTCTGATGCTGTCCTGGTTCACCTGGAAGCTGTGATGGATCCTGCGCCTCATCCTCCACTTACACCCAAATTTATTACATTTCTGTTTTTCTGTTTGTAATGGCCAATTTTCCCTGTAATGTTTCCACCTGCACACATCATCTACTGCAGCCTGTCCATTCTGGAAGAGAGATCCCTCCTCTGTTTCTCTCTGAGGGTTCTTCTGTTTTTTTCCCCGTTAAAGGGTTTTTTAGGGAGTTTTACCTTGTACGATGTGAGGGTCTAAGGATACAGGATGTTGTGTTGCTTTTGTACAAACTGTTGAAATTGAAATTACTTTTTACTGTTTAGCTGCAAGTCTTTTTGTTTATGTCTCTCAGTTTTGTATATTTAGAGACTGAAATATCTTCCCATTCTTCCTTACAAACAGCTAGAGCTCAGTAAGGTTAGATGGAGACTGTTTGTGAACAGCAAATTCCAGATCTTTCCACAGATTCTCAATTGGATTAAGATCTGGACTTTGACTTGGCTTTCTAACGACTGGATATGTTTAGTTTTTAATCATTCCAATGTAGGTTTTGCTTTATGTCATTGTCAATTAGATCATTGTCCTGTCCCAAAACCTTGTCCCAGACTCTAGTCTTTTGCAGACTCCAACAAGTTGTCTTGCAAAATAGCCCTGAATTTGGATCCATACATCTTCCATCAATTTTTACCATCTTCCCTGTTCCTGATGAAGAAACTATGATGCTTCCACCGCCATGTTTGACAGTGGGGATGATGTGTTCAGGGTATGTACTAATGGTTGTCCTACGGACAGATTTCCCCAACTTAGCTGTGAATCTCTACTGTTTATCCAGAGTGATCATGGGCCTCTTCGCTGAAAGTGCTCTGTGAGATGTTTAAAGCTTGTAAAGTTTTTTATATCCCATCCTGCTTTAAACTTCTCCACACAGTGTCTCGAACCTGCCTAGCATGTTCCTTGGTCTTCATGATGCTGTTTGTGCTTAAAACCTATGAGAGTACCTTCTCACTGCTCATGTCCGAAACCTGATAACATGCCATATTAATTATTGTTTTTTTACAAATTTTTTTGGGAATAAATTACTGATATACCTAGACCAGATTCATTTTGTTGTTAAGAACACATCTGCTTCCTTCTTCATTTTGTTCCCATTGTCCCACTTCCCCATTGTTTTCCACTGCTCCACCTCCACTATGGAGTCAGCTCCTGATCCCTTATTGGATTCAAGTACTCTCAGACAGGTGATGAGTTGTTGTTAGACTCCAAAATTCCTGAGAACAACTTTACTTTTCTGTGGAGGTTGAACTTCTGAAAAGTCATTTTAGAGCCCCTCCTTTGTGTTGGTTTAAACCTGTCAGTACCTGGTAGTGTTTCTCTAAAACGTTCAGTTTTGGCTGTTGGTTAATCTGTAGATTTCACCTGTTTGTTTAACATCTTGATTTCAAATGTTGCTTTAATCTTGTTTATTGGTTTAAACCTGTTAGTTTAAGCTGTTATTTTAAACTTTTTGATTTAAACCTGTTGGTTTAAAATTTTGGTTTAAGCTGTTGCATGTTTCATTCACAGTAAAATTCAATATTCATGTAAAGTTTGTTTCATTTAAACAGAAACCAATAGACTCCAAGAGAACCCAACATAATCCAGAACCTCACAGAATCCGAGAGAAACCGAGAACCAGACAGAACCACAGTATTTCATGATGGTGAAGTCTATTTCTGAGACTAAGGATCAAACAAAATTGTATTTTGCTAAAATGTTTAGTTTATTCACCGAAGTATAGATCTTGTACAAAATAAACACCTTCTGTATTAATATATAATATTATATAAAAGTATATTTGTGTAAAAATGTTCAAAAGTTTAAAAACCAAGTAAAAATACATAAATATCACCAAATAAATAATATAAATAATATAAATTACTCCATATTTTGCAGAAATTGAGAGAAGTGGGTCAGTCAGAATGTACATAAATAGATGAATAAATAAATCAAGTAATAGATTAATACTGATTATAGATTAGTATTAATGATAGATTAATACTGAGAAGATGACAAGCAGCAACCAGTGAACGTGTCCCCTCGTGTCAGTGGGCATGTAAGGGTGCTTAAATGGGTGTGTCCTCCTGTGTCATGTCATGTGGGCATGGTTACATCTTTCAGTGGAAACAGCTGGTGTGATTCTGCAGTGCAGACTTCATAACATCAAGCAGATCTTGACGCAGAACCAGCCAACCACAGGCTGCGCTTTCCTGAGTGACATACAGAGACAGCACCCCTGAGTTCTTATTGGTCCACATTCTGACCAATGACACATGAACTATTAAGAGCTTAAACATGAGGACTTATTCATACAAAATAAATTTCTTTTAATAAAATTGAATGTACCTGCTGAATCACAGCTGTCACATTACTGATGTAAGACGATAAAACACCTGAAGTATCATAGCCACTCAGCTGCAAACAGGAACACAACATAGAACAATGGACATGAGAACAGAGAACATGGATGTGGAAAGGGTGACCATAAGCATCTGAGAACATGAGTATGTTTGAATAGACAATATTAGAACAGGATAGAACATTCTTTTACTCACACAGCGGCCGTCACTCAGCAGTCGGTGCTGCAGGATCCTGAAATGATCTAGTTTCTCAGTATCCCAGGTGACTCCATCCTCTCCAACAGGAGACTGATCCTCGAACATTAGCCCCAAATTTCTCAGTGACTCATACACAACCCATAATGCCTGGTAACACTGAAGAGAACCAGAGTTTGTATATAAACAAGTTGAACAATAAAAGAAACACTTTTGTTATTGGCTGAGAGGCTCAGATTGGATGAATACCTGCTGGTGATTGGCTGCGGAACCAGGGAAAGCAGAGTATGGGAAGGTGATATTGGCATTATAACGTTTGCAGTGGACAGGAAACGACGGTACCTGCGAGTCAAATGTTAACGTTTTACTAATGTTCAGCTAACATGTACATTGTACTAAGGTCAAACTCAGCACCCTACCAGGTCTCTGAGGAGGTTGTGGGCTTTCTGGACCACATTGGCCTTCAGGTGGCAGGTTGGCATGGCAACAAGCATCTGCTGGAAGCTGCAGAGCTGCAGCAGGAGGAGGAGGAGGCCTGAGGGAGGAGTCATGGTTCTACTGGTTCAGGTGTGTCTGATAACCTGGAACAGAGAGGATCCTTTAGCCAATCACAGACAGTCTACCTGCATGAGTCATCTTCTTAAATGACAGTTCTGGACAAAGACATAACTCCTCAGCCAGATATTTAAGAATATTAACAATGATCATCATCATTATCTTTATCATCATCACCATCCTGAGCTTATTATCAGGGGTTGACACAGAGTCACTAGAGGTCTCCTACACTGAACGCTGACCCATGACCCTGTTGATCTTCCCTAACAGAAACACGTCACTCCAGAAACGTTTCCATTGTGACTATTTGGTCGTCATTTAATCCAATAACCAGTTTCCACATTCGGAGACACGTGTATCAGTGAGAGATGGAAACATTTGTCATGAGTGGTTCACGCTTCGGACTCAATGGGGAGCAAGGGGTGCGGGCAGGCTGCGGTGAGTATACTGATAGTTTCCATTAAAGTGAAACAGATCATGTTTGACTGAAGCTTCAGGTTAATGAATATGACTAAAAGTGAGAAGCTGCTGTGAGTAAGGATCCAGCCTCAGAAATGAAACTTATCAGCATCTATTTACGCAAACTTGCACATTTCCACCTCTGCTGATTCTGAGACAAACACACGACCGCAATTCGAGTGGTGGAACATTGACAACATTGATGGCAGCATAGAGTGACGGCATTGATGCCATCACACTAATAAACTACTCTGAACATGTAACCTGCAGATAGACAAACTTTATTTAAAATTTAAAGATACAAATGTTGAACACATTACATAGATGCTGGAAAAAGCATTATATTAACCATCAAACAATAATAATTGTATGAACTTTCATTTTAAAAGATCCAAAAATGTTCAGATCTTTTATAAACCTAATGATGTTATGGTAATTTCATTGATTTTATATGTTAATATTTTACTTGAACAGCAACTAAATACAACATAAAATAAATATCATCTATATATCTGATCACCTATAATCAATAGAAACATGTAAGAGCTGAGGAAGGAAATATTACAAAGAAGTAAGAATTAGAGATTTTAATGGTAAATGGCCTGCATTTATATAGCGCCTTTCTAGTCTTTTTTTGACCACTCAAAGCGCTTTACACTACACTGTCCATTCACCCATTCACACCACATTCATACACCGACGGCACATGCCATCGCCCCATAAATTATTAATCAATAACAATAATAATCACATGTAGTGATTGAAATCGGAAGTAATTAAAACTTTACTTTGTATTATAAAACATATTTTTATATCAAAAACGATTTAAAAAACTAAGTAAATGTGATTATCTAAATGAGCAATTTAGGTAATACTTTTGTTACCGGAGTATAAAGGTTTCATGAACACAGATCAAAATTAGATCAAAATAATTCTTTTCTTAATATTAAGAATAATATAATTTTAAAAAGTTGAAGAAATTCTCAACCCATCACAAACTCACGGAGGTTCTGATGGAGGCCTTGGAGGTCTTGGATCCTGGAGGTTCTTGAGGTCCTCGTAGTGCTTGAGTTTGTGAACCAGTTTTTTTGTCTGGTTGTGATTGTCGTCCTGTAGATCTTGTCTTTGCTGGTTCTTGTGGTTCTGTGGAGAAAGTCTTTGCTGCTGTTCTGTTGTCATCCTGTGGTTTAAATAAAACTTGATGAAAAATGAAACTATGTGTGGGGAATTTACACCCCCCCACTCACACACACACCCACACACACACACACACACACACACACACACACACACACACACACACACACACATATATGTGTGTTACATATGTGTGTGTTTTTAGGAGGAATTAATGATGTTTGGTCCATTTTAAGTTGTAATGGAAGTTGAGAAAGTGTAAAATATATCTATCTAAAAAGCTTGTATCAATAAAAAGATAAATAAAGAAAATATAAATATAAAATTAAAAAAATAAATAAAAAGCAAAGAGCATCTGTGTGTCATTGGCTTTCTGAACGGCTTGATTGTCTTTCATCCTGTTTGCCACTTTATTTTAAAGGCATTTATGCTAAAAACAAAAATCCCATAGACTTACATATCACACTTTTATCCTGCAGCATCACTTTCTTTACAGTGTAAGGCTCCCTATCATGGTGGTTCTCCTTATCTCTTCAAGCAGAACCACCATGCAGAACAAACAGAACAAGACATTAAAGTATTTTAATGTCCTGTTAAATTCTGGAAGTTCAGTTCTGGACAAAGACATGCCTCCTCCACCAGGTGTTTAAGAATATTACCAGATTGATTTTTGTTATTGTATTGTTATTATTAGAATGATTGAAGATTAATTATGATGACGTCATCAAGAGCTTAAACATGAGGACTTTCTCATACAAAATAAATTACTTTTAATAAAGTTGAATGTACCTGCTGAATCACAGCTGTCACATTACTGATGCAAACAGGAACACAACATTGAACAATGGACATAAGAACAGAGAACATGAATGTGGAAAGGGTGACCATATTGACCATAATGATTATAATGCCTGGTAGCACTGCAGAGAACCAAAGTTTGTATATAATCAAGTTGAACGATAAAAAAAACATTTTTGTTATTGGCTGAGAGGCTCAGATTGGGTAAATACCTGCTGGATGTGGAACCAGGGAAAGAGGAGTATGGAAAGGTGATATTGGCATTATAACGTGTGCAGTGGACAGGAAACAACAGTACCTGCAGGTCAAATGTTAATGTTTTACTAATGTTCGGCTAACATGTACATTGTACTAAGGTCAAATCTCAGCATCCTACCAGGTTTCTGAGGAGGTTGTGGGCTTTCTGGACCACATTGGCCTTCATTGGAAGCTGCAGAGCTGCAACAGGAGGAGGAGGCCTGAGGGAGGAGTCATGGTTCTACTGGTTCAGGTGTGTCTGATAACCTGGAACAGAGAGGATCCTTTAGCCAATCACAGAAAGTCTACCTGCTTGAGAAATCTTGTTAAATCACAATTCTGGACAAAGACATGTTTAATGTTTTTTAAGAAAACTAACAATGATCATCATCACTATCTTGAGCATATTATCAGGGGTTGACACAGAGTCACTAGGGGTCTCCTACCCTGACCGCTGACCCATGACCCAGTTGATCTTCGCTAACAGAAACACGTCACTCCAGAAACGTTTCTGTTGTGACTATTCAGTCGTCATTTAATCCAATAACCAGTTTCCACATTCGGAGACAATGCGTATCAGTGAGAGATGGAAACATTTGTCATGAGCAGTTCACGCTTCAGACTCGATGGGGATGGGGTGAGGCCAGGCTGCGGTAAGTATACTGATAGTTTTGTCATCATGAGTGGTTCCCCCTAACATAAAAGAGCAGTGCAGGTTTTACAGTGCCATTGTATTATAATAATCATATAATATAATGTAAGGTAATGTAATATGTGATATAATAATATTGTAAAGTAATAGTACCATAATAGTATACTGAGCAGATGTGTGTTGTGTTTTTTTGCAATAAAGTTGCAGTGTGTTTTCTAGTTGTGTTGGTCTCTACTGATGAACTGAACCTGGTTCATTAAATCAGAAACTATGACTTAACATGTCACTGCTTTGATTAGGCGCTGACACGTTTGGAAACAAGTCAGGCTTCAGTGTTTGGTTACCCTTCCTTCACTGAAAATGAACCTACTCTGACCACAAGGAGTCACGGATCACTCATCAGGATGCGGTTTACCCCCCAAAATTTTTAAATCACATTTACAGAGAAGAGACGACACTCAGAAAGAAAGAGTTAGGAAGCAGGAAACAAGCTGAGTTACATTTAAATAGAACAGAAACAGAAACAGGAAGCAACATGGTCTGTAGGAGTCTAAGCCTTCTACACATTATCTGTTTCTTCAAGACTCTGATAGAAGCAAAATGAGCAGCTTTAACATTCATATACTGTCGCTCAGCTGCTTCCTGCTGATTCAGCACATTCTATTTTATTTGAAAACTTTAACAATTAATGTAGAAAACAAAACTAGTCAATAACTAAAACTTTATTCACAGTCAGAGCTTAAGAAAGATTAAAAAAAGAGTTCACATTCAGAGCTTTATAAATGTATTTACAGTCAGAGCTTTACTAAGAAATAGAATTAGTATAAAGACATTTTTTCAAACAGTCAAAAGATAAAACTTCATAAGCTAAAAAAAAAATAAAAAATTATTCATTGAGTATTTAGAAAGATAAAACTTTACAAAATACTTTTTACACAAGGATTAGAACTAGGTTTAGAGAGTAACAGCGCATTACAGAAAAAGTGACTTTGGTAAGCATGGTGGAATTGTTGACAGTGTTTCAAAAAGTCAATGTTGTCAAATTATTCACTCCTGATACAAAATACAAATGTATATGGGGCAAGCTGTGGAAAAACCAGAAACAAGCCTCCTTGTTCCTGAGGGACGTTTTGAGTAATTGACAGATTCTTAAAGTGTAGATAAACTCAGTGAGTTTCTCTATTACTCTAGTCTAACACATGGAAAACTGTTTGGACAGAGACTGGTCAACCCCAAGGACTAAAGGTGAAATGTCTTCAACCTACAAGAAAAAGCCCAGTTGCTTACAAGCAACTCCTTTAACATTACAATTAGTGTTACGAAAAGTATATAATCTTCTCTCATGTATGACTTATTAATATGGGGAATAATATTAATAACTTCCTATGTATGATTTATTGGTATGTAAAACACACACATATATATCACGGAACATGGTCTGAACCCCAGAGCAGACACAGGTGGGTGAAAAACAAAAGTCTTTTTTTGCTCTGAAGCAGGTAAAAAGGGTAGCTGGCAGGGAGCGGTGATGTAGGAACTGACTGGACAGAGGAGACAACGGGAGACCAAGCACCGGGTCTGGTGAAGACGGATGTGCAAGATCAGACTGCTGAAGGCGGCAGAGGCAAGGCCGGGTCCATGAGAGCAGACAGGGCTGGTGCAGAGGGAACAGGACACGATTAAGGGGAGAATCATGGCACAAAGACACAGTAGCTGTAGTCAATGCCGCACACTGCAATGAGCCATATATATTACCAATATAGAGGCAGGAACTTCGTGGTGATGAGTGGTAGAAGAGCCAGTGTTTAAGTACTGTGGGTAACGAGGTGGAATTGGTGACAGATGTGCCAGGACTCCAACACTGTGCACCGCCTCTACCTGGAAACAGAAGGGGAAGGGCAAACATCAGGGAGAGACAAAAACACACAGAACTCACAGCTGAGGCTCTCTCTCTCTCTCTCTCTCTCTCTCTCTCGCTCTATATATATATATATATATATATATATATATATATATATATATATATATATATATATATATATATATATATATATATATATATATATATATAAAATCTCATTCCTTAACAGCATAAAATTACTAGTGGGAACACAGTTCGTTCTCAGCTTTAGGTGGGGTGACCAAATTTCCAGAGTCTGAAACCAGGACTCAAAAAGATCCTCTTATCATTTTGCAGATGCTCACATTTATTGAAATCTCAGATGAAATACACACATAAACAGGTATGTGTCTATGTACACTATTGCCAAACGTATTTGGCCGCCCATCCAAATGATTAGAATCAGGTGTCCTAATTACTTGGAGACTTTTTGTACAAGCATTTGTGAAAGAATGTGCTGCTCTCAGGAGCAAAGGGAATTCCAATGTAGAACTGTAATAGGATGCCACTTCTGCAACAAATCCGGTAAAATGTCCTCACTCCTGAATATTCCAAAGTCAAATGTTGGCTTTATTATAATAAAACAGAAGAGTTTGGGAACAACAGCGCCAAAAGAGGGGGGAGACAGCATATGGAGGGGGGTTGGTGGAAGCTGAGGGGTGGGGGAGGTTGTTGGCCCAGAATTGATTTTTCTTAGATCTTAGATCAAAGTACAGTGTACACAGTGAATTTGATTATTAATAATCTTAGTTAATGTTATTCAGAAGCAAAGGTCCTGTTTGTGAAAAGATTAATACTCTGATTTGATGAGTGACACATCCAGTGAATGATGTCAGCAGGTTAGCTACACTCTTTATTCAAAGTGGATCAGATTTTAAATGCTCTGGTCACTAAAATTTGTTAACTTTAACAATAATTACTAATCATCATTGATACTTATTAATTATTACCGATAACCAAATTCAGCTCCTGCATGTTATTGTAGATAATATTTTTTTATGTTGATATCAACGTTGCTGTCAATTTTGATGATGTTTCTGTTCTTCTGTTGATATTGTCAAAGGAGTTACTTGTAAGCAACTGGACTTCTTCTTGTAGCTTGAAAGTGTTTCACCTCCCATCCAGAAGGCTTCTTGAGTTCTGGCCTGATGCTGGAAACCAGGAGCTTATATCTCTGGATCACTGGGTGAATACAACACTCTCATAACAATGATCGCAGGTGTGAAGCGGAGTGAGAGTCGTTGTGGTTACATGATCCAGAGAATGAGTCCTGCTCTGATGGTGAAGAGCAGTTAAACTTCCTGGGATGAGATCTCAAGGCAGGATGGTATGTAGCAGATAGATTATGACTTAGCCCACCTCCTCCTTTCAAAGTTGGTATTTCTAAATGGACATAGATGGCCTCCTTCACTCCCCTCTCAAACCACCTGTCCTCCTTGTCTAAGATGTGAACATCTGTGTCTTGAAAGGAGTGTCCCTTTTCCTTTAGATGCAGGTGTACTGCTGAGTCCTGTCCCGATGTGGTGGCTCTCCTGTGTTGTGCCATGTGTTTGCAGAGTGGTTGTTTGGTTTCTGCAATATATAAATCTGGGCGGACTTCACTGCATTGACAGCATAAACCACGTTGTTGAGGTTTTATCTTGGAGTTTTGTCCTTGGGGTGGACCAGTCAGGGTGTTGCCAGGCTTGAAATAAACAGAGATGTTGTGTTAGCTGAAGATTCTTTCAGAGAGACCAGATATGTATGGTACTACTACTCCTTCTGTTGTTTTGCTTTTTGTCAGTCTGTGTTTTGGTTTCCTTCTGTCTTCTCTCCGTTTTGGTGAATGCCCAGTTCGGGTAACCACAATCTCGACAAAAGTGCCTGTTTAATGTGTTTGTGTTCCTTCTCTTTCCCTTCTGCTTTGGAGGGGATGCTGTCTGCCTGGTGTTGTATTATTCTGATGACCCCCAGTCTGTGTTCCAGTGGGTGATGAGAGTCAAAGAGTAAATATTGGTTGGTGAGTGTGGGTTTCTTGTAGACCTCTGTGCTGAGACCCCCACCTTCTTTTTCCGCAAGGACTTTACAATCCAGAAAAGGCAGTTTTCTGTCTTTGGAGTCCTCCCTGGTGAACTTGATGTAGCTGGTGACTGAGTTTATGTGTTTTGTGAAGGCTTCTACTTCCTGGCTTTTGATTTTGCAGAATGTATCATCCACATATCTAAAACAGTGGCTAGGTGTTGCTCCTTTGAATGAGGTCAGTGCTTGGTTCTCCACTTTCTCCATGTAGAGGTTCGCCACAAGTGGGGAGACTGGATATCTGGTCTGGGGTGAGGTTGGTTCGCATGTGAAGCCCTTTGTCCTGTTGAAGTCTGTTCCTAACAGCCTCCACTGCTTCTGTTGTCAGGATGCATGTGAATAAGGATGTGATATCGTATGAAACCATGGTTTCATCTGGGTCCAGGTTTAGTTGGTTGATCTTGTCTGTGAAGTATTTGGAGTTCTGGATGTGATGTAGGGTTTTCCTGTTAAAGGGGACAGAATCGTTGACAGGAGTTTTGCAAGTGACAGAATATTGTAAGTGACAGAATTGTTTGCTGAGGTTGTTCATGTTGTGGATTTACATATTTTATTGATGCCACTGCTGATGATGTTAATGCCTCTGATTGCAGACGTAATGGCGTGGTCACAGTGGTAACCTGGCTGCCTTCTATTGTCTGGGAGGAAATAATTAACCCAGTTTTACTTGACAGCATCTACAAGCCAAAGAACATCACCATCGCTGCAACTGTGTTCGCTGTTGGAAAGTAAGTATAAGCAGGGGTGGGCAATTCCGGTCCTGGAGGGCCGGTGTGGCTGCAGGTTTTTGTTCCAACCAGGCAGTAACACACCTGATTCTACTAATGAAGGTGCAGAGTAGCAGTAATTAGTAGAATCAGGTGTGTTTACTGCTCGGTTGGAACAAAAACCTGCAGCCACACCGGCCCTCCAGGACCGGAATTGCCCACCCCTGGCTTAAGGTAAGAAAGAGGCAATTGTTCATTTATGTCCAGTCGGATAATTCATTGATTTACGATTTACGGATGTTGGAGGGTCTGAGGCTGCCTTGGTGAAACCTGAAAGCTATGATGGATCCTGCTCCTCATCCTCCACTTCTACCAACATTCATTACATTTCTGTTTGTTTGTAATATTCAAATTTCTCTGTAATATTCTCCACCTGCACACATCATCTACTGTGCGCCTGTCTGTCCTGGAAGAGGGATTCCTCCTGTTACTCTTCCTGAGGGTTCTTCCGTTTTTCTCCTGTTAAAGGGGTTTTTTAGGGAGGTTGTACGATGTGAGGGTCTAAGGACAGGGTTCAAGGACAGGGGATGTTGTGTTGCTTTTGTACAAAATGTAAAGCCCTTTGGGGCAAATCTGATTTGTGATTCTCGGCTATACAAATAAACTGAGTTGAATTGATTTGCCTATACACACACACACACACACACACCCATGTGTTCAAAAGCACATAGGTGTGCTTGCGTGCGTGTGTGTGTGTGTGTGTGTGTGTATGCCGTGCACTCACATGAGAAGTCATCAAACATCTTTCTGCACATTTTACATATGGTAGAGAAAATTGTGAATTGGGTACGAATTGTGAAGGCAATCAGGGAGAATCTGTGATTTGTGATTTTGGTCTATACAAATAAATCTCACCTGTCTTCACCATGTCACCCACCTGTCTGTGTGAATGTGATCAGGAAGTTCCTTCAACCAGATGCTTCCTGTCAGTGAAACCTCCTAGAATAAATGAAGGACCGACACCAAAAACTTAATTTGACAGGAATTTAAGACTGTCTGTACGCTGTCTGTGTTCCTAATAATGTCTGTATTGTCTGTGTTGCTAATATTGATTCATGCACTGTAATGTGCTTTGATACTGTTGTTTTTACTCAAGGTAAGGCCCATTTTGCATTTAAAAATACAATTCCCATGATGCACTGGCAGCAGGTTAGGAGCAATTTGCTCATTATTACTGAAGTAGGAACACCTGTTCACACTCACTCTGTACATTTCCAGAAAGAAACAGGTAAGATGTTCAGCTCATGGTTCTACCTTTACCATGTCAAAGATTTATTATTTTGTGAACAAGCTGCCCTATTATAAATATATGTGAAAATACTGCTACATGTTAAATTACATTGAATAAAAAATTCAAATACAGGGGTTATCAAGTGCTTCCTTCCAAAATACTCACAAGCAGCCAACTATTATAGGATTTAAAATTTTCAGGTTCTTTTTTTTTTACCTTTGGTATGTTCTGAACATTATCCTTGCGAATGGTGTATTAATCCAATGAAAATGATACATTCATAAGACTGCTTCTGTAAGGTGACACTGACTTTTATACAAAAACACAAACCATGGAAAGAATTTTAATTTAAAAAGTTGAGAGAAAAGAGTCTCTATCAGAGGCTATAGCTCACTTATCTATAATGACCCTAGGAGGATTACTTTTTGTGCAGTGTTTCACCACCCAACTCCTTAGACCAGGGGTGTCAAATCCTGGTCCTGGAGGGCCACTGTGGGTACAGGTTTTCGTTCCAACCAGGCCTTAACACACCTGATTCTACTAACGAAGGCCCTTAGGAAGTGGTTAATTAGTAGAATCAGGTGTGTTAAGTCCTGGTTGGAACAAAAACCTGCACCCACACTGGCCCTCCAGGACCAGGATTGGACACCCCTTCCTTAGACCCTCACATGGGAAAAAATAAGAGGGATCCCTCTTCCAGGATAGACAGGTGTGCAATAGTTACTGTGAGCAGATGGAGCCTGGTATTTGAAGGTTCTGCCCCCGATTTTAATTTCATAAAATTTTAGGAACCTCCAATAAGCCAAATTTTGAAAGTGCAGTGTTCTGATGGGTTCTGTGATGGGTGATGTGGACTAGATCACCATCCTTAAGGTAAGATTGTGCATGACCATTAAGAGTTTGTAGGTGAGGAGAATTCTCAATTCTATTCTTGATTTTCCCGGAAGCCAGTGCAGAGAGGCTAATACAGGATGGATATGATCACTGGCGAGTACTTAGAGACTTTTTAGTGTAGCTGAACAATATAGAATTGCAGAAGTTGAGCCTGAAAGTAATAATGCATGGACAAGTTTTTTCTGCAGCTTTTAGAGACAGGAAGTGTCTGACTTTTGCTATGTTGTGTAGGTGAAAGAAGGCAGTCCTAAAAATATGTTTAATGTGGATAGAGAATGATATCCTAATCAAAGATTACTCCCAGGTTTTTTTTTTTTTACAGTGGTGCTAGAGGCCAAGGAGATGTCATCCAAAATATATATAACACTGAATATTGAATTTCTAAGAAGTTTAGGTTCAGCCCAATAACTTCTTGTCTATTAAGTAGCAGAAAGTTGTAGGTCTAGGAATTTAGGTCCTTAAGGCATGCTCTAAGTTTTTCTAGCTTTTTGGTCTCATTTGACTTTTTTTTTTTTTTTTTTTTAAACACAGTTGTGTATCGCTGCAGAACAATCTGAAATTTACACAGTGACACCACTTCTCTTTAAGCAATCGTGATGGTATAGGGTCCAAATACAAGATGATCCTTTGATTTAAGAGATCAATGAAGCTAGTTCGCACGGGTAGATTAAAGAAAATTAGTCTATATACATGCCAGTTCTTTCATCCATGTGTTTCAGGGCAGATAAGTGATAAATTCTCTTCTCTAGAATTTTGTCATTAAAGAAGCACATTATGGGTTTGAGACATACCAGGGTGAAACTCTTTTTCGGTTCAAGGAGTTGTTAGCAATGAACCTGCAGTGCTCTCAAGCTGATTTATTTCAGATGCACAAGCAGCAGCATATAAGAATGCAGCCATGGTGAGGCAAGGCAGGAAATACTGAGGGAATCACATCCTTGAACTTGGATATAGCACTATCAGTTGGATATCTAGTGATTATGTTCTTGTCAAGTTGAAATGACTTCAATAGGACTTAAAGTTAAGTTATTTAAAAATGGTCTGATATTAGAAAATTCAGTGGAACGACAAATGTGTTTAATTAGATTCCATATGTCAGAACAGGGTTAAGGATGTGGTAAAGCAATGGGGGGGCACATCTATCTGAGAAAAGTCGATTGACTTTAGTAAAGAGAGAAATGCAGAACCAAGACAATCATTGGTAGTCTCAACATGAATATGAATTTTTTTTTTTCTTTTTTTTTGGTCTGTCCTAAGAACTACACTTGAAAGGAACTATGAGAATTCATGTAAAAATTCAGCATGCAGAAGGGTGGTACACTGACAGAAGATTCGTGGCAGTATTTCCAAGTTGGGTTGGCTTTCAAAGGATGTTAGTTACACTTTAGCTCAGGGCTGATCAAAAAACTTGCATTGAAAATGACTAATTCCACCACCTCATGAAATAATGAGTACTAATATGGCTGTGAAGAGTGCATTCATTCAGGCATTCCTCATGATGCAGCCAGGTTTCAGTAAGATGGAGCAAATCAATATTATAATCTGCTATCAGATCATTTATTTTTATTTAATACAGCTTTGAATGACAGATCTAATGTTTAAAAGTCAAGTTTTGTAATGTTTAACCAATTCAAGGGTAGGGATTTAATCCAGCTATCTTTTAATTGTTCATGTCATCAAAACCCCATGGTGACTTAAAGTTGTGTTCTGTAAATTGAGGGGCATGGCCAGTATGGCATGGCTGCCGTTTTAGATCAACTCCATGCATATACTGATCTTTGACCTTAGTATCATTAAAGAATTCAAACAGTTGTTGGACGTTTTCTCGTCTGACAAGATGAGTTTCACTAACTCTTGTCTCACTCTTCACACAGTTCAGTTCCCTCAACCACTGCCTCCTGTCTCCTCATCAGGGACTGAGCAAGATGTGGATCTGGATCTAATCCTACAGATCCACAACAAACTCCCCAGAACCAGTACTAGTTTAGACCAGGTCCAGGACTGACCCGGTCAGACTGCTGCTCTCAGAACATCTGACTGGATTCTCCGCTGGTAGATCAGGCTCCTCCTCATTCAACTAAGAGATGCTCATGTGGAACAGCAGAACTGTGACCCTGATTCTGCTGCCAGCCCTGCTGCTGGGGTGAGTACTGATATGGCAGCCAATACTACTGATACTGCAGCAAGTGATCCTGATTCTACTGCTGCTGCAGCAAAAAACCCTTGAAACAGCAAGTGCTACCAATGCTGCAGATACTGTATTGAGTGATACAGACGATACTACAGCAAGTGCTCCTCACACTGTAGCAAGAGCCACTGATGTGGAAAGTACTACTGCTATTGCACACCAGATGCCATTAAAGCCACCTTTGATCACACCATTGATGAAGGATGGCATTTTCTTTCTAATTTTGCCACACTGTGTTTTTATCTCTTATGGGTCGGTTCTAATTTTTTAGCCTATTTATGCTTCTCTGACAGTGAATCTCTTTGACCACATATTGAGTTACCAGGAACAGACTCCAAATGGAAATAACTCAAAATATCAAATACTAACTGGGTTTTAATCAATGGCCGGTTCCCCTTCAAACAGCAAATGCAGGTATATATTCTGATGCATAATGACCAATTCCAAATAAATGCAGTCTTTATTTTAATAAATGAAAGATATGATAACCGTGATTACTGTTGCTGCACAGATTGGAACATTCATACCGCACACACATTTTGTGTGGGAAACACGTCCCTGTGTTGAAAGTAGAAAATATAATTGTTTGTGTGGATGCAGCAGGGTGAATGTCAGAAGATGCACTGTGCTGCAGGTGATTTTGATGTGAACACACATACAGTATGCCCGCACACTGCTACTGCCTTGTGCCACTACCACTCTGCATCATAGATGCCCCCCAACCTCCCCAACTTCCTTCTTCCCTCAGTCCAGAGCACAGCAGTCATGCTCACATGACAATAAAGAACACTCTCTTGGATAATATTGTGGGGAGGGGAAAAAAAAAAGACTTGAAATTCAAACTTTCCGTTGTAAAATATACAGAGGAAAACTTGGGAAAAGCAAGCTGTGAGGCGAGGAGTTCAGGAATATACATTTTAAACATTTCTATGTAAAGGATGATTTGAACGGATCATTTTAATTTAGTTGATAAGGAGAAATGACAATGAATGATTATTTGATGTCAATCCACAGAGTCTTATACATCTACCTGTGCAGGTCCTCAAGGTAAAGACAAATACACTTGGACATCACCCTCACCCCAATCTACTCATTAGTTGATCAACAGAAAATTACACTACATTTAGTCCTCCGCACTTGCTGTTGTTTTAATCCTCTGACATTTTCCTGATGTGATCTGGTGTACATTTAGTTAGAAATGTTTGTGTCTTACAGGTTCTTTCTGCGCTTTGTGAAAGAAAACAGACCTGAAAGCAGGTGTGTACACCAGCAACGCACAAAAAAAATTTACTTTCTAATGTTTTTGGTACATCAGTGTGTTTTTTTTTTTTTTTTTTTTTTCTCTGTGCAGATCTGCTGCTGACCTCATTATGACTCATGCATTCCACCTGGTGGCTCCTGAACAGTAAGAACACAGACATCATCAGAAGAAATTTTCAATCAACATTTGAAACAAACCTAAGGAGCTCACAAATGTTTGTGTTTCAGTTTGCAGTACAAACAGCCCAGTCTCTTGCAGGGGTAACCTTCACTGTACATGACATGTCAATTTTATTCATGCGTAACCAACATATCGAAGGACTCGGATATTATTGATACTGATTGCTTCTTTGCAGACGTAACGATGTGGTCACAGTGGCACCCTGGCTGGCTCCTGTTGTCTGGGAGGGAACATTTAACCCAGTTTTACTCGACAGCATCTACAAGCCTAAGAACATCACCATCGCTGCCACTGTGTTTGCTGTTGGAAAGTAAGTATGATGACCGCAGGAAGGAGGTTTATTGAAAAGTCTGAGGAAAGTCTTCAGAGAAAGGAAATTTAAACACTAATTACACTGCTAAACTGGTCACTGGAATTTTTTCAAATGCTGAGATTGTTTTTGACTCAATTTACAAAGCAGCAGTTTAATTTCCTGATTCATTAGGCTTATGTCATAGCTGAAGAGGCAGTAAAATGGTCCAGAATAGAGCAGAATCCAGGGCAACAGAAGTTGACTTCCAGCACTCAGCAGCAGAGCCATCAGCCATCAGAGCCATTTCAAATATATGTAGATATGAAGAGGTCTGCTGTCCTCCAGCCAGTAAAGAAAGGAGGTGTCAAAGGTTCCTACAATGATGGAATTTACAAAACTGTTTAGGATGACTGATTCCTATCAAGTAGGGACAGTGGGAGCTGATTATCATTTGATTCTCTACATGTTACATCCAGGTAGGTAAACATTTAATATATGCATTAACTAAGATCAATGTACATGACGAAGTGTCATTTTCTCATGGGAGACAGACCCCTGGAGCACTGGCTAACGCAGATCCTGGTGGAAAATCCCACATCTTTACAATCAAGGAGTAATATTTGATCTTCAGTGTTCCCTCCAATCTTGTTGGCAGGTACATCAAGTTCCTGAAAAAATTCCTAGAGACAGCAGAGCAGCACTTCTTTATTGGTTTCAAGGTGCACATCTATGTGTTCACTGACCGGCCAAGGGAGGTGCCTCGTGTGGAAATGGCTGCTGGCAGGAAGGTAAAGGGGATTATTCAATTACTGTTTGGGGGGAAAAAATACCACTAGTTCTTTACATTGTAATAGTGTGAATCATGAGCAGATTTTTCTGCTGCTTGTCTTGGTCAGTTTGTCAGGAACAATAAACAAACAGACTTTGGTCATTAACACTGTTTTCATGAGCAGTCAGGGCCCTCAGTAGAGAAACGGGCTAGCTCAACCCCCTCATGCTGTGGGAGGGGGTCCCACTCCTCAACCACAATTCAACAGGTCAGCCAATGTGGTTCTGTATGCTCTGCTGAGGTGTTCAGTGTGGTTAAGGTTGGACCCTGGTCTTGTGAAGGCACTGGCACTGTGGTGGTCCTGCTTTTGCCTTAGCCCTGTGGCGGTGCTAGTCCTATGGTTACCCTGCCATCCAACCTCCAAAGACAGAACTTGGATTCCAGTCTTCCATATGTTCAGGTTCCATGGCTCTGACAGTGCAGGCCCTTCACTGCTAGCCTCCTGATGGCCAGATAAGCTCATAGATTGTATGTATGCAGACTGTCCCTGATCTTCAAAAGAGCCATCAGCCATAATGTCCTGCAAACCTGACTACAAATCTCTGAAAGACAGACCCTGGTTAAGTCAGTGAAGTAAAGTGAGGAACTAGTCTTCATGTATTTGCCATCAAAAGCCATTGTGGAACTTAGCCTTAGTTTGGAGATGGTGCTAGGCCTTTTCAGGTTGTTTATGCTAAATGAAGTCATTGAAAGACTTCAGTTTATCTGAAGGGGGAACACTTAGCTGATCTGGCTTTGACTTGTTTTTATAGCTTCTGAGTGGCAACTATTCTTTGTTTCAGATTTTTCACATTATTTTGTATTTCTTTTCACAAACTATTTTTCTTCCTAAACAGATCAGTTTTTTTTTTTTTTTTTTTTTTTTTTTAATTTAGCTAACCTTTTCTGCCTGTTTAATATCTAAATTGTGCTCCTCCTCCAGCTGATAGTGCATCTGGTGCCCAGCTCCAAGCGATGGCAGGAGATTTCTGCTCGCAGGATGGAGCTCATCCAGACGCTGATAGAAGAGGAGCTTCATAACTGCACCGACTACATATTTTGTCTTGATGTGGACACAGAGTTTCATGGTCACTGGGGCACAGAGTCTCTAGGCGGACTGGTTGGTGTGATACATCCAGGTCTGTAGACAGAAGGGTGTCTGTTAAGTTGAAGTTGGCTTCTGTCTCATATAATGTTTCTGCAGGTTATTACAGAGATGACCGAAGCCAGTTTACCTACGAACGCAGGCCAGAGTCCAGAGCCTATATGGCTCCTGGGGAGGGCGATTTCTACTACATTGGGGCAGCGTTTGGGGGTCTTCTGCAGGAGGTGCACCTGCTCACCAAGACTTGCCGTTCCAACTTTGAGGATGATGCCAAAGAAGGCATTGAGGCTGCCTGGCAGGATGAAAGTCACCT